>CM052720.1:5640326-5671641 GCA_028551405.1 Uromys caudimaculatus
CGGTTCAGACCGAAGTGGGGTGTCACATACTGAGTAAAACCAGGTGAGAGAGTATAGTGGGGGGGGGGGGGAAGGGTGTCAAGACAAAAGGAAAGGCACACGGGGGGGGGGGGGGGGGGGGAGCGGCTTTCCAAGTTCCTGTACTAAATCCTGTCACACTCCCACACACAAACCTACCACAGCGTGAGGCTACTTTAGGGCCATATGCCTAGGAAGCAGGCTGGAAAGCCAATGGGAATCTGGAAAGGATCGTCCCAGTTTAAGGAAGTTAAAGCCAAGTGTCTCCTCCTCCAAGTCCTGTAGCCCCTTGCCTTAGGTCTTCAGAAGAATTCCCCTGAATAGACAAGGGGACTACAGAGAGGAAAAACATCAGACACAGTAAGACACCATCTGCAAGCCAGAGAGAGGCCTCAGGGGAAAGCAAACCTGTTAACCTCCGTGTTAAACTTCCTGCCTCCAGAATAAAGAGAAAATTAATTTCTGTTGTTGGAGCCAAATTTTAAAATGGAAACCTTCCAGACCCTGGTGTCCAGCCTGGCCTGTGTCTGGTCCAGTGATACCAGGCCTCACAGAAGGACAGTGGGGATAGCCTCAGGAGCTAGTAGGTTCTTGCCCAGACTCTCTTTTTCTGCTCAAGATATAGCTACTTTTCTCTCATTGTGGTGTGACACTGTTTCTGGGGAGATGTGAACAAATGTCTACTCACCCCAGATAGGAAACCAATAACAGGAAAAGCAGGGTAGGGCAGTGACTCAGCATATACTGCTCTTCAAGAGGACCCAGGTTCGATTCCCAGCACCCACGTGGCAGCTCACAACTGTCTATAACTCCATTTCTAAGAGGTCCAGTGCCTACCATCTTCTGCCCCCCACAGGCACGAGGCACACATGTAGCACATTCAGCTAAAACACTCACATGCATAAAATAAAAATAATAAGTATTTTATATTCCTTTTAAACAGAGTTATAAAGGGGAAACTTAAATCTGTCAAGGAATCAAATTCCTGTTTTCCTTCCTTCTGTCTTTCTCTTTCTCCCATGAAAGCCACGAGAATCATCCTAAGGCAAGTGATGCAGGCCAAGCAAAAGGAGGCTTTTCAGGCCTGCTCAGTGAACTTTTCCTCTCAGCATCCACAAGAAATATTAACAACACACTTCCAGGGCATCAAGAAATATCGATAACAAAGGAGGGCTGAGCCAGATGCTATGTACAGCAATAGGCAAGGAGAAAAGACTTAAGATAGGAAGGCAAGGTGTTACGTACATTTCTATACATTATTAAAAATCTAAAGCTATATCAAATATATAACACAAGTCAGGACTGCATACATACCAGCATTATATATCACTATAATTACTATGTATTATGTTCCCATGTGCCTAGTGTGTTATATGTTATTTAATGACCCTGTAACATAGAAGATATCAGAACTTTACAGCTGATAGAACTGTGGTTTACAGCAATTCAAGAAGTTTTCTTTCAAGGTCATAGAATATACTGAAGTCACTCCTTTGCCTAATTTCATTAAAAATGAATCTATTGTTTCCAGGCATTGGGTAATGGGAGACAAAAGCATTAAAAAGAACAACAAACAAACAAAAATGTCCTGCTGTCAGATTATTTACACTCTTAGGGGGCAGAAGCAGTAAATGAGGGGAAAAGTAATTTAGTGTGTGAGAAGTTAAGTACCATGAAGAAAAACAGAGAAGAGAAAGTGGGAGAGGGGGGAGCCGATGTACACCTCACTCATACCATGTGGCGATAAGTAAAGAACTGAAGCTTCCTGTCCAAGGAGCGATGCTCCGGGCAGAAGGAGCAGCAGTGTTCAGCCCCTGAGGCAGGAGATGCAGGAAGGTCAGAGGAGAATGAGGTTAGGCAAAGCCTCAAACAAGTTGAGTTTTAGGGCCTTCTTTTAGACATCTAAGAGGGGCCAGGTAAGCTAGAAGGGACCAGAGTGGAGAGGCCAGTTTTCAGCTCTGAAAGACTTAGACTTCTACTCTGAGGTGGGGATTAGGAGCTCCCTAAAATCCCTGATGTGTAACAGTATCTCTGGGCTGCACTGCAAAGCCACCACGAAGGCTAGTTAAGAAGCTGCCCTAATCACCCATGTGAGACAGGACACAGAGTAAGCCTTAAGCAGTAGCAGCAGGAAACGTTAAGAAATGTTTACTATATGCAGAATGCATATAGTAAAGATGAAGGTACAGCCTTTACCATCTGGAGTGTGAGTTAAGATATCCGGAAGTCCTCATTGCCTCAAGATTTTGGATTTACCCGGCTCTTGAAAAACTGAAGAGCAAATGCTGTCCAGGGAAGGATAACGCTTTAAACCTGAAGGGATTTTAGCTACTGAAGCGGAGATGGCCAATCAAGCCGGCAGTTGGGTTGTGGTTTTGTGAAAGGGTTGGGGTTTTTGTTTGCTTTTATCACTTGTTTGGGTTTTGTTTCCTTTCTTTTGTTCTTTTTGTTTGTTTAAGACAAAGTCCCACAATGTATCTCAGGTCTATTGTGAATTCCCGGGTTCTCCTGTCTCAGCCTCCTGAGTCCTGGGATTGCAAACCTGAGGAACCAAGTCCAGCCCAAGTAGGCAGCCGACTAGCAGGACTAGGAGGTGTGGCTTAAGGAAGTTGAACAAAAACTGTTCACACCTGGGAAACAGCTGTCTCTGGCTGGCTGGTGAGGTGAGGACACAGAATGAGACTAGGCCTGGTCACCCCAGCCTGCCTTCCAAGGACCCCAGTCCCTCTGCAAGGATAGGATGTGTATCCCCACTCTCACCACGTCACCCCTTCAACCCCTCCCTCGGACTCTGCTATCGCGCTTGCATCTCCCACTCTGGCCCGAGGGGCTGTGTCTCCTGTGGGATGGAGCTGAGGGGCTGTGGGACAGAGGGGGCTGCCTGCAGGCCAGGAAGGTACAGATCTTCCTCCAGTAACCTGCTCAAAGGAAACAGACAGACAGACAGAGACAGAGAGACAGAGACAGTGAGTCAGAGACACAGAGCTACAGACAGAGACGGGGGAAAGACAGAAACAGAGAAAGAGAGACAGACAGAAAGAGAGAGAGACAGACCAAGAGAAAGAGACAGAGTCCGACAGGAGAGGCTCGGTTCTGCTGGGAAGCTGCTCACAGCAAGGCCACCCTGGTCCCTGTAGAAATGTATCCCCACTACCCAGGCCTAGAAAGCCAGGTCTCCCTACTGTGGAGAAATGAACACGACTGTAGTGGGCAGTGGTTTTTCACCTCTCAGAAATCACAGGTCTCTTCAAAACTGGGTCGAAGCTAAAGGATCAAGCCTCAAAGACACCCAACACTTAAGGATACCCAAAGTTTAGAGTCCAGGAGAAGTACATCACACACACACACACACACACACACACACACACACACACACACACACACACACACACACACACACCTTTCCTGTATCGTACTCCGAGCCCTGGATAAGAAAAGGGGCGTGGCTGAAAACCTATACAAACTCTTTTACCTCTTCAAGGAAAAGAAAAGCAGGCAGACTCAGCTGGCTTTTGGTTGCTTGCACACTTTTCCCTTTCACTAAAAAGTGGACAACAGTTAATCAAGGGATCAAGGAAATTTGGTAGCTATGAAAGGGACACAGACCTCCTGGGAAAGGAAAGACTAAATTAGAATGAAATTATTCCCTTGGGTTGTCCTGGGCTCCTCAAACCACCAACGAAAATGTAATTAGGGCAAAGATGTTTTGGAAGGAAGTTAGCAAACGGAGAAAGCCTTCTTCGACGTAACGATGCCAGTTCTGTAATTTTGTAATTCCATTAACCAAAAAAAAGAAAATGTCTATGTGAAAAGTTATACAGTTTGATGACCTCAGAGAAGCAGCGCACACCGTGTTGGGGAGGGAGGGGGCAGTAGCATGTCTACTGCACCAGGTACTGTTGCTCTCTAGCATCTAACTATACCAGATATATGTATACATATGGAATTTTTGTGTAACCGTGGAATATAATGTATCTGCCTTGTTTTATTGCACCAGATGGAGAAAACACAACAATATTCAGAGGGGGCAAAACATTTCCTGCCTTTTTGTTCTTAACATAAAAAGGTACTTTATGACTATTTTTTTCCCCCAGCATATTTTCTCCTTCTCTGGGGAACTTTTTTAAAACCTTAAAACATCCATTTGCCAGAAGTCTTTGAATCATCACAGCACTGTCTTTGCTATCTCTGAAAGCAAGGCATGCTGCACTTGCTCCATTAGGGAGACTTGTGTTTTACAAGCTGCAGAGGGCAACTGCAACAGCAAACGACTTCTTTCTTTCCTTCTTCTTCTTCTTTTTTTTTTAATCTAGGAGAAACGTAAGCTTAAAACACTTAGTATTTATGGGCCACTGATTTTACTTTTTACTACCCAGTTAACCACGTCTTTTCTTTGCCGCTTGTCCAGAGGGGCTCTCCTCACCCAAGGCTAGATCAGAGAAACCCAAGGAAAGACCTTCCTCATCTCTATCTCATCTCGCACCTCCCTCCAAAGCAGTCCACAATAAAGAGAGCTCACTCCCACATCCTGATCCCTGCTCGTCTTTGATCTTCCCCACCATTTTCTTATTAAAAGCAACTGCTCTCTTGCCACCGCCACCGCCACCACCGCCAGTTCCAAGTTGTCTGAGGGACTATTTTCATCCTTAAATTTTTAATTTTGAAAATCAAGTCATATATTAGAGCTATTATGGTGGCAAATACGATATCCTTACTTGAAAACCAAGGGAAATCTATGGAGAACAACCTATTAATTTCCCACCAGCTAGAAAGAACTAAAATGCTACTTTCTGATTTTAGTTAGGTCTTTGGTTTCCAAGTCTGCTCTCTTCCTGTCTCAGACACACCACCAGGCATGCTTTTCCTGAGCTATTTCTTCCATTGAATGGTAATTACGAATAAGTAAGCATTAGACTTCATTCCTCTCAGCGTAGTTTTAAAAACTGCATTCTCTAACAAGTCCTGAAATTCCAGCCAATGATGCAATACACCACCGAATTCCAATGAAGCAAAAATACTTTGAATAAACCCTCAGACTTCATACTTTGGGAATTTTATGCCTAAAACAGACATATTTCATTAAGTCAAATAAACCGGTCATGTAACTTACCAAAAAAAAAAAAATAATAATAATAAAAGATTAAAAACAAAGGTTTAAAAGTTCCTGCTTTAAACCGTGTACCCAAAGACAACAGGCAGAGTTGGTTGGAAGGCAGGCATTAATATTACCCCAAGTTGAAAAACTGTACAGAGAAGGCTTATAACAAAACTCTTTTATTTTTCATAGCATCTTCTACAAGCTTGTGGAGAATGCATTCAATCACACTTAGGTCCTTCCCTTTTTCTGAACTTCACTAGTGGTGCAGTCCACTTAGAATCATCTCCTGGTAAATGCAGTCTCGCGTAAGGCTTTCTCAGGCTGGGTCCAGAGCTCCCACTGTACCCAGGATTGTGTGCTTAGAATCCTGGCTTTTCCCTGCCTTCATCTACATTCCAGAAGGGAAAGACCCACCCTTTGTTCAGCATTGTGTTCTGAGTACCTGACAAGTACTAGATTCTTATTAAATATTTAATAAATTAACAAACTGACACACTAAAATTGATAAGAATGTTGTTTCTTCTTTTGTTTGTGGCACAAACGGGCCAACAGCAAGAAACAAAACCAATGACAAACTCTGTCTTTTCTTCAGTCTTCTGAAGGAGTCTCTAGAGGGAACAGCTGACTTTGGCACCTAGGTCAATTGCTAGCTGTGCCGTATTAAAGAAATAAACCTCATTTCTTTTCCTATAAAATAGGTATAGCAAAGCTCCCTTTTTGGTTGTTTTAGGATGAAATATGTGCACCTAACACACATAGTTACTCTACAAATGAACATTATTGTCATTGGTTCAGGAAGGATTTGAGGACCACCTACAGGTAGTAAGGATGCCAAGATAAAGAAACCCAAGCTTTGTCTCCATAGCTATGTCTCTTACCTAAATATAGAACAGAGCAGCGCAGGTAGCAACATAGCTAGAAAGAAGGAAACAATTCAAATAGAAAGTAACCTGATGAAAGACTCTGAAGTCTGAACATGGTGTGTGTGGGGGAGAACGTGACCACAGGTGGTTGACCCCCATGTAATGCAACGTGAGCATTACAAGAGCTAGTGAGAACCTGCCCGAGAGCGCCCTCACCTCCTATTTTCTCTTCAGTCCTCATCTCTGACTTAGAAGTTAAATAGCCCTCATCTGGAAGAAGCAACACTTTGGGGTTGGGAAACGTTGAATGCCTAGTTGGAGTTGGGTAAAATCTAAACATAGTATCTTTTCTTTTTTTTTCTTTTTCCCCACCTCCCTAGGACTGAATTTAAGGCCTAGGCCATCACACCTGGCTTAAACATGGTATTCTTTTCTATTTCATGAATGGCTGAAAACGCGGAAGAGAACCTTATATAATCTTTGTAGTTTGGTTAGCTTCTTACCACAACTTATCACATTTTATCAGGGTTCAGAATTTCCACTCCTTGACACTGAAGTTTTAGATTTTAAGTATTACAGAGTTTGTACTTGGAGACTTGCATACTCAACCTTATTCCTTGGCTTGGCCTTCTCTTTCCCTCTCATTGATGTGACAAGCCCACTCTCACCCACCTCAGGGCTTTGCTCTGGCTTCCCTGGGCCTAGATATTCTTCCTGTTTATCAGCATAGCTAACTGTCTCATATGTTTGCTGAAATGTCGTATTTGCAATAAAGCCAATCCTGATCAGATAATCTAAAATCACACTACCTAAACCTCATACACGTTAGTATTAAAATGTACTAATTTGCCGGGCAGTGGTGGCGCATGCCTTTAATCCCAGCACTTGGGAGGCAGAGGCAGGCGGATTTCTGAGTTCGAGGCCAGCCTGGTCTACAGAAGGAGTTCCAGAACAGCCAGGGCTACACAGAGAAACCCTGTCTCGAAAAACCAAAAAAAAAAGTACTAATTTATTAGGTTTTTTTGTTGTTGCTGTTTGCCAACAACCCGTTCATTACCTCCACCCATGTAAGTTTGAGAACAAAGGTCAAGTTTGCTCCTTTGGGAATCCAGAGTGTCTAGTGTAACAGATGGTACACACTAGCCTATAATGGATGAAGTGTAGCCGGGATGTAGTCAGGGCAGGAAGCAGAGACAAGTAAAGCTGGAGAGAGCTAAAGAGGATTTAAAGGTGGGGCAAAGCGCTTAGATTTTTATCTGGGAAGTAATATGAAGCTTTAAAGGCAAGTGGAGTGCTCAGATCTGCTTCTTAGATAACCCATTCAAGGAAAGGCACCGAAGAGAAAGGTAATGGCAGAGCCTCACTGTGAAGAAGTTGCAGCAGCCAGAGAGGAGGCCAGGCAAGGAACAGCAGGAAAAGAAGGGCAGAGGCACAGTGGCAGTAATAGGTTAAACTAGGCGTGTCTTGATGGCTGCCACAGCAGAAGGAGAAAGAGAACTCCCGGGACAATTCCCAATGGGTAACTAGCAACAGCTAGAATGGGGGTGTTGGGGGGGTAGTCAGAGAGGTGATATGTATGTACATACACACACACACATACATACGTACATGTGTGTATCTATCTACAGCTAGAGAAATAGATATATGGAAACATATCTCTCCAAACATGTGGAAGACAAAGTTTGGAACTCAGATCTCCCGCCCCCTCCCCCTTCTTCCAGAGATCCCACTTGGGGAGGGCACTATGCATGCTCCTCAGGAGGCACTCTAACATGGAACTATATCCCCAGCCCAGAGGTTTCCTTTCTACCAAGTAGTGATTACACTAGCTTTAAAGAGAAAACAACTTTCATTTCAAGTGTCCACATATGCTTGGTCCCAAAACCAGGAACCAAAACACAGCTGTTTTAAGTTAAAAATTTATATATCTGCTCTATGGGATTTTTTTTTCTTTTTCTTTTTTTTTTTCTTTTTTTGCCCAGATAGCAAAAAAAGAATTTGATTTTCGTATGTAATTAGTTCTTATTCTAGACTGCACTTTATGATAGACTTTCAGCTAACTACCCAGAGAAAATAATAATGTCTTTCCCTCAAAAAGTCACCATGTTTAGTTATGAAATAACTGGTAGTGTAAGCCCGACTCTGTCATTTGGTAAAAGTACATGGGAGAAGTTAAAGAAATTCAAAGGCAATATTATATATTCAAAACAAATTTGAGGAAATACTTTCAAAAGGCCATGTAATTAGTCCATGGAAGTTACTTATCACAATATCTGATTGAAGCAAATGGCTTTATGAGCTTTGCTTTCTCCCTAATCAAACTTCTACATGAAAATAAAAGAAAGGCACAGTCACAACGCCATAGGAAGAAGAGTAAACCTCACTTCAATAATAATTTATTGAGCATTTATTTTGTGCCCAAAACTATACTAGATAATTGTCCACGCTTTATAAATTTGGTTTCCCCTTACTCTTTAGGAAAAAACAAAACAAAACACAAACAAAGGGCTCAGTTCAGAACCTGTTAAATGTCATCAAGTGGTGGAGACATCTTTTGAAAGAAGGAAAAGCAATTTTCTTTCTAGAACCCAATCTCTCCATTACAACTTCCCTGGCTTGTTAACGATGAAGGTGCTGAATAAGAAAGGAAAATGGCCGGGCAGTGGTGGCGCAGGCCTTTAATCCCAGCACTCGGGAGGCAGAGGCAGGCGGATTTCTGAGTTCGAGGCCAGCCTGGTCTACAGAGTGAGTTCCAGGACAGCCAGGGCTACACAGAGAAACCCTGTCTCGAAAAACCAAAAAAGAAAAAACAGAAAGGAAAATGGAGAAGGGAAGTTTGATGCTAAGCCGCAGAACTTCACAGGTGAAATGTACACAACGTAACTAACTTCTGTATAATAAAAAGAATGACCTGGACTATTGACTTCCAAGAGATGAGATTCCCCAGGCCATGGGAGAGTGTTAGATGGTCAGCTGCACACAGATTAAGAGGTAAGCGCTGGGGAGTGCGTGGGCAAACATTTTGGATTGCTTCTAAGTCACCCGCTGATCCCAGAGCTAGCAGAAACTATTCTTTGCATTTTTGCGTTACTAATTCCAACCAAGTTACCCACGTGGCTAACAAGCGGCCCTTTAACTTCAGCTAACCTAGCGCACTACCTGGCAGGTTTTCCTTCTCATAAACAAAGGACTATATCAGGGTTTGAAGGATGTAGTTTCCACTTGTTTTGGACTTTTGCTTGCCATGCCCTGGCGGCGGGTGTCACTACTCAGTACGTTTCACGCACACATAAGCTCAGACAGCTGAGCTCTCGTAAAGCCAGCAATCCGGTTTCCCCGCCAAGACCCGCTCCCCCACGCAACCTCCCCATTCCTCCCACACAACCCCCAACCACGACGTTTGCGACTCGTTTCTCCTCCGACGTCTCCCTCTTGCATTGATTGCCTTAAAAAAAAAAAATCTAAAAGAGCCAAAACAAAACAAAAAGTTATCATGCGTGCGTGAACCTCCAGCGCAGAAAGTGAAAGTGAGCACAAGCTACGCGCAGAACGCGCGCGCGCGGCGGGTAGGGGCGGGGCGCGAGCCCGCTGTGCTCTGGTCACGTGGGTAGAAGCTGTCCAATCCTGGAGGCCCCTGGTTGCGACCCGATTCGGTCCTCCCGCGCCTCGCTCGTTGGTTTTTGGCAAGTTGGCCAGGCTGCTACAGCGGGAACCAGAACACAGAGTGGTTTACAGCCCCTTGCGCTCCAGCCACCTCCAAACGCCCCTCACGCATACACACTTGCACTGTTAGATGAGCCACCTAACAAGCAGGAGCAGCTTGGGTTGGGAAAGGGCCTTTCCCTTGCAGATGTGTAGCTCCCAATGGGCCCGGAACGATGGGATTTCTGGCTCTGTTCTGCAGGCCAGGGAGGGGATCAGGACTGTGCGCCTCCTTCTATTAAAGCAACTGTGCACAATGACAACTGGAGGGAATCTGAAAGTCCCGGTGTTGCCACTTTTCCTACTTTGACAGACACTGAAAGGGAGCTGGAGTTACTGAAATACAGGGCGGGAAACTGAGCTACTGAAATATAGGGCAGGTAGCAGGATGCAACGTCAGTTCTTGGTAATATTTAAAATTATATTAGGTTTTGGGGTGCGGAGCGTTCCACGATGAGGATTTGTGGAAGTCGGTTCTCTCCTTCCACCATGTGGGGATGAACCCTGGTCACTGGACTTGGCAGCAAGCGCCTTTACATACTGCCCTCTTTAGAATATATTTAAATGGCTGGACTTTTTTCCTCGTAAAAATCTTAACACTTCATTCGATGCTGTAGTCTAAAAGAACCAAATTCCTCACTTGAGGTTAGGTTTTTCCGTAATCTCGAAGACTCCTGGGAATTGTGGCGTCTTCGTTTTTACCCCCAATTTCTACCACAAAACAAAAGCTAGCTTTTCTTAGCCAAATAACAATGGGCAAACTGGTTTCAGCCACCTCTGAGCAGACAAACCCCCACCCCCAAAGCCCTCGTCACTCTCCAACCTGCCCTTAGGTATGTTTGTGTAATCAGAGACGGATTGTAGCGGCACTGACGTTTCTCCCGGGAAAGCTTAGTTTGCATTCATTGAAGTTGCTTGTTTTCAGAGTTTGTTGAGGCACACAGAAAAGGTGCCACAGGGAAGACGGACGGTTCTGCGGCCGGAGGTCGTCGGGAGCTGCCCGGGCTGCTCAGGTGTGCTGCTTAGGACTGCGAAGAGCCAGCCTTGGGACAGTGAAAGGTCTTTAAAACGTTATTTTTTCTACCTTAGGAAATAAGTTTTCAAAGAATGGAGCGGGGTGGTGGTAGTGGTGGTGGTGGTGGTGGTTAAATTAGGATATTAGTGTGGGGACAGACGCCCAGTGTTGGGGACAGTAAACCAGAGGGGACCTCCTGTTGCTTCATCCCTCCGTCGCATTCATTATTTAAAAATTTAAAACGGGATGGGAGGGAAGACCTCAGGATCTATCCCTTCAGTCTGTTCAAAGAACACGTCGAATTTCGCGCCACCCGTTGGTTAATAAAAACGCAGAGTCGGATACACCTTATTTTGGAATGTGAACTTAATATAATGTCAGAATTTCTGAAAGGACTGCCCCAACTGAACAGGGACAATCACATTTACTCTTCTTCAGTAGCACAAAAGCTGCTCCCGAAGTTTTAGGCGCTGGGAGAGGGACATGGGAGGCAGAGAGCAGAAGGGATGGGGCTGAGGGGCTGTCGCGGGTCCCAGACGCCACCCTTAGGACACCGAGACTCTGTGGGAGGTGAGGGGATAAGGTAAGACCCAGAGGAGGGAGACTCAGGACCGGCCCAAGTTGGAAAAGGAATTCGGAGCTAGCGGCTCACAATTAGACTACGCAGTACAAGATTGCGCAAGTTATTTTAAAGGCAGGGGTTGAGGGACGGACAGCTACCCCGCAGGGACACCGGTGCTGCCAGACCCTCGAGTAGGTGAGAGGGAGCAGACACATCCTTCTTGCATATTCTTTGAACTGGAGCCCTTTCTTTAAAGTCACCAAAGAAGGAGGGAGGTTTAGGATGACCCAGAGATTGCGTTTCGGAGGAGGAGATGAGGAGATCCAGGGGTGCTGACAGAGATCCTGAGGATCCCAGAGGGATCCTTCTGTGTCGCGTTCCTCCAAGCTCCAGGAGGAATGGGTTGTGCGAGACAAACTCCTGGCGGGAGCTTCCCGCTGTCACAGGCTAGGGTGCTGCCTTCCACTTCCTTAAGTGCAGAGCAGATTCTGCCGCGTGGATGGCTGGGCTTGCGATCTAGAGTAATTGGTGGGCAAGCCAGGCAGTCTGCCTGGGACAGGCAGCCTAAACCAGAGTCGGGGCCACTCGCGCTTTCCAGCCGTCGCGCCTTTGCTACCTGCTAGCACTGTGTCGTGCTGAGCTTAGGGGCGCAGAGCAGGAGGGGGTGCGGTGGCGCCAAGAGCGGCCGCGCCTCCTTTTCCGATTTTGAAATCCAGAGAGATGAGTCCTACTCAGGATGACACTTTTAAGTTCCTGGTTAAGTCTTTAGGTTCTCGGTTCCTGGCAAGTGTATAGGTTAGGCACGGGCAGAGAAGGGTTTGGGCAGGTGCCAGCTCTGACTACCTACCCTGCGTGGTCACGTTCGCTATGGGGTCAATGAACCATGCGCTGCCTCTTTCACAAGCAGGCTGGGCGTTTTCTGCGAGGGTTTAATTTTTTTTTTTTTTTTTAAAAAAAGAAGCTTCAAGGATTACTATTTAAAGTTTTAAATGTTTTGATGCAACAGGCAATTGTAAACAGAACAAAAAAGAAAGGCCTGACTTGAAACCGCTTTGCTCTAAAACTATTCTGCTTTGCTGAATAAAACAGCTGAGGAGGAATAATTGGGGGGAAGAAAAACATTGGTTAAGTGAGTCTTCAGCTGTAAATAAAGTAACAGGAAAGACCCAGTAAATAGGAAAAATAATAAAATATTTGACACAGACCGTTGGGAAGCTCTGTTTCCCACTGAAAGCCTCTTTCTCCCAGGGAGAATATTTGTGGAGGAAAATTATTTGGTTATTTTCACAGTATTACAGCTCCCTTTGAATTAACCTTTTTTTTTTTTCATCAACTAGACTTAGTTCTTTAATTAGGAGGCACAATTGAGTTTCTAACAGATGTTGTCAGCCACAAACTCTGATCCAAAATAATAGTGTAATTAGTTTGGGGGGGGACATCTTTAGTTTATAAGGCCTGAAATTAAAATATGATGTTCTTAAACATTGTGGTACAAAACCACGGGGAACATTTGTTCCAGAGTCTAGTAGCAGCACTCCTTCCTAGTTCTGCCCTGGAAAAGCTTTCAGTAGGATGCTTGGGGCCCTTCTCATTCTAGACCTCTCTAAATTTCTTTCAGCTCTTGGGAAATTCAATTTAAAAAATATTTTCTGATTTAAAAAAAAGTGAAATCCTTAAAACACAGCATGTTCCCAATTAGTTAAAATTTGGTTCTTTTGTTTGTTTGTTTGTTTTATCATAAGCTGAGTGTCCTAGAGACGGTTAAGCAACATTTGGCTAATTACTGTTTTTTAAAATATACATAATTTGAATTAATGTTACCAAACTTTTTGGACCCTGAAATATAAACATAAAGACAGATTTTCTCTAATAGTTGCCTGAAAAGTGGAAATGTTTGCTAGCTTTTCTTGGTGTTGTAAAACTAGCAATTGGGCCTTTCTGATTTGAATATAAATATATGACATCAAGATAAACTAAACAGGACATTCTTCTGCATCTAGTTTTTCCTCTTAGGGTTTGACATTCTTCTAGACTCTGTGCTGCATGGTACAGGTTTGTCTTTATAAATTATCCATTTCCTAGACATTGGAAGACGCAGGAAGTCAAGCTGTTCTCTACAGTACTCAATCAACCCACTGCCAAAAATTCTTATGACTTGAATGGCGTTTTAATACAGGCCATGTTTCAAAAAGCATTTAGCAAAAATCAGTTTCTATGTAACAGTAGCCTATCAACCTTTTGTGAATTTTGGTGCCTGTTTTCAATGTTTTTAAATGTTAAAGGCCAAGAAAACATTCTATTGTGCTGTGTGCATCTTCTTCGGAACCCTTCTCCATTGGAGCCTCTTGGGTCCTCCTTATTTTCTAGTGACATTGTCTCTTAGGGGCAGGTAGAGTTAAAATTACCCCCTTTGGCAGACAGAAACTAGAATCCTTTGTTTCTGACACAAAGTAAACATTATTTTAACCAAATAGACTATCTCTTGCCTTGGAGTCAGGCAGTGGGTTTTGATTTGTCTTCTTTAGGTTACAAGAAAACAAACTTCTGCTACAAAAGTGACTGCTTGTTTTCAGACGGGGATTTCTTTAACTCTATGAGGATACTGTCCACTGACCACTGACAGAGGTCTGAGCATTAGAATCTTCCTAAGTAGTAAATTTAATATAAATGACACAGGTGTGTTGAGCATGGGAGCAAAGACAAGGAACTCAGTACTCAAAAATAAGTCTCATTGATAAATGTAAAGGCCATTGATAAATGTAAGTCATTCACAAACAAGTCTGAACCATATAAATTATTGTCAAGCTCCTTCATGCAGCATAAATGCTAGACCAGGCTTAAATGTGTCTTAAGTGTTTCCTCTTGAGTCTTGTACCAGGATGTAGGCTTAATTGATAAAAATGATTTCAGTCAGTTATAAACAAATGTTCCCTGGTCTGTCTCCTGGCATTTCTGGGTTGATCTATATTTAGGAATTCCTCCAGGGGATCTCCTTGTAGGCTGCAGGTGATGATGTTCTCTGGGTTCTGCTGCCAGGGACCCCTCAGCCCTCCTAAAAGGAAGTAGGTTGGAGAGGTTGCCCTCAAAAAGTTCCTAGCCCATGCAGTTTTTAAAAAAGGAAATTTGGATTGTTTCTTAACTTCTTGGGAATAATAAAGTCATCAGAGGCGTTACAACTTACTAGCATTTATTGGGAAATAGATTTCTGGGCTTTATAGTGAATGTTTGAATGAAAGTTTCTGAGTACATGTTTTTTTAAAAGAACTATACAGCCTCTATCTCAGTAAATCTTTTTTGTTCTACACTAAAATCTTAAATATATTACGGTTTGTGACCTTCCAAATGTACCCTAATTTGAAGATTTTTCTCCCTCAAATGTAGCCACATTTACTTGTAGCTTTTATAAAGTTCCACAAACAGAACTGCAGTGGGCAGCTGTGTATAGCACACAACTGTCTTTCAACGGTGGCCTGAGCTGAGTATGAGTGGGGTTTTCCCTAATGAACTTTTAAATTCCAACTCTGTGGCTCCCAAAGCAACATGTGGATAGTATATGAACAAAAGCATGTGTGTTGTAACAAAAGCATTACTACTGTAAAAGAAAAATGTTTTGCTTCTCTTAACTGGAAGAATAATTTAAGCTTCAGTGATGATGGGAGCCATTGCTTGAAAAAAAATACCTAATTCGCATCTGACAGCAGACAGTCAATTTGTAACAAATTCACTCATTACAATGATATTATGTGCTGGAGCAGAACTTTCAAAGTAAATTGGTAGAGTTTAGAAACTTCCTGTTAGGAAATTATTTAGGTAGTTTCTCTTTTACATTAATTTGTGTAATGGCAGACTCTAAGTAGCTTGAATCTCTGAATTTTAAGTATCTTTATTACTAATTTGATTCTTTTCTGGCGGAGGCTTCCAACCACTTTGTTCTTACGGATTAACACAGAGGCTTCTCAGTATTTCACACTTGAAATGTCTGAGTATGGTATTCTGAATGCATCAAAGTGGTGTTTGTGGCTAAATGTTAACCTTCTCTTTCTGCTGTTAGCTAGAAAGGTACTTTGAATATGACACACACATAAAAAACCAAAAGCTTTGAAAAGTGACTCTTCTTTCAACAATAAATATATCCTGTACCTGACAGAAATTGACCTAAAACCTGAAAGGCTTTAGCAATAGAAAATCCAGAGTCTGCATAAACCACTAAGTTAGATGGACATAGTCCTTTCTTTGCTAACATCTAACTGGGGGAGGGGGGTGCGGGGGGCAGGAATGAAAGCTATAGAACATATCTGTACTTCTGGCACTTGACGGGCAGCAACAAGAGGATTACATTGAGTTACTATGGCTACATAGTAAGTTCCAGACAAGTCTATGCTAAAGAATAATCTCGCCCAGGATTAGCTGTCTCAGTTTGTTCCTGCATCAGATCTAGTTTAAAACCATGACATCAATTTCCAATTTTCCTATGTGTCTACTTCCTTTTCTTACCTGTGTTCTCATCCTAAAGACTAGTTAGTCAACTTTTATCACAAGGTAACTTGGGCTGGCTTACAGAAGCTTACAGAAGACACCCAGTTCTTATCTCAATACATCTTCCTCTAAGACACATCAAAACCATTTTTTGTGCATATATAGTATAAATATAGCAATATATAAATAATATATAAATATCTCATATATAATACACTCACATATCTTAACACTTGACGTGTGTCTGTGTGTGTTAAAACCTCCTGTGCACTCTTCCCGTCATCCCTCTTGTTCTCACCAGTTATTCCTATGCATGATTTTAGACTTTGTATTCGGATGTTTTCATAGCACTGTTGGATTAGAAAATAGGACAAATACAATCAGGGTGTATGGTTGCTGGGGTTTTTTGTTTGTTTGTTGTTTGGTGGTGGTGGTGGTGTGTGTATTTCTTCTGGAGACAGGCTCTCACTATGTAGCTTAGCTGGTCTGGAACTCACTGTGTGAATCAAACTGGCTTTGCATTCACAAAGATTTGCCTCGCTGTGCTTGCCCGACTGACATGTTTCTAACTAGATTGTATATGATTTTTCGGCCTGTCTATTCTGCTGAGGTCAACTTTACTAATGATATTGTGGTGTGTTTTACTACTGGAGGTCTCATGACTTTATGGTAATGTTTGCTGGGCAAAGGAGGATCTTGTGACCTTTTCAGATGGGTCATCTTACATATTGCAGTAACTGTCTCTTTAAGATTCCCCACAGAAATGGGATTGTGAGGGTGTACAATATGTATTTGTTTCAACCTTGGAAAACAAAATCTCACCAAGTTGTTTTTCAGAGTAGTTACACCAGTTTGCATCACGACTGGCAGTCTATATGGGCCAGCAAACAAGTCGTCCCCAACACCCTATAAGATCAGGTTTTCAGACACTTTCCCATTTCAGACAGACAGACAGTAGTGACTCCTACTTAGCTTGTGCATTTTCTGACCACTGTTGAACTTGAGTGTCTTCCTCTGCCAGACATTGATGTGCCTTCTGCTTTGATTTGCTTGATTTCATTCATAGCTTGCAATTGGTCTTGGAAGGTTGATTTTATTATTCGTATCTTTTTCTCCATCTGCTCTAGATTCAAATTCTTTTCCTCGTCATATAAGATTTTCTTTATCTGTGGCTTAGCTTTACATCACTTATGACATCTTTTTAAAATGCACAAAGTTAGCTGGGTGTGAACACCTGTAATTCAAGCACCAGGATAGCACAGGCAGGAGGGCCACCTCAAAGACCTAGAGGCCAGCCCGGTTACAGGAGACCCTGTCTGAAAAAATGTACAGACAAACCTATTTTTATTTTAATATAAAGACATATATTGATATTGTTTTTAATTTATCTAAAATATATATTTTTGTTTGTTTGTTAAACAACAGATCAGGCATAGTGGTGCTTGCCTTTCATCTCAGCCCTCAGAAAGCTGAAGCTGGCACATCTCTGTGAGTTCTAAGCCAGCTACGTAAATAACCAACCCCCACCACACCCCCCAAAATGAGTTAGAAATAAACAAAGTAACATACATACAAAAGCCAGATACAAAGCCGGGTGGCGATGTCCCATGCCTTCAGTTCCAGCTCCTGGGAGGCAGAAGCAAGCAGACCTCTGTGAATTCAAGGCTAGCCTGGTCTACAGAGTGAGTTCCAGGACAGCCAGGACTATAAAAAGAAACTCTATCTTAAAAACGAACAAAAAAATAGATACAAAGATATATTTTTAATTTTTTAAAAAGAGTACCCATGCACTATTGATTAAAACACTTGTCCTTTCCTTATACATTAAAAATGCTCCCTCCTTGAGCTAAAAAGAACGGTTCAGCCATGAAGAGCACACGCTGTGCTTTCAGGAGGTCCCCAGTTTGGTGCCCAGTACCCACATCAGATGGCTCACAAGTAACTGCCTGCAACCCCAGCTCCAGGAGACCCAAGGTCCTCTCCTGACCTCAGTGGTCACTGCACCCATGTGTCACACACTCACAGAGACAGAATACACATAAGGGAGATTATTTTTTTTAAGCCATTCACCTGCCAGTCTTACATGTCTGTCCTTGTGTCTGTCCTTTTTCTTTTCCCTATCTGCATTACTGTAGCAGAGTAAACGTCTTTTGTCTTTAACATCTGGTAGACTGAGTCCCCTGCTGTGTTAAAAATCATCTCTGTTTGTTTGTGAAAACAAAACCCAGAGCTTCCCACATGGGTAAGTCGTGCATTCTATGGAGAATATTCTGTCTTTGATTCTTCCTTTATGTACTTTTTCCATACTGAAGAAAACATCTTTCAAAATTTTGGACTCTGATCGCCACAAATAACTTTCCTCAGGTGGAAGCATTTAATATGTTTTCTGTGATTTTTGGGTTATTATTGAAATTAAAACACATTATATAATGGATAATAAACACTAACTTCCAGTCTACTGTTTCTTTTGATTGTTTTGGTCCTGAATTTTGGTACATGAAGAAAGTCAGAAAATTCATTTAATTTAAAGTTAAACAAACAAACATCCGAAAGTTTGACTAAGCAGAAGAGTATTAGATTGCAAAAATTAAGGTGTTTTGTTTTGTTTTGCTTTCCTGAGGAGCATTTGGATTGAGATGTGGTAATGAATTGAGCAGGTAATGGCTTTCTCTTCTCCTTTTGTCCTTAAGAGGGGCCAGAACAATGGGTGTTACTTGAGAAAGCCTTCTAATCTTTGTCACTCTGGAACATGCCTGCAGGTCATCACAAGGTTCTTAGCGGTGTCTCAAGTTTTTTAAATTTAATGTTTAACTTCTGAGCCTCCTGAGAGAATTGCTTAGAAACGATTCAGGGAAATAGTTAGATAAGAGTGACCCCTGGTGAAGATAAGATACTTCATTACAAGCTTATTTTGGTCAAATGATTAAAAGTAGAACTGTCACAGATTTGCTGAACTGGAAATTTAGTTTGAATTTTTTTTTCATACTTAAGACATACAATATGAGACATGAGCCTTAGTATTAAAATGTAAGATGTCTAGAGCTTTGATTTTTTTTTTAAAAAAATATATTTTGCTTTACACAAATTTAGAAAAATCTTTAGATCATCTTTATCAAGGGTGTCAAGTATGAATTTCCATCAAAATTTAATACATTTGCTGAGTTGTTTTTCTTACTTCCTGCTGTTGCCCTTTGGGGGGTGGGGGGTGGGGATGATACATAAAGCAGACAGTTTGTTCCCTACCTATAACAACTTCTGTGCTGGTCTGAGAGGCATCTGTGCCAACAGTAATCAAGGCCCATGCTCCTAATTTCATCTGCCTTTTCTATTCTAGACTTTACTTGACTGGATTCCTTAGTAGTGTGTGGTCAAGGGAACAAGGAGAGAGCAAGCATTCAGCAGGATTCTGGGTTATTTCAGAGCGATGGTGTTAGTTTAGGGCTATTTTTTCTTCTTTCATGTTTAAATTAATTTATACATTCCAAGTGAGTAAAGACCAAGATATACCCAAGATACAAAGAGATACCTTATACTTAGGATAATGTCTCATATATTCATTCATTGTGGTGGCTATTCCTGGTTGTCAACTTGACTCTGTCTGGAATAAACTATACAGTCCAGAATTGGAGAGCACACCTGTGATCCAGAACTTGAGACTGGAAGACACAAGTTTCTGACCTGGATCTTGACCTGGAGATCTTGAGGTATTGTGGCCATGAAAAACTTAGGCCCAAGCAAGGTAGTATATGCTTTTAATCCCAGATCTCCGAGTTCAAAGTCAGCCTGGGACAAAGCAAGTCCCAGATCCAGACATGGTGGTACACACCTTCATCTGGGCCACACCTTCTGCTGGAGGCTTACATAGGGACATTGGAAAGAGAAAGACCCGCTCTTTTTACATTTACTTGCCAGCACATCTGTTGGAACCTATTTCTATAGATGACCAGCTTAAACAACTAGCCTCACGGGACTGAGCGACTACTAGATCCTTGGACTTCCCACCCACAGCTGCCCATTGTTGGGTGAGCCGGACTACAGCCTGTAAATCATCACAATAAATTCCCTTAATATATAGAGACATTCCATAAGCTCTGTGGCTCTCGAGAACCCTGACTAATACAGTCACCCACTGTGTGTGTGTGCATCCTGTGACTAAAGCAGCCATCTAACTCATCAGCGACCGTGGGACACTTGGAGAGTGAAATGGGACATTAGGAATAATTAGTCAGAATAATAAACACAAGCCAGGAGGCTTCCTGGCAAGTCATAAGGCTTGAACGTCTGTGTGTCATGATTCCTACAGCCAAGAGGTTTTAAAAATAACTTACTTAGCTCTCGGGATGAGAAAGGAAGGGCGAGAGTTGATTGGAAGGGAGGGAGGCTCCTGCGTAGGCACTGTACCTATTAATATCACACACACACACACACACACACACACACACACACACACACACACACACACATACACACACACACACGCAACTGCCTGGATGGAGGAGGGGTATTAAGAGAACTGTGTATGTTAGTTAGTTGTCTCGAATTTGCATGCCCAGTAGTTACTAACTCCTTGTTATCCTTGACATTTAAAAACATTACCCTGAATTCTTTCCCCTAAGTCTCGTAATATATGTCTGTCTCTAGTCTTTCTTCCATTTTTTTGTTGTTGTTGTTTTATAGTTTAACTGTATTCATCTAGGAAAACTAATTCACTTTTGGGGGGAAGTACTAGGGGAGAAGGCCTCCTGGTAGGCCTTGTGTTAGCCTTCTTGATCAATCAAGATGCAGGTCTTGGTTATAAAGAATCTGAGGGGCCGTGGAAAATATACTAGCTCCCCACATAAACCAGGCATGGTGGCACACTTCTATGATCCCAGCAGCGCCAGCACCAGGGGAGGGGAGAGGGAAACAGGAGGATCAAAGTATCTATCTTTGTCTACATAGCAAGTTCCAGGCCAGCCTGATCTACATGAAACCCTAGCTCAAAAAATAAAGGATTTGTGAGGGGTAGCAAAGTCTTTCATGCCAGCCTACAGGTGGCCCAGTTTTGGACGTGAGTGCACATGATCCTCAAAACAGAGCAGCTTTGTATGCCTCAGTTCCTCCCTCCTGAGAGAGAGTGAGTGGTGCCAGTCAGTGTGGAGGTGACTGCTGGGAAAGGGGTTGCCTCTCTTTGAGTAGGGTGTAGGACTGTTTATGTAAACAGGCATTTTTTGTGTGGGTTTTGTGGGTCATGCCCCTCCTCCTGCTTCTGAAATCTATACTGGGGAACACAAAATATCAGAGTGTGTGTTTGCTGATCAACAGATTGGAGGTTTCCACAGGGGTTAAACCACCTAGAAGGAGAAAGGAGCTCTGGTGTTTTTCTACAGCCTGACCTCTCCACTCTCCATTGTAGCCTGGTTTTGAGTAAGCAACAGAGAGCTGCAGCTGGGCGCGCTGCCTACCAGCTCTGGGCTGGGTGAATGTGTAAGTCTGTGTATGGGCCCGGTAAATCTGAGCTAGTGGAGACTGAAGAAATGTGGTAACATATAGTCACACAAATACCAAAACTCATTGTTGACGAGTTAACAAGTTACCCTTGGTTTAGAAGGCTCATGCTAGGCAAGGGTGAATGGAAATGTTGACCCATACTGTTTAAAAGACTGATATTTGTGGCCCCAAAGACAAGCATATACCCCAGTAACTCTGAGGATTTGCAAATATTTTCAGGCTAAAAAAATAAACATAGTTGGAAAAAGAGAACCAAGTGATGTCCTAGCGACAAATTCTCTGGTCTTCCTATAATTTAGAAGACAACGTATCTTAAAAAGGGTGGGGGGCTGGCTATGGGGCATACAGTATTCACAATCTTATTATTTTCTTTGGGGAGTTTATTAGTACTACTGCTTTCTGTTATCAGATTTGGGGAAAAAAGCCCTGCGATTAGGGGGAGACACCAGCAATGGTAACCATGTGACACCGCCATTTAACTTTTGCATTTCAATAACCCAGGCTGGCCTGGGACTCAGAGCAGTCATCCTGCCTCAGTCTCCCATAGTAACAGTATGGCTGTGAGCCAATACATGAATATATTTAAATATTTCAAAGTGTCATCAATAGGTGCTTTCAAGGGCTAGAGAGATTGCTAGGTAGGCAAGGGTACTTATGGTCAAGTTGATGATCTGAGTTTAATTCCGTAGACCCAGGCTGTGGGAGGAGAGAGCCACTCCCATGAGTGGCCGGCTAACCTCCATGGCTCATGCACACGTGCATAGGCTCTTGTGTGAAAAAGACATACATGCACACACACACACTATAAATATTTTAAGAGGTATATCCACTCACATTTCATATATTTTGCCATTAGAGTTAAGAAATACTGACAGCATAAACCCAACATGCTTGTAATCCCAGCACTGGGAAGGCTGAGAAGAACTGACACAAGTTTGAAGCCAGCCTGGGCTTTGTATAGCAAGACTTTGTCTCAAACAACAGCAGCAGCAGCAGCAGCAGCAGCAGCAGCAGCAGCAGCAGCAGCAGCAGCAGCAGCAAAACAAACACCATACTGTTTTATCTTTTCTTAGAATACAAGTTTAACTAAAAATATATACCCTTCAATGTAGCCTCTCCAACTAACTGTCCGAATGATGTATCTGTAGGGGAACAAAGGGGGAACAACTTCTCCCCAAATTAGTATTTTTTTTATAGAAACAAACAGTGCTGGATTCCTTCTTCTGATGCCTGGGTCTAGTGATCCAGTCTGCTTCCACCTTTTAACTCTTTCACCTTTGCGCTCGCTGGGATTTTCCTAAGGCACAAAGAAGGACAAATTCAGAAAGTCTTTGACCACATTTAAGTGCCTCTTATCAAAACTTAATTTCCATGAATGATTGATTTGGGCACTTGACTGACGGCTGGAGGATGTCCGATTACCTCTTTTTCATGTGCTAATGAAGCCAAGAGTGACTTTAGGGGATCCGGTCACTCAAGGCAGCCTGTTGGGATAAGCACAGGGCTTCTTTGCTTTCTGTCCCAGGGTTTGTCACCACTCCATTGTTGTCTTACTGAGCAACTGTGGTTTATCTGTCGGCCAGGCCGTGGGCCTTGGCCTTCCTCCATAAGAAGGGCTGTAATTAGTGAAGCTGTCAAGCCAGGTGTTGAGTTTCAAGAGAATTTATTTTGTACAAGTCTTCCAGTAAGTTGCAAAATGGATGAACTTCAGGTTTCACCCCACCCCAACCCCAAGGTGCTCCTTGACAATTCATTTTTGAGTAAAGTCATTTATACTGGGAAAGAAAACTTTCAATTTCAAATTTTGAGGGTTTTTTTCTTTAAAAAAAAAAAAAATCCCTTTTATTGAAAATTTTAAAATAGAATATCCCCCCCCACACACACACACATAATATATCCTTAGTACAGTTTCGGCTCCCCCTAGTCCTCCCAGGTCCTCCCAAACCCCCCCCCCCCATCTGGATCCACTTCTGTCCTGTCTCTCATTAGGAAACAAAAAAGCTTTTAAGGAATAATAATAAAATAAAACATAATAAGAGAAAACAAAAGCTAACATATTGGAATAGGACAAAACAAACAGAAGGAAAAGAGCCCAACAAGAGGCATGAGAAACCTACAGGTCCAGAGACCCACTCGTTCTATCACTCAGAAATCCCATAAAACACAAAATACATTTTTAAAAAAATCCACGAAACTGAAAGTAAAGCAAAAGACCTGTAGAGGAGAGGCAGAACTATATAAAAATTAAGTTTAAAAATAAGATAAAATAAAAAACAACAACAACAAAAAAAAACCATAAAGGCAGAGGCCTGACAATATAACCCTCCAAATACACCACTGAGCTCCATTTCTGTTGGCGTCTGCTGCTGGGCACACAGCCTACCCTTGAGAGTAGTTTGTGTCCCCAGTGAGATGCCCTCAGAGGAAACTACATTTTCATTTATGGGTGGTAATCTATTGGAGATAGCTTGTAGGGTATGGATGGGTGTATGTGTCCACTTCTCCTTTCAGCTCCAGAACCCCTCCTGGTGTAGACCCATGCAGGATCCATGTTTGCTGCTCAGTTTCTGTGAGCTCATGTGGGTCAGTCCTGTGGTTTATAGTCTTCCTGGTGTCCTCCATCCCCTCTGCCTCTCTTCCTCCGTGTTCCCTGAGCTGTGGTGGGAGAGGAACTTGATGGAGACACCCCGTTTCGGGGCAGAGTGTTCCAAGGTCTCTTACTCTCTGCCTGATGTCTGGCTGTGGGTCTCTGTATTTGTCTGTTGCAAGCGGAAGCTTCTCTGATGATGGCCGAGCAAGCGTACTGATTTGCACCCTTCCCACACACCCCATCCGCACCAGAGGGCCAGGCTTTGAATTTAAAAAGTGGACTGTCAAATCCAAGTTTTCAGACTGTGCTAGGATTTCCTTCAGCCCAGCTAGTCTGGAAATATAAGTATGGTGCCTAAGAATCCCTAGTTCCATTTTTGAGCAGCCAGAGGAGAAAGAAAGATTGCTTGGCTTCTTGTCAGGGAAGAGAGGTCCTGTAGGGACATAGGTTGTAAGATTCTTTCTGATTAAGTAGTTGTTAATTGGACTTAAGTCTTGGTGATATGCTATGTGCTCTCAATTGGACACTAACCTGAACGCTTCTGAAGGTGAACAGTTACAGACCGGTTTTGTGACACCCCCTCCCTCCAAAGTGAAACACGTCCAGCCTTTCCTGTTCAAGGCAACAAACCCAGCAGAACCCATTGATACCTACCTATTCCTTGCTTTCAATAAAGGCCAAGTTGAGCCCTGCCAGCTTAGAAAGTGCTGTGCATTCAGGGGAGTAGGGCTTTGCTTCCATTGAGGCAGATGCACAGTCTGCAAACACTGAGTTGTTCTAACAGACACAGCCAAAACATCTGGGCATCTTTGTCTTGCTTCCCCTGTGTCCGCGATAGGAGCAGCTCCTCAGAGCTTTAGTTTTGTAGGTACAGGGCAGGTTATCGTGGTGAGACTCTGCGAGCCCTTTCATGACCTTGTGATCAAGAGAATTTCATAAACTTACCCCTTTAGGGGTGGCCTTCAAGTACTGATCAGCCGGAGGAATCTTAGGATTCTCTTAGAACATAATTTGCCCCAGGTCTCATTCTATAATTCCACTTATACTTATAAAGTATCTTCTCCTGTCTTCCAACCTCCTCTTCCCACAACAAACAATAAACAAGGCAGTCAGTCCTTTGCCAGACAGCACCAAAGTACCCTCTGTGTGTGCCTGGTGCACATTTCGGAAACGGGTCACTCTTTGCAGCTGTTGGGAGTGAAGGCTGGCCCTCCATGTTCCTCCAGGACACACGCTGCTCAGGTGTTCCGAACGGTGGGAAGGGAGGAATCTCCTACTGGCTTCTCCACTTGGACAGCAGAGTATTGTCCTAGTGGCTCCTGGCCCCGAGTGTCATACAGCATGCTTAATATGTCTAAGGTTCGTCTGATGTCACACTCATGCCAGATGATAGGGAGCACATCGGACTCTAGTTAGTGTTTATTGTGTGTCATAGCCCCATTGTTCCTTTGGGGATTAGTCACAGTGAAATCTAGGCTGACTCCTAGTGACTTCTCTCCTTTATTTGCTAACTATTCTGCATGAATAAGAGCTAGCATATCAAAACTTCTCTGAAACAAAAGCAGGTGTCATTTTGTTACACTATCTAAGCAGACCATTCATGTAAAATTACCTACTGTGCTACCTTCCAAATTATGTCGGGGGTGAGTTGGCAAATAAACAAGTTGTGTGTGTGTGTGTTTTGTGTGTGTGTGTGTGTGTGTGTACACATGTTTTGCGTGTGTGTGTTTTGTGTGTGTGTGTGCGCGTGTGTGTTGTACACATACACGCGCACACACACACACACACACACACACACACACACACACACACACACGCATGCATGCTCTTGTGCACATACTGGGGGTTGAAGGATGGTATATGGCAAGTGTGTTCATGAGTACCACAGCATGCAGGTCCCTGAGAAGCCACAAGAGAGCATCAGATCCCCTGCAACTAGAATTACAGACAGTTGGAGCTACTGAATATGGGTGCTGGGAACTGAGCCCTCGTTCCCTGTAAGAGCAGAAAGTGTTCTTAAACCACTGAGTCGTTGCTCCAACTCCTAAACAAGTTGTTTTGAAAACTCATGTTTGGGTTCTTTAATCGTTTTTATAGCTTAAGATTTTTAAACAGGAGACAATACACTCACCGTGCTCTCCGACTTCTGCTCCTCCCTCCCTCCCCACTCCGCACTTGAGGGCTAGCAATACAGGCTGCCTGTCTACCCATCCTTTTCCTTTGTCTTTATATTTTTCTAAACTCAACTGCTAAGGATTTTCTCCAGCACCGGCCTTTCCCTGGGCCAATCCTTTCTCCCAAGCACTGTCAGCTCAAGCTCCCTAACCATTAGGACATCCTATGAGGATACAGTCCAAGCCTGCTAAATCTCTTTGACTCTTGAGACCCTCTAAGGCAGTGTTTCTCAACCTGTGGGTCACAACCCCCTTGGGATCAAATGATCCTTTCACAAGGGTCACGTAAAACCATCCTGCAATCAGATAGTTACATTCCATTCACAACTGTATCAAAACTACAGTTAGGAAGTAGCAAGGACGATAATTTTATGGTCAGGGATCACCACCATGAGAGGAACTGTATTAAAGAGTCGCAGCTTCAGGGAGGTTGAGAAGCACTGCTCTAAAGTCTTTGCTTCATTTACATACAGACCAGACTGCAAGCACCGGAATAACCCATCCTTTTCCAATTCCTTTAGGAAATCGCCTGATGTCTCTCCCCTCTGGAGTCTGTCCATGTGCACTCTCTGGCTCACTCTCCCTTTGCAATCAGTGTTCCTTTTACAGCATGAATGAGGTCACAGGCCATGTATTAATGGCTGCTGCAGACATTGCAAGCCCAGCGACTGCCTTCTAGGATCACACACACACACACACACACACACACACACACACACACACACACACACACAAGCAGGGGAAGGAAGGCAGGTGACATCTTTGTGTAAGAGGAACACGGGAGTGCTTGGTGGTGCCCTTACCTGAAATAAAGGCAGAGATCACATGTATAGTCACCCCAGTTCCCACGGGGCTTATCCTGGGGCTTTAAGAAACCTGATTATTGGCAGTAGCTTAGTCTCTCCTGATGTCTTCTGGTCCATGGAATGCCTTCTGCTTTAACTCTGTGGGAATGAGTTTCACCTTTTCCTCAAAATCCAAATCAATTTCCTTATACAGCTGTGGCCAGGTCCATGGCTGGACATCACATTTCTCTGCTGAAGACCAAAGAGGCTGAGCACAGTTCTCCCAGTTGGGCTAGTGTTCTCCCCTGAGTCCCGTCTTCCCTTTGGTCTTAGCCCCTCTGCTCCTGTCTTGGTCAATCATCTCCCGGAACACTCTCATGGAGGGCTGCTGAGCGTTTGGTTCTGCTTTCGTCGTAAAGTAAATTAACTTGGACATGAGATATTTGAAGCGGGGAAATTGGACAAATTCCAAATGAATGAAGACATCCAAAGCATATATGTAACAATCTGACTTCAAAACGTTCCTCAGGTGCTTCAAAGTGGGTCTGCTCAGCTTTCAGCTTCCAGGGAGGCAATCACGAGTGTGGATTTCTGAGGACCACTTTCTTTTCTGTGGTTCTGTTTTAATTTTTCAAAAGAACTCCACTCACCTCCAAATCCTCATGTATTCAAAGCTGTAGTGCAAGGGGTGACAAAGGGACACATTAGCATGTGCACATATGGAAGAGGGAGTTAATATCAAAGCAGAGAGCACAGTGCAATGAAGCTGGAGTCTAGTTCAAAGAGAAAGGGGGGTAACCAGAGTGGGAGACACAGAGCATCTGAGCTGAGGCACCATGATTATATCTCCCTTTTTAATATTAAGGTCACTGCTGGGACAGGTTAGAGTCAGCGAAGGTCCACTGGGCCACCCTAGGAGCTACGAGGTTCCAAGATACAGTCAATTCCTGTCTCTGGATGTAAGGATGGTAAGGCTAGTTTAGCCCTCTACAACTTAGCTTAGCCGGTCTAATTAAGCCTCAGAGCTTGGGAGAATCTGGCTGAGCACTCTTCTGCAGGCTGCCTTGGGGTTTGCTTTAATTTTGGGGACAGAACTCACCCCCTCTCCTATTTTAAACACATGTTAAGAATCTTGGATTTATAAAATGTGTGCAATTTTAGGCAGCCGTGGAGAAAATGAAATCACGACATTTGCAGGAAAACCGGGGTGCAGCTGGAAATAAGTATGTTAAGTGAAATAAGCCAGACTCACAAAGACAACTGCCGCATGCTTTCTGTCCTATGCACAGCCTAGATTTAAAACTCTGTGTGTGTGTGTGTGTGTGTGTGTGTGTGTGTGTGTTTGTGGGTCATTGAACCAGAACGGTGATCAGGAGAGGGAAGGAGGAGCTAGATCTTAAGATAATGAAACTAAGATAATGGAATACAAGTAACTGGAAAACTGAGTGGGGGGAGGGGCAGGACACAGAGGAAGAGAATAGGGGAGGGGGAGGGGATGAAGGTGAGCAAAGTATAATGGCATGTGTGTATGCTTAAAGCCAAGATTGTTTTTCATACTAACCTAAAAAAAATTAACCTAAGATTTTGAGTGACCGTTTAATACTATACATAAAACACACAATCACACTTTTAAACTCTGCATATGTTTTCATTCAAAACATTTATTATTGAGGTCAAATTAATTAAATGCTAACTGAGAACCACCTGTGAATATATGATTCGTGAGGCTGGGCACCGTGAGAAATCCTGAGGCAAGGGGAATCACATGTTCATTCAAGGCCTACTTGAGGTACACAGGGTGTTGAGGTAACTTAGCAAGATCTTCTCAGGATAATTAAAAGACTCTGGACACAGCTCTGTGGGTGACCAAGGCTCAGCCTGTAGTACTTAAAAAATAAATAAACAAAAATCTATGGGTATACACAATAGTCACAGCCTTACTTCAGCCATGGTACTTTCTTACTCTCTGTAGCTTGGCCCCCTCATCTCATGGTTTGTCTCATGAAATTATCGGCCGGTTTGATTCAGTTCTTGAGAGGGAGGTAGGCAGATGCCTCATGTTGAGGTAGGAGATCAAGACTGCTGTCAGAACTCACGTTAGTAACTTATACCAAATGTTGCTCTGTTTTTTATTCCATCTGGTGGTGTCTTAGTTAAGGTTTTACTGCTGTGAACAGACACCATGACCAAGACAACTCTTACAAAGGACACCATTTAATTGGGGCTGGCTTACAGGTTCAGAGGTTCAGTCCAGTATCATCAAGGCAGGAGCATGGCAGTGTCCAGGCAGGCGTGGTGTAGTAGGAGCTGAGAGTTCTACATCTTCATCTGAAGGCTGCTAGCAGAATACTGACTTCCAGGCAGCTAGGATGAGGGTCTTAATGCCAGTACCCACAGTGACACACCTACTACAACAGGGCCACACCTCCTAATAGTGCCACTCCCTGGGCTAAGCTTATACAAACCATCACAGGTGGTGTTGCCAAAGGAGTGACCCTCTTCAGCATCCAATTTAAGTGAAATCAGTATCTTTGTGGCTCAGGTCCCCTGTTCTCAACCAGCCCCCTGCCCAAGTTCTCACACAAATATCTATGTGTATACACAGACACACAGTCTTCCCATGCCCCTGTATACACCTCAGCACACAACCACTGTGTGTATACACAATACCAGCCACATAACCACACCCACATGCTGTGCGAGTGCCCTACATGTACATGTACGCGGACACTTGTGTAAATTAAGTGACTGCTTCTCACGTGGTTTACAAGTCTCCCCTCAGCCAGCGCATGCCCCAGATGTATTCAGGAGGAGTTTCTAAAGCAATTTCAGGTGATTCTGAAGTACTAACCCTTAGCGCTTTGTCCTCTGTATGTTTGAAAATGCAAGGTAAAACCTAGAATTTGATTTCTTTCTGGTTCTTGGCTTCTTAGCCGCCTACAAAAAGGCAGATGTATATATAGCATTTCCCAGGTCCTTGTTTTCTCTTACTACTTACTCTGGCCAGCTGACCAGAGGATAGTTGGACCCTTCTGGGCCTTCCACAGACATGATCCCAGGTACCTGTCCAGACTGAGCTCATCTTTGCCTCGTGTGTAAATTGCCTTTTGACCCTGAAGCTTCTTGTCTCATTCCTTAAAGACCATTAAAGAGCATTTTAAGACTCACAAGGTCAGGGCTACCACAAGTTTCTGTGGACTCTCCTGTGCCGTTAGGCAGCCATTCCTGCCTGCAATTTTCTGTCCTCAGTTTGCTCCCTCCTGTTTGACCACCTCCTCACAGTAGAAGTCTTTCCTGGCGCTTCTATCAAAGGGGCTTCCTCCCGCCCATCTTCTTCTCTGGATTAGTCTTTGTAGTCTTTGCCACTTTCCAAATGCATTTATCCATTTGTCTACTCCCCTATTGTCTGACTCTTCAACCAGAACGCTACCTCTCCCAGGCCAGGCATCAGTTTGTCTCATCTGTCGTCAGAATTTCATGGCACATAAAAGTGTTTGTTTGTTTTGTTTTGTTTGTTTTTAATGAATCCTAAAAATCACTAAATGACTTTGACTACAAATGTCAATGTGTTGAAGGTTTTTGGAAAAAATCTGGAGCCGTGCATAGTGTGCTCACCCTTAATCCCAGCAAAGACAGGAGGGTCTCTGAGTTCGAGGCCAGCAGAATCTACAGAAAGCCAGGGCTACAGAGAGAAATCCTGTCTTTAAAAACCAAAATGAAAAGGAAAGGAAAGAAAAAAAATTATAAAATCAGGTGTTTTTTTACTAAATAGTGTCTTCCTTTTAGTTTATAAATCTAAAATGTAGCCTAGAATACTAGTTTATTATAGACTGAGTATATATGTGTATATATATACATACGCCATACACACACACACACGCATGAGAATAGAAGGTTAGAGATCAGAAGTTTAAATTTACATCCTTTCTATAATCACATTACAAAATTGTGGATTTGGCCTTAAAAAACAGAAAGTGTTGGAGGGTTTTGTTGTTTTATAGCATATTTTAAAAGACAGTAGTTGGCTTTCGGGTGACAGGTGTCCTCCTTTTCAATTGCCAAAGCTGTGAATTATTGTGACTAAAACGGTTTAGGGAGCTGATAGGCTGGCCCAGCCGCTAAGATTTGCTTATGTCTTTCTGTGAGGGGGTGCTGGAAACAGGAGCCATGCCAACTGCTTGATGTCCTAGGGAATGGGTTCTCAGAGTTCACGGTGCAGGGTCCTGCAGGGTGCCAAGCGGGTCTCCTTGAGTTTAAAAGGAGCACTTAGGCCTTCCAGATTGAGCAACGGTCAACCAGAGGCCACCCCCACCCCCACCTCCTGCTTTTCTTCCTTTCGTTTACAAGGTGGTAATCTCCAAGTGGCCTATGGACATAAGGTGCTTTGAAAGGGGATATTTACACACGGTAAACGTTTCCCCCCAGGGCAAATCAGCCAGCCCTAATGTTCCTGACCCTCTAAGTCTCTCTCTCCCTCTCTTCCTCCTTCTCTCCCTCCCTCCCTCCCTCCCTTTCTCTTTCCCCTTCTCCCCCCCCCCCCCC
>CM052720.1:5671741-5700278 GCA_028551405.1 Uromys caudimaculatus
TGTTGCCTTTTAGGTAAAAAAAAAAAAAAAAAAAGATGGGGAGGTAAGACTATGTTTGCTGAAAAAAAACAGGAAAAATGAAGAAAAACACAAGAGGCCTAGTCCTTTATGTAAGGGCAAGGTACATCAGAGGGGACTGACTGGAGTCAATGTTTGTGCTGAGGGTTCTTTCTCCCTGTGCTTCTCCTTATATCATTCTGACTTTTGAACCATGTAGAGAAATATCTACCAATAAATTATCAAGTAAGGCCGGACATGACGGCACACTGCTCTTTGACCTCAGCACTAGGGAGGGTAGCAGAGGCAAGAGGATGACAGTAAATTCAAAGCCAGCCTGAGCTACACAGTGAGCACCAGCCCAGTCAGGGCTACACAGCAAGACTCCTCCATCTCTATAGAGATACTAACAGCATTAAGAAACAAATCAGGCAGGGCGGTGGTGGTGCACACCTTTGATCCCAGCACTTGGGAGGCAGAGGCAGGCGGATTTCTGAGTTCGAGGCCAGCCTGGTCTACAGAATGAGTTCCAGGACAGCCAGGGCTACACAGAGAAACCCTGTCTCGAAAAAACCAAACCAAACCAAACAAAACAAAAAACAAAAAAACAAAGAAACAAATCAGAACCTTCCAGGTCCCTAACCTCCATCCCGTTTTGATCTCAGTCTTCCAGTGTCCTGTTTGTTGTTTGTTTGCTTGTTGGTTTTTTGTTTTTTGTTTTTTTTTTTTAAGTAGTAAGATGTATGCTACAAAATCCACCATTTTAATGCCGTTTGGTTTGTACATTGTATCCTATCGAACCTGAGGCCTTGCTCATGCTAGGCTGAACGTGTGCTCTACCACAGAGCTTGGCCCAGCCGCATGTTAACCATGACTGAGTGCCACAGTTCAGCCTGGTACTAAGCTCATGTATACTGCTGTCAGCCGACACCAACACAGCCTCCAGAACCTTTTCTGCATCCCAAGCAGACGCTCTTCATTGACAGCCTCCCCAACCCCCAGCCGGAATTCTGCTTCCTGTTGGTTGTTTTCTACTGGTTATCTCTTGAAAACGGAGTCATACAATATGAGTCCTTTGGTTTCTGCCTTATATCTCCTAGCCTGGTGCTTTCAAGGTTCGTGTATAGTGCACTCTATGTCAGAACTTCATTCCTTACATGACTGAGTAATATTCCATGATATGCATGTACCAAGCGTGGGTTACCACTGACATTTTGGTGGGTCATTTGCTTGTTCTTCTGTTCTGGGTATTTTTAATAAACTTTAACTTTCAAGTGCTGTCTGAGGTCCAAAACAAGTTTCCAGTCTACTACATAAAGAGTAAAAGAGAATCCAAAGGTATTTTTTTGAAAAGCAATGCCCTCCTTTATCTGGAATTAGTTTGGAGCTAAAGCCCATTTAGAACATAGGAAGTAGCTGCCACAATGTAACCATTTTGCAAAGGGGGGGGGCAGCTAGACGGCAATATTAATGAACACGGGCTAATGGGAAACACTAGTTTCTGAGTCTGTGTGTGTGACTCCACCCTCCAGAAACGGTGACCTGAGAGAATGTGCCCTCTCCCTGCCCGAGGGCACCCTGTTAAGAATAAAGCAACCAAGTTTAGAACTGGGCAAAGAGAGCAGCGACAATTTTGGACAAGTTCACACAGTTGCTTGGCCACTGACCCTGGGCAAATGTCCCCTCATCTCTCAATGATGGATGGTCTAGCAACTTTGACCAAGCTAAGTAATCTTGGTTCCAAAGTCAGCTGCCAAATTTCTTTCCTTTTTGGAAGGAGCCCCTAAAGGCAAGTTGATTTAGTAGCATCCTCTCACGGTTGACTCTGTCAGTCACGATGGTCCTAAGGAAACAGGGCCTCTTAAAGGCCAGGCCTGCTTTAGGAATGAGAAATGAAGCCTTTAGTAGGCTGGGGGAGGTCTCCGTGCTTTCAGATGGGCACTTCTGGCTTTGGGAAGAATGATGCAAGGAGCACTACTGACAATCCACCGCGGCTCTCAGATCTAGGGATGAGGACTTTAGCACAAGGGATGTTTAGCCTAGGCCAGAGCTTGTTACACAAGTACCAAGAAATTCCCAGCCATTGAGAAGCAAGTTGATTTTCCAAAAATAGCTATTCTTTCAATAAAATACCTATCTTGAAAAAAAAATTGTAATAAAGCCAAATATTTGACTCAGGGGAAGAATGAGTTTGGTAGTAATTCAAGGCAGTTATTAAAATTGTTTTGTCAAACAAGGATTGATAGTGTTTTTAAATATATATACTTTTTTTTTTTTTTTTTTCAGAACAGCTTACATTTTCAGAAAAATTGAGGGAATTGTACAAGGGGGCCTTTTATGTCCCATACCCAGTTTCCTCTGCTTTTAATGTGTACACATTAGTGAGTTGCAATTTAATATAACAGTATTGGCACAGCTTTAGAAACAGATTCAAACTTCTTTCACACACTCCCTGGCTATCTCATCTTTGAGTCCCACATTCCGTTCACTGACCCTGTCCCTTAGACTCCTGGCCTGGGAGAGTTCTTCTGTGCCCTCAGCTAGAAGTTGCCTGATGTTTTTGAAACCGTGGTTAGGCTGGAGTTGTGGGTTGTAAGGAGGAAGTCCACTGCGGCAAAACACCCCATCTCATCATGTCAAGGGCATACACTGACCATGTGTGATGCCTGGCACCTCGATGGCACAGCGAAAGTCACGCTTGTCATGTTTCAACTCAGGGAAGTGACTCTTTTTGCTGCTATGACTTTTCCAGGCCATACATTTTGGAAGTCATCATATTCAGGTGACACAAGGGAGGAAGTTGTGTGATACTTCCTAAGCAGGGACGCTCTATAAATCGCCGGGTAAAGAAGGGGCTTCGTGCTCTAACAAATGTTCAGGATCTTCTATAGATTTTATAGATCATATATACTGTTGATTTATAGAATATTAGCTAAGTCACGTCTCGAAATAATTCCCTCTATAACTAAAAGAATAATAATAATAATAATAATAATAATAATAATAATAATAATAATAATAATAAGAAGAAGAAGAAGAAGAAGAAGAAGAAGAAGAAGAAGAAGCCAGAATAGTGATGTCTGCCTGTATTCCCAGACATAAAGCAGGCTGAGGTAGGAGTACCAACCTGAGCTACACAGGGAGAGTCCTGTCTCAGAATTAAATTAAAAGTTAAATGTGATTCATTTGCATTTCTTTCATCCATACCAAGAGGAAACCAAAAATGTCAGTTAAAAATAGAAGCCAGTGAACCAGATAATGGGGCTGCTAGTAATTCTGACCCAAGATTCGTGCATAGAACCCACACAGGAGGAAAGAGCTGACTCCCACAAGTTTTCCTTGGATATCTGTATATAAACACTCTCTCTCTCTCTCTCTCTCTCTGTCTGTCTGTCTCCATCTCTCTGTCTCTGTCTCTGTCTCTCTGTCTCTCTCTCTCTCTGTGTCTGTCTGTCTGTCTCCATCTCTCTGTCTCTGTCTCTCTGTCTCTCTGTCTCTCTCTCTCACACACACACACACACTTTTTAAAAATGGAGTGGACTTGTTAGGTGAGTAGATGTGAATATCTCACATACTGGCTATTCATCCCCTAAATAAAGGATGCTGTCCTGTTTATCAGTGACTCAGTTTCCTTCTTTTTCTCTATCTTTTTAAAAACTGTATTAAAGTTATGGAAGAGGGCCAGAGACAGAGACCAAGGATGGAGGTTAGACTTTGCATGTGCAAGAGAAAAACCCCATGTCCAGGAAAGAAAGTCACTGCATGAATTGAGCTCTCTTAGGAGAGCTAATTTAACTCTCCTAAGTCTAAACCCCCCTTGGATGTGTCTATTTCTTATCCTACGCATCTGACCACCAACGACCTATTGTTCCCGTGCTGCATAGAGAATTTTGATAATGAGGACCAACGCCAACAACCAACCAGCCACACAAACGAGATTCCCAGAGCCACAGTCTTGGCATTGTCCACCCAACCACTTTCCCATGGCACCGGTCGTGAGTGCCGGCTCTCAGTTAGATGGGCAAGTTCCTTCACATCTGAATCTGTTTCCAAGGAGGTAAAGACAGACAGCGGAGGGTGTCATCCCTGAGGTCCTTCCCAAGGGTTGCACCTGCATCCTGTGCCACGTCATTCTTTCCTGGTCTTGTTGAGCTGCACATCCTGTTGGCTGAAGTTCACTCCAAGTTGTTTTCCTTCTATGTCTCAACTATGGCCTGAATCCTTACTTTCTCTCTAATAAAAGATTCAGAAAAATCAAGCCAGTTCCCACACATCCACATAAGGGACCAGAGTCTCCTGTGTTGGAGCGCCAGCCCTCTCTATTGAGCATGCCTTGTGATGGTTTCTGGACAGCCACGAATCCCCACAATTAAATTATATTTCTTTTTTTGATTCCCCAGAATCTACATGGTAGAAGGAGAGACACAACTGTTGCAGGTTTACTTCTGACTTTCATATACACCATGGCACATGTACACATACACAAATATACATACACACGTACATATGCACACATATATCCACACATATACATACATACACACGCACATAAACACATACACACATATACATACATATACACACATATACAAACACATATGCACACACACACACATACACACACACTAAATAAATTTTTTAAAAAATATATTTTCCACCCAGTTGGAGTCTATCTATTCAGTAGAGTGCAATGAAAGCACTGGATTGGTGGGTTAGGTGGGTTGGTCTGATTTGTGCTGGACCTGGAGGCCAGACAAATACTCCAGGACTGAGCTATACTCCCAAGGTTCTCTGCTTTCAGCTTGATTCCCACACAGTTACCTACCATAGATTTATGTTTAGCGCACAGTGAACTCACCTTTCTGCTTAGCCGTTGGACCTAACACATTAGATATATGTGTTAGGTAATTCAATAATCTATCCACTGCCATTAAAACCACAAAAGGTAAGTGGTTCTGTACAGAAATCTAGTGCTTAGGAATGAGCCAACACTCTTCAGTCTGAAGAATTTCCTACTTCCTATCTCTGTAAGGCAGAAGAACATCTTTATGTCTCTCCCTCCCCCCCCCTCTGTGTTTGTGTGTCTGTCTGTGTGTGTGTCTGTGTATCTGTGTGTGCCTGTGTGCTTGTCTGTGTGTATCTGTGTGTCTGTGTGTTTGTATCTGTTTCAATTAATAACTTTGAAAATAAAAAATGTTGCGTATAATGGGGACTTTAAAGCATGTCCGAGCTATCTGAAACCAGAATACGTACTCGATTGGCTTTCATATTTAAGAAAAAGGGAGAAAGAATGGTGATGATGACCTTATGCTGCGTTTGGAAAGGCACTATAGGCTGAAATCTTAAAACGCAAAACTGTTGCTATGTGATTTAGGGTTTCCCACAGCTGTCTCCTCTGCGCCCTTGAATCTATTAATGTTTCTGCCCGGTGCTTGGCATAATCCATAATACAGAATGATTCAGAAGCATCAAAGGTTTGAATTTACCTTAGAGAATCCACAGCTTTCAGCTTGGTGCCATTGTTTGGTGTGCTGGATATCTGTTGGACTTAACAACATTCACTTGGAATGGCAGTGGTGGCGCACGCCTTTAATCCCAGCACTGAAGAGGAAGAGGCAGGCAGATTTCTGTGAGTTCGAGGACAGCCTGCTCTACAGAGTGAGTTTCAGGACAGTCAGGGCTTCACAGAGAGACTCACTCGGTCTCAGAAAAAGAAAAACAAACAAACAAAATCCCCATAGAACCAACCAACAACAAAAAAAAAAACCCCAAACATCAACCAACAAAATTCATTGAAACCACGCACAGTACTTTCAGCAGTGCAAGTTTAGGGCGGTGCTGTCTTTCTGGTTATTTTTTTTAGTGGAACACAGATTTGGAACATTCACGCCTTAAACTCCCCTTTTAAAAGAAAACACTTCAGATGAGACTAGGTTTTCTAAGGCCAAACCACTTAGACCCAGCCTGATCTGGTCAAGTGAGACTGGTTGGCCATTAGGATGCTGGGAATAATTTAGACAATAGATAAACCTAAGAACCAGTTTCCTTCCTCATCTAGAATGGAAAAAGATCTGATCTGTGCCTTCTCTCTCTCAAAGATGGAAAACGGCCTTATGCATCTTCTGCTCAAGTTGGTGCTCTGGAGAGTTAGGCGCTAGTGCTTAGGTTTCCTGGGAGCCAGTAGGTCTATAACGTACAAAACTAACACCTTCTGACTCGTGGTGTTGGAGAGTAATAAAATGACTAGCAGCCAGTTATCTTACACACTAGGAACTCGGAGTTTTGAAGCAGACTGTGTGGAGTTGACAGATTCAATGAAACCTTAAGAAGCCTTCATATGCTCTTAAACTCCTTCCTTAGCAGTCTTCCCGCAGTCTGTAAAGGATACGCTGCTAACAGTCATCACCTCTTCCTGGCGGTCTGTTTTCTTTGTGAGTTTGGGGCTGACATTAGGGAAATAAGTCATTGGCTACTTCTCCACCTTACCGCCACCCCCCAGCCCAGGGCTTTGAGGTAGGGCAAGCACGCGGCCATTGGCAGAATTCTCAGTCCCACAGAGATGACTCCTTCAAAGAAGCTTGTTTCCTTTTGTCTTGTTGTATAGCTTTCATTAAAGATGCCATCCTCTGTCTGTGTTTGACTTACAGAGCCGGAGAGGGATCAACACACCTTTCTCTGGTGTGATCGAGGGACAGGAGGGACCTGGATTTATAGGAAGGGTGGGTTGAAAGAACTCTGGCTGTCCGGTAAGGATGGCAGGACCCAAGAATTAGTTTCTGAGGAGTTCAGGCCTTGGATAAGCAGATTTTTATTTTTCTTCTCTCCTGTAGGGGATTTTTTTTTTCTTTTTTTTTTTTTTTTTTGGCATATGGAGATATCTGTTTGCAGGCAGGAGGCTGGAGAGGAAGAATGAATACAGAGCAGCAAACAATAAACTTCCCATGTGTTGGGGAACATGGAAGAGCAAAACCACAGACAGACAGGAAACAGTGATAAATCTAAACGTGTCCCAGCAGCTAAGCTTGAACGAATGGCAGAGAGAATGTAAGATGTGCTCTTTTTACCAAAGACATGTCGGAGTCGGAGCGCAGCCTACCGCAACCTCTATCTTCTCTTTCCCTCATTCCCCCAGCCCCCCCCCCCCCCCACTTTCACATCACTGAAGTTTGGATCCCCACCGCCCATCTTATTCTGCCACAATATGTCCTGTGTGATCTATTCAGACCTCATTAAACTGACTTACTGGGCCCACTGGCTCTGCTCAGCCTCAGTTGATTCCGACTTTGTTTAAGATTCGGGAAGTGCTGGGGGTGGGGCAGGACATTAATCGCTGCGCTTGTGCAAATGGAGTGCCAGCTGATTTATGGCAAAGGTTATAAAGGAAGAGTATTAACCATGCCTCGTCCCATTTGGCAAAACCATCCTGCACAATGTCCACAGAAACCCCAAGAGCCCTGTTTTGCGGAGAGAAGGGGGGAAAACTCAGCCAAAGATACACTCTTCTTCTTTTGAGCATTAATTAAGACAGTAAATCACGGGCCACATGAAACAACTGTATTCGACAGAACGTGGATGGTCCAGGAACTCTGCTGGGGTTGTGTGAGTGGTCTGAATACCTCCGCCAAAGCCCTAAAGGGAGGGCAGACTTCAAAGGGCACTTTGGGCATGAAGGAGAGATCTGCTCCACCAGGGAGAGAAACAGTTGTAAAGTACAGACTGTGAGGAGAAATAGTGATGGGGACCAGCACGAGGGGCGGAGGGTAAAGCAGCTAAGGGCTTTTTCTTAAAGGGACCAGATAAATACTCAATAATGTCTACTCTATTCTAAAAGAGGAACTTGGATTTCACCATTTAGGAATGCCTTCCAGATGAAAACACACCTGTAGTTTTTTTTTTTTTTTTCAAAATGTTTTTATTTGGGCCTCAGTTTGTTTTTTTTTTGTTTTTTGGGGGTTTTTTTGGTTTTTTGAGACAGGGTTTCTCTGTGTAACTCTGGCTGTCCTGGAACTCACTCTGTAGACCAGGCTGGCCTTGAACTCAGAAATCCACCTGCCTCTGCCTCCCAAGTGCTGGGACTAAACGCATGTGCCACCACTGCCCAGCTCACACCTGTGTTTTTAAGGAGAAAAAAGGAAATAGTCTCTGTTTTGTTGTTTTTTTTTTTTAACTTTGGTATTTTTAACCCGTTTAAAATGTCCTCTGACTGTTGTATTGGCCATCCACCATTTCCCACCACTGGATCCCCGGCTTTGTTAGTCTTTTATAAAGAGTAGCTTTACCTTAATTCACTTGCCTACATACAGGGTCAGCACTCAGCACAGAGGAGGGGGATTATTTTGGGGAGACCTTGTGTAAACTCCCCTTCAGTCGCCAAACTCACACTGAATACCTGCAATGATGTTTTTCTTTCCTGATTTGTTTTTAATCGAGTGTCTTTGCATTTAGAGATGACAGGGCTGAGCTGCAGATTTTGGGTTTCTTTTCTTCCAAGAGGGCTGTTGAGTTTTCCTTACATTGAGGTGTCCGAAAGCTCCAAATTCATATAGATCCTCCTTACTAAGTGGTGTGCTAGGATTTAAAAGCATATGCCCAGGTTCTCCCTCATATATGATCCTAGTTTTTAGTGCATGCATGTGAATCGTAGTTTATAATGCGTACATGTGTATCTGTAAACAGGTAAGGGTGGGTATCGTATAACCCCTAGACAGGAGACCAAGAAAGAGCAGTGTCAGGTGATGAGGAAGGACAGGAGGCAGGCCAAACAGTTCTGTGAATCATGAAAGAGGATATAAAGATAATTTTTGCTTCCTAGTTTCAACTCTATCCTAGTTTTTTTTTTTTTTAATATGTGATCATTGCATCTCATGATATAGCACATTTTGATGTGGTTTCTTAGGTTCATACAACTTGGCATTTAGAGTTTATCCATTTAGAGTTAGCTCCTGTATATAAAGTATTTCATCAAACCTTGACAGTCTTCAGCCTTTATTTCTTCAAATAATTTTTCCACGCCCTCTCTTATAAGACTCTCACGATGGACATGTTGTTGATCGACCGAAAAATGTCCCACCGGTCTCTTGGGCTTTGCTTTCTTTCTTTTTTTTTTTTTTTCCCAAAGACCGAATTATTTCCCTGTCTTTCCTTTAAACTTGCTCGTTCTTCTGCTCACATCTGACAGAATCCCCCGAGTAGAATTTTCACTTTAGAATTTTTTAGTCTCCCTGTGATTTTTCCTCTTTATTGGTATTTCTAATTCAGTTCCTCTATCAGTTGACTTTATTTGCCTCTTCCTTTACGCCTTCAGCATTTTAACCTGTTTTTAAAACTTCGTTTTGTAAGCCTGCCACCTGCATTTCCAAGGGATTGCTTCAAGCTTATTTTTAGATCAGCACTGTTTTCTTGGATTTCCTTATGATTTATTTTTTTCGGTTTTTTGAGACAGGGTTTCTCTGGGTAGCTCTGCCAGAAAGAAAAGAACCTGAAACAATGGGTAGAAGGTGTGTACAACAAACTCTGAGAGATCTTATACCTGCACAAACCCATGATCAGAGTCTACAGTCAATGATCATGACGCAGATCCCCAAATTTGAAGACAGAATCCTTACTGGTTGTTTGAGCTCCTGCTAGCTCCTGCAAGATGGGCGGGAATCTATTCATAGCTTCCTATCATGATCCTAGAGGTTAAGGGGTGGATAGCCACTGTTGAGATTAAAAACTAAAATTGACCACATTTAGCTCCAATTTACCATCCAAGCCTTCCCTTATATGTTGCGTATGTTCAGTGGACTACATGCTCCCCAAATAATTACATCAGACAGATTTTGCCAGTGTGGTTGTGTGGGTGTAAAAAACTGACTCTTTTCTGACCCACCTTTCCAAAGTTCTCCCAATTGCCACTGTTATTTTACATTGCTAAGAACGACACATGACGGGCAACTGGTCTACCTCTAAACTACATATCCCAAGTCTCCCCACCAATATCATTTCAAATGCATAACTCCTCATATCCTTTCATATGTACTTTCAGCAATTTTATCCTAACTTGAACTGGTTAATCCTAACAGACCATTGCTAGCATGATCAGATGAGATACTGTACGTGCGTATGTTTTGAATACTCTTTGAAAATGAGTAAATTATCCTCTTTTTCTAACTCACATTCTTTATGAATAGGCCACAAACTTGGAAAAACACAGTCTATGATATAAGTAGTCTCTAAGATGTCCTATAATCACCTCTGCCTGTTTATTGGGAAGGTAGGGAGAAGCTGAGATGTGCCTTCAAAGGATAAACATTTCTCAGGAAAACAATCATTTTATGTGTGCAGATTTTTTAAATTAAATTAAGAGTAAGTACTGTGTACAGTACTTGATCTGAGTATTCATCCATAAACTCTGTTCTGAGGTGGACTTTTTTGTTTGCCTAAAAAAAAAAAAAAAAAAAAAAAAAAAGGAACCAATCCCCATTATACAAATTTGTTGTTTTTATTTGATGAAGCTCGAAATATAAGTGCTTGGAATTAACATCCTTTCATCTCCTGACCGTTACATTCAAGTGTATAATTTTAGGCTCGATTTGTTCCATGAAACACGAGTAATTCTTAAAATAAGCTAGTTTGCAGAATGACAGTACTAAGTGGGTTAGTCACAAATCTATCGTCAGAGAATATTAGAAATAACTATTTCTTGATGACATTCCTGCCAAAATCAGTTAGCTGATCCACAGTAGCTTAGGGAGATTGTGGTTAGCCTATTTCCCAAATGGCAATTAAGAAATGGTTTCAGGTTCCTTGGAAAGGCCTCTCAGTACCCTTACATTCTCGCTTCATCTTCTCTTCCTTTACGCGCTCCACGCTTCTCTTTTGTCATTAAGACCAGACCGTTCAAAGCATCCCCTGTATGTTTGGTTGCTGTGTACCAAGGAAGAAGTGGTTAAACAGCCAATGTTTGAAATCTGGTTTCAATGAGCCAATTACCATCTGCTTAACTCTTATCTTGCACTGTTCAGGGCTTATTGGCTGAGACCCCTGTTTGCCTTTTCTTGGCATTAATGAAGAAATCAGAGTTCCTCGGGTTGACTTAGCTAGCCCCTTCTTTCCAGGATCCTTCTGACAGAGAGTAGACGTGGAAGTGAACAGTTGTTAGAGTGAGTATGTATAGACACAAACTCACATACAGTGGAGTGCGCATGAAAACTAGGATGTGTTTGGCCCTTAGAAAAGCAAGAGGTAAATTGCCACTCTGTGTACAGTAAATATATCCTTCATGGACATCTGAGGGGTAGGGACAGCAAAACTTCCAGTGTCTGCCTCCAAACAAACAGATCTTTCTGCCCTTCAGTTCCTCTGTGAGTTTTTAGAAAATAAAATCTCTTTATTCTAATTAGTTCATGAATGAAAACATCACGCGTCTAGATTAAGGAAGCTGTGCAAACACTTAGCAAGTCCTCGGCTCTATAGCCTAGGAAACGCCTAGCGTGGCCATTCTAAAGCCATGGGCCTTCGCTTAGAGTTTTTCTTCCCATCGTCGCCACAAAACGAATGAACAAAAAATACGATAGAACTGAAACTAGGAAACAAAAATTATCTTTATATCCTCTCTCATGATTCGCAGAACCTTTGGCTTGCCTCCTGTCCTTCTTCATCACCCGATATTGCTTTCTTGGTCTCCTTTCTAGGCGTTATACTATACCCACACTTACCTGTGTACAGATATGAATGTATATGATTTACATATGAAAGAGAACTTAGGCGATGTTCTTAATGAGTTTGGGTCACCTTGTTTAGTATAATACTGTCCAAATCTGCCTGTTTTTCTCAAAATTTTCATGATTTTACTTGTTTTGTTTTGTTCTGGTTTTGGTTTTTTTGTTGTTGTTGCTGTTGTTTTTGTTTTTGAGACAGGGTTTCTCTGTATAGCTCAGGCTGTCCTGAAACTCACTCTGTAGAGCAGGCTGGCCTCAAACTCACAGAGATCCACCTGCCTTTGCCTCTGCCTCTGCCTCCCAGGAGCTGGGATTAGAGTACAACCCCAGTGGTGTCTCCAGCTTACTTTTCTTGACAGCTGACATGATGTTCTGGTTTGTGTATGTACCACATTTTCCTGTTTTCCATTCATCTGTTGATAGGCAGCTAGGTTGGTTCCATATCATAAATAGAGCCACAATAAACACACATATACAAAGATCACAGATATAACATGGGGTTCTCCGAGCATGTGCCCAGGAGGGGAAGAAATAGCTGCATCATATGCATGTTCTATTTTTGAGTTTGAACATTTCTCCAGTCTTCTCACCATATTTCCTTAAAATCGTGCAGTTTCTATATGTATATGTTTACGTATTTATTATTTATTCATGTATTTATCTGACACAGGGCTCCTCACAATCCTCCGGTCCCAGCATCCTGAGTAACTGGGATTATAGGTGTTGCCACAGATAGCTCACACTTGCTAGAAATTCTTGATTATTTGACCTAACAAGGAGCAAAGACCTAGCCCTGGAAGTTCTTTGTCCTATAGGGGCCAGGTAGTTGTCAAGGACAACAGTAAATCGGGGTCTTTAAGCACATCTCAGGTAAGATGACTGGCGCATCCCGTGGGCTGTGTGCGATTAACTCTGGATAACTGGTATACCACCAAGGCTCGACAGTGTGATTTCTCAGCTCTCTTACTATCATCCCAAAGGGGAACTATCCCAACATAGACACGATGGTCCACGAGACACCGTTCAGTACAGTGGGAGCAGCAGCCTTAATCTCCAGAGAAATGGCTATTGCACAAGGTGTGTGGAGATAGGAATGCTCCTGGGGGGTGAAACTTGGAATAAAGGTCACAAGTCCATGCTTTTACCGTTTAACTTAAGATATATGGCAAAAAAAAAAAAAAAAAAGTTTTGCACTCAGCTTTTTAAAAGCAAACGAACTTCAGCTGAGATTTCTCTTCCTGGTTTCTGGAACTATGCCCTCATTTATTGTGGCTTATTCAAAACAGCACATTTTAAAGTAGCAATTATAGTGTAGATAATAGAGCAGGCCAAATTTACACTGCGCTCATCTCTCTAAGGAGGCCTGGGAAGTCAGTGAGGTTGCCTCTTCTTTATTAGTTGCTGCGGTTCGGAAGTGTTTTCAGTAAAAACCGTTGTCGACATTCAGAGGGTTTGTTGTCTTAAAATCCAGGCTAGGGTCACGATTGAAGGCTATGTCTCCCCTGACTTTTTGGAGTCTACCTTTGGTTCTCTCTAAAGCAAAATGGTTACTATAATAGAGAGATAAGAATAGAGTCTCTTTACATTTCCTTCTGATGGAAGGAGATTTGAGAGAAGCGGAGTCTTTAAAAGTGAAGTTGATATGAAGTGTTTTCTCAACAACAGCCAAGCAAAACCAGTGCTCGAGACCTCGAAAGTGTTCTAAATAACAGTCTCTCCTCCCCTTCCTAGGCCTGCGCCATGTCCTCATGGACAGTTCTGTTATAAAATACCCGATATGCAAGTATGCAAAGTGCCATTAAGTATGTGTTTACCCTGAGCAAGATAAGAAGTGTCACCGGTGTTAGAAGAAAGGAAAACAGGAGCCTTGGTGCCCCTCCAGAGAAGGGAAAGGAAGACCAAAAAAAAAAAAAAACAACAACAAAAAAACCCTTGGCACGATGCTAATCAGGCCTATTCAGAAAAGCCCTAATTAATGTAATTAAAATCTGTCAGATCAAACTGATTACCCTGCTACTGAGCCTGGAGGAGAGAGACTGAGGCTCCTGGGGGTTGGGGAGGCAGCTGCTGCTTCGAAGGCGGAGTTAAGCTCCAGGAGACTGAGATGGATGGTCTCCTAAGTGATCAAAGCAACTTGTAGGGCGAGGACAGTGGACTCCTGACGACTGGAGATCTCTACCATGCGCAAAGAGGCAGGTGTCTGGTCTAGGAGGGCAGTAGGGCAGGAGGCAGCTTGCTTTCCTCTCTACCAGCTAGGCTACAGTGAGACACTTTCATCTCCTGACAGGCCCCTACTGAAGTAGTTGGCCATGACCATTGACTCACTAGCAGGAAGCGGACAAGGACCAAGTCATGCGGCCTTCCCAGTATGGCTACTGATACGCCAGCCTTTTGCAAATCCACCTGAACACAGCCACTGGCCAGAGTCCAAACCACTTGGCACTGGAGAGAGGGCAGGCTCTGTGCAGCGATAGTGTTTCAGAAATTCCAAGTGGCCTGAATGGAAAAAGGAATATTCCATCAACAGTAAGAGAGTCTTATTCTAGCCAATGGAAGAAAGGACAAACCAACCCAGGATGAACACATTCCTGAGAATGTCCTCTTCCTGATGGCTGGAAACTAGCATTCTCTCTTAACAGTTTACTCTGAAGGTAATGGCCGGTACTCATTAACTCCCTACTGATTCAGAACTTTAAAAAGCAAGATTCACCTAGGAGATTGGGGACAACCTTATGAATTATCTTATATAATCTTTCTTGTTTGTTTTCATTTGATTTTTGAGACAGGGTCTCTGAAATCCCCATGTAGACCATTGTGGGCTCAAAGTCACAGAGATCTGTCCGCCTCTGCCTCCAGCATGCTGGGATTAAAAAGCTCAGCTTTGTTTGTTTCTTTATTTGTTTTTAACAGACCAAAATAATGCAAGACTAAATCTCCTAGCTCATGGAGCAGTGGGGATGTTGTACCCAGTTTGAGTTCTCTGCTGATCAAAACTAAAGAGAGGGGCTAATCCATGGAGGGCAAAGAAGAATATGGTATTTTTACCCATCTTCTATTGCAAATGCTGCTTGTGTTGTAGTCCTCATTAGTTCCAGCTTTGGAAGTTGAGCTTACCACGTGGTTTCTTTTTAAATGTTGTCTTTCACTCTAGAACGAATCGTCAGTGACAATGCCCATAGCACGGTAGGCAGCTATGAGCCATCAAAATATGAATTAACAGTCTCGTATCGTCTCTGCATCGTGTGTGGCTTAACTAATCACACAAGAACGATTCGGTTTGGTTTTGTTTTGTTTTAAGGTGAACCATTATTATAGGAAGTGAATGGGACCTGACAAGGAGAACGTATATGGAAGGATTCCCCACCACAAAGAGATGTGGGAGCACTTGTTGGTAGCCCCAGAATTTAAGTGACCAACGCAGCCAGCCTAGGTTATGTAGTGAGTTAAAGGGAAGCCTGGTCTACATCTCCAGAGGTTGGTGTGCCTGTCTGTGTGGTTACTCCAATGCTTCTTCCGTTATCCTCATCTTCAAAGTTACATTTTTACAAAGAAACAGGCGCAGTGGTTGTACCAACATGAATTATAGGGCTTTCACTGGAAGCCGAAAGGCTAATAAGCAAGCTGTCTTGGTAGCTAAGACAGTAAGCGTTTGGGAGTTTACAACCCAAGGTAGCTGCCTGCCTGGTTTTTTCTCGTAGATGGGCCAAGGGAGCACAAATTCTATACTCCACCTCTCAACTTCTTCCAGGCTAAAATGTCAAGGCCAACCTAGAATGTCACAGTTCTGAAACTCTGGACCATTTTAGCAAATAAATTCCAGGTACAGAGGTGGACTTTGGTGGGTGGGGAGGTCTCTGATCTAGCACTTCTTAAGCAACTTAGGCCAGGAATTGTAAAATGGAATGGTAGCTAACGAGTGAGCTCTTTGCCTTTATTTACATATTATTTTGTATGAATAACTAGAAATTAGGGAGAAATCCCCTCTTTTCCAGACACCGGAGGGCTTGGGTCCTATGTCTGCCCAAAGCAACCCATTTAGAAGCAGCAGTCTGTGTTCAAGGCTTGGGTTCACTGAGCTGACCGCGCTGCAGTCTCTAGTTCAGAGCCGAGCTACACCTGTACTGGCCAGCCTCAGCCAAGCCTATATTTGCCTTGTCCCCCTTGATCGCAATTTCACAATTTTATGGCCCTCCTGCTTGTATTGATAGCCTTGAAAAAGACAGCTGAGGTCAATTAGCAAACCTGCTGTAAAGTGTGCTCGCCTGGTCAGTGTAGGTGCTTATCAGGGCAAAAGTGTATTTTATGGAGCACCGAAGGCCAGAAAGCCAGGAGTGGGCTTTTCTCTTTTTCTTTATTATTACTTTTTTTTCTTGCTTCAGATTTAACCTTTTCCTTCCCTGTATAGTTAGAACTCTCATTCTTCCTAAATGTGAAGGGATACCTTTAAACTTTATAGTTAGCAATTTGAAGGCCAGAGACTATGTAAGTAGGGGTGTGTGTGTGTGTGTGTGTGTGTGTGTGTGTGTGTGTGTGTGGTCTAGAGACACTACTACTGAAATGCAAATTGAAGCCCTTAAAACAAATGACAACACTTCTGTTATTCCTACAGTAGAAGATTTTAACAACAAAGGTTGGTATCTATTGACTTCCTTTTCCCAGAAAGCTTTGGGTGGCTGACATCTTACGTCCACATGGACATGTTTTCCATGCATTTCTTAGAGTGTACACTTCTACTGTCACATCTGCAAATATGTCTCCTACACTTCTGTCAGATGTCTTCTGTCAGATGTCTCTGAGTTGACCGGAATGGTGGGAAAGACCCGTTAGCCTGTGCTAGCCACTACAATTCAGAGGCTGTCCCAGACTCTGTAGATGATACCATCTTTGTCCCTGTGCCTAATCTGTTCCTCCTTTCCTCTGAGCTCTGCTAAGCATTTTAGGGGCATCCAACATGTCCTGGTTAGGACTGCAGACATGCACACAGGCGTGTGCACACTCATGTGTGGGAAAACACACACATACACACACACACCAGAAACAACAGCATAGTGAGTGCCAACACCTGTCTCACACATGGCATGCCTGAGTAACAGATGCAGAAAAGAACGGTGACCACTGGATTTTCCTAAACTTGGGAGCCTTGTTCTCCCAAGTCTCTAGTTCCCTTTATTTCTTGTCTTTTTTGACTCTGAATTTAAGTGATCAAGAATTTCGGGGCCTTCGAGATGGCTCACCAGATAAAGGGCCTTGCTACTGTGCCCGATCACCTGTTTCTATCCCTGAGACCCACATGGTGGAAGGAGAGAACCAACTCCCACAGGTTGTGCCTTTAATCTCCACACTTGTGTGTGTGTAAGTAAGTAAAGAAAAACCTAACATCAAACCCACATCTCTCAATATGTTGACCACTGGAGTTCTCCTCCAAATGGAAAATAAGCACTTGGATAAAATTTGGGGCCTTCAACATTTGGTGGGAAGAACCAAAGACAAAGGCACTAAGGAGCCCCAGTGGAGGGGTGAAATTCTGTTTGTTTTTTTTTTTTAAATATTTTGTTTTGAAGAAGGGTCTCACATAGCACAGGCTGAGCATCGATCTTACTATAGAAGCTGAGGCTGGTCTTGAACTCCTGATCCTTCTGTGTCTGCTTCCCACACGGGGCAATGACAAGCGTGTGACAGCACGCCTGACTAAAAGCTGATCCTGTTGGCTTCTCTTTCCACCTTCTCCATGAGGGGGTGAAGAAGTCTTTAGGTTGCCTTCAGCACTGGATTTCCTCTCTTGTCTACTACACTGTTTTAAGCTTACTCTGAGATTTCCGGAAGTGTAAAGGACAAAGCTAACCAGAGGTGCTCCTGCTGAGGTGAAGTGTCCTCCTGACTGCACTGTACTTAGGTGTCTGCGGCTCCTTACAGATTTCTAAAGTCATGTGATGTGGGCTGGGCAGAGAGCTCAGGTGTAAAGTGTACCTTCCTTCTGTAGGCACAAGTCCCTGGGTTCTGTGTCTAGCATGGCATCTGCCGTCCCCTGCTCCCTCTCCCACCAAAAAAACCAATCAGATAAAATGGGTGATTCAAAGAGAATATAAGAAAAACGTTAGTAAGATTAGAATAAAAGCCTAAAAGAGTGATGACACATAGGAGATGGGGGGGGAGGGAGAAGGAGAGGGAAGGAGGGGACAGAGAGGGAAGGGAGAGAGGGAGAAAGAGAAAAAGAGAGGGAAGGGGAGGGAGGGATACAGAGAGAGGGAGGGTGGGGGACAGGGAGGGAGTAGGAGAGAGAGGGAGGGAGGGAGAGGGAGAGAGGGAAGAAGAGAGAGAAAGAGGGAGAGAGAGGGAGGGAGGGAGGGAGAAGGAGAGAGGGAAGAAGAGGGAGAAAGAGGGAGAGAGGGGAGAGGGGAGGGAGGGGAGAGAGAGAGAAGCAGGGGGAGAGAGAGGGAGGGGGAGAGAGAGAAAAGAGAAAGAGGGAGGGGAGGAGAGAGAAAGAGAGAGAAGAACATATGCTCAACCAGAATTGCTTATGGTACTTTTTAAATATAAAGCATTGGGTATTTCTTTTTTTATGTCCCACCCTGTGCTGAGAATCAATCCTAGGGCCTCAAACATGCTAAGCAAAAACTGTACCAGTGAGCAGTGCCCCAATCCTTCCTTGTTGGTGTGTGTGAGTGTGTGTGTGTGTGTGTTAGTGTGTGATTGGTGGGGGGGGGGTTGTTTTGAATTTGGAACATTGGTGTCCAGAACTTATGAAGAGAATGTTAAGAAGAGAGCAGAAATGTCTTTAACTATAACTAAAACTATATAACTATAACTAGGAGTAAGAGTCATGACAAGAGGAATGTGTGAGATAGCCGTGGACTGGTTAGGGTAAGGCTTCTAGTTGCTCCGGCTCTGTGAGCAAACACAGCCAGGTAGGATGGGTGCTCTTTCTTTCGCTCAGGTAGGATGGGTGCTCTTTTGCTCATAGACTCAGTGTGAAGGGCTAAACCTGAGGACTGAGGCAGCCCCTTCCCCAGACCCAGAGTGGACTCACAGCAGGTGGGCCTTTCACTGTCTCTTCAAACAGAAAGGGAAGGAATCATGTTACTTAAATTGCTGTTTTCAAATAAAGACTGCAAAGAGGGAGACATTTCTGTAAATGCCCTGAAGATCACAGGGTGGCTGACCTCCCTTTCTCAGCTGTTATTTTGCTTGTGTAGCTGACCCATGGTCAGAACAGGTGTGAGGAGCAGCTAGAGACTTCTTAGGACAGTAGGCATAGCTTCCTTTTCTGTCTAGAAATAAGAGAGGCAAAAGGAAGACCACAGCGTGGCTTGGCTAGAAGATGCCGCAGTCTCAGCCCTAAAGGGGAAATGGTGCTGAAGCCAGAGTTTCTCTATAGAAGGTAAAATTATTTCCAAAAAAGGTGAGTGTTTATTTTGGTTATATGATATTTAGGGAAAGGTGCTACATATATATTTTCTGGGAAATACATTTATTTTCTTTCATATTCTGTGTGCAAGTAGACTGGTTGGGATTTTTCATTTAAAAACATCAGCATTGTCCTGATAAGCCAGGCACAAAAAAAGATAAATATTATGTCATTCCATTTCATATGAAGTCTCTGGAATAGTTAGGTTCTTAGAAGTAGGAAGTAAAACAAAGTCAGCAGAGACCAGGGCTGGGGAGGACGGAGTCAAGGTGACTATTAAGAAGTCTGAGGTAATGCAGACCTCTAGGGACGGACAATGCTGGGGCTGTGCAACAATGTGACTATACTTAATGTCGCTGAATGAACATCTGAAGGTGGTAAAAATAGTAAACTTTATGTTATGTATATTTTACCACAATAAGAAACTCATTATAAATATTGTGCAAACATATACCAATTATAAGATATACCAAAGCAAACTTGCAAAAACTTGATCCAGGGAAACTGATTGGCACAATTAAGAACAGGCCCCTCCCCTCCCCCTCTCTCTATGCTCTATGGAAGACTTTCCATGTTCTGTGTGGCAAATGTATGAACTTTTAAAATTTCTAATTAATTGCGTCTTTTATGTCTTTTATGTTTCGTGTATTTCACATTTAATTAACAACTCTAAAGATAATTATCAGCTTGGTGTTAATGGTTTGTATCTTGGCTCATGAGACTGCAGTGTAGCCAAATAGCCACCATGTTAACCTCACCAGTTATTTTGGTTCCTTTGGGGAAACTCTCCTAATTGTCAGGATTTAAGGATGCAGTTGGCAGATAGGCAAGTTTATCCTTAAATACTTCTAGATGCGTAACAATACATAATATAAAAGTCCACAGTCATCAGAGAGATGTTATTAAGACATAAAAACGCCTGGTCCAAAGAGTGAGTTCCAGGACAGCCAGGACTACATAGAGAAACCCTGTCTCGAAAAACCAAAACAAAAAAAAAAAAAACCAAAACAACAACAACAAAAAAAACACATAAAAACGACTGAACCATTGTTTTTCACATATTTACTCCCTAACTTTTTTAAATAAAACTTTGATTTAGTTAAGTTTTAAATCTTAGATTAAGTTGATTCTTTTGTCTTACGTGATGTAGATTAAAATGGATACTTCCTGCTTCACTTGGTGACTTGATTTATATGACTTTCCATAATTTTAAGAGCATTGGTGACCCCTCTCCCAAGAAGAAAAAAAGATCTTACTGTCAATAATTCAATCTTAATTTCTTTTTAAAAGGCTTTACGTTTTTGTTATGTTTGCAGGCGAGCACACATTCGCGTGTGTGCATGCCACAGCACAGGTGTGGACATCAGAGGACAACTGGTCCTTCTGCCATGTGTACTCTGGGTCACCAGGCTTGGCTGCAGGTGACTTTGCCCACTGAGCCATCTCTCCTGCCTTATTTTTTTTTTTTTTTTAATTTCTAATTCAAACATTCTGAAAGAAGGCCTCTTGGTTGAAAGCCAAAATGGAAATAACCAAGTGAGAGAGTGGAAATACTGAGTGACAAGCTCTTGCTTAAAAGTAGGAGTCTTCCTTTTATGTGTTTTGGCCTGTTTCCTTTGCCATTTTAAAAAAGAGAAAGTGATGTATACATGTCTCTGTGTGCCATGTGTGTGTTTAAAGTCTTCTAAATTTATATTTCAGTACCCAAGGATGCTTACAAAATTTTAATTCTCAAAATCCAGGGGTTGTTCTTTAGCATACTTTTTAATTGAAAATTGATTGTTTTCATCCAATATAGTCTGGTTAGAGTTCCCCTCCTCCCAGTTCTTCCCAGATCCTCTCTGTATTCGCATCCATCCAAAGCACACCCTTTCCTTCTGTCACTGAAATTCAAATAATCATAGAAAAAATAATAAGATAAAATACAAACAAACAAATCAAAATAGGACAAAGCAAGCAAACTACCAGGAGAAAAAGAGCCAAAGGGGAAAAGCCACAGAACCACATATAGATCCAGAGACACACAGTCAAACACAGAAATCCTGTCTAAAGCACAGCACCAAATCCCATAATGTCTATGCCAAAGACCTGGGAAGAAGAAGAGAGAAATAATGCCCAGCCAAAGCTTTATAAGACAAGGAACTTCCAACCGTGCCGTGGAGTATGTTTTGTGTTGACCATCTGCTGCTGGGCGTGGAGGTCTGTCCTTGGGGGTGTTTTATATTCCTAGTGAGAACCACTGGAGAAAATGAATGTTTCTTTGTGGACTGGTTGGCTATCCATTGGTCATAGCTTCTGGAATGGGGGGTTGTGTCCAATTCCCCTCTTAGTGCTGTCAAACGCAGTTCTTTAAGAAGCCAATATGGAGTTCACTAAGTAGAGAGGCCTCCTGAGGAACACAGTTGCCATTAATGTCCTTTTTTATGGTTTATTTTAGCAGTGGCACCATGTCTTCCCCAGATGTTCACAACACACTGTTTGGGTAGAAAGTCCGTGTCTTCTCGAATCTTCAGCCCCTGTTTTACAGAGTGGCGAGATAGTCTGGGGACAAAGGTTATGAACTGCTTGTAAAGGGTTCAGAATAAGAGCCCCGTTAGGGTTTCATTGCAGAGCACGGTCACCGGCTTGGTTTTTTTTTTCCTTTTTAATTGGGGGCTATCTTTGGCTCATAGATCATCTGCCTACAGCAGTGTCTGCTCCTTCTAGGTTAAGCAGCTGAGCAAAGACTGAAGGTTTCATACAGTAAGTGCAATTACTTCAGGCAGATAACAGGAGGGGAAAAAATTATTCACAAATTTTTTACAGCTGTGTGTGAAGCAAAGCAAACTCATATTCTACAGAGGGCTTCAAGATGCATTCGGGCTTTGAAGGAAACTACTTGACTCTTCCTAAAAGGACTGTAAAAATTCTTTCATGTGTACTTAGTGTATCACTTTAAGCTACTTGCTCCCTTCTGTCTGCCTGTCTCTCGTTTAAAACTAATTCTAAAGCCAGGTGTAGTGACACACACCTGTATTCAGCACTCGGAAGCTAAGGCAGAAGGACTGAGAATTTCAAGGCAGCCATGTCTCAGAAACAAGCAAATAAACTATTCTTAATTGCAGGTAGACGGGGAAGCAGGGATTGTCTCCGACGATATTTGATTTTCTTTCAGTAATATGTCTACCGTCTGAAAGATTCTTGCATGAATTTAAAAAGAAACACATCAAACAAACAAAAAAAGAAAGCACACTCTCCCACTAAACACAGTGTTTTTCTCTTGTGCTTTACAAACTAACACCAGGACATGTCAAGCTAAGAAGATGACTGTCAGATTAATGTGTAAGCCTTGATAAGGACCTTGGTACTCTTCTTGTTCAGGTAGAACTAAGAACGGCTTTGTTCAGTTTACCCACTTGTTTTATGGTGACGGTAATGAACCACAACTGGACTTTTCAAGGAGAAAGAATGTTACTTCATGCACTTCCAACTTCCCTCTGCCTTGGTATTTATGACGTTCCTTCATTCAGCAAGAACATTCTTCAGGTCATTAACAGAACAAGTGGTCTTCGTGTCTATCCATAGTGAGAAGACCTGTGATGCTGTCACCAACACTGGCAATTCCTCGGCTCACTTGGAACTGGTGCATTTTGAAGTGTCACATACAGCTTTGGGGACTGGGACATGGCTTCCAGCACTTGACTAGCCCTCACCCATATGCTCGGCCAAGACTATAAAAGCCGAGGAAGCACACCCCACTTCAGGGTCCTCTATAATTACTGGGTTAGGCTTGGCTTGTCATTCCCAAATGGCTCACCCCCCCCCTAAATATTGTCATCACTGGGGAGGCAAACGTTATTGTATCCCACCAGAACTTCCTCCTTCGACACACACTGCAGAGCTTTGCCCTAAGACTGTTTAATATTAACAATCCCTGCCACACCACTGCCTGAACCGTCCTGGTATCAGGTGGGAGACTGAGGAGATGACGGCGAATGGGTATCTGAGTTATCAGAAACATCCCCCTACTTGCAGCTTGGTGAAGCAAAAGGAAGCTTTTTAAAGGAATCTTTTCTTTGAGTTATCTTCCTGCGAAGCAAATGCTGTCACTGCCTGGGAAGGCCCATGTGTGTCCTGCATTATGTGCACAGGAGACATGCTATTAATCTCAGTGAGGCCTGGTGTATGGTTGTAACGACTATCTAAACTCCTCTTATATTTTATTTACTGTTGGAGCATTTTAAGGGAAAATGTTTATCCTTTGAGTATCTCCCCCCCTCCCCGTGCCCAGGGAAGAAAAATGGACTATGTGTCCCTTTGAAATGCCTTGGGATTAGATTATCAGCACACTTAATAGTTGAGGGACCTTGTGTCTCCTTAACAAGCCAATTTCTATTTGTTGAGTGTCGCAAGAGTTTGCTAATTAAACAGTTCCCAAGGTGTTTTGAGAAGAACTTGAAGTCATTTCACCAACTGAACGATTTATTGCTGCAGTTGGGAAAAAAAAAAGTTAATGTTTATTAACTTTCTTGTCATTGTCCTGTTTGTGGAGACTCAAAGTTACAAGTCCTGGCCCTTGACTGGATTTTTAGAGACTAGAATCAGCATTAAGACTTGCCGTTGTTTCAATGTATCACCTTCCGTTTCAGTAGGCTTGAGTCTGAGTAATGAGGACCCTTGCTGGGGAGTTCAAATAAAAGCTATGCATGGGAAGGCATTGGGAGCTCATAGGAACATTTCAGTTCACTCAAAAACAAAAAACAAAAACAAAAAACAGCCAACCACATTGCATCAGATAGTAGAAATGGAGGTATTTAAGGTTAAAAGCGAACACTTTCAACTTAGAAATCCCCATCTCATAACTCCTTACAAATGAGTCTATGAAAGTAGTTTTACTCCACTGTTGAAACAAGTTTCCGTTCCGACACAGACCTGGGATACTGGGCCTCCTACTCTAGGCCTGGCGTGGGAGCCCACAGCTGGGAACTGGAAGGGCCCAATGTGGAGGTGGGCACAAGATGAACAGGAGCACACAAACCCATCTCTGAAAGTCTCTGATCTCCAGCTTCTAGGCACCTCTTGTCAATCCTGTGCAAGTAAACTAAGTGGCCATCTTTTTGGGGGGGAAGGGGGCAGGGGGATTCGAACTCAGGGCCCCAACAAATGCCAAGCGAGCACGGAGTCCCATCCCCAGCTCCTAACTGGCCATTCCTATGCGATTAGTAATAATATTAATCTAGATTTTATAATAGTGTAACCCCACCCCACTGGTCCAGTCCACTGCAGTGGGTCTCCACTCCCTTGGGCTTTTGTTTCGATAGACCTTGTAGCCTGTTGATCAGCAATACACAAGCCGCCTGGAAACTACAACCAGAGAAGCTCCGGTGGAGGAAGTGGGTGTGTGTCTGCCTGCCCTTTGTTGTGGTCAGTAAAGGAACTACTTGTGCTTTTTAATTAGAAGGGTGGGACCAGATTCTTCCTAATTGCAATTGCTCTGAGCTGTAATACGAAGCATTTACCAAGAAGAACAACGATGTTTAAAAAGCCATGCAATCTGTGCACGGTCATTCTCTCCCGCCTTCAACCCAGGCCTTCCTTAAATGACTCCTCATTTTACAGTTTAGCGTTTTTTTTTTTTGTTTGTTTTTTTAACTTACCACAGCCTACTCCAAAACACAGTCTACCTCTGCTGTGTTTTTCCAGTTTTTAAAGCTGCAGCAAGGGCTTCTGTTTGAGAAAGCTCCCGAGGTATGCAAGGGCCGCCTAGGACAGTGGATGCAGAGACCAAGTACTCCAAAAGAGGAATTCAGCGCTGCCCATTCAGAATAGCCAGAAAGTGTTCATCCAAAATTGCAGACAGCTGCTCGTGCTAAGTAGGACTTATCCTTAGAACTAGACAAGGAAATTTGTATTTCCTGTTTTAATTAGAAGGGACTTTCACAACTTAAGAATAAAAGGCATGGTTTGCCCCAAAGACATGCATCTGCTTCATATAAAAATAAATGCATTATAAGTGTGAGAAATTGCTTGAAGATGGCCGTGATATTGGGAATATGCTGTGTATTTACTTTATAGTCATCCGAGGTTTTCTTTTCCAGTAAGGTTAAGAACCTCAAGAATTTTTATGACTTGAGTTAGAGAAAAAGCATGCCCAAGCCCTGTTGTTCGTGTTGTGTTGGTAGAAAAAAATCAGGACACCTTTTGTCTCATACACCTGCCAACTATGTTCATGGAAGGGCTGTCGTGTCCCTGACAGGAAGCAGTGGAATTAATTCTTCACCACAATTGTTGATTTGGGATACATAGTAAATGAAGTATAAATCAATAGGCAGGTGTGTGTGTGTGTGTGTGTCTGTCTGTCTGTCTGTCTGTCTGTCTGTCTGACTGACTCTGTGTCTTTGTGTTCAAGCTCCTGAATTTGAAAGGAAATATATTGGCTTCCTGCACAACACTGATTTTTTTCTTTTTAATAACTTACTTTTCAGATATCAATGCAGAGAATTCCAAAAGGAAACCATGTGAATCATTTTAAATTATTTGCAATGACAGAAGACTTCTAGCAGAGCCGTAATTCATCTTTTGAAGTTAACTTGGGCATAGTAACCATTTAGTCCTTCCTCTATATAAAACTGTTCATCTCTTTGGCTGGGGATTTTGGAGCTGGCATTGAACCCAATAAAAATCAGTTTTTTATTCTTACATCTTTACTCTAAGAAAAGACGCCTTGAAGCTCAAGGAGTGGGCCTGCTTTTTGTTGTCCAGATGTAGGGAAGACAAAATTAGGATAGATATCGTCTGAAAGCTATATTCTCCATGCTTTCTTCAAAGCAGGCAGAACTTAAAGTAAATTATTTACAGTTGCCCTCTCTCTTCATGCTCCCACCTGGGCAGGAGGGAGCTCCGAGTTGTACAGAATTAGGTTTGCAGCTCTTTGTGGGTCTTCTCTCTGTGGCAACCTCCTGTATGCACCACCCTCTGTCAAGACATACCACAAGCCCTTTTCACGCTTCATGGGATTCTCTGAAGAGCCTTTACATATGTTGGAACTTCTCCAAGAGAGTACAACACATGACAGAGCTGAGATCGAGGAAGTCCAAGGTCCATGTCAGCATAGTCATTGGGTTGGAAGACCTAGTGTGTTTTCAGGAGTGTTTAGCATCAAGTAAGAAGTGTGCTTGGGGGGAAAGCATGCCAGAAGGGGGCTGGTGTAGGAGGCGGTGCCGCATCGTCCTGGTGCGATGTCAAGCGTGACTGGGTAGACGTCCAGCAGATGGCTGAGGAGGGGACCCAGGGACAAAGGGGCCTCCACCTTGTTATAGATATAACAGGAAGTGCTCGTAGGGCAGACAAGAGTGAGCTGGATGCAGTGGTCTTCAGCCCATTAAGGGGAATGGCAGCAAACCATGATATAGCAGGTCTCTGATGTCACCTGCTTCAAAAGATCTGAGGTTGGTGTTGAAGTTTAGAAAAATGTAGTCTGATGGCAGTCACAGAAATGAGGAGAATCCTGAACCCTCAAGCTTCTTGGCTTTCACCAAAATAGCCATAAATGTATCTAGACCATGGAAGCAGCTCCACCACTCAGAATTGTGTGCCTTTCAGAGGCTCCAACTCCTCCGCAGTAAACCTCCTTGTTCAGGAATGACCAGTTTCCCAGCCTCACCAGCATCTCCCTGCCTCCACTTCCCATTGAATTTGCCTGCATAATGGTGTTGCAATTACATTCGGTCACATAATGCTATTTCAAATCTGACTCCTAGTATAGATTCTGAGCTCCTCTACTTCATTTTATCCGTCCCCTACAAGAAACGTGGACCTGGAGTCCCAGGAGTGTGTAATGTTGTATAGAGCATGCTATGTCTTGTTTGAGTTGAATGTCTTAATAAGGACATCTAGGCTCCCAGACATTGAGTGATAGGCTCAAAGCTTTCAGCTAATTAGGGGCAGAGGTCTTCATGCATTTCAGAGACTTTGGGAGTTGTTAATGATATCCACCGGGCAATCTGAGCTCTGACCCAACGGTGATCTGGTTCTGCATTAGAGGACAGGCTCGGAATTTAGACCTAGGACTCGGAGTGAAGCAGACAGGCTTCAAAGCAATCAGGAGATATGCTCATGGTAGCTCAGGGTAGCTCTTATCTGAGCAATCCCAACACAGCTCGCAGATCTGCATAAGGGAAAGAAGTTGGAAACAGGAAACAGCAACTCTCCATGAATTCCTTACCATCTCGGTTAAAATAATGCCCATTGTCCATTTTTATTTCTATCTCTTACTGTGATATCTATATATGTTGTTTTTATAACTTTTATAGTATCTAAAAAGTAGATCCTGGTCATTTCAGAACAGAACAGCTCACAGAGTTGAGTGTGTGTGTGTGTGTGTGTGTGTGTGTGTGTGTGTGTCTGTGTGTCTGTGTGTCTGTGTGTGTGTGTGTGTGTGTATGTGTGTGTGTGGCGCGTGTGTGTGTTATACAATATTTTTTGTTTCCTTAAGGCTTAAGTACTAAAGGTAATTTTATATTTCTCTGATCTGTAGAAAACTGATATCTTCGTTTCTTTTCCTTTGGGAAGGGAAAGTGCATACTTCCTTTCTAAGGGTAATCCTGATGTAGAAATTCACATCTAGGACGAAGTCTTCCCACTGATCTGTATGCTACAGAGTGGTGTGAGATTTCTTCCCAGGGAACCGGGCGCTGCTGCAAGGGAAGCAGATGCCCGCTAAGGGCACAGCGACGACCAACGGCATGAACGCAAAACCCAGGAGCCTCTTAGCTCTTCCTAAGAGTAAAATGTGTTTTATGATGACGCGTCCCACTTGGAGTAGCTCCAGCATAGAAGTAGTGCGTAGCTTCCAGAACCTTTATATCACCCCTGTTCCATGCACACCCCACCCCTGCTCCATGCACACACACGCCCCCAGCACACCCCACCCCTGCTCCATGCACGTCCCCAGCACACCCCCCCTTTTGAGTGGTAAGCTTTTGCTTGCTGTGGCCCAGCAGGAGAGCTAATGTGTTCAGGGAGTGTTGAGTCCTCCCTGGGTGCTGCTGGAAAGTGCTTGGGAGGGGGAAGGGTGGCGGGGGGGGGGGATAGAAATGAATAATCATCATTGGGGTTTTTGTTTTTAAGAGCCAAAGGAAATGGCAGTCCTGTCCCCTTCCACCCCATCATGCCCCATCCCCCTAAAACGGCCTAAATGAAGATGGATGGGTTCCCGTCCCACAAAGGCCGAAGGGGATGCCCTTGTCTGCAACAGGAATGGTGGGGTGACTTTGGGTCCCCACAAGTGAAGCCCTTTCCGAGTGCTGTTTTCCTGGGGTTTCCTGACTGTGAGTGCTGCCTAGCTCTTAAAAACCTCTACTGACAGGTCAGGCAGAGGTCAATGTAAACTAACTCAACACGTCCTTTCCAGATCAGTCTTCAAATGGCAAGAAAACGGGGGGGGGGGGGGGGG
>CM052720.1:5700378-5772878 GCA_028551405.1 Uromys caudimaculatus
CAATGAAGAAATGAGCAGTCACAAGTTCAATCAGAAGCATCAATTCTAGTGTGCCAGACATGGAGGGAAAGAAACACATTATGACCTATTCCCAAACTGTTAGTCAATCCTGAAAATTCCATTTTAAGTTTACTCTAGCTGAAGCAAATCATTCATTCACTTGAAACAGCAAAGATGGCTAAGGACAAATAACTCAGAAGGTGGAAGGCAGAGCGCGGTCAAGGTTACTGTGGGTGTGTGCTAGCTGGAAGTTACTTTTGCAGTGCAGAGAATAACTGAATTTCAAACTGTTTCGGAAGGATTGAAATCCATTCATTCTACAAAGGGTAACAATGCCATAGTATTACATTGTTTTACCTCCAACCCAGCACCCGGGCTTGACTCACGGTATCAGGAAGTATATTTCTCATAGATGAAAGAACTCATGGCTCTATCCAAAAATAGCATCGCCTTTCCACAGTTCATCTCAGCTGGAGGTGGGATTAACCGATCATTTTCTGGGAAAAGAGGCATTGATTGAATGGAGCTGCTTCCCCAGCAAGGCCCAAGTGGTGAGAGTTGAGCAGCACCATTCAGATAAGGCCCTGAAGCAGGCCACTTCTGTGTCTATTGGCTCTTCTGCAAAATGGCCCCTTTTGGTGTTGAGCTGTGGACAGACAAGATGCAGGCCTGTTCACAAGGTGAGAGGGCTACTGCTCAGACTGTTGGTGAACTGCTGAGCCAAGAGGGAAGCTGTCGGCCTGTTAAAACTCTATTGGGTGTTTTTGCCACGCCTCCAGGCGCACAGCCTTGAAGAGCATTTGCCAGTAGAACTAGATGTGCTCAACTGAGAGTGATTCTCCTGCCTGGAACCAAGCGAGAGTAGGTGGTGAGGACAAGAGCAGTATGCATTGCCTTGGCCACCAGTCACAGGGGAATTCTGGCTTTCTGGGCACTGTAGACATAAGCTGGGACCTTCTCTTTCAGATATTCCTAGAGCTGAGTACACTCCTTAGAGAGACAGCAAGAATGTGCATGGGCCAGGGTTCTGGGGGATGCTGAGTTAAGATGCGCACTGGGGTAGGACCAAAATGAAAAAAAAAAAAAAAAAAAAAAAAACCAGAAAAAGTCTTCGTTAAAGTCTTTGGAACTTCACTTACTCGGTAGGGGTCTCACCTTAGTCATCTGATCAATGTTTGTAGATGGTAGTTTGTTGCCTGAGCCATCGTTTCCTTCTAGTAGAAGAAGGATTGTCTCCTTGCTCTTCTTAGTTTGCTTGGTTCTCACATAAGCCTCGACTGGCAGGAGACTTGCCCAGACTCCTGTAGTACCGAGGGACTCCCATTCACACATTTATTATAGTAGCTAAAATATTTGGGGGTTACTTTGATGGCTAGAGTGATGATCTGTGGCTTTGAAGTTGTTTTTTTTTTTTAAATCAGTTGTCTTCTTATTGATTCATAAATGTCTTTTGAATAACTCTCTGTGTACACCTGCTCCCGTGCAAACCGATACACAAGTTCTAGCCCCTAGATTATGGCACATTTTTGAAAGGGCCTTCTATAACTGTATTCTTCTGCAATGGGTATTATTAATAAACAAAGAGTGGCGAAGAGCCCTTCTCATGGAAACCATTACCAGAAGTTCACACTTTCTTATGTGGGCTGTCGGTGTGTATCACTCATGATGGTAAAGCTACCGATTGTCTTTATATACTAAAAGGGCTGCACCTTTGGCACACAAACACTTTTCAAAAGTATGTTTGAAATTGCTGCGCGAAAGTTAATACACGACCAGGCTGCCTGTCTAAGAATGTTGTGTAAACATTATAGAAAACGATCGCTATCTCATCTGCAGTTTAGAAACTGGGTCAACAAGTCTGCGGATAAAAGAAGATTGGAGTTTCACTGCTTCCATAGACTGAGCCTGTGGCTTCCAAACTCAGGGGGCTGCCCTGTAATCCTAATGGATTGATTTCCGAAATTCTTTGGATTTGTCCTGCTGAACTAGTCTAGCCTCTCGGGGGCTTAGCTGGATCCCTGCCAATAGATATTATGGTTGATACACAGTAATTCCACTCAGTCCAGCTGTAAATTTGAGTCTATTGTATTAATACAACATTGAAAGGAAACCTTGCTCTTCCAGGGACACTGAGCCCACCTTTCAGACATGTTTAAAATATATATATAAAGGATTTTCAATTAGCTGGTTGGAGGCCCTTGGAGACAGTATTCTGCCTGGCCACCCATTGTCTGGAGTTTCGCCCCACTCCTTCCAAATGGGACAAATAAGGAGCTTCCCAGTGTGATCATTAATGGGCCAGCTTTGGTGGGGGCTTTGTTCTTAACTGGGGGCTTTGTCTTATCCCTGCTGGCTAAGCCCCTCCATGTACTCCTCACCTGTCATAACTGTCCTACATTTAATTCATCATTCGGGTGGGCGGCCTCGCTGATCACGCCACAGGACGGGAGGGTGAGGAGAGGGAAGGGCTGTGTCCACTGACGATGATTAGCAGATTTTAATAAAGATTATAAGTGAGATTTTAAACAAGTGGGCAGCTTGGTGGGAGAGACTCCTCTGCTTCGTGGTTGGAACATTAACAGCCAGCATTTCAAAAGACATCGCAACAAAGTATTTGCTTGAAGAATCCAAACCGAACTGGTAAAGAGAACCAGAGGACAGCCCCCTCTGCTCCTCTACTACACAAGTTGTATAAAGACTTTCCTTTCTCTTTCAAAGACATTTTGGCACATTTTATTTCGAGAGAGAGAGAGAGAGAGAGAGAGAGAGAGTGTGTGTGTGTGTGTGTGTGTGTGTGTGTGTGTGTCTGCCTGTCTGTCTGTCTGTCTGTCTGTACAGGCACTCAAGTCATGGCATGCATGTAGAAGTCAGGACAACTTGCAGGAGTAAGCTCTCTTTCCACCACATGGGCTCTAGGAGATAAATTCAAGTCTGATAGCAGGTGCTTTACACATAGAGTTATCTTCAATCTTTGACAAAAATACAGGGAAAAAAAAGTAGCATTTTTACCACTATATATATATATATAGACACACACACACACATATACATATATATAGTATTGCCACCTAACTCCTATGGAGATGTAAGCCTGTATTTTCCAACAAATTATTATAGTGATGTCAATGCCAGAGGGCATGAGATCCCTAGAATTGGTTTTGAGCCACCATGTGGTTGCGGGGAATGGAACCTGGTCCTCTGAAAGAGCAGCCAGTACTCTTAACTACTAAGCCATCTTTCCAACTCCCTGACTGGTATTTTTTATAAAGCTGTGTTTATGGTGAGGTATTTTAGTCAGCTGTTGAGCACAAACCGTGTGCTAGGCATTATTCTCAATGCTTCCTCCGTATTACAGTTCCCAGTCTCCAAGTCCTTGTAAGGAGCTGAGTGCTGTCATCTCCATTCTGTTAACAAGGAAGGGAAAGTGAAGAAGGTAATTAAGTTGCCTAGATCCAGGCCATGCAGAACCAGGAGAGTTAAGATCTTAACCCAGGCAGGGTGCCCTCACAGCCATGTCTTTTTGCCTTTATGCCCAAAGAGTCACAATGTAGCTTGTTTAAAAAAACTACATTCAGACATGGTGGGATGGTTAGCAGGTGAACTCACCTGCTGCCAAGGCTGATGACCCTGGGCCTCACACTGTGGAAGGAGAGGCCTGACTTCCACGAGATTGGCCTCCACCTCAGAGTGTGGCACACACTCACATAAATAATTCAATTTAAAGAGAAGCATCTTTGGGATTTTGTGAAAATATTATAGAACTTTTCCTTCCAATAGCAAAAAGATACCTAGACTATGTCCAGGTTTTAGAGTGTGTGTGTGTGTGTGTGTGTGTGTGTATACCCAGAGGTCAGACATTGACATCAGGTATCTCCTCGATTGCTCTCTGCCATACTTTGTAGAAATGGTATCTCACTGAGCTTTCTGGGCTACGTTGGATGCCAGCATACCTCCGTGATCCTCCCGTCTCTGGCTCCTCAGAGCTGGGATTACAATCTGCTTTTTGTTCCTCTTGGTTCTGGGCAAGCTGAGCTCTTCACGCTTGCACATGAGCCAATCTCTCCAGACTCTAACAGCCCAGTTTTATAGTTGGAGCAATTGTGAACAGAGCTGGCTTGAGAAAGCCCAGCAGTTTGTTCATTCAGATGATGCTAGGCCTTGTTACAACAGGAAGCTCCTGTCCGTCCCTAGAGCTCCGGAATACCCTACCCCGTGCAGACACCTGAGAGGACTCTAGGAGACTCTGAAGGACACGTGCCAAGCACGTGGACAGTAAATACCCTAATTAAGGTCTCCCTTCCAGCATGCTCTGGCAGACAGCCAAGCTAAATATTTCTGCTCGATAAAAAAATGCTCTGTGCTTCGTTCTGGTGGCCTAACTTCAGTGATGGGTTTTTCCTCAGCGACATGAGTAGAAACTAGAGACCAGGCCTGAGGCACCCGTGTGTATGTCTTTCACCACAAAACTTTCTTCTTGGGCTATGACTGGATGAGCTTATGCAAAGAGGAAGGCCAAGGATTTTGAAAATTCGTTGAATGTGAAGAATTCTTTCTTCCCGGCTACTACTTATTCTTTGGTTTGTTTTTTATGATCTTTTCCGATTTCCTGGGTGTCATTTATTACCTATCTGTTGCATTTTTTTTAAAGTAAATCAATTTTTAAGGCTGTTACAGTTGGTCAACTGAAAGACCTAACATATGGACCAGCGCATTTATGCCAGATGAGGGTTATAGTTCATTGAGATTTATGAGTCCCGTCTTCATTAGGACTAATTAGAGGAGGAGATGGGGGCGGCGACATTCAGATACCCCTTCTAATGGCTTTAGACGCGTCTTCTTTACATCAAAGGCCTTCCTAGGAGTTGACTGAAGAAACGAAATCATAGGACTTTTTGCCTTGGTGCTTCTTCTCTGGTGGTTTATTGTGTGAATTCTCCCTACTACCTTTACCTCAGAACCTTTTCAGGGGCTGAATAACAGCCATGTCATAACCAACATCATAATCTAAGCAGCAAGTTCCCACAAATGTCAATATTCAAACCACTTCTAACTTAGTATAGCTATATATAACATTCTAATTAAATATGCCTGTATCACTATGACTGCTCAAACTATTTTACCATGGATCTCTTCCTATACATATGAATTATTTGACCAAAGGTTATGGATATTTTTTTGGGGGGGGGGGTTGTCGTGACAGGGTTTCTCTGTGTAGCTCTGGCTGTCCTGGAACTCACTCTGTAAACCAGGCTGGCCTCGAACTCAGAAATTCACCTGTCTCTGCCTCCCAAGTGCTGGGACTAAAAGCGTGCACCACCACTGCCCGGCTAGGTTATGGATCTTTAAGGCTCTTGGTACATGTAGTTAAATTTATTTCTAGAAAAGTTATATCAGGGCTAGAGAGATGGCTTGGCAGTTAAGAACCCTGGCTGCCATCATGGAGGATTCAGTTCCTACCATCTGTATGATGGCTTATAACCATCCACTTCCAGTTCCAGGGGATCAGATGCCCTTTTCTGACCTTCACAGGCACCAGGCAAACACATGGTGCACATACATACACACGCAGGCAAAACACTTATACACATAATACAAATAAATAAGTCTTTTAAAAATTTACAGAAAGTTATTATGAAAAAGTGATTACCTAGGAACTGAGATTTATCCTAAATATTTAAGTACTAACATCTTTTGATGTTTCTTTTTATGTAAGTGTTGATGACATTATTAATGGACAGCTGTCTATCTTTTGTTTATTTGAAAAACATTGTAAGCTCTGACTGTGTTTGAGGTACCATGCCATACCCCAGAGAGCAGCTTTTGCTACCTTGAAATGTTTATTCTTACAATCATCTTCCACTGTTTCTTTGAAGAACTACAATTTGTAATGGTATGTTTAAACCATGTATTAAGACTATGTCTTATAAGCTAGGTGTGGTGGCTTACGCCTTTGATCCCAGCACTTGAGAGACAGAAGCAAGTGTATCTGTGAGTTTGAGACAGGCCTGGGGTGTGTGTGTGTGTGTCTGTGTGTGTGTGTGTCTGTGTGTGTGTGTGTGTGTGTGTGTGTGTGTTATGAATAAAGAATTAATGTATAAGGATGGCAATGCCAACCTACTTTTGATAGAATGTAGAATTTGTGTTATTTTGGCAGTGTTGGGGAATCCAACCCGGTGTCTCATACATTTGAGACAAGTACTTTCTCCACAAGGCTATAACCAGCCACAGAATGTACAATTTGTGTCGGTTTTCCAACATTGGGTATGCATTGGCATTTATTCATCCACATCTTGGTGGTTGTTTCTGTTCTGAGTCATAAATTCAACCATAACTAGAATAGGCCTACGGTGTGGGGCCACTGGGGCAGAACTCGTGTGCCTAAGTTCATTTTCCCATGCCCCTTCATCAATCTCAGAGGCAGACTGTGTCTGCTGCAAGCCATACACTGTCTCTGTACCAAGGTGTAAATTACATAGAAGCAGGAACTGAAGCTGGGAGAGAAAGGGGAACAAGAAAGAATGAAGCAGCCGGGCGGTGGTGGCACCCACCTTTAGTCCCAGCACCCAGGAGGCAGAGACAGATGGATCTCTGTGAGTTCGAGGCCAGCCTCATCCAAAGTGATTTCTAGGATGGCCAGGGCTACACAGAGAAACTCTGTCTTGAAAAAATGAAAAAGAGAAAACAAGAGAGAGAGAGAGAGAGAGAGAGAGAGAGAGAGAGAGAGAGAAGAAAGACAAATGTTGCATTTTTTTCTCATGTAGAATCCAGAGTTAGCAATATATCTGTACATATAGAGGATGAAAAAGCAGATTTAACAGCCACAACTCACAGCACAGGACACTGACTTTGCAGGAAGCATTAGAAGAGACAATAGTTTATGTGTATACATGTAAAAGGTGGAAGTCCGGTTAAGTAAAGTGAAGATCGCCTCCCACCCCCCATTTATCAGCATGTTTGAATCACCCAAGAAACTTCAAAGATGGGATTAGCTGGCCCCCCACCTCATCATTTGATTTAATTTGTAGAGATTCAACCTGAATGATAATATTTTAAGGTTTTTCAGGACATTCTGGCGTGCACCAAAGTTGGAAGACTACTTACTACTACTAGCGAAAGCATCTGTGGAGCATATTTTGATGTTTTCTGGTCAAGGCATTGCACTTTTGAATGTCTTTGCCTGGGCTATTGTATTCATGGCCCATCAAGCCACAAGACTCTAGTGTGGAAGAATAAAAAAAGGTATCCTTCATAGCACTTAGCTTTTTCTTTGCATTTGGGAAAGAGATGAAAAGAGCAAATTCATCTTCTAAGAGATAGCAACAATGAGATCCACCTGGGAATTATTCTGTGGGTTGGGGAGGGGTAGTGGGGACTATCATTCTGTTCTTCTGCAAGAATTCAGCTTGGGAATGAGATCGCTCTGAGAAGCATGGTCTTCCTCGTCACAGCTACACAAGAATGCAACACACTGAGAGGAGTTGCCTCACCTGAGACTGAAACATAGCTTGCCTATTGTTTGTTATAACAGAAATATAGAGATATGTAAACGATAGATAGATAGATAGATAGATAGATAGATAGATAGATAGATAGATAGACAGATTTTATCCCATCTCACAGTTAGTAGTACAGTTAGTGTTTTCTTCTAAGACTCATCTATAATAAAACCAGACAACTGGTCTTGGACTCAGTGTGCGCCTTTGGAAGGCTCAGCACAGATGAGCATGCAGCTCTGGCTGCCTGTTGTGGGGAACTGTGTGACAACCTTCTAACTATTTCTATCCTGGGCTGCTGGTAAAAGAGAACAGAAACACGGTAGGGCAGATTGAGCTCTTCTCTGGAAACAGGATGGTTTCAATCCTCTCCATCCCACACAGACTTCCAGGGTGCTTGGAAAGGAACCTTATGCTAGCAGGCTTGAAGCTTCTGGGAAGCCACAGCCTGTGCTGTGTCCAGATCTGACTCTGGAGAAGGGAAGTAATGAAGTGAGCGAGGAGTAGAAGAGATGAGAACTGGCTGTTGCCTCCGTCCGACATGAGGCAGCTGAGCTCCGGGCTTGGCAGAGGGCTCAACTTCAGGAGATAGAGGGATGTGTGACATGGTACACTGGTGGTCTGAACCCAAAGGGAAGAGCATTAAGCCATTTCTCAACACTACAGTAGTGTTAAGGAGCCTTATTTATTAATTTTAGATTATTTTTTAAAAATATATTTATTGAATGTGTATGGAAATTTTGCTTGCACATATGTCTGTGCACTACATGCATGCCTGGTACCAGAGAGGCCAGTCCAGGACAATGAATATCTTGGGACTGGAGTTAAAGACACTTGTGAGCCACAGTGTGGGCGCTGGGAACCCGGCTCTGGTGAAAGGGCGGCTAGTACTCTCCACCACTGTGCCATCTCTCCAACCCCAGGGATTTATTGCTTCTTCAATTTAAAAATTCCCTAAAAAAGTGATTAAGCCATTTTACAGTCTAAACCCTCTGGTCAGCTATATAATATTAAGGAACCAGTTTTTGAAAAATTGAAATTGTTAGCCAGGCAGTGGGGGAGCACACCTTTAATCCCAGCACTCAGGAGGCAGAGGCAGCTTGAGGCCAGTCTGGTCTATAGAGTGAGTTCCAGGACAGCCAGGGCTATACAAAGAATCCTGTCTCAGAAAAAAAGAAATGAAATTTTTTTGTATATTCATTATATTTACTGTCTATTATTTTCATTTATTGTTTTGCTTAGAAAATATCTGGCAAATATTTTATAATTTAACAAGTTACTTTTAGCTGAGTTTCATGGCTCACACCTGTAATTCCAGTTCTTGGGAGTCCTCTGAGACAAGAAGATCTCCGTGAGTTCAACTTCTGTTACTTAGTAAGACCTTATCTCAGACACAAAATTAAACAACAACAACAACAACAACAACAAAAATCCAGCTACTTAGTATTTTTAAGTTTGTTTGAAAGTAGACAAGCTATGCTTCATAGTTAATTTGAGCAAGTATGTTTGTTGGAACTAGAATCAGTTACTATCCAAGAAAACTCGGACCCCCATGACCAGGTGGGGAGAGAAATCTCTTGACACACATATTGCCCCTGCTGTAGTTCCCACGCTCTTACCTGCAGGATGCCACTTGGGAATTTAGATGTGACTTCTGAATTGAGAAACGTTCAAATCCTGAGCATGAGGCTCAAGTTCCCAGTTTCTTAGAAAATTCTGTGTCTTTTAAAAACACCTTAGGGCTGAGGTGTAGCTCTAGAGTAGAACAGGTGTAGCTCTAGAGTAGCCAGGTCCTGAGTGAATCCTCAGCACTGAAAACAACTGATATATGTTGATCATGAATTAGATTTTTAAAATGATACATAGCTGCGCTTTGGAGTACTCTGTTGCCAATAAGAGGGAAGAAGACTTGGGGGAAGTGTTCACAGTAGTAAGAGGTAAACACAGTAAAACACTGCAGTGCACTGGAGTGGTAACCTACAGAGTAACTGTTGGCTAAGTGAGACTCTGTCTCAAAACCCCAGAAACAAACAGAACCATTATTTGAGATTCAAGTCCATTTAGAAGTGACACTTAACTGCTAGAATCCACACCAAATTGCTAACGATGACTGGCTTTTTAAAAAAGGCTCACTTGGCAGCAAGGAATAACATAAACTAACCTGTTTGCCCCTGGGGCTGTGTGAGGTCTTCAATGGCGACTGTGGTCAGGACACACAGGGTAATCTCCTGATGCTTACGGGCAAATGCAGGAAAGCTGCCTCCTGGAGTTTTCAGGACAGCCAACTATCCACAATAGCTTCCTCCCTCACTCAAGGGTGGTGCTTAACTTCCCTTCAGTTCACTCAGTTGCCCACCCTGGTCCTTTTCACCTGCCACCCCAGCTTTTATGCTCAGAATACATCATTGCATTTCAGTTAGAAGTTCCTCTGGGCCTGGGGAAATGGCTCAGCAGGTAAGAGTGCCTGAGGACCACAAACATTTGGTTCCTTGGCACTCATGTAAATGCTGTGAGTTCTTGCTGGCTGCCTGTGATCCCATCACTGAGAAGCAGAGACAGGCCAGGTGACAGGTGATGCCCAGAGAAATCCACAGCTCTTGTGAGAGAACCGGATCAATTTTTAGGCTAGGGAACAAGCCCGAAAAACACAAAACACCTGACATCAGTTCATCAGTTTCTGTGCGCTCTCTCTCTCTCTCGCTCTCTCTCTCTCTCTCTCTCTCTCTCTCTCTCTCTCTCTCTCTCTCTCTCTCAGCTTGATGGTAACGCTCTCACAGAGCATGCTTAAGACCCTAGAAAAAGTCACCACATCTGAAAGGAAGAAGAGTTTGTTATCAACTCTCAGCGGCTTAATTTCCAAAGAAGATAATTTTCAAAACTCCTAGTTCTCCTATACTAAATTATATTTCTAGGAGCAGAGATAATATTTTTGCCGTAGTTTTGGCCTTGTCTTCAGTAGATGTGTACTTTTGAACAAATTGCCCTTTATATCCAGTATTCTGGGTAAAGTACGAACATAATATTTCACAACAATGGCTTCTTGGGCAGTCAAAGAAATAAACCCAGCCTTGCGGTACCCACAATACGTCCCTTCTAATGGTACCTGAGATGCCATTGTGATTGTGTCCCTGGATTTAACATGCTGACCTTTCTGGCCACCAGATGCTCAGCAGGACTTAGAGAGGGAGGAACCTTGCTCTTGGTTGACTGTAGATGGCTCTGTTTGGCAGAGAGCTTCTTCCTTGAGGGACCACACTCCCAACGTTTAAGAAAGCTGACTGCCATGTGACTGCCACAGGAATCACTACAAGAAACATTAGCGTGTATAAAACTCCACACTGACCACTGATGTGTCACGCTGCACCAACATTGAATAGAAGGCGAGCATAGAAATACCACTACAAGAATTTACAGAGCTGGCAACCATGAAACTTTAAGCATTATATTTTGCGTAGAAGCAGTTCAGTTTTCCTTGGTCTTCCTTTTACAAACACCTGCAGAGCTGGGTTGTTTTTTGTTTTTGTTGTTTTGTTTATTTAATTTGCTTGTTTGTTTACTTATTAGCAGAAAATAAAAGGAGGCCTTTGTCTCTAATAGTTTGAAACTCTGAGCACTAATCCAAACTAGGTAGTATTATGTGAGAAAACCCTAACACTGAGCAAAGTATAATTTTAGTCTACTTCATCAGACTGTTTGCACACATAAACAAACGGAACAATGCAAGGTAGTCACGTGACTTACTTTGCTTTTCAACTTCTCTGCACATTCAAAACAATTTTGCAGTCAGAATTATCAGCCCACTAAGGAGTGAGGAGTCTAATTGGTTGATTTCTCTAGTTTTACCTAATTGCTGTGGGGTGAAGCGACTACGGAGGGAAGGAAGGGCCCAAGACTAGCAGGAAAGCTTTCAGAAAGAATTCCAGCATGAGGGTGTGCTTACAGGTGAGAGTAAACATGAGCAGACCCAACCAGAAGCAGGCGAGCATCTGTGCCTGCCAGCTCTGCTACTGTGAGGCCTGGTGTGGTGGTGCACACCTTTAAGCCCAGCACTTTTGGGACAAACACAGGCAGATCGCTGTGAGTTCAAGACCTCGTCTACATATTGAGATCCAGGCTAACTAGAGTTACATGGTGAGGCCCTGTTTTTAATAAAAGAATGTATTTTCAAGTGCTGAGGTCAGAGGTATGCCCTTATGTCAACGGCTTCTGGTCTGAAATACTTCCTACGTTCTATGACTGTGGACTTCGTGCCCTATGCTTTCTCTAGCACTGTGTCTTCAGAGCCAGTTTAGTGGCTTGTTTTCAGATAGGATCTGAGAACCACTTTTAATCTGTTCAGCAGATATTAATACAGACCTATGTTAACACAGACATTAACACAGTACTGAGCTGAGTACTGAGTTTTCGAGATAGATATGACTGTTCACCACAGGTAGAGGAGCACAGATAATCTCATTTACTAGTAGATTTACTGGAAAAGCTTGAACAGAAAAAAAGTGGCCAGCATGGGCAAGAGGACTGAAGCTTTGTGTTCTACAGAGACACAATCTGGCCTGGGAGCGTGTGTTTGCTTCCGTACCTTGTACCATGACTCCGGCCGGCTTTGGAGGTTTGTAGTGATGTAGATACTTTAGTGGCCTCTGTCTTGCCTCTTTATGGGAACTTCTGAAATTAAAAATGATTCCAAGAATGTTCGGAATAATATGAAGCAAAATATACATTTACTGTGCATAAGGTATAAGTTCATGTGTTTGAGGTATAAGTTCATGTGTTTTTTTTCTTTTTTCTTTTTTTTTAACCACTTTAATTTTTACAGTTTTGGAAAAACCTCTATTCTAGAGAATGGGGAACTCTTCCTTCAAGTCTGGCAGAAGCTTTTTATGTTAGTGCAAAGTAATTGTTAATGAAAGTGTGGTCAACAGGGAAATAAATCTTTGGTTTGTTTAACCATATTCTGGAAAGAACATCAAGAAGCAACGGTGTCAGTCACCTAAGGCGGGGAAAGCTTGAAGACCCTTCAGTTACACAGCGGCCCCCGATGAGATTCGTTCTCTTCTTGCGGGAATAAATGCGTTTACATTTATCTACTGGTTTTTAGACTAGTTAATGTGTTACACCAGATAAACCTGTTTCCTGAGTCCATCTTTCACCTTATTCTCCCCTCTCTGGTGCTGACAAATGGGTAGGGTTTGACACAGTTTATCAGTTGAGCCCCTGCTGAGGACTGCCTGTCACTCGCTCAGCTTGCTCAGACTACCGCAGAGCAAACATGAGTTATCTGCAATATTTTGCCCTTACTCCCTAGAGACCAATTCAGGTTGCTGTGAGTTCTCACACATGTTCTCAACCAGAGGCGGCGGGCTCTTGAGGATTTTCCAGCAAGGTCACTGTAGAAATGAGGCACAATTTTGAATTTATATGGAAAGGGCAAAATCAAGCCTGTTTCACCACCGTTGCATATATGAAAGGCACGGAGTGTGCCTTGTTTCGCAAACACTGAAAAAATACTTTCTCCAAAGTAATTGCAGCCCTGAGACTTTTGGCGCTTGCTGACACAGCAGGCAAAGAAAGCAAGCACCTTATCCCTATCAGAATGAGGCTTCTCGGGTGAACTCTCTCTTCTTGTCCGTTTGTATCAGCACACATCAACTGCACCGGATAACGGGTTTTATTGTGACCTCCTTCCCATGGAGATATACCACACTCTGATCTTATTTCAATTTACCTTCCCACCATGCGAATACAAAGTTGACACAAAGGCCGAGCCTTGAGTGGGTCTGTAGGGTTCTCTGGCATTCCAAATGCTAGTGTTGGGCAGAAATCTTTGGAACGCTGGATGAAGTGAGCCTTTGCTCTGACCTGCTGGTATTAGTACAAACAGTGAGACTTCAGCTATACACAGAATCCCTGGGCCACACACACTTGGGAGCTAGCAGTGGGATCCTAGGGGTGCTTTGTGCCACTTGTTGAACCTAAAGCAAAGTGCAGTGCAATTGCTGAGCAGCCCGTAAGCATGCTTAGTTGTTACCTATTAGTGTAGTAACTGGAGGCCCTCAGAGTTACTGATTTGAGTGCGGCCTCTGCCCTCTTCCTGCCACCCTTCACTGTCCCCCTTCACATTTCAAACCCCAGGGGAGAGAGAGACATCATAGAAGAGGGAACGGGGTCCAGATGGGAAGAAACAGGAAGGCTGGAAAGATGCTTTCGGAAATAGGTCAGATACTTGGGAGATTAGACGGGCTTGCTTCATCCCTGAATACAATTAGGAGGAATTAGACCTGCAACAAGTAGCTTGGATTTATCAGCTTTAATTGTCTATTGTCAGAACCCAGCTCCCCTCTGGAGGAGCCCGGTGGCAGCGTACACTCTAATATGTCTAATGGCTCCCCTCCGTTGTGGGCTTAGCCCTCTTAAAAAAAAGTGTCTGCTCTTTTCAAAGGAGATCTCTCTCTCTCTCTCTCTCTCTCTCTCTCTCTCTCTCTCTCTCTTTCTCTCAGGAAGCCTACCTAAAAACACCACGCTGTTACTTTCTCTGGGGTGGATCGCATTCTAAGGTAATGCAGTGTAGCCCCTCTGTGCCCACAGGTGCACCTTAAGGGGGGAGGCAGATGGCTATTGAACAGTAATAAGCATCTCGATCCCTGGGGAGCAGATAAGTCCGGGCTGTTGGCTTCAGAATCTCCCACTCTCTTTGTCAGGGCTGAGGGTCAGAAGCCCCTCACCATCTTCCTGTTAAAAGGGTTAGCAGGCATATGCGAAGTCAATAGTAGAGAGTTGTTTGGTTTTGTTTTTTTCCAGAAGATAAGGTGTTTATTCGATGAGGCCTGTTATTGTAATATCATTGTTCTCTGTTTCCTCTATTACCCCTCAGCCTCTCAGGTGGGAAAGGCAATATTAGGACTAGTTACTTGTCTCTAGACTCCAGGCCTCACATAAAAGGTTCTGCCCTGGGCTCCCTTTCCGTTCTCTAAGCCCAATGTGATACTCAGAACTCTTGAATTTGGGGTTCCACACGTTATAGGGTTGTTTTCTTGGGTAGTAGGCATGCCTGTGAGCTGCCATCTCCCAGGGTCCTAGTTGGCAGGTGAGATCTAGTTATTATGAGCAAAGCCAGGAGGCGTGTGCTTTCTGAGCTTCTGCAAAGCTAGTTCACAGTTTACCTGGCAGGGAAGTGGGGTTTTGCCTTAAATCTGGTATTCAGCTCAGGTAAAGAACTACGCCCCTCAGAGCAGAATTTATGCGTGGGGTAGGAGTCAGTGATTCAAGAACTCAGATTCCTTCTTTAGTTCTCTTTATCTGTTTCTAACTCCTGGAGAATTTGAGTGCCCATATGTACTATTGAGCAAATGCACGCACATACACAGAGCTACCGACTTCAATCTTCCCTTAGCTAGGATGAGAAGTATCCAACAGCTCCGCCCCCCCCCCCCTTTTTTGCCTCCATGACAGAGCCTCTAACCTAGGCTAACCTGCTTCGTAGCTGAAAATGACTTCAATTTTTGATCTTCCTGCCTCAACACTCCCATGTGGAGACTATAGGCATCTGTTACTTTATTTGCTTTATGCAGTGCTAGGAATGGAGCCCGAGGCTTTGTGTACACCACCGTCTTTTTCTTTCCACTGTGAGCCTTTCTCCTTGCTGTGGCGCCTCTCCTCCCACTGAAAGAGAGAGGTGTACGTTGGTCCCAGGCTCTCACTGGTGTGGAAGCGATCCTTCCTCCCTCAGACTCTGAGAGGAGATTTTTCAAGGAAAGTGCATATAAGCATGCACCTGCCCTGATGCACCTCTCTCTCTCTCTCTCTCTCTCTCTCTCTCTCTCTCTCTCTCTCTCTCTCTCATCTCTGCCCTGGCTCCTGTTAGTTCAGGCTAATTCCTTTTCCCACCAAATTCAGGCTAGCCCGTAGCCTTTTCAGGAGTTAAGACCCCTCTCATGTCTGAATCACCATAATAAAAACATAGTTAGAAAGGCAACCCGGTCTTGGAAACCCACAAACGCCAGCGACAGACATGATGGTTACTGTTGGCATTATTTGTTAAGTTGGTGGATGTTCAACTGAATAAATAATTTAAAAGTATGCGAATAATTAGATAAAACCAAAACTTCGACGGAACCAAAATATACTGAGGTGCCGAGACACGGACAGTGCCGGAAGCCCCGACATTGCAGCCATCTTGACGGTTTTTACGGGACTTAGGAGAGTGCTTATCTTTGGTACATTCCTCGAGAGAGAAAAGAGTTCTACTTTAATTTACTTAATCTTTGTTTCTCTTCTTCAGGAAGTCAAAACAGTGACCTCATTCTAAACTTTCCCCCCAACCCCAGGATCACCATTCCAAAGTCTAGGCCCTGACAATGTTTGTCCCAGTTTTGGAGGAGGTAAGCTGTGTGTCACGCAAAGGAAGCTTAGGCTATTTTTAAACAGATTTAACACATCACTGAAACATATCATACACATATCACACCCATGACACACACGCTGCGTTTGTAACACAGCATGTGTCATACATACATTCTCTCTCACTCACACACATAACTTGCTCCTCTTGTCCGGCTTTTAAGAACGGAAGGCAGCCAGAGGAGCCAAGCCCGGTTGACTTGAGTTGAAAAGGCCTGTTAAAGTTTAAAAGCCAAATGCCCCTCCAGTTCTCAGCCTGGCTTTGAGACACGTGGGAGGGCTTCAAAGCCACAGTGCCCCTCCTGAAGGCTCATGCTTACAGTTGGTCCCCAAATGTTTACTAGCCTGAAGATGCCTAGCTTACAGGAAGTGGGAAATGGGTGTGGGGGGTTGAGGGTGGGTGGGTGAGTAGGGAGTGGGGAGGAGGGTGGGGGCGGTGATCTATTGATGTGGTTAGCCTGTCATTGACCTTGTTTGGCTATACCAGGAGTTGAATTAGAAAATGAAAACTCGTTTCATCTTGAGCATATTTCATCCCATTTTTTTCTTACTTTCCTTAGGGGAAAAAAACCCTTTTTTTAAAAACCCAAGTGGAGTCCAGTCTCCAGATTTGGTGCCCAAGTTCCCTCCGTGCCGCAGTAGCTACTGTAGTAGCTACTATAGTTTTGCGCTTACAGTCATCTGGCCGCCTACAGAGTGTATTCCCAACCCACCCAAAGACTAAAGGGGCGGGGAACCTGGCCCGGGAGCTGAAACTGAACGAATGTTGGGTTTTGATGATGCATCAAAAGAAAGGGCTTTCTGAGAACAGAGCTATTGGGATTGTGATGTGCTACCATTTCACGCTGAGAGAACTCTGCCGATAAATAACTCTTGCTGATAAATAAAGACAACTGCTGAGGTTGGGGTGTCCTAACACTGGAGAAAATGATAAAACGACCAAAACTGTATCCAGTGGTTGTTTAGAAGAAATATTTTAATACTTAAGGTTCCAGACCGTGGCCACCTCGGTTCTTTCTGCTGCGCACCGGGCGCTTGTGTGGGCGCTTGCGTCTCCTGTCTCCCAGCTTTAGTTTACATCCTGGGCGAACCTGGCTCCAGCCTTTGGAGAGTGCTGGGTGACACTCAGCCCACAGGCCCTGCTTCGCTGTTCTGCTCTGGATGATTCCTAAGTACTATAATATGTGACTTTGCTGACTATGATCGTACTTTCTTTCTCTTTCTTTCTTTTTTTTTTTTTTTTTTTTTTTTGGTTTTTTGAGACAGGGTTTCTCTGTGTAGCCCTGGCTGTCCTGGAACTCACTCTGTAGACCAGGCTGGCCTCGAACTCAGAAATCCACCTGCCCCTGCCTCCCAGGTGCTGGGATTAAAGGCGTGCGCCACCACTGCCCGGGGAGCCCTTTCTCTTTTTGAGCCCTTCATTTTCGCTTATACCACTATCTCTCCTTAACTACCACAATCATCATCAAAAGATGATGGAGCTATTTGTGGTTTTGTTTTTCCCTCATCTCCCTGTAACAAGAAGCAAACACTCCCAGGATACTATACTCCAATATCGTATCTCAGGTTTTGTTTCCTGATAGTTTCACCTGTGGCTTTGTCCAACACAGCTGGAACACCTGGAACTAATTTTAGGGTTGCCTGGATAAGCCTCACACTGATATTTGATGTTTGCATCCTTCCTAGACTAAAGCCCATTTCACCACCTCGGAAGGTGAGCACAGGCTGATATTAATTAACAGTGAGTTGATTCACAGGCATCCTCCAGTCATTAAAGCAAACACTTGGCTTAAAATAGCCCTCTTCCCGCTCTGACTGCCACCCTTTGCTTCTTTCTTTCTTTCTTTTTTTTTTTTTTTTTTTTTTTTTTTTCGGTTTTTCAAGACAGGGTTTCTCTGTGTAGCCCTGGCTGTCCTGGAACTCACTCTGTAGACCAGGCTGGCCTCGAACTCAGAAATCCACCTGCCTCTGCCTCTCAAGTGCTGGAATTAAAGGCGCATGCCACCACTGCCCAGCGTTTGCTTATTTCTTTACACCACAGTTGGTGGAATCACTGACACTCGCAGAGTATCTGTGCCCCAAGAGCAGAGTTTTTTCCTGAAAGGGAAGCAGGGTGAGGAAAAAAAAAAAAAAAAAAAAAAAAAAAAAAAAAACCCTATGTTAACTGCTGTGCAGTGGAGACAGCTAGCAGCAGGCCAGCCCTGGGGATGACTACGTTGTTTTTCTGTCCATGGTGGTGCTGACTCAGCATGGGCTAATAAACCCTCTGCAGGAGGCTGGATTTCTTTTGTTTAATTATCACTTGGACCTTTCTGAGAACTCTTAAGAATTGTTCATTCAGGTTTATACCCCAGGCACAAGAGCAAGCTAACAGCCTGTTTCCTCTTGATGCTAGCGCACCCTCTGGCAGAAAATGCAATGACAGGTGGCCCTACAGCCCCACCCCCACCCACCCCCAGGGAGTGAGTGTGTTCTACTCTTGTCCCCTGGTATAAATTTGATTGTTCCGAACTACACAGATTGTAGAAGGATTTTTAGGTGCACATATCATTTTCTGTGATACAATCTTCTACCTCCCACCCACCCCTCCCCACAAGGAAAAAAAAAATTATTCTGGGAAAGTTTCTAGAAAGGAAAACAGATAAACAGGCATGTCTTTGTGATTGAGTTGGACTTTTGTTTTGCTGTGTTTCATTTCTTCCTGTAAACAAATACTCAAATGTCCACTTCATTGTATGACTAAGTTGGTATCATTAGGTTGGGTCTGGGTGTGTGAATGTGGGTGTGGATCTGGATGTGGGTGGGTGTGTATGTCCCTTGTGTTTAGAATACTAGAAACGATACCACAACATAAACTTTTGGGAGAGATGATTTTTTAAAATGGGGTGGGGGTGGGGGTGGGGGTAGAGACCTGCAATAAGGCAAGCAGGAAAAGGGAAAACTTGAATTTCTGTGATCTAAAAAGTCAGGCTGGCTATAAATGGGCCCTTGGCAGCATTGTTTCTGTGAACTGGAGGATCCCTGCTGAAGGCAAAAGACCATTGAAGGAAGTACCGCATCTGGTTTGTTTTGTAATGAGAAGCAGGAATGCAAGGTCCACGCTCTTAATAATAAACAAACAGGACATTGTATGCCATCATCACAGGATGTCCTTCCTTCTCCAGAAGTCAGACTGGGGCTGAAGGAAAAGCCGGCCAGGCTCAGAACTAGCCCCACTAATGACTGCCTCCAACAGCTTTCCACTCGCCGCCGTCATTCCAACATCCCCTTTGAACTGTGAAGCATGCAGACTCTCCATTGTACGTACAAGCTCAGAAGCCTGGCCGTGGGCTTGGGGGTGAGAGTCAGGGACAACAAAACCAGTATATATGATTATAACTTTTTCCTGTTTCCCTGTTTCCAAATGGTCGAAAGGAGGAAGCTAGGTCTGCCCAAGCTGAATGTATTCAGTTAGCAGGAGAAATGAAATCCTATACGTTTAATAGTAGAGGAGAAACGCCTTACAATATTTATTTCATTGGCAATGACTCCCGGGACTACACAGCGACTTTGTATTGCGTGCGCTGCCAAAATATTTTAGCTCTTTCCTTCGACGTACGTGTAATTGAGACACGGAGTTTAGGTGACTGGGGTTTTCTTTTGAGGAGGAGTCCCCCACCCCGCCCCATTCTGCCGCGACAGGAAGCTAGCGATCTGAAGGACTTAGAATACAATCGCGGTGTGAGTAAACATGGAGGGCAAGCGCCTGCAAAGGGAAGTAAGAAGATTCCCAGTCCGTGTTGAAATCCATTTGCAAACAGAGGAAGCTGTCGCGGGTCGCAATCGGTGGGGGGAAGCCCTGAACCCCACGCTGCACGGCGGGGCTGGCCAGGTGCGGCCACGCCCCCATCGCGGCGGCTGGTAGGAGTGAATCAGACCGTCTGTGTTGGTAAAGAAGTCTACGGCAGGGCAGGGAGGGGGAAGAGCAGTCAGTCGCTCGCTCGCTCGCTAGCACAGACACTGCTGCCGTGACACTCGGCCCTCCAGTGTCGCGGAGACGCAAGAGCAGCGCGCAGCACCTGTCCGCCCGGAGCGAGCCCGGCCCGCGGCCGTAGAAAAGGAGGGACCGCCGAGGTGCGCGTCAGTACTGCTCAGCCCGGCAGGGACGCGGGAGGATGTGGACTAGGTGGACATGAGCGAGGCTTATCTCAGATGTTGGATCTTCTCTTGGAAAAACGTGTGGGTTCGACCTTGGTAAGGAACCAGATTCTGTTTTTAATATGATTTGAAAACTTTTTATCCCTTTTTCTTCCTTTCTTCTTCTTTTTTTTTTTTTTTTTTTTTACTTTTCTTTCCCTTTTTATTTATTTATTTATTTATTTATCTATTTATTTATTTTAATAATGAAGGCGCAGTAGAAACCAACGCTTCTGCTTTAGTGCGCGGAGCACTGTCAAACATTTAGAAGACCTTATTTTTTTTCCGTATGAATCATTAACTCTTTCAGTTCTGGACATAATTGTCAAGTCACTGAAATTTCAGTAGTGGTTCTTGTCCGCTTCCCTACCGCTGCCAGTAAAGTAACTATACCGGGTTGGCTTAGGTTTTCGATTGTATTTAACATCGTTTGTCCAACATAACCTTACATGTTGGAACTAAATAAAAACAAAGATAGTTTAAGTTGTAACCGAGAGAAGGACAAGTAAACATCTTTCCCGACCTAGGAGCATCATATTTAGGGGAGATGTGGGGAATTGTAAAAACCAGCTCGAGGGATTCCCGCAGTACTGTGTTTACATTTCACAAGCGCATGCTCTTACATGGATATCCTTATTCCTAATTTCTATCTGCGGCGTGTACGTGGGAATACGTTGCAGAGGCTGTTTTATCTTTTTTCCTTTTCCTCTTTGGAAAGGACTTTTTCCGAGGGCAGATAAGAGGAGGATCCCCAAGTCTTCTGTATAACTTTAGTTACAGTAAACTGTGCCACTTCAGTGACTTCTGGGAATTCATGCACTTTCACATTTAAATAGAAAGTGCTATTTGTGGCCGAGGACTCCTAAAGGAATTCTCTTGAGGGAATTCTATTGACTTTTTTTTTTTTTTTTATGTTTTGTTTTTTAATTTTCCTATCTGGCTCGAGATGCTCACCGATCCGGAAAAAAAAAAAAAAAAAGCTGCTGGGTGTTTCCCCCTTCACCCAATTTTTCTTTTCCAGTGGTCCATGGGAGCTCAGGGATGCTGGCAGGATGCAACCCCTTTCAGACTTGCCTGCTGGAGGATGAAAGAGGCTGAACGCGCGCGCGCGGCAGAGGGAGGGGGGGACCCAGTTGTTTTGAAAGTTGTTTCGCGTAGGGAGCCGGTGGGAAAGTTCAGTTTTCCCCATTTGGAAAAGGCAGGCTGGGTTCCGCTCCTGCACCACACGCGTTTTCCTTTTTTAGCTTCATTCAGACGCAGACAGCGCCCCTGCCTCTTCCTCCCCTTGTTTGTGACACTTCTCTGAGGCAGCTTTTCCACAGTTCTGAGGGTCTGGCGGCCATGACCCCGGGCGTCCCGGGACACAGGACGCAGCAGCGCCCACAACACATTTCTGCCTAGAGAGGTAAAGCCAAGGATTGTTCTTTCTCTCCCGATGAGGTTACCATATACATATACACAGTTTGTTTGTTTTCTTCAGCCAAGGGGTGCATTTTAAAACCGTGCTTCTTCAAGGCTGTCTACGCGGCTTTGGACTCTTACTCAACTGTTCAAGTACTCCATTGGCTTTTAAAGTCTTCAGAGTACTGTGTTAGTCATAGCCTCTAAGAGGGAGGCACAGGAACGCCGGACAATGGGGATTAAAAGCCTTTCCCTTCTCTTCCAGGCTGCCCCCCAGTGTAGCTCCGGCTCCGTGAAGTTTCAAGGATTGGCAGAGACAACTGGGATCATGAAAATGGACATGGAGGACGCTGATATGACTCTGTGGACAGAGGCCGAGTTTGAAGAGAAGTGTACATACATAGTGAACGACCACCCCTGGGATTCCGGCGCCGACGGGGGGACTTCTGTTCAAGCTGAGGCATCCTTACCAAGGAACCTGCTTTTCAAGTATGCTGCCAACAACAGCAAAGAGGTAAGCCAGCCGGCTGCCTTACTGAAGTCTGACTGGCAATTGGGCCAACTCTCCTCCTATCTCTGAGAGCCATAAGAGTGTATCTGCATTGGCAAATAATTGATCACGCCAGTGGCTGTTTTCAGGGCTTTCTCTTCAAGCCAATCCCTATCCATTTCCTCCCTCCCTGCAGCTGTTTTATACTAATTAGTAAACAGTTAAATCTTTTGGCAAGTTGACACGTCTTGGAAAAGCTGACTTGCAGCACTGGTGGGCTTCACTGTGAAGAGCTGGGGCTCAGTGCTTCACCCACTATTCCTCTTGTACGACAGCTTTAAAGGGAGGAAAGACACTTTCTTAGAAAAAGAGGTTTCCCCTTTGCTCATGAGATGGCTTTATTCTTTTAACGAGCCTGCTTTATTAGCTGGGTTTCTAAAATTATTCTCAAAACCTTGACGTGTTTATGAACTGAAGTGGTGGCATTAACCAGGAAGAGGGTCACGTAAAAGTGTCCTCTGTCACGATGACTTCACTAACCACCGTTTACCTGTGGCAGCTCCTTTGCCTTGGCCAGGCTGGCAGGGCCACTTTTTATGGCTTCTGAAGTGGGTACACTCTTTGTACCAAAGGGACGAGCACCCGAGGAGCACCTGATGTGTATTTAGTCTTTTATGTAACAATTAGAGCTGACCGTGATGTGTGGCTAGGAAGTGATCTACAAAATTACTTCTTGCTCTGAGAATCTGGTTGAGGCAGTTGCTATCCTGATGGACTAAGTTGCTGAGGCTAGCCCTAAGGAGACTTCCCACCATCACCATCGCCCACAGTGCTGAGGTATCTGATACTTGCTATCTTTGGGGAGCAGTGAAAAGGGGAATCCTGTAATGTAAGGATTCCAGATTTGCTCCTGGGAGTATGCATTGTGACTAGCCAGGTCACTTTCCCCTTTCCCTAAGCAACAACATGGGAAAGAATCCCCAGAGTCGGGGAAACACTTTGTCTCTTTCCTGTTTGTGTGTCTGAGTTCAATGTTTGGGGGGAAGGAGGGAGGGGGAAGAGATTGAGATCTAAACTCACAGAGAAGAATTCTGCCTTGACTTTCCCTAAGGCTCCACTCTTTGTTTTATTTCTGATGGGAGACTAGTGTTGTGTTTTATGAAAAGCAAATTTTAAATTGTAGTTTGTATATAAATATCACCAAAAAAAAAAAAAAATGTAACCCCAGAGGTCACCCTTAATTATACCTCTCTCTGAAAACAATGTTCTTCTCAACAGAAAGCCTCTGAGTATGTAGTCAATGTAGCCTCTGTTTGGGTATCTGAGGCCTGCCTGTGCTTTAAAGGGTATGGTGTGTTCTTTGCTCCATCAGATTTGCCTAAATATTGGTCCGTTCAAAAAGGGTCATTCATGTCCTGTTGTCTCTGTAGCCTGTGGGGATAGAGGTAAAGACTCCCAGTTTTGGTCATCGGCTCCATTCTCCTACAGTGTCCTCACTTTAGCCTTTTTAAGTTTTTCAATTTTTGTTGTTCTACTGGAAACCATGGTTGAACGGAGTTATGCTATTAGATGATTTAGTCCAAGGTTCAGAGAGATAGTCAACTTTCCCAAAGGCTACGGTTACAGCCAGGCACAGACTGGGAGCAAAGTTCTCTGACGGCTCCAGGTGTTTCTAGATCATGCTACTCTGGTCCCTCTTGGTGTCACTGTGGCTTTATTTATCTTCACATAGTTCAGACTACCCATCTTTTTGCCAAGCCTGTTTGATTTTTTTTTTTCTTTTCTGCTGAATTCCTTCCCATCTCTGTAGTTAAGTTAAGCAACCAGAAAGAGACCTTCAGTACTCGTGTTTCTGAAGGGGAGTCAGTCCTTCACAACACATAGAAAGTCAGGATGCTTTGCTCCTGCTCTGGGTTTCACTTAAATAAAACTAATTGTGGTAGCACTCAGTCCTCAATCGTGAAAGCCACCAGGAAACACAATTCCAGTATCAGCCTGTCCTAAGCATACACCAAAATGTGTGCCTGTTTTTCCGTCCCTCTGTCTCCTTCTGTTTTGAACTTTGGGACAGGTCCCTTGGGGTGGTGAAAGAGGAGGACAGAATTGAGCCATGGAGGGCGTGATAGCTGCAAACCAGTTCCAGGCCAGAAGCACCTAGGATCGAAGAAGTGTTTACATTATCATTGTTCAGTTCTGTGAGCTCCCTGAGCTGTGAAGACAGGGGAGAGGCATTTCTCCGTGGGGTTTTTATCTGACTGTTCTATCTCGACCATCTTTAAATGTTTTCATTAAAATAGCAAAAGCTGTTACTCTATGTACTGTGTGCTGACATCCTGGGGATTTTTTTTTTTTAAACAAGATCATTTTTCATTATGAATTTGTGCTATGTGTCAGCACCTTCGCCCCCACCCCCCTAGTTTAAAAACAAAACATGAGAACTGTGTTTCTGATCTTAGCATCAATTTTTAACTTTGGTTCAGAATCTTTTTGTGCTTTTATTGGGGGCCATACGGTCATTCTTACTTCCTATTTCCAGATCTAAAACCAAGTACAAGCATGCTATTCAAAACTTTTAGAACGTTTAACCGGGTGGGTTCTTCTCTTGTGGGGATTTCCCCCTCAGCCTCCTGAAATAATCTCTGAATATTTGACTGCATTTAAAAAAAAAAAAAAAAAATGGAGGTTTAGGAGCAGTGTCCAGGACAAGTTTCTGCTGTCTGCTGAGGTGGCTTGTCCTCAGGCACTGTGTGGCTCCTCTGTGACTCTGGTCTGGAGTGGAGTGGTGACAAAGATCAGGCAGCTCTAGGACATGGTGTCCATTCGGATCGAAGTCCATTATTAAATTGAGCCATCTGCAGGGAATCTCGGCCTAACATGCAATTCCACCTCCAGACTCTTTTTATTTGGTAGTGTGTGCCAAAGCACCGCCACATCTCCCTTCGTGCAAAGATAACGAGGCAGGAGACCTTTCAAAAACACCTGTTAATTCCTTTGAAAACTGAAGTACACACTTGACACCTTGGCCTATATACCCCTATAGTAAAAATACAGGCAAGGAAATCTAATCGTTGGGTGAGATTTGGAGAGGAGAGAGACAGCAAGTAATTAAAGTAATCTTAATTTGAAGTGAGGACATTCAGACCACATTGGGAACTGAATGTATCTCTTTTCAAATCCCCATACTCTCCACTGGGCTTGCGTATCGCACACTCTAAATGGCAGTTTGTTTCTAAAGCAAACAAACCAACCTATGTGTTCCTTAACATCCGACTTTCATTCTGTCCTCCCACTCCCACTCACTCCGTCCTGCCCTGTAGGAATCTTTATTTTGTATAAGTTAAAAAGAAACTCTGATTTGAGTCTCTGAGCTCCAGTTTGTGTCCTAGAGCCAAAGCCGCTGACAGAGACAGATGTGCCAGGTGGCAGAGGGGCCGGCTCGGCACATAAAGCAAGCCATGAGGGCTTCTGGGGGGCAGAAGCAGCTTGGGCCTGCTTCTCTTACTGATGGTTTGAGGAAGGCACACAGCAGCCAGTCCTTAGCAGTAGTTCTTTAGGACCCTGGTCAGTTCCAGTGGAGTTTCCTTCCTCAGTTAGGTGAGCACACTCTTAATTAGTCTTTTTAGCACTTCCTAACTCAAAGCATGGGCCAAGTTTCTCTGTGCCCTTTGCCTGTTCCACTAAGAACAGCCCTGGCTCTTATCCCCATCCAGAGACACCCCACAACCACCATAACCATAACCTTAGAGCTGTAGTTTTAAATGTCTTCTTTGACTAACGAATCAGACATGGATTAGACGTGAAGATCTTTATTGTGTGTTGTTAGCATGCTGAACTTGGAATAGCTATAGGTGGTTTATTTGATGTTCTTCTCTGAGATAGAATCTTGAGATGTCTGTAGTCGGAACGCAGGCCACAAGCTCTGATCTTCCTGCATGCTATGATTAGAGGCATGCACCACCACACCTAGTGATAGGCAGGTGATTTCGAAGCTACGGGGTTCCTCTAACCTCAGAATGCTGAATTGTGTGTCTTTGTTTATCTATCAGTGTAAATTTTCTCGTCTTCCTCGGCTCTGTGTATAATAGGAATTGTAATTATTAAGGTTATATTTTATTCATAAAAATCATCTAATATTGCATTTTTGTCTGGTTATATTTCCCAGAATGACCTTGGACTTACTAATCTCTTGCCTCTGCCTCCAGAGTGGCTCGGACTTGAAGCCACCCCAGAATTCCTGGCTACTTTTCTTTTCTCATTCACATGACTTGTCTGTTGAGTTGCATTTGTGAGGTTATAGATGGCAGGCACTCCAAACACTGACTTAAACATCTACAGTGTCAACTGCCTTAAAGGTACTAGATAGCCAATACCTTCCTTCCTTCCTTTCTTTCTTTCTTCCTTTCTCTTTCTTTTTTGTAGAACCAAGATTCTAATTAACCTCCTTTTGGCCACAGGACAATGTGTTTTGTTAGCATTAAAATCAATAGGTGAAAACCAAGAGTCTCTTCTGTAGAGAGAATGGCAGTCTAGAAGGGAAGCTGTGACCTCAGCGTACTGCTCCTTGTTGGAGATCAAGCTCTGACTCCCGAGAAACTTTGCGCAGGAGGCTATAATTTAAAACAAAGTTGATGAACCAGTCGAGTGCCTTTCTTAAAATTACTGCTTTAAAGTGGATATGTTGAAATTATCAGCTGCTAATTATTGGCTCCCTGACAAATGGCATTATTTGTTTTTCCTGCTTGGCATTTTAATATTATGGAATAAGCATTCAAATGTAAATGTCTAATAATTTGTGTATTATTCCATGGACTTTACAGAGTGGGTTCAATAGTTTGTCCTAGACAAGCCTGGGACCAGGGAAGTCTAGTCAAGCTTGCTGTGTACATTTTTATCTCCAGAGTCTCTGCTCTGAGATGCTCCTGTTTCCCCATAGCTAGGCTGTTAGCAGACACCGCCAACAGTGAGGTGTTCTTGGAAGCACAGACAGATGTTATGAGGGCAGAATAGACAGATGTGATGAGAGCAAGGAGGAGACGAACATCTGCTTTTTTCAGACCTTTGCCACAAATTCATACAGGACCAAAAATAACACCTTTAACTCAACGAGTTTGTTTCGAATTGTGCTGGGTATGGAGAATTTCTCCTCTCCCCCTTTCCTGTCTTAAGAACGCCCCGTTAACATGTGTACTGAATATTACATTGTTTAAGAAAAGATGGCATTTGGTGATAAAAAAAAAGGACACCTGTCATGAGAGTGGCCTGTCCCCAATCTTCAGGTGTGTTTATTCCACACTAGACTGGGGTTTAACTTTTGATGAGACTGGATACCAGTGCATATCATAGCCCAAGTCTTGGATTTCCACTCAAACTACCTGAAGAACCATTGATTTGCTTCTCTGCACCCACCATTCAGGTATATAATCATAGGAGAGCCACCAAGAAAAAGGAAAAGTAAAATAAATTCTGTGTTTGACCTGGCCCTTGGTCATGTCAGTAAGGTGTTCCTTACTGTTTTGAACCAGAACCAACATTAAACTGAGAAAGTAAACCTGGCACTGTGAGAGGTGCACTGTGAGAGGCACTTGGTTCATTTGAATTACTTCCTGGTTTTTGTCTGAGCGTTTTTTTGTTTTTTATTTTGTTTTGTTTTTCTGATACCCTAAAAAGAAAGTTAGGCTCAAGGAAGAGTCGCCATAGTTAACATGCTTCTTCAGCAAACCCCACAGAGTCAAAATTCACGGGGGGCCCTTCAGTCTGAAAAGGTCATTTCCTCAGATCTTAGAAGCCACAGTCTCCTCATTACATATTCCATTTCAAAGAGGGACTTTTGACCGCCATTGAGTAGATGGTAAAGAAGAACAAAGTTATTTGAAAGATCTTTCTTCTAGTAAAGAACCCTTACAAGCTATGAGGAAAAGGGGAGGAAGAAGTCATCTGGAATTTAAAGAACAAAAACCTTAATGTGTTTGGTTTCTGGTTCCCTCAGCCTTGGTGGAACCACTAAAGAGCATTATTTTGGTTTCTGAGGTTAAAACTCTTTCATTCCCCTCGAGCACACTATGTTTATGGTTTGAGGGAGAAGGAGGGAACTGGGGAGCTGAAGGCAATAATCTTGACATCTCTCCCAGGCGCGCTCTTAGAACGGACGGCTGGTCTCCTGATCTTCCACCATGAGAAGCAATAAAGCAGAGTCAGAGTCACTAGAAAGCAATCCCCCCGGCCTCTTTCAGGGCTTGGAGGACAGACTTTAAAAGATGATTGTCACGAAACTTACTGTTGACTGTGGAGGCCTCGATGGTGCCTTGCTGGGTTATCAACTGACAGTTCAATTCACTGAACTAGCTAGATTGACATCTCAGAGTCTGAGTAATGACTTCATTTTTTTTTTTTTTTTTTTTTCCTTTTAGGTTATCGGTGTGGTGAGTAAGGAGTACATACCTCAGGGAACGCGGTTTGGACCCCTGATCGGCGAAGTCTACACCAATGACACGGTTCCCAAGAATGCCAACAGGAAGTATTTTTGGCGGGTAAGTAAGAAAACATTTTTTAAGACTTTTCAGCATAGGGGTAAAAGGAGCTTAAAGAACAGGCTCACTGCCTTTTCAACCTGTGATGAAAAACAACAGGGCTCACCCAAGGAACTAGTGGAATTCTGAGCAAGTTCGCTCAAACTGGTTAAACGCCTGCCTGGAAATATTGGCTGGAGGTGCTTCGATGTGGACTACCTGTGAATCTTCATTTTTGCAACTCATTACATACAGGTCTGTGAGGAAAGGAAACAGTTTGCTGCTTGCTTCAAGAGCAGGCTCATTTGCATCTCTCTTCGAGGAAGTAGTAATGAGTCACCGAGCCTTAGATTTCACCCTTTCTTGATTTCTTGCTGAGTTAACTTCATTTGAATGGAAGAGTTATCCTAAGAATTATCTCGAAGAGAAAGGTAACTAAGAGAGGATAGGTAGATGGGTTAGTGGGACAGAGAAGGACCATGGAGATAGTTTTATAAAAATCCATCTGCACCATAAAACTGTTACATTTGATAGTATCAAAGTTGTTAAGCATAAGGAAAATCCTCGCAAGCCTGTGAAATGGTAGACTCTGCTAGAATTGCTATTTTAAAGGTCTGGCCTATGCTATCTCCTTTGGAATGTCAGGGTTAGCAAGGGCTCTGAGTGACCTGGGAGAGGGGATTGATTCATGGGTAAAAACCGTTCCCCAAGATGTCTCTGGCATGTTCGGTTTTCCTCAGTTTAGAAATGAAGAGCTATTTATACAAAGCTAGGGAGCTGTTTTCCTCACACAGACATGAAATACACACCGCCTGAAAGAAATGGTAATATCCAAAACTGGATTGTGCTTACTCTGCCTCTTTTTCTTATACATAAGAAAAAGAGTTTGGTTAAAAAAGTACCTATTCCTGAGAGAGTCTTTCTTCACCTAGGAAGTCTTGTTTCCAGAAACTTACGACTTGTAGTTGTAGTCTTGTCAAGTATTTGTTCTCGATTTGTCTTTAATACTTGGTGTTAAAATACATGGCTCCAAGATTCAAAGTCTGAGAAGGTGAGCAGTTTGGCCTTTATTGCTGCTCTCTGATGGGAACTGCAGAGGTAGCTTAACCTTGGCCTCAACTGGTCTGAATGAAGACAATCTGACATGGTCGTTCTAGAAACAGTCAAGAAGCACCAAAGGATCTCTGTCCCAGCTCTGTTTCATTTCAAGATCTACAAAAATCATTAGACTAACTTACTAAAAGGCTTTCCTTGGGAGGAATTGTTTGAGTCAGTTGTCCACGGGCAACGAAGACGGAATAAACCTTTTCACAGGCTGGAAGATCCTGATTTGTCAAGCAGGGCTAGGAACATAGGTCTGTTGTGAGGAATGAAAAGGTGTCATGTAAGTCACACAGTCAGAGAGATGCTCAGGCTGAGAAACCAGTGACATTTCTTATAACTGGAGTATGAATCACCTTTTGTTTAGTCTTCTTGATAGTAGATGGGAAGGCAGGCACCAGTGTGTGTTTTACAGAGGCAAGATTCTATTTTTTTGGGGTGCGTGTGACTTTCATGACAACCATGGGTCTCTTTTTTAAAACGAGGAAACATACAGTAAACCATGGCCATGGGAAGCCCACTGGGATCAACACACCCTCTGCTAGCTGTTTCTGCCCTGGTGTAAGAGCGATGGAACCCCTTGTTCCTGGAAGTTTGCGCGTCAGAGTAAACAAACTTGAAAACCCCTCTTGAGAGCTGAATCCAGCCGGGTCTTGTTACATTTTCTCTTAACAAGACACACCGCGGAAGCTCTCGCAGGCTGCTTTGATGAAGCCACACACACACACACCCCCTCACAATTCACAGGAAGTCACTCTTAAAAGAAACTGATTCTGCTGTTTACTGCCTGTATTAAAGGGACAGAGTTCCTTTTTATTTCTGATAACGTTGGAGAGAAATACAGAAACGGTCACCCAGACAGTGTGTGACTAAGAATAAAGCAAATAGCCTGCTGCCCTGTAGAGCAAAATCCCTGGGGTGAGCAAGGAAGCATCTTACCTCTTGGAGACTTGTCTTGTGTGTAAAGAAAGCTCTCTCGGGTCTGAAGGAAGGCGGTGGTTCTTCACAGAAAGGAACTTTTCTGGAGAGGATAAGGAGTAAGTCTCTTACCCCTTGGTTTCAGTAGGAGTGTATTTACCCCTGATGTTAACTATACCTTTAACTAAGCATTGTGAATACAGCTGTGAGTCAGAGGCGGCACTGCTGGACTAAGGACAGACTCTGAGTTCTTCTCTTCAAGATCCATATACTTTTCTTCCTCTTCTTTTTCCAAAAGCCCAAACTCGTGGCTCTTTGTATGCTGGCTGTGTATGCCATCCTCCTCACAGATATGGGCGAATCTCTCTACTCCTTTGTCATGAAAGAGGCACACGACTGCATATGTTTACTAAGAGGAAAAGTTACTTCTCACGAGGCTGTCAAACTTTGGCCTCTGTGCCAGTGGCTCACTTTGTTATGGCAGGTGAAGTTCATCTTTGCCCCACCCAGCATTTCCACAAAAAGGCAGGGTTCCAAGCCTTCATCTGAGAGTGTTCCTGTGGGACTCAGGGCTGGGGGGGGGGTGGAGGAGGTTTGCAGAGTCTCAGCCCCCGGGCGGAGGTGTAAGAGACACAAGTACAGAGGCCATAGAAAAAAGGTGAGACTCAGTTTGACGCAGTCCTCCGGGCTGGTGTGCCCAGTGACTCAAAGCACTAGAAGTCAGCATAACTGGAACTCTGCTGAGCAGAGCTGCCTGATTGATATTCGAGACTGTAGCAAGAGAGTACCTTCTTTATAGTAGTTTCATCCACTCCTGGCTATTCATTAATTGGGATTCATTATTATTATTATTATTATTATTATTATTATTATTATTATTATTATCATTTTGCTATCCTCTGCCCTCCAAAACACGAAAAGATTATAAAACTGAAATGGAAAGGCAACTAACACAGTGTGCCCTGTTTCGGCCCTCATTTCTGCTGATTCAGCAGGAGTCCACCAGATCAGCCACAAGGGCTGGAGTCATGGGTGAGCAGCGTGGCTCGCTTGTGTTCATTCTGAGCGGTTCAGGGAAGTGTCCCATGGCTTTGGGCCGGCTGCCTTTCACACCGAATCTGTCCTCTCTTTGGAGCAGATCTATTCCAGAGAGGAGTTCCACCACTTCATCGATGGCTTTAATGAGGAGAAGAGCAACTGGATGCGCTACGTGAATCCGGCTCACTCCGCCCGGGAGCAGAACTTGGCCGCCTGTCAGAACGGGATGAATATCTACTTCTACACTATTAAGCCTATCCCTGCCAGCCAGGAACTTCTTGTGTGGTATTGTCGGGACTTTGCGGAGAGGCTCCACTATCCTTATCCTGGAGAGCTCACAGTGATGAATTTCAGTAAGTGGATTACAGAATAAAAAAAAAAAAATTAAAAATGCCAGTAATGTCAGTTCTGCCCCTGTGAGCTAATAACATGTTGTCTAATTATATGGCTTCATCGTGTGTTGGACTAAGTAGGTGGCTTTAGCTAAGACTAGGAAGAGGAAAAACATTCTTTAATGTCCCTACTTCTTATTATAAAACTTAATAATCAAATACATACATATTATATGTATTGCATGAAATAGATTAATACTGAATGTTGTTTTCAGAAAGCTACAGGAAGAAGAATATTTCCAATTCTAATTTATGCAAACAGGTGGTTGGAGGCATAATGCAGATTGGTGTGGATGGTTTGAGCACGCCAGTGGTGGGCCCTCACTGCTGTGACATGTCAGAGCTTCCGAGTTTTCACTGAAATCTTGTGAAGATACATGTAGCTGTAAAGCCATGATCTAGAAGGCTGTTTCTAGAAAAAAACGGTCATAATTGTTCAAGTCGTCTAAGTGAATAACCCTAAAAGATTTCATATCTCAGCTTCCTTCCTTATGGTAAAATGAGTTAATCTCATCTTTTAATCAGTCTTACGGTAACCACCTATTGCTTTATCATGACAAATTCTTGGTTCCTTAGGTGTGTAAGCTTTTACTTTTTTTTTTTTTTTAATTTGGCTAAAATTACTGTCATGACCTCTACACAGCTTTATTTCAGTCGTTCTCAAAGTAGCCTTAAGAACAATTTAAGGATTAAAAAAAAAAATTCTAACTCCTATTGTAACTCTGGGTGTGTGTTCTGGGTTACACTGCTGAATTTTACAGTACTTTTTAAAATGACCATCTTTTGATTAAAACTAAATGCTGAGGTTTTAAAAGTTTTCCTTTGGATTCTCTCTGAAACTTGAGGAAGCATTTCTAGAAACCTATGGAGAATTCCAAGCTAGAGTTTACCCAGTTTTTACTATTCAGTCTCATTTGCTTTCCTGGAGACTAAATCTAGTTCATATTTTACCATCAAAACACTGGAAATATTAATTTTTGTATTTTAACTTTAAGACCAATGACAGTGATAACATGCTCTAAGTGTCTAGCTAGCCATGTTCATTCTTCAATGCTTGTGCTCTCAGGAATTTTCAGTTTTCTGAAAATCATAGCTTCACTACCTTTTCTATGGGATCACTATATAGGGTTTGTGTGTTTGTGCCCAGGGTCCTTAACTCAGCAGAGTATACCCTATACCCTTGAGCTCAGCATGGTGGAGCCCATCCATCCAGGCCGACGGTAGCAAGCGCTTTCCTCACATGTTTGGGTTTGCTTTGGGTTTTTTATTTGTTTGTTTGTTTGTTTGTTTGTTTGTGGACAGGGTCTCATGCTGCTTAGGTTCAGTTTGAACTTGATAGGTAGTCAAGGAAAGCCTTGAGCTTCTGATACCGCCATCACCTTCCAAATGCTAGGATTACAGGCCCGGGCCTACCATACTTGCTCCATGTGTTTCCTCTTTATGTTCAGAAGTAAGTTTTGAGCATGCTGTGAAATGACATCTTTGCTCTCAGATACCCTCTTTGACTGATGAGGGAGTCTTCTGGTCGCGTTAGTGCCTCCTTTGTCTGACATTCGTAGGACAGAAAGAGAGTTAACCATTCAGTTGCTCTACAAGGCTCCTGCCCCTTGATTGTGAAATCTGTTGGCTCAGGTGTGGCCACCGATGACTGACACTCTGCTCAGAAAAATTTCCAGCATTTCATCAGGCCTAATAGGCAGACGGAGTGTCCAAGCTGGGCTCTGCTGGATATCCAGGCTGAAAGCACCGTAGAGATCTGTCCAGAATCTCCGTGAGGTCTTCCACGGTGGGGTGGAGGGAATGTAAGTCCCCAGAAATCACAAACTGACAGGAAAGAGAAGGGAGGGAAACTATTAAATGTAGCTCCTGCCCTCCCAACCTTTTTGGTAATTTTTTTCTATCTATCTAACTAACCCATCTAGAAATCAGTTGACCAAATTATAGACTTCTGAATGTTAATCTGCTTTCTCGGTTTCAGTTGAAAACAGACTTTGTTTTGCCTACTGCAGAACTTCTAGGTTCTTTCTTGTAGTCTTGGGGGTGCTTATTATAGATCGAAAATGTGAGTCGGCATAATTAAGCCATTCAGAACCTTCCGAAGCAGCTCACTCTTGAAATGACTCTGTCCGCCTACAGCCATTTAAGATTTAAGAACAAAAACAGATCTTGATTTTCTTTTTCATGTTAACTCAAGCTGCTAAGTGGGAGAGTTAGAAATGATATCAGCTCCTGTGATTAGTCAGCCTGCTGAAGGATGAGATTTTAAAAATGTACCTTCATATACAGCCTGTAATCTCCAGCTGTAAAGTATTTTAGAGACACTGGCATTTCTCTGCGGATATTCCTTCAGGATAAGCTCTCAGCCTGGTTTTTCTGAAGACAGAGCCACCAAACACTAAATTATGCATGTCACAGAGCAAATGAAAAGTTCTGGCTTCTTTGTTTCTTGGTTTAGTCATTAGCTTCATGACAGTTCAGTCACTGAAGTGCTTAGCAAGAAGAGAGATGATTGAACCTGTGCTCCGCACTGGGAGAGAGTCCAATCCTTTACACTTACAGCTTCCGTTTGGTTAAGTTTCCACTGAGGGACTGCTACAAAAAAACATTATGAGTCTTTGATGTGATTTGCCCATAAAAAAAAAATGGCAGAGTTCGGTGTGGTGGCACACAGCCTCAATCCCGGCGATTGAGAGGAGAAGCTGGTGGATCTCTGAATTCTTAGGCAGTCTGATCTATATAACAAGTTCCAGACCAACTAAGGCTGCATAGTAAGTCTTCCCCCAGACCCCCAACAAAGAAAGAGCAGAGTTAGGAAGGCTGTGTACAAGTGCCCGAGTGCACAAATACACACATACACACACACACACACACACACACACACACACACACACACACACACGCTTGAGCACAAGCAAGCAACTTCTTTTAACCTGAGGGTGCTTCTAAAATCATTATCTTTTTTTTTAACCTCCAGTAAATCCCTTCCTGGGATACCTCGCCTATCAGTCTTCCAGCTTACTTGTCTCTCTCTCTCTCTTCCTTTACCATTTTAGCTTTAAAAAACAAAAGTGACAATTTAACTTCCTGCCTGCTGGGCCTCACCCAAAGGGCTGATATTGGCCTGATAAGGGGATATTTATTTTGGTTGAGAGGCTTGAGAAATTGCTCTCCCTCAGAAAGCTTTCTGTCACTGACCCCATCAACATCTCCCCTGATAGTGTTGTCCACGGTGTTTATTCTGGGGCTCTGGCTACCCAGGAGTAACTGATAACAGCAAGCAGGAGATAATGCCCCATAAAGGGCTTTCCCACTGGAATCAAGTCCTCCAGCCTGTCAGCCTGCAGAATGGATTTGAAAGCTTTACTTCTGGGCCTCCCCCAGAGCTCATCTTCATACCTATCAGGTAGCAAGCTTGGAGTTCCTTCTCAGTTAAGCCAAAAAGGGCTGTCTTATAAGAGCAGAAAGGATACTTTTTTTACATTGTCATCCCAGACCTGCCAGATCTTCAGTCCTGGAGGTCAAGAATCTTGCTTCTACTCAGAGCTTGCTCGCCCCCAACTGCTGATGCTCTCAGCATCCTGGGCAGGAGTGCCTGTTTGGATGAACATTCCAGAACATACCTCAGCCTTACCTCAGCCCGAACATTGTTATGTGGTTTATCTTTGGCCCAGGAAGGCTGAGCTACGGTTTTTTTCTTGCAGGCTTCATCTGCCCTGTGTATTAGGGCCACGTGGCTATGGATAGTCTAGGCCAGGACTCACCTTTTCTAAGCTTGACCAGGGTGTATTTGCTGTCTCTAGGAGTAAATATTTTCCTCTTAACTGCCTCTGTTTTCTTTGGTACCATAAGTAATTGAACTGGCTTGGGAAGTACCTGTTGTGGTTTGGCAGAGGTGGCTGTCACACCTCACGATTCCAGGAGACAGCCCAGATGGTAGTCTGGTTAGACCAGAACCTTGGTGAAATGCTTGAGCTGCTGGGCAGTGGCTAGGGGGGCAGCAGCCATGCCCTTCTCTATGTGGTACAGGCCACTCGAACAGGGCTTACCAAGTTCCTTTGTAAAGAGAAGAAAGTTGAAAATTGATGACGGTTCATTACTTAAAACTAGTCTTAATCTTTCATCTAAGTTTGTGCAGCATGCTGATTTCCTTTAAGTAAACTGTGAATGACTTATTAACCCGTGACAACCCCCCACCCCTGTATTTTTCCACCCCATCTTAGTGAACACTTTGCCCGTTCCAGTTAGTACAGCACTTTTCTATCCTAGTTCGCACTAACGGAAAGGAGACCATCCAAACGGCGCTGGAGCTATGTGGGGGCTGCCATTGTCCCCCGGTTTGATGTTGTTCCCACTTTCCCCCCCCCCTCGGAGGAAATGGGGCAGTGCTTCTGAGTGGGTGGCCCAGAGCCCTCTGGAGTGAGAGGCGTTAGGGGCCAGGTGCCTTTGTATTTGCCAGCTGCTGCTCAGGGTTTCTCAAGAAGAGAGAACAGCTTTCTGATTTCACTTCGGTTCTCCACAGCCCTGTGAGTAACCGCCCTCTCTTCTTCATTGTAGCACAAACAGAAAGCAACCCGAAGCAATACAGTAGTGAGAAAAATGAACTCTACCCAAAGAGTGTCCCCAAGAGAGAGTACAGCGTGAAAGAAATCCTAAAACTGGACTCCTACCCCTCCAAAAGGAAGGACATCTGCAGTTCCAACATTTCACCCTTCACTTCAGAAAAGGACATGGATGGCTTTCGGAAAAACGGGAGCCCCGACATGCCCTTCTACCCTCGGGTTGTTTATCCCATCCGGGCACCTCTGCCAGAAGACTTTTTGAAAGCGTCCCTGGCCTATGGGATCGAGAGACCCACCTACATAACTCACAGCCCCCTTCCGTCTTCCACAACTCCAAGTCCCCCTGCAAGCAGCAGCCCAGAGCAGAGCCTCAAGAGCTCCAGCCCCCACGGCAGCCCGGGGAACACAGTGTCACCCCTGGCACCAGGGCCCCCCGAACACCGGGACTCCTACCCCTACTTGAATGTTTCCTATGGTTCCGAGGGCCTGGGCTCCTACCCTGGCTATGCACCTGCCCCCCACCTCCCACCAGCTTTCATCCCCTCTTACAATGCCCACTACCCCAAGTTCCTCTTGCCACCGTACGGCATAAGTCCCAATGGCTTGAGCACTATGAACAACATCAATGGTATCAACAACTTCAGCCTCTTCCCCAGGCTGTACCCCGTCTACAGTAACCTCCTTAGTGGGGGCAACCTGCCTCACCCCATGCTCAACACAGCTTCCCTCCCGAGTTCCCTGCCTACCGATGGAGCCCGGAGGCTGCTTCCACCGGAGCACCCCAGAGAGGTGCTCGTCCCAGCGCCCCACAGTGCCTTCTCCCTCCCTGGGGCTGCAGCCAGCATGAAGGACGAGAGTAGTCCCCCCAGCGGATCTCCAACGGCCGGAACTGCAGCCACGTCAGAACACGTGGTACAACCCAAAGCTACCTCATCAGCGATGGCAGCCCCCAGCACTGACGGAGCCATGAATCTCATTAAAAACAAACGGAACATGACTGGCTACAAGACCCTTCCTTACCCCCTGAAGAAACAGAACGGCAAGATCAAATATGAGTGCAATGTCTGTTCCAAGACGTTCGGTCAGCTCTCCAACCTGAAGGTAGGCCTCCGGACCCCTGCGGGTTTCTGCCCACAGACCCATGCCCGTTTGTCCTCGGCTGCCTGGTCATGGGTTGTTAGGTGCACTTGAGCCGTAGGAGACACAACTGGAGCCTGGACTGCTAAGCTGGGGTCTGGTGAATTAATGAAAATGTTGGGGTTTATCTCGATGCCTTCTCTAAGATGCTTGCATCTGCATTATACACACCTGGCTCTAGGAGCAGAATCTGAGGGGGTAGGCCTCATTCCGACCCCAGAGCTCACCCCTGTGGTTTCTCCCCAGGTCCACCTGAGAGTGCACAGTGGAGAACGACCTTTCAAGTGTCAGACTTGCAACAAGGGCTTTACTCAGCTCGCCCACCTGCAGAAACATTACCTGGTACACACAGGAGAAAAGCCACATGAATGTCAGGTGGGCAGTGTTCTCTGGGTAGAACTCTTGACCTCTGGAGAAAATATCTGTAGAACTGTCTTCCCGTGTTGTTTCAACAACACAAAAAATATTGTCTCGCCACAGGCTGCTGGCACTGTGCAGCTCCCGGGTACTCTGTGACGACTCACAGGCTATACTGAGGATGGCTGGGTGGATGACAGTCAAGGTTCAGTGGGTTGGGTACCTCAGAGTATCGTGTGCCCTACTCCTCCTGACTGCTTACCGCAGCATGAGTGTCCTTAAGAGACTTCCGGTCTCCCGAGGTTGCTGGATATTGGCCTGTTGTCTTACCCCTCCCACTGACAACAATTAATCTGGTCTTCTTTGACTCCTTTCTCTGCCTTCTCTTGTCCTCGCCCTTTAGGTCTGCCACAAGAGATTTAGCAGCACAAGCAATCTCAAGACCCACCTTCGACTACACTCTGGAGAAAAACCTTACCAATGTAAGGTGTGCCCTGCTAAGTTTACACAATTTGTGCACCTGAAGCTGCACAAGCGACTGCACACCCGGGAACGGCCTCACAAGTGTACCCAGTGCCATAAGAGCTACATCCATCTCTGCAGCCTCAAGGTCCACCTGAAGGGCAACTGTCCCGTGGTCCCTGCCGCCGGGCTGCCTTTGGAGGCTCTGACCCGAATCAATGAAGAAATCGAGAGGTTCGACATCAGCGACAATGCTGACCGTCTTGAGGACATGGAGGACAACGTCGACGTGGCCTCCATGGTGGAGAAGGAGATTCTAGCCGTGGTCAGGAAAGAGAAAGAAGAAACCGGTCTGAAAGGGTCTTTGCAAAGAAACATGGGGAACGGACTCCTCTCCTCAGGGTGCAGCCTCTACGAGTCATCAGACCTGTCCCTCATGAAGTTGACTCCCAGCAACCCACTACCTCTGGTGCCTGTAAAGGTCAAACAAGAAACAGTTGAACCAATGGATCCTTAAGAGTTCCAGAGAATAAGTGTTTCGTTTTGCTTCTTAGGGTATGGCTTGGTGAGTCAGGGTGCCTGTAGCAAATTGCTTGTACATGATTCCAGCTCTGCAAAGCTCTACTGGCATAGAGTGGTCCCCGCACCTCTCTGGAATTAAAGAAGGACTCCAATGTTACCAAAATCTCAGGGTATAAATGAGGCAAAGACTCACTATATATACATATATACATATTATATATATATACTTATTTACAGCCATGTCTATATATTTGAACCTGTGTATTTTGAATATTTGTGTGGATATGTTTGCATAGCCTTCCTGTTACTAAAACTATTACCTAGCCATAATTATTTTTTCAATGATAATGCTTCATAATTTATTATACAGTTTATCTTTCAAAAAGCAATAATTAAAGAAGTTTACAATGACTGGAAAGATTCTTTGTAATTTGAGTATAAATGTTGTACCCTTGTCCTGTGGCCATTCTCTGTAGATAATTTCTGCACATCTGTTTAAATGCCTGAGACTTAGAAGATAGCTCTGTGATTTCAGGCAACCTTTCTCTATGATAATGCTTTAAAATGAGGTTTTGATATTGCCAAAGTCATGTGGTTGGTGCGTTAACTCAGATCACATTATCTGAGTGACGTTGTATATGTTGGGGGTCTGTGGGCAGAATTGCTCAGCAATAATTTAAGGGGAAGGAATGAGAAAAGAAATATTTTATGTTTCGGAATAATAGTTTGGTTTTTCTCCTCCTAGTCAGAATTTTACCAAACGATGACAGGAAGGCTTTGCCAACCTGTCTCTCCAAAAACATAGGGTCTTCCTATCCTATCTCCAATGTCACATGACCATTCTGAGTGGCCGTATGACTTTGGCATCCCCAGGTGTTATCTGAAAATGTGAAGAAGATTAAAAAGTGGTGTTCAGAAGATCTGTCTTAAAGCACAGATGCTTTGTGTGTGTGTGAGGGTTGGGGGTTTGAGTCTGGCTGTCATTTTGCTGTTGGCTTGTTTTTGTTTTCTTAATGTCAAAATTGCACAAAGCTGGTGCCCTATCAAGAAGGATTTGATGTAGAAAGGCTCAGGCCGTACTTAATACAAAGAGAACAGAAAAAAATAAAAGTAAAAACGGGTATTCTTATCACCTTAGGTTAAGCGGGTACTAAACGTTCCTGTTCCCAACACATCAATTGTATCTTCTCTGTAAAACTCAGCTTTTCTCAGTATTTGTGTTTTTCTGCATTGTATAATTAACTTAATTGAAGATGAAAGGGCATTGAAAGTGTTCAACAATTACCTCATTGAGTGTACCCAGTAGGAGTGCAGGAAGTGGTGTTGGATCTCACGATTTGCTCCCCAGCTGAGCGTGTGTGCTCCCAGATGATCGGCTGGGTGCTCTGTCCTGTCGTCTCCTAAGCCCAAAGGTTACCTGTTGGTGTTCAAGGTGTAATAAAGAATGCTATGTATTTATGAACGTATTTATACCACTATACCATGTGTATATATGATCTATTTATAACCACTTAAATTGTGAGCCAAGCCATGTAAAAGAACCTATTTTTCCTAAGAGCAAAAAAGAATCTCTCTGAAGTTTTGCTTAAAACTCCATGACCTCACTATCATGGTGGTGCTAGAGCACCACCCTGCCTATTACCAGAGATCAGAACACCTCAGTGCAGAGGTTAAGGGCCATGTAGCATCTAGGGAGGAATAGAAACGTCACATCATCCAGTGGCATTTGATTGGCTACATGTGTTGTCAGTTGGGTCACAGAATAAAAACTATTGTTCAATTTCTGTTCTTCTCTTCCTCCTCCGAAACCCTGACCCATGCTCACTCTCCAGTCTGATGCTTACCTTGGTGTTATGTATATATAAGCTTACAAAGAGGGAAAACTTCTGAACCTCTGGGAAGACCCAAGAGCCTTACTGACCTGTTGCTGTGACTAGCAAGATGGGTTTCTCTTTCGCTACAAGGATCAAAGCCAGAGATTCCACTCACGCTAGCAAGCAAGCTCTCACTGAGGTGCAGCCCCATCAAGACTGACATTTCTGGATGCATCTGTGTTTGAGAAAACTCCTTAATTGTAGGTTAACCAAAGCATGACATGACATTGACACCAAATACCATTTCTTTCCAGTCAACTTGTTTTCCCCCTGGGTTTTCTTATGTTGGGAGGATTTTTTACAAGGACATTTGCTTTTCTTGCCATCTGTCTTCCTCTTAGGCCTCTTACATGAGAGGGTTGAGCCCACAATGAACAGTGGTTTGTTTGTTTGTTTGTTTGGTTTTTTTTTCCTCAGAGTTAAAACTGACCAAAGTTATTGGCTTTTTACTTTGCTAGAACAACAAACTATCTTATGTTTACGTACTGGTTTACATTGTTATTTATGTGCAGATTGTCAAAATGTAAATTAAATATAGATGTTCATGCTTTACCAATGCCTGTCTAGTGTCTTGAAAGATGCCCTGCGCCATTGCTTCTACTGCCGCGGGGTCACTGAGCCACATTGTGAAGAATTTCCATTCAAGTACTAACCAGGCTAGACGCTGCTTAGTTTCCGAGACCAAGTATGTTCAGGGTGCTGCACCATAACTCTCAACAGTGTACAGTTTATCTTATGAGTTATGGGTATGTATTGATACACCCGAGGTCATAGTGAGGGACTACAGAAGACTGGGATCTATTTCAGAAATGACATGTGTGTACTCACCGCCTGCAGGTGGGGGAGGCGTTCTGGGAAGCTGAGTTCCGAAACATTTCTTGCTTGATGACATTGTATTGTTTGCAGTTTGAAGCTAACCCAAAGTGTGCCACAAGAAATGCCCTATGTTCCACCACCACCCTCATTTGCAACTTGGGTACTCGATTTCCAAAAGGATGATGAACCCCAAATAAAAGTGAAGGCCGGGGTTCCTGGTGGCATGGCTCTGAGCCTCCCTCGTGGACCCTAGGGTGAGAGTTAAGTTTCCTTTCTTATTCATGGATGTTCCAGAACCTAATCTGTCCCCAGAGAGAAGGCAGGAGCCAATTTGATCCCCTTTGGTAGATAAAAATAGGAGATAGATCTTAAAAAGAGACTGTTCTCTGGAGAAGGAGCTGGAGACCCTTTTCCGATGCTTTGCAGGGCTCCTCCCATTTCCCCATGGCCAACTTCGTGAGTCCATGGTAACTGCATGTCGAGAAAACAATACTTCTTCCATTTCAGCTCTCAAGACTCCCTCACGGTTCACTTAGACATCTTGTGCCAAGAATTTGGAATGCTGCCAACATAGAACTATGCAGTTAAGAAAAGCAGAGCCCTGTTATCCTAACGTGCCAAGTGGTGCTGGTTAGATGCCTAAATTCTGCAGAACCATTGTGGTAATAATTAAAAAAAAAAAAAAAAGCCTCCATAATATCTAGGGTGTAACCATGCTAACATAAGTCATCATTCCTTGGTAGAGCAGGTCTTGTTTTCTTTAGGGATGCCCGTCTCAATTGTTCATAGACTTGGGTGGGACAGTAACACCCACTAGGAGCCCAAGCCAATCTGCCAGAGTCTGGACTGTTAGATTTCCACAGTCCTCAGTGGGCAAAGCAAGTCCGAAAAAGGCACTGGTTCATTTTTAAATTTCCTTAATTACATAAACGCTATGCAGAAATATCCCCTACCATATATGCTGCGTCATAGACGTTTATGAGCACATTTTCTGATGGCCTTTGATTGGAGGAAATGAAATAATTCATGTCTCATAAATTGATTTAAATGAAGTCTCTCTCTCTCTCTCTCTCTCTCTCTCTCTCTCTCTCTCTCTCTCTCTCTGTGTGTGTGTGTGGGGGGGGGGGGGATTGTATATTCCAGGTGTGGTGACACACACTTTTAATCCCAGTACTTTTAAGTGGAGACGGGCAGATCTCTTTTAGTTCAGGGCCAGCCTGCTCTACACAAGGAATTCCAGGCAAATCAGGGCTATATAGTGAGAGCCTGTCTCAATAAAATAAAATAAAATCTTGAGAAAGGGCCAGGTCAGAGGGAGGAAAGACAGTAAGGTACATGGAGAAGGATCTCTAATGTAAAACCAGGCCTCCAGGGAGATCTGCCCAGAAAGGAGGGCTGGAGCCCAGAGTGAGCAGTGCTCAAGGAGAGGAAGGTCCAGCAATCGTGGAGCACTTTCCCCAAAATATATCCATTTCATTACCATCAGCTAGACCATTCTTGGCATTAGCTACCTCTTGAAATCCACTTCTGGCTATGTGATGACTGTCAAGTGTCTGAACCCATGGAGAAGCCTCCTACCACACCCCTTTTCAAGACCTCAGAGACCCCAAAGTCCAAGAGTTCAAAGTAGTGCTGACAGCTTAAATAAGTGAGAAGTGATTTTAATTTCAATACAGCCCTAATGGGTGTGATTCAGACGAAAACTGCAGCAAGATTCCAGAAGGTTATTTTTAACCGGATTTATGCAAATCTTCTCTGCTGTGGCCCAGCTTCTCAGAATACTATAAACTTAGCGAACCTTCTCCTAGTTGGCTCCTTCCAGGTTTGCCAAGTGCTGAGTCAGGATTGGCCGTGTGCACATTTCCCTCTCTCTGTGTTTAAGATAGAAGGTGTTATTCAGCACAAGTGTGACATAGTCATCTTTGAGATTTTCCTCTGCCCTATCGAGAAAGAAAGAGGAAGTGACAGATAAGCACCATCGGGTAATTTTGGTAAAAGATTCTTCAATGTGCTTACAAAATGTGCTTTTGTGAAACAATAGGAAAGCACCCCATCTTTGGGCATCAGGAAAATTCACCTGTGGATAATGGAAACCAGTTGTTGTCCACTATGAGTGAGGAACCCTGCAAAGGAAAGGAAAGAAGTTCACAGCGGAAGAGTTTAAACCAGTGATCCCATCCTGGGGGTCGCATATCAGATACTAACATTACGACTCATAACAGTAGCAAAATTACAGCTATGAAGTAGCAACAAAATAGTTGTATGGTTGGGGGTCACCACAACATGAAGAAGGTTGAGAACCATTGATTTAGACTGAGACTAACTATCTCTGAGGTTTATAACACACTGGGGTTCTCCCCGGGCAGGGACACAGTCGCCCGACTTGCAAACACAAGCTCCATCCCAATAGACCCTAGCAAGCCCTTCGATGCCGCCGGTCGACAGTCCAAGCGTCTGTCGATTCTATGTGCAGCCGAGGACCTAAGCCAAGACACAGTCAAGGCTTTGGTGGAAAACTTTAGTTTCCTTTACCTGCTGAGAGTCTTTGGGAATGCAGAAATGTATGATTAAACAAACTAGAAAAGCCTGCCTAACTCTAAGGAAGAGTCCATGAGTCTGTGAAAAGGAAGGAAGGAGGGAAGGAAGGAAGGAGGGAGGGAGGGAGGGAGGGAGGGAGGGAGGGAGGGAGGGAAGGAAGGAAGGAAGGAAGGAAGGAAGGAAGGAAGGAAGGAAGGAAGGAAGGAAGGAAGGAAGGGCGGAAAGAAAGAAAGATTCTCAGGAATCCTGAATGGTAATAAAACAACGTGTTCCCCTGGCACTGCTAAAGAACCCCCAACCAAAGCAGGAGTCACTTGGGAAGAAGGGTGGCCTCTGGCCTCTCCTCTCCCGTCAATATCAGCACAGCGGCCCTGAGTACAAGCTCCCATCCATACAGGTAACAGAAGTATGGAACATCAGCATCTCCCTCTATGTAAATCTTTGCCACCCAGTTCTAATACAGGTAACCTAATAGAGATGCCCTGGGACACCCACCCGCCGAAGACCAATAACGAGGTCACCTAACTTTCTTCCACACATCTCGGGCCCATAGATGAGGAATATATTCAAGGAAGAAACTGAGTTCAAGCCCCTACTCACATGGAACACACTGTGTACCCAGAATAAAGAGCATTAGCCTTAGGTCAGTCGTCCATCATTCAACCCCTACCCCCATGTCCTGACCCTTCAAAGTCCTTGGAGACCTGGTTGCTGTGCTAAGTGCCTGTAGAGCAGAGAGCAGAGGAGAGAGACTCAGAAATGAGGGGCAAATTGGTGTGGAACCAGCTACTGTGTCTCCTTCTGGCAAAGGACAGTGAGCTCGTAGGTCCTGCTAACTTGTGAGGACTATGCACTTTATTTAGTATGCTCACCTGAAAGAGACCTACATTAAAAAAAAAAAAAAAAAGGGAAGAATGGGTGTGCTTAAGTTAAACTCTTGCTAGACTCCAAAACCAGAATCTAGTGTCTACTTTAATCGCTGTTTTGTTTTTTATTTTCTTTTTTGCTTTGCTTTTTCCTTCTTTGTCTTTCCCGGCTTCTTTGGTGTTTTGTTGTTGTTGTTGTTGTTTTTGTTTGTTTGTTGTTTAAGCAAAATCACATTTACAAGACAAGTGAAAAAAGATTTTAAGCTTGGTGCCACAAAAAGGAACGAGGTACAGGAACACTGGCAACTGAGGAAGCCCGTGAGAACACAGTAAGGAGACCCCTAAGGGGACGGTGAAAGGAAACGTTTCAGTTAGCGAGGTCATTGAGGCCTCATACCACTTTAACGGTTCAAAGTTTAAAAGGGGGGAATAAGGACAAATTGGGCTGAGAGAGGGAGGAGGAAGAGGAGGAAGAGGAGGAGGGGGGAGGGGGAGGGAAAGGTTAAAGCCAAGACAGAAACCATGAGTAGATAGATGTGAAAGGGGCTGAAACAAGTGAAAAGTGAAAAATTGCTTTATGAATAAACCGTTGAAAGACGGTGACTGAAAAAGCAAGCATGCTTCCAGTTATTTCTGAATCACAAGCTGTAGCAGAGAGGCTGGCCTGAGCAGCCCGACCCCCTAACCTCCACTGTAGCACTGGGCTTGGCGGGGCCTGTGGGCGGACAGTTTTCTACTTGACTGTTCAGTTTCGTTGTGATTGCCTCCAGCACAGATGATGTGGGCCATTTTACCACCCTGATCACCAAAAACATGCCTGGTCATCTCTCCAACCTGCTGACATGACAGGTAGGTGATAGACCAGCGGCACCTGATGGGACAGGCCAAGGGATGAGAGCAGAGCCATAAAGAAGACACAAAGGAGCTCACGAGACCTAAAGCCATGGCCTGTCCCTGTCTTGCTGGAAGTGACATGGCTTCATGTCCAGTGTTTCTTTTCACTCCTGGTGGTATGCTCCCACAAGGTAGCATGGTCCCAGTGAAGCCATGGCGGCCCTGCCCCAAGTCCCGTCTGTGCTGACAGCCACCACATGACCTTTCCCTGAGCACTTTTGGGCTCCAGTGTAGCAAGGAAGATGGCAATCATAGCAGGCTTCCCTCCTCCACCCCTTTGCATAGTTGGGGAAGTAACCACCAGGGAGCACCAGGAAGTGGACCGGTTCTGCCAGTGTGAGTCTGCCCTCCCGTGAGCCGGCATGACTAGGGATATATGAAAGAAGCGCTTAAGTACCCACCAGCCAGGCCTTGTGTTGTGAAAAATGGCCAGATGACATAGCCAGTTCCCCACTGTGGGGTTGCCCCCACGCTAACATTTCTAAATGTAGTCCATACTCAGTAATGCGTCCCTTGAGGAGGTGGGAAGCAGGTGGCCACATATCCCAAGCTTAGTCGAATGGATATGTTTTCTGTCCAGTGATTGGCGAGCATCCTCCATGAGCACACCCTGATGACAGGCTGAAGGAGGCAGGTGCCTCTCTAGTGACTAGGGAAACTAGGCCAAGGGGACATTTGACCCAGATGACCCAAGGAACTACTAACCAATGCATGCAGCAGCAGGGTGGATAACAAAAGGGTGAGCCGGCTCCTAAGGCACCTGTCTCGTTATTAATAACCATCTGGTGAATGTAGTTCTGTGCACTGGCCAATGAGGCGGAGGTTTTCCTAAAGCCCCCTCCCCCACCCCCGGAACCTTGGCATCTTTTGGACTGTAGGGGTCCTTTGCCTTGGCTCTAGTGCGAGGCTTTATGACAATGTGCTTTCCTCCCAGGGGTTTCCCATGAAGGAGATGATGGCGTTGGAGTATCTCCAGCCCAGAGATGGGGAGACGGTCAAGGGAGATGCCCAAGACATCTAACAACTTCATGCTGGGGCTGGAAACTGACTCTGCTCCTCAGACGCTAGCAGATTCGACATCGCTCTTATTGAAAGCTGGGTAAAACCCAAAGGAGTTGCTGCTATTGTCCATTCCTTCCGGCATGCCTGCCACACGTGAGCACAAAATGACTGCCTTTCCGCTTTGTCCGAAGCTTCCCGCTCTGTTTTGTTGTTGTTGTTGTTGTTGTTGTTGCTGTGAGCACTGAGCCCAGGTCCTTGTGTGCGTGCTCTCCCACTGAGCTGTATCCAGAGCCACATGGTCTGGACTCTTAACACGTCATTCAATCGTGTCAGGAAGGAACAGACAGAGAGGCCTGGAAAAGCATGGCCTGCCAGTCTGCTGTTATTCTGAACCACCTTATCGTCACCGTGGGGATGGCAGGTCCTCTGGGAGGTCCCATGGGGAGTGTGTACTTCTGCTGCTTTGGCAGACAGGCAGGTGTCAGGCTTGTGTGTCCGTCTCACATCAACTGCTTCAGAGAAGAAAGTGGGGGACCAAGCTAGCCCGTCCCTCAGAGGATGCCTCAGATACTGAGTAGCAGGCATTGTAAGGGTATTTGCTATTTAGAAGAAAAAAAAGGGGGGGGGTGTTTAAAAGATCCTTCCACCTTAGACCATGGTGCACAGACAAGGCCTCTCCTGCTCCTGAATTTAAGGTGGTATATTCTGTCTTTAATAGCCCCCATATGGAGTTAACCATTGTGCCTGGAGGCAGAGATGAAAGTCAAGAAGAAATGGTAGGGACAACCTTTTGTTCTACAGCAATGGGATCCCAATAGGTACAAATCTTTTGGGGGGGGTTATGTAGAGACTTTTTTTTTTTTTAACATGGCCACCTGTTACACAGCTTTTGCAACCAACAGAAACCCCAGAAGATTTATAGTTGCGTTGCGTCCAATTGGTAGTTTTTGTCTCCTGTGGGTTTGACTTCCACGTGGGTCCCAGACTAAAACTTCCATTATCTGAAGCAAACCAGCCCATCTTGGATAGGTTACAGCTGTTTTGGCCCTTCCTCCAACCCGAGGGTAGTACCAAAAGCATATTATTGCTCGTCTGTAACCTGAAGAATTATGTGCTCTTAAAAAGGCTGGCTGGAAAGAGAGAAAAGGAAGGAAGGACAGAAGGATCAACCCGTCTAAAATGTAGAGGCAAGAAGCACCTCATAAATCTAGGTCTGAATCTTGATTCACATCAGAGCCAAGTGTGAAAGTGGAGGGGCCTACCAGGAGAGGCTCTACCCTGAGCTCTGCCTAGGGCCTTCTCCAAAGCAGCAAGTTCTTCTGAAAGAGAGAGAGAGAGAGGGAGAGAGAGAGAAGCCTGCTCAAGGTGCACAGACTTCCTTCCGTACTTGGTTTTTCTCCCTTCTAAGGGCTGTTTGAAAGCTCCTCTGTGCTTCTAACTGTGCAGAAACCACATCACCTCCTTTGTCATCGCCTTTGCTCACCACTGGAGACCCCGGTGGTTAGAGAGGGAAAGTCCCTTTGATGGTGCATGTGAGGGGAGAGGGTGTTGAGGACGGGGAGAGGGGAGCAGAGGCCTAACTAGACAGACAGACTTTAGTCCTGAGATCAGCCAAGCATATCTTTTGGGGAGTCCATGATACTCCTCCTCACCTGGGGATGAGGAGAAATATATCATCGGGCAAAGGAAAGAATGCTAACTTCAAGAGCTCTGTGGTTCTGAGAAGCCCAAACAATGGCCACAATGACTTCTGGGTAGCTAAGAATAGCCCATGCTTGATTCTTTGGCATAGGTACTGGTGGGGACCCAGAAAGGCAACAGTGGGTGTGAGCATAGGTACGTCTTGGTTTTAACCATTGGAGATAAATTCTGAGGTACGGAGACTGTCCATCTACCTTTTCTTTTCTCTTTTTCTTTTCTTCTTTTGAGACAGAGTCACATATATCTTGGTGTGTCCCCAAACTTGTTAGCAATGTAGCCAAAAGTGATCTTGAACTCCCGATGCTACCCTTGAGTGCTGGGGTCTAGGTATCTGTGACCACACCCAGGTTATGTAGTGCTGGGAATCAAAGCCAAGACTTAGTGAGGGTCAGGCAAGCATTCTACCAACTGTGGTGCATCTGTGAGCCCTCTTCATCGTTACAAAAAGCACGTAAAGTTAAGCATTTAGAAGCGCCCAGCACAGTGGTGTCAACTGTACGCACTTGGTCGTGCAATTGATCTTTTTCATCTTGCAAAACTGAAACTCTATTCCTCGTCCTCCTCCCTCTCAGCTACTGGGGACTGACATTTCTCGACCCTGCCACTTATCACGGGTACTTTTCTTCAGTTATGTCTATACGCTTGATTTCCTTACCAAGGCCTGGTTTGAGCTCCCACACCACCCATCCTGCTGGGGGAGTCCTTCAGATTCGCTCCTCGTGAATAGTTATTATTCACGGCAGGTCACCCTCAAAAATACACGTGCTCAGCACTCTGGTCGGGCTTAGCCGTTTATGGAGTTGTTATTTGCACCAGCACACCAGTCAGGAATGAAAATAACTATCAACTACTCAAATGTTTATAAGCCTCTTGGGCTATTGCACATGTAATTTAGCGTTGCCATCTTGTCTCCTTTTTCTCAGTGGAATGGAATGTCTTCTCCTTCATCCTGGTGGCTGTGGGGATGTGGGGAGGAGAATTTGCTAATCAACCCTTGGTTGAAGTCCTCTCCCCTCTTTGGTAGCCGGTTGTGAGGTGGCACTTCCTCATATCAGTCATTACTGAGCAAATCCTCCCTGCACGTTGTACCTGGAACCAGGGCAGGGGGCAGGTAAGCACTCTCACCCAGTCAGAGCAATCAGCTTGTCATTCCCTGAAAATAGAGTCGTCCCTCCAGTCTGGCCTGTTCCCACCCCCAGCACGCTTGGCTGGTGGGGATGAAGAGAAGGCCTGACTGCCTTTGAGTGAGGCCACATTCCAGGGGAGTGGCTCCTCCCGAATTCGCTCCACAACTGGGCGTGCTGTGCCTCATGCCTGCAGCCACCCTTGAAGGATTGTTGTTACACAACAGTCATGAACTCTGGGATGTTTCTGGTCATTTACAGTGGGACTTAGTCACGCTGCCAATGACACTGTCAAGCTCCAAGGCCCAGAATGCAGTTGGCTTGTTTTTCAACAGAACATAGTTCCGCCCAGAACAGAACTAAAGCTTGGAGATTTTTTTTTTTTTTTACAATACACATCTTACTCTGAGACTCATAAGAAGAAATGCTAGGGAAATAAACTACAAGAGCAGATTACAAGTCACAAGTCACAAGCATGTCACAAACCCTGTAAAGTACACCAAACTAGCTGACCACCCTGCTTACTGGTGAGCTTTCTAGAAATTAGCTTGGCAGTCCTTGGGGTACCTTTCTGTCTACTCTTGCCTTAGTCCTTCCTTGTTTGGTTTGTTTCCTTTATGAGATCAATGAAGCAAGTGAGAGATTAAGGTTCCAAAGAGCATCTGATTCATGAGTCATGCCTATTTTTCCTCCGTAGTATTCACTGAAAATGGCACGGTTCCAGTAGAAGAAACAGAAAGTAAAAATGAACCTTAACTCTGGCTTCCGTGATCAGCGATATTGATGAACAGCGTGGCTCAAGTTCTCGGCTGCGATTAGAAGTCGCTAGCCTCACAGATGCCCCTTAAGGTACATTTACCACGTCCATTTCACAGATGCGGAAAAAGAGGCCCAGAAACAGGTAAATAACTCAGATACTTTAGGGAAACAATAACAGGGCATATAAAATTGTTTTCTATATATAACAAGTGCTATACCATAAGCCATGTCCCCCCAGCTCTCTATTTTATCTATTTTTATTATTTATTTATTTATTATTTATTTTTGAGACAGGGTCTTGTTAACTGACCTAGGTTGGTCTTGAACTTATAATCCATCTGTGTCAGTAGCCCAATGTGCCACCAGGCCTGGCTCTAAATTAATTAATTAATTAATTAATTAATTAATTAATTAATTAATTAATAGCGGTAAGGGGAGGCAGTTGAAACATAGTTTCTTTATATAGCTCTGGCTATCCTGGAACTAGCTCTCTGTAGACCAGGCTGGCCTCAGACTCACAGAAGATCTTCTACACTCTGCCTCCTCTACCGCTGCCTGGCGCAAAAACATTTTTTTTAAAAAGATTTATGTATTTTTAATTTTATGTGTCTGAGTGATTTGCCTGTGTGTATGTGTCTGGCGTCCATGGAGGTCAGAAGAGGGCATCAGATCCCCTGGAACTGGAGTCACAGATGGTTAGAAACGTCTATGTAGGGACTGGGAACCCAACATGGGTTCTTCGCAACAATAGTAAGTCTTCTTAACCACTGAGCCATCTTCCCAGCCCCTCTGACAATACTCTTGAATAACTTAATGTCACACTTACTTGACCAAAGCCTTTCTATAGTATGGCCAACACTTTCTCTGTCTGAGAAGATCAACCTTAGTCAAAAGTGGGGGGCAGGGGTTAGATCTTTGAAGTGAGATAAAGCTTATAATATAGACTGAAGCCTACTACATTTTATAATGAATTACCAAGGTAGAAAGTTTGGGAAGGATCCACCGCATATAATTGACACAGTGTGAGGTGTTTGGAGGTCATTTTACCCCAAGAGCAAAGCCCTCATAGATCTAAATCCTCTCACCAGCTACATAAAGACACGAGTCTTCAGATCCTTTATTTTATTTTGACTGAGGTTATGGATTTGTCACCCAATAACAAAAGAGAACCCTGGCTTTTTCAGTCTGTTCACTCCTTCGCTCGTCCACGGAGAACATGTATCGCCTGCCTGTTACACTTTAGGTGTTGGGGTGGGCTAGATGGAAGACTGCGTATGAACAAGACCAGCATGTTGACCTCAAAGACTCACCAGCTTGGGGGTGGGGGTGGGGGGTAAATGCAGAGTATACTTTGATTCATGTCACTGGTATTTTTTTTAATAAAGTAGTTACATTAATAATCTGCCAAGGGAGATCAAATTTATTTTAAAAGGCTGTAGAGCTTTGAATTTTACAGATTTTCAAAAGTATCATTTACATAATGTTCATCTGGGACTCAACCCAGGGTTCTGCGACTGTGAATAATGTGTCTTCAGACAGTATTTAGGTTCAGATGTCTAGTAGGAAATTCCATATTCTACTTAACACACTAGCCCAATGGGACAAGACTACAGTAGCATCAACCATTGGCAGGACTGTCTGTGTCTTCCGGTGATACTCTGAGTAGTGACTCAGGTGTGGCGGGTCGGTGCTGGCTCTGTGCAGCTCTTCACAGACATGAGCACTGACTCAATTTTGTGTTTTCCAATGTCACATAGAACGTCTTCCACTGAAATGGAGTTAGGCTTCCTCCCAGACCAGCCACTGTCTCAGAAGGAAGCCTAAAATCATTGGAACCAGACGTTCTTTCACTTCAAAGGAATGTACTCTGGAAAAGAGAATGGTCAAAAGCTGCTGGTGTCAGGAGATGGAAGGAGTCCTCTTACCTGGGGACGTTAGAGAGCAGATGACCAAGAGACTTGGTTTGCTACTGGTTTGGCCAGCTGGATGACTTGAGCAAAACGTGTCACCGCTTCACATCTGTAAAATGCCTCGAGTCAACCAGGTGACCTCTGCGTCCATTCCTACAAACCAACAAGTTAAAAGCTTATTGCTCATCTTAATAAAGATGGGCTCAAGGTAAAAACTACCATTAAAGAAAGCATCAGCCTGTGGTGCTCCGGTCCAGCCACGCAGCTAGCTCTCTGTGGTGTTTTGGTCAAGATACCAAAAGAAAAACAGGGTGGCCTAGCCCTGTAGCTCTTGGCTCAGCTTTGAAGGAACTGATGACTCAGCATGTGGCTCTTTGCCCTGTGGGTCAGGGCCACGAGTACCCAGGTGGGCCTTGGTATGGGGTTGCTGCCAGCACTGCGAGGTGAGCCAGGGACGTGCAATGTGGACTATTTCAATAGCCACTCAGATTCCAGGACACTGCAATCAAGCTGAGGAATGTCAACCTCCATCCTGGCTCAAACAGCAGCCTTGGATAATTAGACTCTTCCATTGGCCCTTGCTTCTCAGTGCTTCGTGGCATCCAGACTTCCTCTTTCCCGGGCTTTGCTTGAGTGTCCTTTTCCTGCCCATGAATCTGAGGACAAGATGAATGAATTCGGAGAGTGTTCCTAATTCAACTGGACCGGCTTTCCCTGTCAGTAAAGACGAATAAAAGAAGGGGGGAAAAAAGAATGAAAAAGCTACCAAATCCTTTTCCCCTTCCTTTTCCCTTGAGGGCAAAGGAAACTTACTCCCTCAAAACAAAGAGGGAAGGGTGTGTCAGTACGGAGTCTCGGTAGGTGGGGATCTTGGAAATCCTTGAAAGGGAGTCATAGAGATTCATGCAACACTGGTGTGTATGTCTGAAAATCTCTTTCTGTTTTTTAGGGGTGCGGGGTTGCGAAACCCAGAGCCCTATCTTTAAGCTATGAGATTTCAACATAATTGTTTTGAGGGCCACCAATCAGACCACACATTTTGCCCTACCCGGTTATAATGAGCGCTCATTAGGTATCGTGATAACAACACCCTCCTTGTTTGTTAACAAAGGAGCATTCCGTCCATGGATCACCCACTGCAGCTGAGGTGGCAGGATTAGAGTCTCCCACTCCTTCCCTAGGTTTCCTGATTCACTCCTGAGCTGGCATGTGGTCATGTGGTCATGTGGTCACAGGGTCAGGTGGTCACGGGTGCTTTCTCCTGGTTCTGTCTCCTTTATCTTCTCTTCCTTTTGTCTTCTGGGCTACATTAGGTTCCTTACTGAGAGGACAGACAAACTAGCCAGTCAGGCTCTTCAGGTGATCCTGAACCGAAGCGTTTCTGGTCCCTGGGATCCTGTTCTGAGAACTGGAAGCAATACAAAATGGAATTCCAAAAGCTGTGGACATCTGCCCGCCTCCCAAGATGACAGATTTTCCCAGACTGGTCATTTTCTCTTCTTACTGGGCTAGCCAATGAGAGTTTCACTTCTGATGTGCCTGGCAATATCGGGAAAACATTCTCCTTTCAGGAATAAATTCTAAATATTGACTTTATTTTTTACCCATGTATTTGATTTTATTGATGTTTACTTTAACTGGCTGAGTCTCTGTGAAACCAGGCAGGTCTGTTGACCTTTCAAATACAATCTGCTTCTCTCTAAAGGGTCACGGGTATGGCTGAGCAGTTTTGGTTCATTCACCCAAACGACGTGCAGGCTGCCGCTTCTTGGTTTAGCAATCATACTGCAACAGTGCCTGTTCCAGGTCTCCTGGGGTTTTACAGTCTCATCGAACAGACACATGTTAATAAACTGGCAGCACGAGGCAGAGCCTGACAAGACGCTGCCTTAGATACAAGGGACATGCGTTGCAGTGGCTTGTTACGACTGCATTCTGGAAACCATTCAAATGTCCACTAACTAGAAGACTGGGTAAACAAATAACCATCGGCTACATAGTGGAACGTCACACTGCTATTAGTGAGAAGAGAATTTTAGTACATTCTCCCCCTGTTAACGTGGAATATTTCCAAATACGAAAACCACAGAGTAAAGAAAAGCAACCGAATATCGGCTTGTGCCCTGCTCCCGTTTGTGGAAGGAAAAGATAGCCGGCTATTTGCAAAGGGTCACATATACATTAAATCTGTTCTTTTTGCAGTGCTGGAAGTTCAAACCCAGGGCCTTGCACAAGCTAAGCAAGGGCTCTACTCTAAGCTGTACCCTGAACCCCTATGTTGATGATCTTTGTGCAGATATGTAAGAATCAGAAGAATGTTAGGGCCTCTGGATAAGAGAGAAGCAGAGTGTGAACAGTGGGAGATGTTTACACACACACATACACACACACACACACACACACACACACACACACACACACACACACACACACACACACATACACCTAAAATACTATCTAAAATGCACTCCAATCTCTTGTAAAAGACAAACTGTTTTTTTTTTTTTCCCAGAGGCCTAAGGAATGGAGGATTCTCTTCTTCTGGTGGTGGTGTGCATGCTTTCTGCCCTGTCTTTGAGTCAGTTCCAATCTGATGCTTTTTGGAATGAAAAGCAGGATGGGGTGTTGTAATGTGCATGGCACAGAAGGTAGATTACCAGTTCAACTGGATTGTACAAAGAAAGAGGATCTGGGGGCACTGGAAAGCCAGTAACAGTCTCTCTTCCCTATGAACTGTGTTGCCTGTGGTCCTTTCGGCGGCTTCTCTTGCCCGGAGACTGGTGACAACAGGCACTGAACAGCCCTGGCTCCTGCCCTAAGATGAGAACTGTTCCCTGGTTTCTGTCTTCCTGCTGGTTTACTCTAGGATGGTCTGGCAGTTTATAAGACTTAGGCTTTCTTGTTGTTGCTGATTGGTTGGTTGGTTGGTTGGTTTTGTTAATTTGTTTATTTAGTTTCAGTTTTTAGTTTGTTTGCTTTGTTTTTGGGGTTTTCTGGAACTGGATTTGTAGACCAGGCTAACCTTGAACTCACAGAGATCTGTCTGCCTCTGCCTCCCAAGCACTGGGATTAAAGGGGTGGGCCACCACACCCAGATTGGTTTCACTTCTTTTTGAAACAGGGTCTCACTGTGCAGTCCTGACTGGCCTGCAGCTCACCTATGTAGTAAGACTAGGTTGGCCTGAAACTTCCAGTGATTCTCCTGTTTCTGCATGGACAGCAGACATTGCTCACCTGTCCAGGCAGCCAGATGGTTGCTCTGGCTTATGGTGGCACTTCTGGACTTGCAGGATCTCTGAGGTTGAAGAGGCCCTGGGGATTTCCCCCACCTCTTCCCTCCAGTTGTCAGGCCCTGGCAACTGTGACTTGACACATACACATCAGGTTCAGGAGTAAAGCCGGACTCCACCCTGAGTCTAGCTCGGAGCCTGCCATTCTGTGTACACTATGACCACCTCTTCACAGCTTCCCGGGACTGTTGGCAAGAACACTCACGTTGGTTAAACTGCCAGAACTGACTGAAGCCCATGAGGACAGTCCAACATGTCAGCCTTAGGACTTCTCAGAGGGACAGGGGGCTAAAACAGGTTTTCAGGAGTCTCCCCTCCCGTCTGAGAGGAGATAAATGATGGCACAAACCTCCGGCCTGCGGACAGACTGACACCCTTGAAGCTACCCAAACCTCCCACCATGGAGCAAGTTCAAAACAGATGCTTCAGCATCAAACATATTTACCCCAGAACACACCCTGTATTAATCTTTACCCATAATAGGATATATATATATATATATATATATGAATGATATATATGCTCCTACAGTCTCACATATGAAAACTATATCCAAGGAAGTCAATAAGGACAACTGACAGCTGTCTCTTTTTAATACAGGGAGGGAAAAAAAACCCTCAGGAATTGCAGTAATTTTTAGCTTTTGCTTTGTTTTGTTGTTTCCAAATTAAGTTTTATTTTGTTTCCTTTGTTGTTTTTAGTTGGTGATGTTTTGTTTTGAGAGATAGAATTTCACATACCCAAGCTAGCCTCAAACTGGCTATTTAGGTGGAGCTAGCCTTGAACTCTTGATGGCCTTGTTGTTCCTTCTTCCCAGGTCCTGAGAATCTAGGTATGTACCACAGGCCCAGCTCTGAACTAATTATATATATGTGTATGTGTGTATATATATATATATATATATATATATATATACACACACACACACACACATATATATACATACATATATATACACACACACATATGTATGTGTATGTGTATATATATATATAAATATATATATACATACATATATATATATATGAAGCCCAAGGCCCTCATCTTTTTATCTTCCTGTGAACCTGATCTATGTAATGAAGGCTCTAGACATATTACCCACTAGTTGGGCTGGCAAAGGCCTCCTCCTTCCCAGGCTCTGACCTCCAGCTTCTTGTGGGAAACGTCACTTGTGCAACTCTAGCCAAGTTTACTTTCTATTTACCCAAGTGAATTTTCTTTTTCATAATGACTTCAGAAAATGGACTCTGGACCACTTGGAGCTCAGCACGAGGAGACTTATCTCAGTCCCTCGGTGATTCATTGCTATCCCTGTCCCCGCCCATGTCCGCAGACACCTGACTTGACTTAGCCCTCCACTAATTCCTCCTGCTGTTCGCAGTGGACTTTCCATGCATGAGTCAAAACGGGTTATCCAACTGCTTAACAAACTGGGCTGTTTGTTTGGAGCTGGGTGTTTACAATGAAAACCACCAACATGTTGTTTTCTCCTGTTTTGACAGCCCGGAAGCTCAGCAGAAGGAAGAGGGACTCTCCATCCCGTAGAAGCAAAAGGCCTTCTTTTTGTTTGCCTTTTACTACTGCTGTGAAAAGGCCTAGCCTCTGTCCAGTGCTCCAGGTGAATAAATGTGGGCACCTACGAAAGCTAATCCCCGTTCATTGTCTCTAGCCACAGCTCAAGGGTTCTGCAGCTTGTCTTTGGAAATGAGTCAACCAACAGTTGGGGAGAAAAACTGTACCTCTAAATCACTAATGACACACCTTCAAGGCTTGTCCTTTCATTTACCAAACCTGGAGTTTAACAACTCGAGACCACACTTCCTCGCCTGGTAAGCCTGGGTTTCACTGAGATCATAAAACTGAAGAAAAGGTCAGCAGGTTTGCTGCTCCCTCAAGGAGTCTCTGGCCCCTGCTGTGGCCTGCCCTCCTTTCCTTCTGCTTCCCTGAAGGACTCTTGAACACATTAAGGAAGTGTCTCACGGGCTGAGGAGGCAGCTCAGTTGGTTACGTGTTGCTGGTCTTCCAGGCAGAAGGTCTTAAGTTCAGGTCCTTAGCACTGGCGTCAAAGCTGACTGTGGTAGCCTCAGACTGAACGTGTAAGCCAGTGCTGGAGAGGCAGAGACAGAAGGATCCTTCAGACTTGCTGGTCAGCCAGGCTGGCTGAATTGAGTGGGGTTTGCTGAAAGGAAATCTTGTCTCAAAAAATACGGTGTCCGGCAGTGGTGGCGCACGCCTTTAATCCCAGCACTTGGGAGGCAGAGGCAGGCGGATTTCTGAGTTCGAGGCCAACCTGGTCTACAGAGTGAGTTCCAGGACAGCCAGAGCTACACAGAGAAACCCTGTCTCAAAAACCAAAAAAACAAACAAACAACAACAAGAAAACGGTGTCAGCTGGCACATCCTTGCACAGCTCCAGGACCCGACCTAACCGGAGCGGCAGGGGAAGCAGAAAGAGCAGACACTAAAGACAAATAACACAGACACAGAGAAAAGCGGGGATTGGGTGGCCTGGGCTCGCTTGGTATGTTTATTATAAACAGTAAATAGGAAGGTTGGGCCTTGCTGAGCGAGAGGTGGGCTTAGCTAGTCTTTGTAGGAGCAGCCTGCAGACTGCAAGTTTCTGAGAGGGGAAAACCTATGGCGGATGTTTCTAGCACACACTATCAACATCCACACTCAGAAGAGGAAGGATTTGCCATCCCTCTGAGAATCACCAGGAAATGCTCTGCTGCACCCATGGGGCTGAGGCATGGGGCCCTTGACATGGCTGTGCCCAAGTCAGCATCACAGACTTACTCAGAGTTTCACTGGCTCCCTACAGAAAGCAATTTTAAGAAATAAAAACAGAGTTGACCTCTTCCCTCCCCATGCATGTACCTACACATGTGTGCATTCACACACAAGCGCATGCACACACACACACACACACACACACACACACGAGCGCACACACGAGTACACACACGAGCACACACACACATACACACACATACACACATGAGCACACCTATGTGCACACACACACACACATGAGCACACATACACACATACACACACACACACACACAACACACACACACAGCTCCAAAGGACAGGGAGCTTCCCCTGCTCCCTGTCAACCTGGACGTGCTCCTTGGTTGGCTCAGTTCCCATGACTGTCCTCACCATCCAGTTTGTTTCTTTGCATTTTTATTTGACAGATGTTAGCGGATTATTGAAGGCCTAACAGCATTCACCTTTGGTCTTGCTTTAGGCAATGACTGTTTTACAAAAGACACTATAGCTTCTTTCTTTCTTTCTTTCTTTCTTTCTTTCTTTCTTTCTTTCTTTCTTTCTTTCTTTCTTTCTTTCTTTCTTTCTTTCTTTCTTTCTTTCTTTCTCTTTCTTCTCCATCCTCATATCCTACCATTCAGCAAAGTCCTTAGCAGTAAATTATGATTATTTAATTTAAAAAGTATTTTAACATGAACTTTTTAGATGTTGTCATAGGTAAAAATTATTATCTAGGCATTGGAGAAAGCAGGTAAGAGTACTTCCTGCTCTTGCAGAGACCCAGGTTCAGTTCCCAGTGTCCCCATGATGGCTCACAGCCCCCTGTAACTGCAGCTCCACCACACCCATTACCCTCTTGTGACGTTGGAGGACTTGTGCATGTACACAGTGCACATACATATGTGAAGGCATACACAGATACAAATAAAAGATATTTGATTATAATTTATTATATAGCAAAGCAATCCTTATTAAGGTATTTTTTTCTTTTCTGTGAAGTAAAAAGAGAAAGGGAATATACTCTTTCTTTTTTTACAGATGCATTATATTTATGTATATGAGTGCCCTATTTGCATGTATGCCTGCATGACATAAGAGAGCATCAGATCCCATTACAGATGGTTGTGAGCCACGATGTGGGTGCTGGGAATTGAACTCAGGACCTCTGGAAGAGCAGCCAGTGCTCTTAACCGCTGAGCCATCTCTCCAGCCTGAGACCTCACTCTTCTAGCTTCACATAGGAGTTCCTGATTATCAGGGGCTTTGAGACCGCTAACTCACACAATCCCCAACATCCATTTCCTTGCCCCCACTTCTAAGGATGTATCTAGCTCCTCGGCGCACGCACGCACGCACGCACGCACGCATGCGCGCACACACCCCATCATCCAAAGAGAACTTTGGATCTACGGGTGGACAGCAACTTCTTCCCACACTTTGCTCTCTTCAGGTTTGGCTGTTGTTTCCTGTGGTGAAGTCTGAGGAGACGGACGACACTACAGGATTGATAAGTGACAAAGCAACACGGGGATGAGACAAGGTGCAGAGGTCATCTTCAAAGAATCCTGTCACATCAATTAAAAAACTTCTTCCAGCTCACGAACCCAGGAGGGGTTCATGAGACCCTGCGCTAAAAGCCCAGCCCAGAACGTGTGGGTTGAGGCTCATTTCGAGTCTCTTAAACCCTGTGTGTTCCTTATAAGAAATTCTAGAGGATCTGCTCAGTTCACAGTCCACAACAGACTGGAAACAGTTCAAACGGTAGAGCCAGAGGAAAGACGCAGGCAGCCACTTGACTGTCCTGAAGCTAGGGAGCAGAGATGCGGCAGTTTAGTGTGGGAGACAATGACCCTAGCCACAGCTTCCCGACACCATCTTAAAGTCACCAAAAGTAAGACAGACCATGACCAACTCCAACACTGCGAAGAGGCTCATAGCTTCCTTACCAAATTCTTACATGCAATGGTTAGTTTTACTTCTGAAAGATGCCAGTAGGAGGGGAATGACTCTGCCCCCAAGATCTCTGGGCGGCCAGGTTTTATATTTGCATGAGAGTTATCCCAGAGATAAGACAGACATTCATCTCATAAACCAGGCTCAGTGGCCGTACTTTGACGTCACCAAGGGACAGGCTCTCAGGTTATGAAATTTGGTAAACGAGGTCTTCAGGAGTTGCAAAGTCACGAAGGGCTCAACCCTTTTCCAACCAGAGCTGAAGTGACCAGAACCAGCGCTCATGTTGCATACAATGAAAAATTCATAGTCTCTTTGGAGGGCCCGGACTGTGTACAAAGGTTCCTCCCTTTCTGCATAAAAGTACTTTATTTCCTGGATTATAAAAATATTTTTACTAAAGAGAAAGGAACCAGATCTAGGCACAGTGATTTAGGTTTATTCCTTGTCTTGGAAATGAGCCAGATAGACCAAACTATACCAGGCATGGTGGCAAATGTCCTCAATTCTAGTGCTTGGGAGTCAGAAGCAGGAGGATCTCTGTGAGTTCAAGGCCAGCCTGGTCTGCATAGTGAGTTCCAGGCCAACCAGGGATACATAGGGAGAGATCCTATCTCAACAACAACCAAAACCAAAAAGCCCCGTTGATTTGAGTGGACGAAGTTTTAGATTCTATCTTACCGAATCCGCGTTAGTAGGCCCATAGGCTAGAAGTTACCTGGGGATGCTGTGCAGCAGGTAAGCAGATACTACTGCAGCATTAGGGGTGATGGGAAGATAGGAAACTCTCTACGCCACAGGAAACGAGTGTCAGCAACAGTCACTAATTCTCTGTCTGTCTGTCTGTCTGTCTGTCTTTCTCAGTCCCTGTCTGTTTCTGTCTCTGTGTTTCTCTCTCTCCCCTCCATCTATCTATCTATCTATCTATCTATCTATCTATCTATCTATCTATCTATCTATATTTCTATCTATATTTCTATCTCTGTTTCTTCCTTTCTATGTCTCTGTGTGTCTGTCTTTCTCCCATTCTCTGTCTTTCTGTCTGTCAGAGAGAGGAATGAGAAGACTCTTCTTCCCTTTCTCTGTCTCTTCTTCTTTCTGTCTCTCTCTGTCTCTGTCTCTCTTCTTAATTATTTCTTCGGGGAATGCTACTGAAACGTCTAAGCCCTGTTCAAAGTTCATTTCACCAGAATAATCTAGTATTTAGCCTATGATTTTGTTCCAGAAAAGAAGACTTGAGAAGAACAGCCATGACATCTCTGCTCATAGGGACACCGGACATGGGAAAGAGAAAGGGGTCAGAATATGTGCCATGAGAAAGCCAAGTTAACACTGTGGTATGGGGAGTTTCTGGTGGCGTTGCCTTTAAGTGGCAGCCATACAAATAATGTGTATTTTAAACAGCATTATTGTTGGTAACGGATTTGGGAGTGATAGAATAAGGTAGAGAGCCCACTTAGCATTTGAAGAGAAAGCTTAAGTTCACTTTTAGCATGTAAAAATCTGCTGGGGTTGGACTATAGAGAGCGAGGTGTCTGGGAGCGGAGAGCTTTGCTTTGTTTTACACTCATTCATTGAGAAAAATTGGCATCTATTTTGAGCACCAAGGACAACTGGCTTGGAACCTTAAGAAGAATGATCTGAGTGGAACTTTTTACTTCTGTCTTGTAAGAAAAGCGACATAGCAGCCAGATGTGCCATGCCTCCATCCTGTCACTCAGAAGGCAGAGACAGGTAGATAGATCTCTGTGAGTTCAAGGTCAGCCTGGTCTATATAGTGAGTTCCAGACCAGTCAGGGCTTCATAGTGACTCATATTGTCTCAAACCACCCCTCCCCCAAAACAAAACAACCCTAATAAAAACAAAAGAATAGCCAGACTTTTTCTCTTCTCTCACCTCCTTTGACCCCCCCCCCCCCCCCCAACAACTGTATTTGCCTTAACAAAGGTGATCCTTCTGCCTGGGTCTTGGAAAATCCCTAAAACAGAGAGAGGGTACAATATCAGAACTACCGGATGATCTGAGCTCCTGCCTCTGATTCACTGAAGCTTCGTGTAAGGACATGAATAGACGTGAACCTGACTGAGGGGCGCTCATGAGAGGCATGCGAGGGTTCTGTCCCATGCTCAACCCTAACCACGGGCACTCACCATGAGTGGGGAAGTCTGGTGGTCACCCAGGCTGTAGCTGGCCTTGACGGCGGAGAATTACCTGTGCCTAGCATCAGACCTCAACTTCCTTCTCTGGCATAATTGAGGCTAGTGAGAGGTTGAGGAGATTTGGCTTTTACGTGTCCAGCTCCCCCACACACTGCCCTGCTGTGTGTGTGTGTGTGTGTGTGTGTGTGTGTGTGTGTGTGTGTGTGTGTGTGTGTGTGTGTGTGTGAGATGTACAGGTATGTATGATGGTCAAAGGACAGCCCTGAGTGTTGTTCCTCAGACACAGGCTCTTTCTGTTGACACAGGATCTTCACTAGTCTGGAACTTGTCAGGTAAGGTAGGTAGGCTGACTGTAGAGTCTCAACTACCTACCTGTGTCTACCTCAAGAGCGTTGGGACCATAAGCCTATGCTAATACAGAGAGAGAGAGAAAGAGACAGAGAGAGAGAGAGAGACAGACAGACAGACACAGACACACACACAGGCACATGCACACAGACACAGACACATAGACACAAACAGAGAGAGAGAGAGAGAGACACACACACACACACACATGCATACTCACACAAACATACACACAGATACACAGACACAGAGACACACACAGCTACATTTTTCAGTGTGGGTTCTGGCTCCTCATGCTTGCAAGGCAGACACTTTACCAACTGAGCCATCTCCCCACAGCTATATTGATTTTTAATTAGGAAATACAATGCAAAGGAGTTTGATGGTCTAGCCTGATGTCATCCCTCTTTGTCTCAAGTTTCCAACCAACACTTTTGGACACTTGAAGTGATGGGATAGGCATTTTTGGTGACAGACAGTATTCTCTGGGAGAGGGGAAGACAGGTCAGGAAGTACATTTGACAGCAAGGGAGGAAAGAAGTGGCCTAAGGGACGTGTCTGACTGCTCACACATAACAGTGGCTCTTAGACATGGGTGAGTTTGTGTACAGCCTTAGGCTGATCACAGATTTCTGGGCCTTGCTCTCAGAAAACCTGCTTGGGAAGACTTGGGATGAGGCCCAAGAACTCCAGATGGTTTGTCTGAAGGCATCTCTTTAAGAACTACTGCACCCGATGCTCCAACATGTAATAAGGACACATGCTCCACTATGTTCATAGCAGCCATTTTTATAATAGCCAGAAGCTGGAAACAACCCAGATGTCCCTCAACAGAGGAATGGATACAGAAAATGTGGTACATTTACACAATGGAGTACTACTCAGCTATTAAAAACAATGACTTAATGAAATTTGCAGGCAAATGGATGGAACTTGAAAATATCATCCTGAGCGAGGTAACTCAGTCACAAAAGAAGGAACATGGTATGTACTCACTGATAAGCGGATATTAGCCCAAAAGTTTGGAATGCCCAAGTTTCACTTTACAGTAACCACTGGACTGAGAGTGAGGTCCCAGATGGAGGAGTTGGAGAAGGGACTGAAGGAGCTGAGGGAGTTTGCAGCCCCATGGAGGGAGCAACATTGTCAACTGACCCCTGGTCCTCCTGGAGACTGGACCACCAATCAAAGAATACACATGGAGGGACCCATGGTTCAGACCACATATGTGGCAGAGGAGGGCCTTGTTGGCCATCAGGGGGAGGAGAGGCCCTTTGGCCTGAGGGTGTTAGAGGCCTCAGTAAAAGGGAATGTCAAGGTGGGAAGATGGGAGTGGGTGGGCGGGTGGGTGGGAGGTGGAATTCCTTCATAGAGGCCAGGGAGGAGGAGGTGATAGGGGGTTTCAAAAGTGGAGACCTGGAAAGGGGGAAACATAGGAAATGTAAATAATGTATCAAAAAAAATTAAAAAAAAAAAAAGAACTACTGCACATCCAGTGAGTCTGCTCTGGCTTACTGAAGGAAATGCCAGATGGGATTGCCTAGGTCTGCACTCACTTTGGCTTAAGAATCACTAGGCAGCAGATGCAAGAAAGTCAATCATTCTGGTTCCACAGAAACTCCCCCCACGGATGTGATGTAATGCTGGCTCGTCATGGGTGGAGGCTGCCACCAAGGTTCCTGCTTCACTAGCTCCTCGGCTGATAATCCCAGGGCGGGCCACGTGCTGTACTTACTGGGGTGATGTGGTCCCACCAGGACACCTTCTAGGTGTCCTCAGAACCACAGGAAGGGGCATGCTCTCTATTCTCCCACTCAGAGGAGAGGTGTGTTAAGGGGCCCAAATATTTCAGAGTATAGAAAAATTGTACTTCTCCATGACGAACCCTACTGGGTTATGTCAATCTTAGTTTAAAAACTATTTTGCAAAAATTTGGGGCCTGTGGTGGCTCCTGGCACTTGGAGGTACAGGCAGGATGACTAGGAATCCGTGGTTGTGCTGACTAGTTTGATGTCTTGCTTGACACAAGCTAGAGTCATCAAAAAGGAAGGAGCCTCGATTGAGAAAATCCCTCCATAAGATCTGGGTGGAGGGCTTTTTCTTAATTAATGGGACTACCCCTGTCAGAAAGCAGGTTAAACAAGCCTATAGCAAGTCTGTAGGCAGCGCTCCTCCATGGCCTCTGCATCAGCTCCTGCCTCCAGGTTCCGGCCCTGTGAGAGTTCCTGTCCTGACCACCTTCAGTAACGAACAGTGATGTAGAAGTGTAAGCCAAATAAACTCTTTCCTCCCTGCTTTTTGTTCTTGGTGTTTAATCGCGGCAGTAGTGACCCTGACTAGGAAAATGGTCATCCTTGTGTTCTCCACTGTGTTGGGCAACCTTCATATACTGGGTCCCACATTGAAATGCCTTGCAGAGTCTTGGCAGGGGTGGCCGAGGACCCTACCTGACTCTGTTCTTTGACCTTTCGTACTGATCACTTCTGAGCTGGTAAGTGTGACTTTGAAAGGGCACTGGCCACATGGCCCAGTCTACTTTTGGCATTGTGCTATTAGTCATCTTTGCCAACAATTCTTTGAACACCCATGGTGGCTAAGCCACGTTATGATCCTCTCTGCAGACAAGACTCTGACCAATAAGCATCACTTAAAGTGGAACTCAATGCTTCTGTAGTGCCCCCCACCCCCACTTATCAGTTACCATGAGAACAACTGAGTGACATCACGGAAGAGCATGGTGTCCACTTGCCCATCCAGACCCACATACATCGGAAGACATATCTTTGGCTGTTAACCGGTTTTGGTAGCAGAAACACCTGACTGCCATCTGAGTTGACGCATGTGGAATGGTAAAAAATAAAGGGAAGGAACCAGAGCTCAAACTAATGACAGCCTCAAGTCCCAGGGAATTTGGGGTTTCTCTTTCAAACAACGGAGACACACTGACTGTGTCTGGGCAGGCCAATCCACATTTCCATATTTCAGGAGAGGAAAGTAAGACTGACGAAGGGTCTAGACAGATGACAGGCAGGAAGTCACTTCAACAGTAGCAGCCCAGCACCTCAACTTCTGCCTGACCTTCCCAAGGACCTGCAACAGTTATGAGCTACGGGGGGGGGGGGGGTGTTGCGTGTGGGTGGGTGTTCTTTACCATATGTGTTAGAAGGCACAGCTGAGTGAAGTTGACTTGAAACAAAGAAATGAAGTTGGATGTGCACACTTAGAACATTGTTTTACTTTTGGTTTTTAGACAGGGTCTCACTGTGCAATCCTGGCTGGCTCAGAACTTCCTATGTAGCACTGGTTGGCCCAGAACTTACTATATAGAGCAGGCTCGGTCTACACAGAAATACACCTGACTCTACCTCCCAAGTACTGGGACTAAAGGTGTGCGCCACTGTGTTTCACCCACAAGCAAGTTCTACACACACCCATGTGAGTGTCAGTGCGTGTCCAGTGGGAGGAAGGAGAGCATTGCCTGGCCATGCTTCCTTCCCCCGTTACGCCATCAGCAGGCCCCGTGTTCTTAGCTTCTAGGAGAGCCCATCTTCCAGATCATACATTAATGGCCCCGGTTAGTGGACTCACCTTGCTCACAACCTATTGTTATAGTTACTTCTAAAACTGGTTCTGATAAAAGCAACCATCACAGACCAGTTTTCTGAGGCAGCCGTACTAATAGCAATTACTGCTTAAGTGAACATAATTTCCAGTGATCTGGCATATAAACTAATCAGGAAGCCAGAAAGACATTTTTTAAAAAAGATTATTATTTTTTATCTGCCTTGATGCTTTTGCTTGCATGTCTGTCTGTGTGAGTGTGCCAGATCCTTTCAAATTGGAGTTACAGACAGTTGTGAGCTGCCATGTGGTTGCTGGGAGTTGAACCCGGGTCCTCTGGAAGAGCAGTCTCTGCTCCTAACCACTGAGCCATCTCTCCAGACTCCAGAAAGAATTTTTATTGTGTTTGTGAGAATCATCACTCAAGAACCAGTCTTAAAGCTGTACACTGGAGCTGCTTCAGAAACCTTAGATGGTGACAGATACTATGGCCCTAGGGGCCTGATAAGGAAAGGCTTGTCTACAGCCTGTTCAGTGGAGATATGAAAGCCACAGATATAACTTCAAAGTTTTTAGCAGTCATACACACACACACACACAAAAATCTGTAATTCTAGCACTTAGGAAGCTGAGGTAAGAAGAGACTAAGAATTCAAGATCGTCTCAAAAATAAAACCAAAACAAAACCCAACAATAACAAACAAAAAGAATGAATACATAAAATAGGTGAGGTGATCTTTTAAAAAAAAATCCATTTTAGCCAAGCAGTGATGGCACACACCTTTAATCCCGGCACACAGGAGGTAGAGCCAGGTAGATCTCTGAGTCCTAGTCCAGCCTGGTCTACAAGTGAGTTCCAGGACAGCCTGGGCTACACAGAGAAACCCTGTCTTTGAGAAGACAAAAATACATAGATAAATGGATAAATAATTTAAAAATTCATTTTATTCAACACAAGATATCTAAAGTAACATTTTGTAATGCATATAAACATTTTGAGATTTCTCCTGTTCTAAGTTCAATATGGTGATATTTTATGTTTTACTTTGAAACAGGCATATGTCATGTCGACTGGCTCCCAAAGTGGACCTGGAGACATACACAGTAGGTGCTCATCTGGGTTGACTTGTGGGCCAACTACTTCTGGAGGCCCCTCCCAGCGGTCACCAGACTCCTATGGTACTAGTAAGCAAAATAAGAGGCCTATTCTGTCTCTGCCTCTCCTGGGTCCCTCTAGACCAGCTCAGCAGAATGGATTTGGTTTTGGTTTGGGTTTGTTTCGGAACAAGGTTTTATTATGTAGCCCTGTCTGGCCTGGACCTTGTTATGTTAACCAGGCTGGCCTCAAACTCAGACCCCTTGGCCCCTGCCTCTCGAATGCTGAGATTAAAGGAGTGTGTTACTACGTTCAGTGATGTTACTACTTTTAAATTACTTGTGTGTGTGTCCGCCCGGGCACAGCAACTTGCACATGTGTGTGATGTGTGTATGTGAGCATACATGCTATGGCATCATGGTGTAGGTCAGAGGACAACTTTATGGAGTCAGTTCTCTCCTTCCATCTTTATGGGTTCCAGGGATCTTGACTCAGGTCACTGGGCCTGCCTGGGAAACAGTTTAGACCCTGAGTTCTAGATGCTTCTTTTACAAAGAGAGGTCCACGATGACAATGAACGAAGTGTTGGGGTATAGAGGGACAAAAGCAGAGTGAAAGGCCTTTATCCAGAAGCTCTGTGAACCTAAGCCACCCAGTCGGGACTGTGGACAGTCAAGGAAGACAACCGACAAGCCCAGGCAGAGCTAAGAGAGGAAGCCGGTGTGAAGGGGTTTGCAGCCCCAGATCTGGCAGTAGGGATTAATGGCTGCACAGCTTCCTTACAGAAGATCCGGTGTACCTTCGCCTCACGGGGCTTGCCAAGGAAAGAAGAGCCCGTGACTGCTCCAGCCAGCGATTTCTGAGGAGAAAAAGGACCCCATCAAACCACCCAAGAAGCAGGGCATGGTGAGGGTTGCAAGACCACAAAGCCACAGGGTACAGCAAACAGACCATGAGCAAAGCTTCCTATGTTCTGCCCCTAAGCGGCAGGACCTCAGGGAAGGCCTTGGCTGACCCCCGGCCCTCACACATGCAATCTGGAATCGCACCTTGTAAGACAATCCAAAGGATGCCAGGTGACAAAGAGATGCGTAACAGGGTGGCTTCCTCAGTTCCCTGTATCACTGCAGTGAATCAACTTCGAGACTATGAGTAATGCAGGGTAGGGCCCACACACTCGGGCTGCAGTTTCCTAAAGAGAACTTGGGATCCTTCCCAAGTTTCACCAGTTAGCCCTGAAGCTTTGGTTCAGGTAAAAGTGCTGCTTCACACCCAGCGACCACAGGATCTGCCTGCCCGCCGTTACTCAGAAGGAATTTCCCTGTTGTAGGCCACCAGCGCTGAATGGTGCTTTAGAATTATACCTCTTAAAATGAAAGTGGCAACCTGGGGTTGGAGAGATGGCCCTGACTGCTCTTCCAGAGGTCCCGAGTTCAATTCCCAGCACCCACATGATGGCTCACAACCATCTGTAATGGGATCTGACACCCTCTTCTGGTGTGTCTGAAGACAGTTATAGTGTACTAATAAAATAAATAAATCTTAAAAGAAAGAAAAAAATGGTGGCACAGAGACCGGGGGTCAAATGTCAGGCCATAAACTGCCAAGATGACCCATGGTCAGGGCCCTGTAGGGTGTGCCTCGTTTGTTTCCCCCAGTGCCAGTGGGGCTGTTAGAACATTCAGACAGCTGGTACATTAGGGAGTTGTTTTTAAGCTGAATCCCAAGGAAATCACACATCACTAGGCTTTGGGGTAGTGTGTCTCCTGGTAACTAGTTGCTTGAGAGCAATCTCAAGGCTCTCAAGTCTTGCAGTGCGGGGGTCCTGCCCAGAAGCCCACCCAGGCAGCGTTAGCGAGTTCTCATCCAGGGCCAGATTGCTTGGAAACCACACATATGGTAAACAAACAGGGGGGACATGTGTTCATCCTGGGTCTCCCTCCGCACTTCTCTCCCACAGAGGAAATGGCCCATTCCTGAAGTTCAAAGCTTCCCCACAGCTCAGAAGCTGGAAGCCAGAAGCAGGGGCAGCGAGTATCCCGTTTACTACACCCCCGGCTTAGATCTGCAAGCCAGGCACTCCTCAGCCGCATCGAGAAGGAGGTCTGTAGCTGGTAAGAAAGACACAAGGCCATGGAGGACTTGTTCCAGAGAGCCTGGCCGAGCTGGCAATTACCTTTTATGACAGCGTACTTTATGGTGATGGTTTCATTTCTGGTTATTGCCTTCTATTTAGAAGAAGAGGAGGAGGAGGAGGAGGAGGAGGAGGAGGAGGAGGAGGAGGAGGAGGAGGAGGAGGAGGAAGTTGTTGTTGAGATTATGGGGCATCCTAACCCTCATCCCCTAGGAATCTACTCCCAAATCTTCAGAGAACTGTTGTCCTCCACCCCCACCCCTGACACGCCATTGTTATTATTGCTTTTGTGATGGTTGAGATTATGGAAACTGACAATTTTCAAATAGCCCTTTTTATTAGCCATTGCTCTGAAGTAAACAGGCATGTGGTGATGCCCATATGGGGGCACCAAGAGGTCATGAATACAACACATATGGTCTTGGCGGGGGAGGGGCTGGGGTACCAGAGGTAATCCTCTCCGTGCTTTCCAGTTAACTTGCAAAGACCAGTCTGGGGCCCTGTGAGCAAACAGCAATATGCCCGCAGCTGTGCCTGTCCAGCCAGCTCCAGGTCCAGTTCCAGTCCTATGTGTCAAGTTGACTGTTACCATGGCAACTTGTTGCTCTTTGCTTTATGTCACGGTTCATGGTGACAAAGTCACAGGAGATAGCATGGCCTGGACTGATTATATCCCCAGATGAAGAGTCAGCACTGGTAACTATGACAAGTTCTCGTCAGAATTAAACCCCAGTGAGCCGTGGCCACACGGCTCTCCCACCGTTACCTTGCTCTCAGCATCTAAAGCCAAGCACGCTAACTTTACCTCTCTGTTGAAACTCACTGCCAACTGAACTCTCGAGTGGTAATCGTCTAGCCTTACAAAAAAATTAGAAATGTTTACATTTATTTTTAGATTGTAAAGTGTAAGTTTCCTGGGAGGGAATACAGAAGCTGATAAGCTTTCACCTACTCCTCAGAAGTCAGCGCAGCTAACAACGTGGTGTGCGACATCCAATATCGTTTTCTAAGATATATTTGCTTTTGCTGTTATTTTATCTTGTTTTGTCTCTATCCTTGTCTTCCTGTTGATATCCAATCAATTCCCATGAATTGTTTCCCATGCTGTCTGATCTGTCCACCCCCACTTCGTATGCTGGTCCCCTTTGACTTGGAGAATCAATATTAAACAACAAAGTGAGTGGGGCTTTGGAATAGAGTATCTTAGGCTCCCAACCTTCCTTTCTTCCTTCCTTCCTTCCTTCCTTCCTTCCTTCCTTCCTTCCTTCCTTCCTTCCTTCCTTCCTTCCTTCCTTCTCCTGCTTGGGACATGGCATTATTTTTGAGGTTTAGTTATTTTATCTGCTCAAAGGGAATAACATCCACCTTTTGAACGAATGAAAGTCAATAAAGAGCCAGCACACCATAAGCCCCTAATCATTGCCTACATGAATAGTCTCTCCCTAGGTGGCCTGCCAGAATACTTAAGTTCATTAGTGCTATTTTAATATTCTCTCAAATTCTGAAGACGTTCTCCACTGTTGATAGCAGGTGACAAAGTCAATTGTAGCACCTACTTAAGAAATGCCACTGACCCAGAGAGTCATGCTCCCTTAGATTAGCAATGTCTCCCGAGGCAGTAACAGTAGCAGCATCGCTGACCTATGGTCTAAAGCCCAGCATCCTTCATCTTGCCCGCATCATATGGGCTTCTTCCTTGTAATGTCTTTCTCCGCACTGGTTTCCTTCTGGTCTGTCTGAATAGTCATTCACGTTATTTGTCTGTCTCTGTCACTGATAATATTTGAAGATGAGACCTTTTCTTGTTCACCAGTGTAACCGTGGAGCTACGACAGAGCACCTGGAAGAGCTCAGTGTCTTGCTCCCTCAGTCTTCTTGTGCAGTGGCTTCTTTGGTGACTAAAGATCTTTCCCCAACTTTTCAAGTAGGCATTGATTGACGGCTAGAGATTGGGCCTGATCTCTCTTGGTACTCATCACGAAGGACCCTGTCTGGCATATAAAATATGATCAATAAAATCTGAGTTGTCTGATTACTGAGCCCTTCACTGAGTATCTGGACCTGGGCAACACTGAGTGCTCAAATGCTGTAGGCCACACTTGCCACCAACCAGTCTTATTAGTGGCCACTTGTCATGCTTGCTGGCAAATTCCCTCTGGACACATCCTGCAGCCATTTTCATAAAATCACATTGCTTGGTAGATTTTTATGAGATCGCAGGTTCCTAGAACTCCCCTCGTGGTGTTCAAGTTACACGCAGGGTTTGCATATTGGCTCTCCCAGCCTTCTACTTCAGGGCTCAGTGCAGAACAAGGGAAGTCTGCAAGGAACAAAAGGCCTGCAGAAAGACAGCATGGTCCCCGTAATTCTGCAAAACAGAAATGACGGAGAGAAGACTTGATTCCCCCCCCCCCCAATGGATGAATTTCCAAGAGAGAAATGATTAGCCATCATCACCCCTCATGTGTCTGTGTATTTCTTCTGACCAAGTTCCATGTTCAGGCATGTTGCTTTAATGGGAAGAGTTTAATGCTGTTGTTGTGGGGCTTTGTTATTATGGTGTTATGAATTAGCTTAGGGCTTTATCCATAGGCAATTACTCAGTGACATTCATTCCCAGCACTGATGGTTTTTTCTTAAGTTTGCTGATGTCTGAGATCATACAACATCTATATCGGAGCTTACACTATGAAACAAACATATTTCCTGTTCTGCCACCCCAACAAATGTTTTCATCCTGTCATGTTTCTTCA
>CM052720.1:5775378-5911747 GCA_028551405.1 Uromys caudimaculatus
ATACGCTTACTCAGGTTGACTCTTTCCAGGCTAGAACGACTGTGCTGTGGATAATTGAAGCACTGGACTGGAATAAATATAGTACCCATGCTCATTATTTTATAGAGAGGACTGCTAGTCTTATCAGAGTCACATGGCTTACTGGAAATATTTCGGTCACTGCTTCAGGCTCTCCATTGTAAGGGCACAATGTAGATCTTTGGAAAAACTTCTAGAGTGGGGTCTGAGACAGACTGTGATAGTCAAGGCCACTACGCCAATGGCCCAGGGGATGTTAGAAATAAAACCCGCAGAACCCCTGAGCCTAGCTCAGGACTAAGATTCACTTGTGTTCTCTACCAGCTCAGCAGAATGGGATGGCATCCTCGTGGCCATTCTTAGTTTTTTAAAAATGTAAACCTTAAGAACATAATAACAGCTGCTGGCCATGAATACTTACTAGGAATGAGCACACACTCTTACCACCACCACAGCAAGCTCTCATTTGCATATGAGGAAAAGGAGGTGGGGGTGGGGCTCAAGACTTCAAGGTCTGTCCACCCTGCTGAGTACCAGGCTGACCTTGTGCCGCGCAGGTGGGGTAATGACCACCTGCTGTACTCTCCACCCAAGTTCTTTGACTGTCAGAGGCTCCGTGAGTCACCACTAACATCTGTCCTATGTACAATTCTCAGAGGTCCATCAGCTGAAGCTTGACTTGCCTGTCTGAGTGACAAACTGTAATTCTTTGGCTCTTCTGGTATCTGGGTGAGGTGACAAATTCGAGGAGCTCCTAAAAATAGCTGGCAAATTCTAGGAGTTGCTAAAAATAGTGTAAGGGAGCTCAGCCTTGCTAGAGAGGGGATCAGTCTGACCTTTTGCCTTGGGGCCCAGCCCTCCTGAGGGTGACAATTTCACTGTTTCACATGACATTTGGTTTCCCTCGCTTGTGGCTGGTTAGGATTACACTTACAGGAAGCCAGAGAGAGCCTCTAACCTCGTCCTGGGCTATTTCTTGCTTTGTACTCTCTCTCTTTCTCTTCTCTCCCTCTTGACTTCCTGGTTTTGTGAGCATCTCTCCTTGAGGCACCGTGGCTAGCGGCAAGCTCACTACTTACTGGGGAAGACATGCAATGGGTTGGCAAAGGTAGCCAGGTGGGTGGCAGGGTCTGGCTTCTGCCCACTGCCCTGGCCTCCAGTCTCTATTCCCACTTCAGTAAACCAGTACCAGTTACTGGAGAGCTAGGCTCGCTGAAGGGATCATTTAAAACTCTATGTCACATTCTTCTAATCCACAAAAAACAAAAACAAAACCAACCAAACAAAAAACAACAAGACAACACACTTACCCTCCCCAAGAGGTGTCTCAAGGAGTAAATTATCACTCATGGGTGGGTTGAGGCAGCCAGATGAATGGCTTTCTCTAGAGCAGTGTTGAGTGCAAGTGAAGTCTCCTTAGCTCTCAGCCCCCCTGCCTGCCGGCCTCCACTGAAATTACTCTTCCAGAGAAGAATGCGCTCATGCAGGTGGGTCAGACGGATGCACAGCAGGACTAGCTTCCAGGACCGAGTCCATAATGCCTAGCCTGGACTACCCAACCCTGCAGTTTCAGCTCATAGAACTTACCAGTCATTGTGGCACAGAGGAGACACTGGGGTAAGGTAAAGCCAGGTGAGGGGGCATAAAGGCACAACAACCTACACAGGGCTCGTGTGTAGGAAGCCATCCACACAGCCTTTTCTCCCAGCATCTAAGTCCGTGGGCTTGTAAAGTGGGACGGAGTAAAGCAGCGTTAAGTGGGTTTGGACAGCAGGGAACAGGGTGGGAGTGTGTGTCCAAGCAGCAGGTGAGAAAAGCAAACCCTTAAAGGACCCCCTCTGGCCGCCTTTGAACTCTCTACTCAGCACGAGTGCTGTGAGTAGGCACTGCCCTGGTCCTCCTGGTGATCCTCCGGGTTTCTTCTCTGCTTCCAGGGCGGTCTCCAGCAAGATATTGCCAGTCAGGTGGCATAATATGGTGTGTGCGTGTGTGTGTGTGTGTGTGTGTGTGTGTGTGTGTGTGTGTGTGTGTGTGTGTGTGTGTGTGTCTGGAGAGCAAGCACCTCAACACGTTTACTTTACCTAGTAGACTTAGCAGAGATCCAAGACGTTTCACTTTAGTTTGGCTTTCAGACTGAGAAGGAGATGGGGAGCAAGGGCTTTGGAGCCAGGAAGACACTTCAGAATCTTGGCTCTACCACCCACTAGCTGCGTGTCCTCAGGCAAGACTCTTATCCTCTCTGGGTAGGGGTGGCTCTACTGTAAACCGAGCCCCGGTGTTGATATAATTAACCGAGAGAGTATAATAGCACCTGGCACACTACATTCTTCGTCCACATAGGCTGTGCTGAGGTTAGAAGTAGTGAACTCCATCTCTGAGAAGCTAGTTTTCTGCATTATCGTTGGGCCAGTATTCATGTTCCCTTGAATCCCCTTCCACAGAAAGCTGACAGCTATGGAGCCAGAGTTCTCAGCTTCTACTTAGCCAGTGAGTCTCATGCCTCTGGCTGTCCCAGCCCACCCTCCCTGGATACACCCTCTCTGCTGCTTTCTGCAGACACTCTCAGAATTCCTCAGGCTGAAGCATCTCCTCATTAAAAAGTCACATCTCCCAGGAGCAGAGCAATGTCCCCACAGGGTGGGCAACTGTAGAGGTGACTCACGGGCTGCTGTGAACGGAGAAAGGAACAGGGAGGGGAGGGACAGAGAGACAGACCCAAAGGCTGGGCCTGGGCCTTGGAGTTCCTCCGAAGCCTAGGCACCCTTGTGGACACAGGTCGAGCTCTGATGTATTCTGAAGTTGCAATAAACATCTGGCCACATCATAAACTTACTATTTGAAATAAGAAAGCTCACGGTATCTCATGCTGGGGCAGGAGGCCACAAGTCTAGGTCAAGGGAGTACACAGCAAGTGGTAAAGGTGTGAGAACCACTTCATCTCATGGTCATGACAGAGCTCTTGGAATGGTCCTGAGGCAGAGGCGTGTCACCACAGTGGCTGTCCCCCACTCCTTCCATCCCCCAGTGTACATTTAATCCAGCTACCCCCAGGCTCGCCAACCCCACCTTTGGGACCTAAATTAAGTGGAGAGAATGCGAACCTTTGAAGATTGTCTTTCAATCTAGGAGAGACTTATATGTTCAGGGAAGAGAAGAACAAAACTTGAAGGCCAAGAACCATGACACACGTGTATAGAAACACCACAGTGAAAATTATTATTTTGTATGCTAACCTCAAAAAAAATAAAATAAAATAAAAGAGAAAGAAATTCGGCACATCATAATTGCACGCTTGCATCGCATTTAGAAGAAAAATCAAGCACAATGTCTCTGAAAGAAATTGTTGTCACTGATTGAGATGATCAGTCCCCTGGAGGAGAGCAGGGCTCTGTTCTGTTAGGCCAGCAGCCTAACCACAGTAATGAGAACCTCACACAAATACCGGTGAGTTTGCACACAGAAATACATAGTGGTAGCACTGGATTTTCTAATCACGTCCATGCTTTATTTCAGAAGAGCTCTTGAAAAACTATTTCATTTTTGGAAACGAAGCAAAACACAAAGATATACTGCCCTGGCAAGTGAGCGTGGTGGCCTCTCTGGACTTTGCTTTGTCATCTGTGAAGGTGTGAGTCTCGAGGGGTATATTCTCAAGTGTCTCTGTCTCTAATGCACTATGGAGTGTCAGATTCTGGGATCCCAAGCCCCAAATGGACAAAGCACACTTCTGCATGCCCTGTAGTGTCCCAGGCTGTGGGTCAGGTGCCCCCCCCCAGGCATGGAGTTGCCCCTAAAAATATATGCTCTGTTCTCATCCATGAAGGATGTTTAAAATGTCCTCATATACCCTCTGGGGCTAGTTGCAGCCACCACAAGTGTCACAGGACACTACTTTGCTTGGGTTCAGAAGAGCTGAGGTAAACCCTGGCCCTGTCACCAGATCGTAAATGCCTTGGGGGCCTTTCACGAGACCATAATGTCCCTGAGCCTTAGATTTCCAATCTGTAAAATAGGGAAAATGACACCTGCTGTCCTTATCCAAGTGACATGTCAGAGACAAGCATTCGTAGAAGGATTTAGAAAACAAAACAGTACACACGTGAAAGGCCATTGTCACTAGTGTCAGGGAGGCCAACGGAGTGGAAAGTGGGGCTTCACCTCAAGCTCCATCCTGTCCTCAGACGGGCCGGCAGCAAGATCACCAAAATCAAGAGCTCACGTAAACAACAGTGAGCTCACTAAACCAGGTGAATGGGAAACAGGCAGTTTCAGAGGCAGCTTTCCGTAAGTGTTGGCCTGACAGCCACAGAGCCGGCCCACAAAGCCGGCAGAGCAGGTGGAAGATGAGGAGGGGAGGTTTCCTGGACCCTGACCTTCACCTGGGTCACTGACTCAGTGTGAAACAGCGCCTACAAGAAGGAGGAGAGTTCTCATCCTAGTTCACGAATGAGCGGTGGCCACAGTCGGGGCAAGGAGCTGAGCTCAGGGTAAAGGATGAGTAAGCGGCCTCCCCATCAGTAATACAATAATACTTGGCATTTATCTAGTTCTTTGTGTTTTCAATCATTAATTACTTAACTAGCACTCGCCTCCAGCACTCTGCCTATGGCGGTGCTGAGTAGACAAAGAGGCCTGCTGTGGGGAATGGCAAAGCTAGAGAAAGTGCAGGCTGGGGACCAGATGAACAGGCTGCATCGTACAAGACAGTTATGGGGTAATGCCAGTAGAAGGATGCATGGGCGCAGGGAGGGTGCCAAACACATAATCAGGGTCATGATATGCCCTTGGACAAGAGGTTTTCAACTGTTGAGAACTGTTCATGGGGAACTGAGGGGTTTCCTAAAAATGAGCACAGCACCTCTTACCTAGGAGGTCACACAAGAAATAGGTTGTAGCGCTAGCTCAGAGGTGAAATGCTTCCCTACTGTGCACAAAAGCTCTAGTTCAATGCCCAGGGACAGAAGGAACTCACCCGTGCATTAGATGAAACTGGGCTGTCACTGCCTGGGTAACCTGCAATCTGATAACTGCATACTTAGAGAACAGAAAGTCAAGACTGGAGCCTCCAGAGCGACCACGTTTCCTCACCAGCAAGCCTAATCTGTCTGAGAGTTTCTCCACTAGAACTTGCAATGTAGGGTTTGTCTAAGGACAGGGTGAGCTCCTTGTATTGATCCCTGGACTTTTTAGTAAATTAAATAACAGTTGCCCAGAGAGGCAAAGGACAGAAGTGTGGCTCAGCTACAGAAGTCTTGCTCTGTCACAATGAGGTTCTAATACAACCTGAGGGTCCTTGGGCTGCTCCAGAACTTTAGAGTCCGGAAGCTTTGGCTGGCTGAGCCTTTCAGGGGGTGGGGGTGGGGGCAGGGTGTCACCTTCCATTTGCCTTTCTTTAATTTGTCACCCTCCTCAGGGCCTTGAGCTGTCTCTTGTCAGATCTCAGGAACTGAAAGCAAGGTGAAGGTTGGCTGGAATTTGGCTGGGAAGAGTCAGGAATGATAATAATAATTAACACAGCCCAACTTCCACTCGCACTATAAACAACAATTAATGCACCACAGCAGCCCAGTGAGGCACCCGAATCTGGATTATAAGCCTTAGCTTTCAGACAGGGAAACTGAGGCCAAGAGGTGAAGAGACTTTTAAAAGGCCACACAAGGACTCGCCGTTACACCTGAATTTAAAACGTAGGTAGGCTTCTTCATCTCCTTGTCTGAGGCTTTAGTTGTCAGATGTCAAAGACTCAAGCACAACAAAGTTAAATACACACACATCAAAAAAGATAAAAAATGATAACTCAAGTGTGATGCTGTGTTCCACTCAGTACCCAGCCCATCTCCTGTTACTATGGTGCAGCCTCTTGCCCAGGCACAAGCCATGGGCTCCCAGCATGCTCTCTGCCTCCTTATTTCTTTTTCTGTTTGAGGTGGGGTTTTTTCTTTCAAGACTGGGTCTCACTATATAGCTCTGACTGTCCTGGAACTCACTCAGACAAGGCTGGCCTCGAACTCAGAGATCCACCTGCCTGTGCCTCCCAAGTCCTGGGATCAAAGGGGAGTTCCACTACTCCAGCCTCCTGCTCTCTACATAAGGGGAGGCAGTGGTTGTCTGAATTCCAATGTGAATGTAATTGGCCTCTCTTTGATGCCTTACTTTCCGGAGTTTGGTGAAGGGGTTGATAGGGTTTGCTCTATGCGGAGATAAAACTGTGTTCTCCAATCTTAGTCAGTGCTCGGATTCTGCCTGCCTTTTGCCCTCGCCTGACAGTTGCTGGAACATTGTCAAACTTCCTTCACGTAAAACTCCAAGTACTGCCTCTCTTGAATTGTTCTACCCTACTCTCAGAGATAATAATTAATCGATTCCAGCACTGAACAGACAAAAACGAGATTTCCAAGCCAGTCCCTGCCCCTCAAGAAGATAACCCTTGGTATCCATGTTTTAAAAGGATAGAAAAACTCAACACTCCAGAGGCAGAGGCAGGCTGATCTCAGAGTTTGAGGCCATTCTGACCTACACAGTGAGTTCCAAGCCAAGGCTACACAGAAAGGCCCTCTCTCAAAAATAGATAGATAGATAGGTAGGTAGATAGATAGATAGATAGATAGATAGATAGATAGATAGATAGATAGATGGATGGATGGATGGATGGATGGATGGATGGATGGATGGATGGATGGATGGATGGATAGATAGATAGATAGATAGATAGATAGATAGATAGATAGATAGATAGATAGATAGATAAAAATTTAAAAGGATAGCTTCATCCAAGCCTCTTTTGGTTGTCAGTGAGAAAACTATTAAAAATAATTTGGACAGAAATTTCAAGGTAGCTTTAGGTATCAGCACGTACTTGCAAGCAAGCATGTCGACATGTCTTTAGCATCTGAGTCTCTTCATCTCATGGTCTGGCATTGTTTTCAGTCAGGGGTCCTGGGAAGGGAGTGGATGGTGGCCCCTTAAGTTCAACCAGCCTTTCTCTAGTGACTAGCCCTTCCCTCCCTCCAGGCAGGGGCAGAGCCTTCTTTACATAGAGGTATAGTTATGAGGTTCTACAGACGACTGTGCTTGCCCCTGGAGCCCACACCCCCGAGACCACTTCAATGGGAGATTTTGTCTTGCTTCCTGTCTGGGCAGAGGTAGTTGAGGTGTGGGCTTGTTTGTGCAGGCAGGACTTGGGTATGGTCCCGACAGACCATGGAAGTCTCCCAAAGCGGGGTGCTGTTTGCAGAAGAAGAGGGGAAGGATGCAAGGCCGGTGATACCAGTAGGCATCCACACCTTACGTGGGAATATAAAAGTCACCATTTTATCATGCGCAAGATTCTTCTAAACTCTCTTCCCGTGTCACAAGTAAGCCTCCATTTCCACTCTGAATATTATCGCTACCTTCACTTTTGGGAGTGGAGATGAAAATGTGGCTCTCCCCACTAGCCTGCATGTTTCCAGTTCTTCACAATGTTCAGGTTGATGATGCTGAGGAGCTCATAAGCCCCAGATAGACAAGAAGGGAGCAAGCATGCTGAGCCAGCAGGACCTTTCCGTGAGCTTCGACTCCAACCAGAAGCTCGTGAGGAGTACAGAGAACTTTTCGAATTAAAAACAAAGTCCTCGGGTCCACAAAGAATGAAGGAATAGACCATCGAGCAGGGTGAGAACGGTGTAGCTTGAAGAATGTGGGGCAGGCGGAGTACACGGTTATGACGTCACCCAGAACAACAGCTGATCCACTAATGTATCTGAAGGAAGTCCGCTGGGAACTCGGCTTGCTCACTGTGAGTGATGCTCTGTGTCATCTGGACAGTCCTCTGTTCTCCAATCCTCAAAGGCCACCCTGTCTCCGGTAACCATGGTAACTATGAGACACCATCCACCACTCTCCCTTCTCCTCTTGACTTCCAGGGACGCCCCAGGAGGAAATCTTTGCTGTTCCAAAGCATCCTGCTTGTTCCTGCTGTCCTCACTGCAGCCCCTCCTGGTTAGTACTCGATGATCTGTCTGGACATTGCCGTCTCCAAGGTGCCTTAAAGCACAGTGAATCCAGGCAGAGATTTGGGAGTGTCTCGTGAAGGCTCCCGCCCATCAGGGGGATGCAGAGCAGAAAGAGAAATTTCAAGTAGATGTTACCTCCCTCAGAGGCTGCTGGCCTTCTTCTGACTACGTCTCACCAGAGCACCGGCTGATGGCCATGTGGCCAGGACAGACCATCTTTCCTGAATGGTTGACTCAGAAACCTGGCCTAGACCATGATGTCAAGGAGGAGGAGGAAGAAGAAGAAGAAAGGTTAGAAGAGAGAAAGGGAGGGAGGGGAGGAAGGCAGGGGCCGGAGGAGAAAAATAGATGCAAGTTAAAGAACTAATTCTCTGCCGTGGCTGACTTATTTCTTCACAAGAACTCAAAAATCCAAAATAGAATTCTAACCTTATCAGGATCCAGATTCAACTTTTATAATAGAAAAAAAAAATCTGTTGAAAATCTTGAAAATGAAATTTTTTTTCTTGTCACTCTGGGATGAAGTTTATGTAAACATGGCTGTCAAATTGAAAGGTGGCCAAGCCCAGGAAGAAAGGCCTCTGTCCTAGAAGACAGAATAAAGATCCCCACATGATCACCAGGAGCAGCTCAGGGGGAACACACTGTGTCTGTCCTGGGAACAAAGGAGAGGTAAAGCCACAGCAGCTGGACCCCGGGGACAGATGGCTTAGCTTCAGTTTGGGAGAACTAGTGGGTTTGCTTGGTGGGTTAGTGCTGAGAACCAAGTGTCCGCCAGCTAACAAGTGGCACTCATGAAGGGTGATGCTGCTGGACCAGAGACAAGAATTGTGGTCAGGATGAGCAGCGGTGGCCCACACCTGTAATTCCAGTACTTGGGACTTGGAGACAGGGTGATCAGGAGTTCAAGGTCATCTTTTGCTACAGCAAATTCAAAGCCAGTCTGGGTTACATGAGACCTTGTCTTAAAAACAGAAGATGATGATGGTGATGATGATGATTTTGGTGGTGGTGGTGGTGGTGGTGGTGGTGATGGTGGTGGTGGTGGTGGTGGTGAGCGGTCTCTACAGAACACCTCCAGGAAAACATTGGTAGGTTAAAGGGTATATTATGCAAATGTGATCACAAGGTCTTGAGGTCTCCAATATGGAACAAAGCACCAATAAGAGAGGTCTTCAAAAATTCTCAAGTCTTCAAACCTGCTCTGTCTTGTTCTAGTTCGGTAGAAATTTGCAGCCGTTGCTGGAGCTTATAGATATCTAGACTTAGTTCATGGCTCCATATTAAGAACCAGCTTTTACAATTAGAGTGACTGCAAACGACAGGAGCTGTTCATACCCACAAGATGTCAAGGATGTCCTGGCAAGAAACCTCCAGGTGTGAGAAGTGTAGGTGGCACAAAGCCATGTCAAAGTCAAGTCCTTTCCTACCACAAGAGAATGAGCCGTGGGGGAGGGGAGGGGTGGGGGGGATGAGGGGGAGGGAGAAGGAAGGGGACGGGAGGGAGGGGGAGGGAGAGAGAGCTGGTAGGCAAAGAAGAGAGCCTCACAAGGGTCTGGAAACAATGTACCCAAACAGCACATACAGGCACAGTGTTTGGACCCATAATATTTAGGGGGGGTGTCTATGAACTGTTTAAAATTCTAAAAAATAAAACAGGGTCCATTAAAGTCAATTCAACTTTAGCTAAGGAAAGAATTTAATTAATATGAATATTATTTTAATTTTGTATATTTTAATATATAATATTATATGTATGATATATAATATATAATTTTAGTATATCATATATTAGCATTAAATTAATGCGTTAATTTAATTAATAAATTTTGGCTAAAGAGAATTCATGAAAATTCTTGATGAAGAACATATTAAAGCCAATCTTTCCATTGATATTCCTACCATGGGGGGGGGTCTCACAGAGGCAGTATTCGCCAGGGCCCTTGTTGTGGTTGGGACCCCAGCTGCCTTCTTGCCCTTGGTACCCACGGAGATGTCTTTCTGGCTTACGACACTACGACAAACCTATGCTCATCCCTCTGCCTCCCATCCACTCAGTGGATGTGGGGATGACCATTGCAGACTCAAAGGAAGAAGCTAGGCTGGGTGAACAGGTCTGTACTCCCAACTGAGGGAGGAGGCTCACAAGTTCAAAGCCTCCATGGGCTGTACAGTGGAGCCAAGGTTAGCCTTAGTCACTCAATGAGGCCCTGTCTCCAAGTAAATAATTAAAAGGTGGGTAGGAATACCCCTCAGGGGTAAAACACGTGCATAATATGTCTTGGTCCTTAACTCCCAGCATGACAAAAATTAATGAATAAATGAATAATGGATCACATTCTTCCAGTCAGAGTAAACCATTAGTGCCAGCAAACAAAATGAGCGATAACAATAACAAACCAAACAACCAGAAGATCTATCTGACCAAATGTGTTCTCCATCTCTTTGTCACCACTGGCAAAGGAGGGTGTGACCACACGTAGCTGTCACACTTTTGAAGTGTGACCACAGTCAGACCCCTTCTAGGCCTCACCTCACTCCGGGCCCCACTGTGGACCCCGGCTGGTCCACCTTAGTGTCATTTCTGCTCACTCCATGGACTTCCCTCACGACAGTCAGGAGCCACAATCCCAAACCCCGTGACCCTGAGATGACCTCATTCTGTCGTGTGCAAAACACAAGTGACGAGTCTAGTCTGCGAGAGGGAGTGGGAACCAACCGCTGTGGAGATGACCTTTGACCTTGAAGAACCAACTGCTGTGGCAATGACCTCTGGGAAACCATCGGGGAAGACCAAGAAGGGAAAAGAATTGAGGCCCTGGTCTGCCTTCCCAGTACGGTTTAGTTCACCTACATGAATAGCCTTCATGGTGCTCTGTGACTGCGTTTCTTCCTAACTGTGGCAAAGAATACATTATAGGGGCTGCACAGGTGGCTCGGGCCTCTATAGGACATTACCTGCTCTTCCAGAGATCCCGAGTTCAATTCCCAGCAACCACATGGTGGCTCACAACCATCTGTAATGGGATCCAATGCGTGTATGTCATGCAGACATATACAGACAGAGCAGTCACATGTAGATAAACAAAAGCTTAAAAAGAATACGTGATATTTATCATTTTAAAAATAAGCGTATAGTAGAATTGACTTTGTAAGTGTATAATTGAATGGTATCAAATATACCCACAGTATTAAAGAACCATAACACTCTGCAGACCTGAGGTACATGGAATCAGACAATATCTGCCATTTTGTATGTGGGTCACTTCACTTAGCATAATGTTTCCAAGAAGATCTGTCCATGTTGTTATAAGTATTAGAATTTCATTTATTTTTATATGGGTTATGGTTACCCCACATTTTGTTTATCTGTTTATCTGTTGACGGCCAAGTGGGCAGTTTCTATCTTTGCTGTTGCTGTAAGCCACGGGATACAGATAAAGTCTTTCTGCTCAAATCTCCATTTTCATTGTTTCTATGCCAGGAGTAGAATTCCCGGGTCAGATGGTGGGTCCACGTCTAGCCTTTGAAGAAACTGTCAGACGCTGATCAGTGGGCTCTCTATGGTTTGGATGGTTGAGCTGGGGGCAGAGACAAATAACTTCTGCTTCTTGATAGTAGGCCAAAGGACATAGAAAACACTGGGCCTCAGGGGCACTCTAACTCAAGTTCGGACAAGCTGCCCCAAACCCTTTCCTTGTTGGCTGGTTATCACCTGGACAGAAAACAGAAAACCACCAACAAAGAGCAGAACTGTTCAGTGCTGCACTCGAGCACATGAGCACACCTCAGGCAGCCAGCACCTAGTCCAAGGAAATGCTCTCCTGAGGTAGAACGCTGCTCTAACCGAGGTAGTTTGTATGTTTGATATAAAATACACAAACAAGCCTGGCAGTGGTGGCGCACGCCTTTAATCCCAGCACTTGGGAGGCAGAGGCAGGTGGATTTCTGAGTTCGAGGCCAGCCTGGTCTACAGAGTGAGTTCCAGGACAGCCAGGGCTACACAGAGAAATCCTGTCTTGAAAAACCAAAAAAATAAACAAACAAACAAAAAAAAACCCCACAAACAAGTAAAGTGTACAAAGATTAAATAACAGTAACATGAACGTCAAAGCCATTGTCCGGCTTAACAAACCAAGATGGGGTGTGAGCCCTCTGAAAGTCAGTGTCTGGTCACGCCACCATCTGTGTGACTACTCTCCCCAGTTTGGCCTATCCTTTTCTTTCCACAGTTGTGTTATCACAGTTGTGTTATAATATCCCCACGTTCCTAAGTATATTTCTCACGTGGGCACGTTTTGAAAACTTGTGTAAATAAAATTGTCCGGAATGTGTTTTCCCCATGACTTGCTTTTGTTCACGCACCGTTGTGACTTTGAGAGGTCCGTTCTAAACTGAGTAAATGCAGTTCCTGTTCACTGCTGCGGGGGGCTATTTTGTACACCTTAAATAAGTTTCCTATTCTTTGGAAGCTTGGACACTCCGGCTATTTCCTAAGAGTTCATCCTAATTTCCTATTCTCCCCTCATAGCCACTGGCTCTAAACTATTTTAGTGTTCAGTTTTCCAACACAAGAGGTTTAGCAAGAGGAAGGGAGCGAGAGGAAGGTGGGTATCCTGCTCCTATGGTGTAATAAACACTCTTCTGAGCACTCCCTCCATGACTAGCGGCCAAGTCTAGACGCTTGATTCTTGTTAAAGACTGTAAAACAATAGACCCTCACAGGATTAAAATGTCTACTGGGATCCCATGCTGGGGGATGGGAGGGCTGAAGGCAGGTGCCAGCCCTGGAGGGGGAACTTGCCTCCCAGGGAGAGATTTCACACAGTTCAGACAACCTGTCAGACCACCTTGCAGGTGAGAGGCAGCCAAGGATGGGTCAGTGATGGGTGGGACCACACCTTGACCGGGACTGCTTAATTATGCATACCTCTAGCCCTCCCAAGGGTGTGCGGCCTGGAAGGCAGCCTGCAGCCAAGAACAGCTATGAAGAAAAGCACGCGACACAAAACTGTAAACTTATTTAACATGTTAATGAGCTTGTCTGTTTTGGTTGGTTGGAAATGTCAGTGTTGTGCCCCAGTTTCAAAAGATTGGTTATATCTGATTCATGTCCCAAAGATGGACTTGAGGGTCACCGGATTCCTTTATTCTGATTTTTATTGGTTTGTTTCTACAATAGGCATACCGAGGACAGGTGGCCTTGTCCTGGCTTGGTGCCACTGCCAGAGCTGATTGAGGCGCATCCAATCTAGCCCAACCAGACACTTTCCCTGAGAACTTTTAACCCTACCAAGAGAAGTCTCCTTTACTTTGATGTGCTTGTAATTGTATGTCAACTTGACACAGCTAGAGCCATTTTCGAAGAGGAAATATCAACTGAGAAAATGTTCCACCAGACAAACACACCCATGGTGCAGAAGAGTCCAGCTCACTGTGAACAGTACTGTCCTGGTTGGTTTTGTGTCAACTCAACACAGGCTGAAGTTATCACAGAGAAAGGAGCCTCAGGTGAGAAAATGCCTCCATGAGATCCAGCGGTAACTCATTTTCTCAATTAGTGATCAAGGGAGGAGGGCCCCTTGTGGGTGGTACCATCTGTGGGCTAGTAGTCTTGGGCTCTATAAGAAAGCCAGCTGAGCAAGCCAGGGGAAGCAAGCAAGCCAGTAAGAAACATCCCTCCATGGCCTCTGCATCAGCTCCTGCTTCCTGCCCTGCTTGAGTTCCAGTCCTGACTTCCTTTGGTGATGAACAGCAGCATGGAAGCTCAATAAACCCTTTCCTCCCTAACTTGTATCTTGGTCATGATGTTTGTGCAGGAATAGAAACCCTGACTAAGACAAATTGGTACCAGAAGTGGGGTATTCCTGTAACAACCTGACTATGTTTTGGGGAGGACTGTGGAAGGACTTTGGAACTTTGGGCTAGAAGATCCATTCAGTGTTAAGGGCTTTGTGGGATGTTGTGTAGGAGCTTGGAAGATAATATTGAGAACAGTGCAGAAGATGGAGGTCTGGCTTGTGAAATTTCAGAGGGAAGATTAAAGACTCTTATCAGGGCCATTGCTAGTTTGATTTAAGATTCTGTGGTTTTGGTTAGCTAGGGCTGAAGAAATCAGCTGTGATTAACAAGGTACCAGAACTATGAAAGCAAAACCATTGCAATGCTGGGACTATTGATACTGGTTAGCTGGAGCTAAGATATTAGCGGTGATTAAGAAGAGACCAGCATCATTGGGGTGAAATCTTCTGAGAAGTGTTTTCTGAGAGCACAGAGGCTGCGGTCCAGAGATAGCCAGGGTTGTACCTTGTACTTGTGACTGGACTTGGTAATGTGTAAGAGTCACCCAGATGGTACTGGTTTTGAAGGCATGAAGGAGTCGTGAAGAGCATCTGAGGCCTGGGCACTGTGAGAGGCCGTGGAAGGCCATTGGTGAAGGCGAAGCCTAAGTTGCATTGACAGCCCAGGACTGGAGGGGTCATGCAAAGGAGGTGAGGCTTGGTATCATAGTAAAACCTAGTTGCAGCGGAAGACAGCAATGTTTTGGAGATACCAGTACCATGAGATGACCACCAAAAACAGCAGCAGCAGTGAGTACAGGCATCTGGAGCCTAGAATACAAGGTTTGTGCTATAAAGGGCAGAGCTGGAGAAGTGACTCAAGCCCTTGGAGGAATCCAGAAGATCATGAGTGGATCCCAGATATTGGATGGTTGGAGTTTGAGTTTGCTTTTGATTATGGCTGTGCCCTGATATATTTTCCCTCCTGAAGAAAGAAGATATTTTAGTGGAGGCCACAGTTAAGAGACTTTGAATTTTTAAAAGACTTTGAATTTTAAGAGATTGAATGTTTAAAAGGGACTGAAATGTTAATATGTAAGAATTTGTAAAGACTGTGGGACTTGTAAAGTTATTTAGATCTTGGGGATGAATAAGAAGTAAGGATCAAGGCTTAAGGGTGATGTGTTTTTGTGTCAAATTGACAAGGGTTCAATTGTACTGGCTAGTTTTGTGTGTCAACTTGACACAAGCTGAAGTTATCACAGAGAAAGGAGTTTCAGTTGAGAAAATGCCTCCATGAGATCCAGTGGTAAGACATTTTCTCAATTAGTGATCAAGGGGGGGGAGGGCCCCTTATGGGTGGTGCCATCCCTGGGCTGGTAGTCTTGGGTTCTATAAGAAAGCAGGCTGAGCAATCCAGGAGAAGCAAGCAAGCAAGCCAGTAAGTGACAACCCTCCATGGCCTCTGTATCAGCTCCTGCTTCCTGACCTGCTTGAGTTCCAGTACTGATGTCCTTTCGTGATGAACAGCAGCATGGAAGTGTAAGCTCAATAAACCCTTTCCTCTCTAACTTGCATCTTGGTCATGATGTTTGTGCAGGAATAGAAACCCTGACTAAGACAAGTACCAACCCTGGTACTTACCTGACAGTCCTAGGTGCTAAAAGAAAGCAGGCTCAGCAAGCCATGGAGAACAAGCCAGGAAGCAGCACCCTTTCATGGTCTCTGCCTAAGTTCCTGCCTCCTGGTTCCTGCGTTTGAGGTCCTGCCCTGACTTCCCTCCATGATGGACTATGAGATGGAGGATTAAATGAACCCTTATTTCCATAAGTTCATGGTGTTTATCGCTACAATAGAAACCCAAAGATAACTGTGCCCCATGGGAATCTGGGGCCCTGGGCCTGTGTCTCCTTGGCCCTATGTTTGGAGGGGAAAAACCTGCCAGGCAGAAGAGCTGGTGTCTGCATGAGAGGAAGGACAGTAAGAAAGTCCACCATCCAGTCCCACCCTGGCCCCAACCTGCGGGTTTCAAGCAAGTTCACTTTGGGGTTTGCTGGTTTCAGCCGCCTTCTGTTGCTCACAACTGAAGACCTGAACTCATCTGTTGCAGTTTGCTCTTTCCACCCATTCAGAATGGCAGAAATGCCCAGGGCCGCTGACTCACGGGTCCAGTGGGCGGGGCGCTTAGTTACAGTGGGCGGAGCCTTACCATTTTGAACTCCTGAGTTGGTTTAAAAGTGTGGAGAGCTGGCATGACTCCAAGAGTTTTATCTCCTGAGTTATTCTGACTAGTTCTTAGAGATGACATAAGACTTTGACTCTTTTTAAAAAGCAAAGCAAGACAAAAAGGGCAGGGTAGTCAGCATTCAGCTCCATGATTCTCCTGCGTCCTCCGGGAGGGCAATCGTGAATGAATGAATTTTATAAGTGATCTGAAGATCTTATTGCAATTCTTATCTTGGCAAATAGCTTCCTCTTCTGTCTTTGATCAGAGCTTCCACAAAAACCAAAGGGCCAGCGACCAGTGGAAGGTGGGTTTTTTTGTTTTTTGTTTTTTGTTTTTTTAACCTTCTTTTGTTCCCCCTACATGTACACACCTCTTATATATGCAGAGCACACAGATGGACCCTCACCAAAGAAGCATGCCAGTGCTTTCTTTCTTTTTTAAATCCTTTGCTAATCTGTGTGGCTTCCCAAGATGTGGGATTTGTTTTTCATTGTAGCCTCTCTCGAGGGCTTTAGAGAGCAGCCATTCTGCTTTGAGGTGTAATTTGAGGTGAACAGTCTTCTGCCTTCTTTCTCTCTTTTGTACTGAAAACCACAGTAAGGTCACATCGATGGAACAACACTGTTTTAGAAACAAGCATGGGCTCTCTGGCTCAAACCTCAGCGGACTGCCTCAGACCATCCCTTGACGATCCTTCAAAAGAAACATCTCGTGTTTGCTCCTGGAAACCTGTAGGTAGTCATGTCTGAGACTCCATAATGCTGGAGAGTGTCATCGCAAGCAGAGAAGATCATGGCGGTTTGTTATTCACGAAACACTGCTCGTGTGTGTGTGTGTGTGTGTGTGTGTGTGTGTGTGTGTTTCGGTTCAAGCTTTTGATGAGCAGAAAATGTGCTCCCAACTCGTTTTTCCTTTGCGTGAAACCCTGACACAGCATTTCTGATTTCAAAGGAAGTTGTATAAAGGGACCAAGAGAAACCCCCACCAAATGAGACCACCTTAAAATCTAGTTTACTGCCTAAATGGGATTAAGCTAGAGTTGTGTTTTAAGAAGAATAAACCAGAAAAAAAAAAACCAAAAAACAAACACCAAAGTCTTTGCTGCATGGTGCCCACTTCTATCTAGACTTAAGCTCTGAAGTCCAGATGCAGGCTGTCATTGGATCATCTCTGGAGAGCGTGGGAAGTTAAAAGTCAGTGTTTTTGATTAATTAAAAATCATCCTCAGCTGTGCTGGCAAATGATAAAAACAATTTGTCTGCCTTTAAAGTAAGGGAGGAAGACGTGTGCTTACCCAGAGCCGAGCGGGAGGAAGAACAGCTCTGCCGGTCCGCTCTGTCCTTGACTGGTCTGCTGGTGAACAAAGGCGACATTGTCTGTCTTTTACCCTATGAAGTCATGACTCGGAAGTCCCAACCTAAGCTTAGACAGTCTGTCAGGAAGGGAGGCAGGGAGAGGCAGCCTCCAAAGAGCCCAAAGCACTGTTCTGTGGCAACCAAGGCGGCTCCATGAACAACCCAGCTAAGGTGCGTGGGCTGAATAACTGCTTCTCGGTCCGTAGTCTGGAAAAGCTCTGAACTGTAGCTGAGTGTGTGTGTGTGTGTGTGTGTGTGTGTGTACACAGGATGAGGTAAAGTCTTATTGATAAATAAGAGAATAATTAAAATGCATAGACTTTCCCTTTTTACTATTAATATTTATGTATGTATGTATTATGTATTTTATTTGTTTATTTAGTCAGTACTCTGGATCAAACACTGGGTTTCTCTTCAAATTAAAACGGAGCAAAACAAAAAAATCAAGGAAACAAGACCCTGTGCTCTTTCCCCCGGAGGCCCCACTGCTGCAGCTGGCTGCCACCCCTCTCCCAGCAAAGGCTGGGTCATTCTTTAGTCTTTACAAGCCTTGGAACCGTAGCCCAGTGTAATAGCGCACACCTTTAGTCCCAGGAGGCAGAGGCGGGTGGATCTCTGAGTTCTAGGCCAGCCTGGTCTACAGAGAGTTCTGGACAGCCAGGGCTACACAGAGAAACCCTGTCTCAAATATCATCAACAACAAAAGACTTAACAGTTATTACCTGGCATTAGTCATTCTTAGTTCCCCAAATGCAGTGACTTTTGTCTCTTGGGTCCTTGGTGGAGATGACAGAACTGAGGTGAATGGAAGAAGAAGGCTATACTGAGGGAAAGGAGGAGGTTGGGAGCCATGTTTAGGTTGTCATTCAAGACTCTATGTCCACCATGACTGTGACCCCCTCCCCCTTCTCTCTGTCTCCACTGTCAAAGCTAATCTGATGACTCACTTTATCTTCTGTCTCCCGTGACCTTCTCTTCAATCCACCTCACATATTCACTCCGGACTTCATGCTGCCTCTCATTCAAGAGCCTTCACACTGCAGACCCAGGATGCATCTCCATCCTAGCCTATGCTATTCCTGATGCCGTCAAAAGGCCGACCCCCTGCGTAACTCAGCAGCATGGCTCCTCTCGTTTTTTTTTCTGGCTTTTACCAAGCCTCAGCCAGCCTTCAAGGAGCGTGACGGCCACCCCTGAACAGTCTGGTCCCATCACACGGGGTGATCTCCTTTCTGTTGATCTTTACCAACAGTCTGTTCAAGTCTCCTCCTCCTGCCTTGCCTCTGCACAAGGCCCTGTAGGCATTGCTCTTACGGCAAGTGAGGCCCTCTGAGGAAGGAGAAAGCAGAAAATAGCAGGCCCAGGCCTCAGCCAGACCTCCTCAGGCTGATTTGTGACACTCACAGGGAACAGGTGGCCAATTTTCCTCCAACTTGCTAGAAATCTGCAGCCTACCGAGGCCACACTAAGATTCAGGGACCAGGAAAAATGTTTTAAAAATCAGGTGGGTGTGGTGACACACCCCTGTAATTTCAACCCTCAGGAAGCTGAGGGGATTACAAGACAGAAGTCAGCCTGGGCTGTACAGTGTGGCTCTGTCTAAAAGAAAACCGTTCATAACTACAGCATTACTGCATATGTATCGATCTTACTGTCACACAACTCATCCCCAGTAACCCAGTGGCTTAAAAAAAACCCACTTCGTATTAGTTCTCTGTCCTATGAAGTCCAAAGTCTGAAATAGTATACGGCTTAGCCCTCTCCGCTCTTCCATAAAATGGTCAGAGAATTTGTCTGGAGGGATTTGTGAGGAAACAGTTTTAGTTCTCGTTTGTAGAATCTGGTTCTCTGTCATCCGGGCTGAGGTCCTCAGTATAATTAGGTCAGGCCCATTAGAACAATCTCTCTCTTCTTCCTTCCTTCCTTCCTTCCTTCCTTCCTTCCTTCCTTCCTTCCTTCCTTCCTTCCTTCCTTCCTTCCATTTTTTTCTTCCTTTTTAAAAATTTTTGGTTTTTCGAGACAGGGTCTCTCTGTGTAGCCTTGACTGTCCTGGAACTAGCTCTGTAGACCAGGCTGGCCTTGAACTCAGAGATCCACCTGCTTCTGCCTCCCTGAGTGCTAGGGTTAAAAGTGTGAGTTACCACTGCCCAGCTCAGTCTCTATTTCTTACAAGCAGGCAGCCATACTGTAAAACACAACCCAGTGACAGGGATAAAGCCCATCGCCGGTAGGTAAGTCCATGGGGGAGACACGGGTCCATCTTTGAATTCTGCCTGCTCCATCACCTTATATAGCAGTTGTAGGCATTGCTGGGCCAGGAGTGGACAACCCAGTCCTGCACAGGGATAGTGGAGAGGTCGCTGCTTTTCTCCAGCATGTTCAAGACTGTCCTGTGACTAGGGAAACCTCGGAAAGTCTTGAAAACTTGGGGGGGGGGGGGGTTGAATTCCTGAAGGAGAGTTGCCAGTGGGGGAAGGTAGGGAGACCATCAAGAAGGTTTGGGGAGTGGGTGAGCAGTCTAAAGGAACCAAGGATGAGTGTGGGCAGCAGACGCTCTAGGAAACAAAGGTATCTGTAAGCCCCTAGTGGGCTGTGCTTTAGACCCATAGTGTGGGAGAGTGTGTGTGTGTATGTGTGTGTGTGTGGGTACACAAGGGGACCACCAAGGGCAGAGGGAACCATCTATTTGTGGCCATGCTGGGGTGAGTTCAGTCTGGTGGGAGGAGTACATAGGCCCTCCAGGAAGGCCAGCAGTGCTGTGCAGGGATACTGAAGCAGGCAAGGCTTTGGGTTGAGCAGATGGGTTTAGGCTAAGACTCACAAGAAGAGCAGCCCGCAAGGAGTCACATGGAGAAAGCAGGGCTTATTCACCCCCAGAGCAGAGTCCAGCATAGAGTTCAATATTGACCAGGGGACATCACGTTTACAACTTGAGCGTAGTGTACTTCTGACTGTCCCTGTGACTGTCGGCACCTGAGAGAATAAAATACATAGGCCAATCTCCTTTATTATTAATAACTAGTTTATTTGTTTTTCAGTCCTTTAGACCAAACCCAGTGCTCAGCCCTGAGTTCTTCAAATAAAAACAAAACAAAACAAAACAAAAAAAAACCAAACACGTAAGGCAGTGGCTCAATGCTACCTTTTCCTGGGCTATAAACTGGAGACTAACAGCTTTGGACTGCTCAGTCTATTCGGTGCACAGAAAGCCTACTTTGCTGCCAGTAACCTGACTCTCTCCTGCACAGTGGCTTCTGCTCCGCGAGTCACTGCTGGTGCTGGGGAGCACAGCCTGTCTGGTCCAATCCTGAGAATCAGGTTTGTCCAAAGACCCCTTCCCAAGCTGGGCTCTGAGCCTGAGGAGATTCAACCCTAGTTGGGTAGGACTCAAAGAACAATTCTTGCTTGGAGGACTCCCTTTAAGCTGTGGGGTCTCTTGCTAGATTTCTTCCTAGAGGAATTGTGTGGGGTTTCAAAGATCAAGAATTGTCCACAGCCACATTTAAGTCATCTTTTGCTTTGAGACTTTTTGGATTCTTTTGTGAGGCAAAGTCCAAATGTCGCTGTAAAATAAAAAATACAAGCCATGAAACAACAGTCAAGCATGCAGCTTCATCCCCAGGTCCCCCACACCTTGGCTGGGGGCTCTCCATGGCCTTCTTCTCGTCCCGGCACAGGACAGAACCTCAGAACATCCAGGCATATCTTAGAAGTTTTGAGTCCTTCACAAAGTGCTTAGAAAGAACCAGGCTGCCTTTCAAGGACTTGGGGGAGCTTGCAGTGGTCTGAATTCAGGATAAACCCAAAGAGAGAGGTTTGGAGACAGCTTCCGGTTCCCAGCATACACTGGGATAAACCCTTTGGAGGAGTGGTGGGGCGGAGAAGGCCTGAATGTGAACCAGGACTCAGAGAGTGGTCAAAACTGATGCACAGATTTTGCTTCAGCCTCATGGGAACACACAGTCAGTGACTTCCCATACGGAGTGGGCAGGTATTTCTGTGACAGAACACATCTTATGGTCTGAGGGTGCTCCGGCTCTGACAAGCGAGCTGGCCCTGCCTGGGGCACTACTTCTCTATGCAGACTTCCAGAGATAGCCCAGCCAAGTGTTGAGACAGTGGTAGAGTTACCACATGAACTTCTATGTATGATTCTGCCCTTCCCAGCTCCCAGAATTAACCATACAGCCCACAGGGCTGTGCTGAGCGCCGTGACTGGCCAAGGACAGGCTTTGAAGGCTTTGATCACTCTGTGTGTTTTTGGTTCTTCTAAAGTTTCCAAGAAAGGCTTAGCCTTGTTCTGAAGTCCAGCTTCCCCTTCAAAGTTCCTAGGAATCTCTGGGCTCATTTTAGAAATGGCTTCCCTTTGGCCTACTTACTAGTTCCTTCAACATCTTACAAGAACGGAGCCGAGTCAGGCTAACCCCTTAACCGTAGCTGTCTGGGACTCTCAGCTGAAGCAACGCATTTACAAAGAGAGAGGGGTTTGTTTGGCTCATAGCTTTCAAGTGTCAGTCTATAACTTACCGGCCCGGTTGCTTTTGGGGCAAGAAAGCGCATCATGGCAGAGAATGCATGGCAGACAAAGCCGTTCATTCACTCATGGTAGGGAAGTAAGGAGACAAAAGGAACGGAATCCCACAATCTCCTTCAAACACATGCCCCCAATTATCCAAAGACCTCCCATCAGGCCCCGCTTCTCAGATGCCTGCCTCACACACTATCTCCCAATACCACAGCCTGGGGACCAACCCTTCAACACATGTCTTGGGAGACATTCCAGGTCTGAACGCTAACAGTGTCCTGTCCACAGTAATTCTCAGGACCTGTCTGCGCCTGAACACACCACTTTCAACTTCCGGTGCACCACCACACCCTTGATCTGTGAATGGTGCATCCTAGAGCAAGGCACCGTGCAGCTCAAGGCTCTGCCTTGCTGACTTCTTGAGTCCTGGTTTATAGAGAAGAAAATGTCTACTCAGTCTCACTACTGAGGAGCCATGTGGCTTTGGCAAGCCATTGTGCTGCTCGGACCTGTCCCTTCCTCTGTGAAATGACTATGTAATCTATGACACTCTTAGCTCCAACACCCCATCAGGTTTGAACTTACCACATTGCACCCCAGGAGAGCCTCGGGTTTTTATCCAGTGAGTGTCTATTCAGAAAGCAACATGTAACAACTGCATGATAGACCAGGATTGTGCTGTCCAGGACAGGCAGCCTCTGTTCTCAAAGCCTTTACAGTCTAGTTAGAAAAGGGGAGCCACACGTTAAGAACAAAACGCAGACACCTCTTATTAAGCAACCTGAGCACCATCTAGCAGGCTAAGGCAAGCATCGGGCCCTCGTCTGTTTCCTGGCTCTCAGGGAGCACTGCTCTGTACTGCCTGAGGTCTACTGTTGTGAAAACAAGCATTTTGCGTGTTGTCTGCTTTCCTGGTGGAGGTTCTTGAAGGAAGGAAGACACATTGGGTGGATTACCCCATCCTGGCCAGAAGCAGAAGTCCCACCAAGCATTTTTGGTCACACAATCTAATTAAAAAAACTGACCCTGCGTGCGTATGACGTTTATACTCACTCATGCCGCATATGTGTAGACTTGTGGTTGTGCATAGTACGTATTAGTCATAGTTATTGCTAATCCTACTGCTATTGCAGCTCAATTTCTTTTTTTTTCAGATTAAAATATAGACACAAATGGAGGTTAAAAGATTTTTTTTTCCCCTTGCATTTCAATGTGTATCCATAGGTCTAAGACAAAGCCCTTAGGAAGTTCAGCTCTGAAACTTTCAAACCCAGTTAAAAGGAACCTAAGACAGTAAATACTCAGTCTGGGTAGCATTACATATTCAGTTCTGACATAAGACAGCTTGAAGTGGTAGACTGGTGCCCTTTAGTGAATACCAATGAAAGCTATGGTTTAAAGAACTAGACCCCCTCCTCTTCCTCCTCCTTCTCCCCCTCCCCTTCTTTCTTTTCTTCCTTCCTTCCTTCCTTCCTTCCTTCCTTCCTTCCTTCCTTCCTTCCTTCCTTCCTTCCTTCCTTCCTTCCTTCCTTTCTTCCTTCTTTTCATTTTATGTGCATTGGTGTTTTGCCTACATTATGTATTTGGAAGGGTGTTCGATCTCCCAGAACTGGAGTTACAAACAGTTGTGAGCTGCCGTGTGGGCACTGAAAATTGACTCTGGTCCTCTGGAGGTGCTCCCACTGCTCTTAACTGCTGAGCCATCTCTCCAGTCCCTAGAAATAGTTCTTTTTGAATTATGTTTTGAAACTGCATTCCTATGCAGCAAGATTTCCATTGCATTTTCTCTTTTCTTCAGGCCATGTTTGCACAGAGTCCATAAACATCAAATGCTTTCTCAGTGCCAGAACTGGGCCTCAGAGGCCACTGCAAGATCTTTACGGACCTGTGGCCTCGCACTTTGTGGCTGCTCTCTTGCAGGCGTCGTGGGAGGGTGCACCCATGGGAGGTGGCTTCATTTTGTTTTGCCAGTGTAACAGAATACCAGACCTGGTACTTGATAATGAACTGCTCATGGTTCTAGGGACTAGCAAGTTAAAGACTGAGGGGGTAGCAGCTGCTGAGGGCCTTTGTGTCCAACATCCTGCAGCAGAACAGGGTGGAGGGTGGCTGGATGCCCCCTTTTCTGAGAATCTACTCTGTTCCTACAGCTTGATCACCTTTAATTGGGTCCCAGCGCCGGCCCTGCTATGTCAGGAGTGAAGCCTCCCGACTCAGTGGAACCACGACAGGTGAGTTTAAACCACTTGCACCTGAAGAGAAAGGAAAAGGATGCTGGATTAGGCGCAGTTCCTATCTGGGACTTGGAAAGTTGCCAGGAGTCTTGGCTCACTTTTCTGTCAGCCAGCCTCTTGAGCATGACTCTGATGGCCTCTGCAAACAGGCCAGGGCAGGAGATGCCTGCAGAGACCTGTAGGCAGACAGAGCTCAATGCAAAGATCACTTTCACTGTGTTGACTGGGTGCTGGCTATAGCAGAGCCCCAGGCTGCTGCCAAGGGTTAAGGTAGCAAACCGGCAGGAAATGGAGTGCTTGGCAGAAACCCATCCTCTGAGACAGAGAGAGGCTTAATTTCCATCCTTGGTCACAGTTGCAAAGGGACACTGCCACTCAGATCAACAAATCTGGTTTGCATGTGAGACATACAAAACATTCCTTGCGTTGTGAAACAGAGGTTAAGAAGGTCTCATTCCCAGAAACCTTGGCTCCCACCCCCACCCCCCCAACTCTTAACATCCAGGCTGCTCTAGCTGCTCTGGCTGAACCCTGACCTTTGAAAGGGAGGTATAATGCCTCCGAGAAATCCCAGACCTGACTTCAATCAGACCTTTATATAAGACCTGATTGCACAAGCCTACATGTGTGGGGCTGAGGGAGGAGAGGGAAGAGTGGTTTCTGTGTAGGACTGAGACCCTGCTATTTGTTTGACTTGGACGTTTCAGCTGAGTTCTGTCGATTGTAAAGACAGTCATATATGTCAGCACTAGAAACCTCTGCCTCAGTTGTACAAGCAGCCCCATCCTCCCAGCAGTCCACGTCAGTTCTCACAGATCTCTCCCCGTGCCCCAACCCCTGTGCTGGCAGAGAGAAGCTGACCTGAGGGATGTCTGGGGTCATGCCCACTTCACACTGCCCAGCACTCCTGCCAGGCAGGCACCGGGAGTGACTTCTGTGGCTCCCATCTTCCGCTCGAGCCTGGCCCTCTGCAGTGGGCAGGAAGCAGGACTCAGAGAGAATTGGGCCTTGGCAGCTGGGATGTGGTGGGGCATCACTTCTGCCCTTGTAGGGAAGGGCAAGAATGCGGGTCACATGGAATCTGGAGATGGCTGTGTAATGTGGGAGACGGCGAGTTCCATGTTCCCACACTGTAAGTCATGATGACACTGTTAAAAACGACGGGTGGGCGGGGGAAAGTGAAAGAAAAAGAACCAGAGGGAACAGAAACCGACCAGACACACAGAGCATCTAGCGAATGTAAGGAGGAAGGCATGAAGACAGACTGGGGGAGGGCGGCCTGGAAGCCAGTCAGGAAAAGGGGATGGCAGGCAAAGGAGACTGGGTAGGAGGAAGAAACCAGACAAACAGGAGCACGATGAGGTAGACGTAAGATGGACCTTCTGCTCGAGAAAGTGTCCCATTCCCGCCGAGGGTGGAGGCCAAGCTCACCCCAGCTCCTGTCTGTCCCCTTCAGACCCCAGGTCCAGGGCCAGAGAAGTCCCTCACCTCAAATCTGTCTCTGCTTGTTGACGAAGGCCCGAACTGAGGCAGAAGGAGCTTGTGAGGCTTTCTGGAGATAACAGAGAGGAAAAGGGGAGAGCCACGTGCTTGGCAGAACCCTCTCAGGAGTCCCCAAACGGGCTGTGTTCCGCTCTTCACCTCAGGAGTGGTGCCAAGCTCTGGCTGTGCTCTCCAGAGATCTGAAATCTGGGCGGGGCTAAACGGTCCACATGGAGAGTACTGAACAGCCACGCTGCTGCTCAGACAGGGAATGCAGTCAGAAAATACCGATGGAAGATGAGAGAGAGGAAAAACAATGAAATGGAGAACGGCTTTCTTGACAAAGTCCCAGAATTTTCTTAAATGTGGGGGATTAAGGCAAACAATTTGGTCACATATAAAAACACTGACAACTGGACTGAGAAGGTCCAGGGTGCAGGTTTGAGAACAGCATAGTAGAGCCAAAATGGAGAATCCTGTCACTAAAGGTAATCTCCCAGTGAGCTGGCTCAATATAAATATGGCACCAGACCTTTAAAAAAGCTATCAAACTTAGTACTCCCTAGGAGTTATGCTTATCAATAAACATTGGCTAGGACACAACTCGGGCAGAGACCAGCTTGCGAGAAAGCCAGGCTGACCCTCATCTGTAGGGTTGGACAGAAACAGACTTCAGAGGACAGTTCGAGGTCAAAGGTTGCAGGAAAAACTGAAATGATGGAGGGCGGGCAAGTATCAAAGGAGACTGAGGTGGTGGTATCTATAGTCTGAGTTTGTGAGAGAGAGAGAGAGAGAGAGAGAGAGAGAGAGAGAGTCAGTGTGTGTATCTGTGTCTGTGTATCAGTGTGTATGTATGTGTGTCAGTGTGTGTGTCTCTGTGTGTGTCAATGTGTGTATCTGTGTCTATGTATCAGTGTGTATGTATGTGTGTCAGTGTGTGAGTGTGTCTGTGTGTGTCTCTGTGTATGTCAATGTGTGTATCTGTGTCTGTATATCAGTGTGTATGTATGTGTGTCAGTGTGTGTGAGTGTGTTTGTGTGTGTGTGTGTGTGTGTGTCTGTGTCTCTGTGTGAGTGTGTCTGTATCTATGTGTGAGAGTGCGTGTGTGTGTCAGTGTGTATGTGTGTGTCTATGTATCAGTGTGTATGATGTGAGTGTGTCAGTGTGTGTGAGTGTGTTTGTGTGTGTCTGTGTGTGTGTCTGTGTCTCTGTGTGTGTGTGTGTGTATCCGTGTCTGTGTGTCAGTGTGTCTGTATGTGTGTCAGTGTGTGTAGGGGGTGATGCGAGGATATTCAACCTGCAGTTGTCGAGAACCTGAAGCAAGGACAGTGACAACCACACATTATGTATGGATTTGTTTGGCCTTTCAAGACAGGGTCTCACGTATGCCGAGGTGACGTCAGACTTGCTCTGTAGCCTAGGTTGACTCTGGACTGATCTTCCCTCCTCCCAAAACGGGATTACAGGGAGAAGCCACAGCACCTTGTTTTATGTGGTGCTAGGGATGGAACCCGGAGCTTTCCGAATGCCAGGCAAGCACGCGCCAACTGAGTTTCATCCTCTGACTAGGACAATCAACATTTATGGGGTGCAAACTCTGTGCCAGGTGCTTTCTCAGGCATTTCCTATGTTACCTGTTCATATAAATTCTTCTATGGTCCTATGAGGCATTTCCTGTTCATTGCATTTTATATACAAGGGGACCTGACCAGTCCATGGAAGCTGGCTCAGGGTTCTACGTTCTGTAATTCTTAAAATCTGAAGACATGTAAGAATCAGTGTTTATGCTTATGGGTTGTTTTGTTGTTGTTGTTTTGGTTTTGTTTTGTTTTGGGTTTTTACATTTTAATTAAATTAATTAATTAATTAAATTTGAGGCTCTATGCCCCTGAGACTGGCCTCAAACTCAGTATGTAGCTAAGGATAACCTTCAACTTCTGGTCTTTCCAAATGCTAAGATTATAGGCTTGTACCACCATGCCTGATTTAGTCAATGCTGGGATCACCCCCCTAGGCCTATCATGCGCTGGGTAAGCACTTTGCTAATTTACCTACAGTCTCAGCCTGTTGCTATTTCTTTATTTGTAAACACTCACTTTTAAACCCGATTCTAGAAACGCTGCCAATGATAAGACTTCTGTGAAGAGGGTATGACTTCATTATGAGAACTTCAGCATTATAGTTAATAGGATGATTTCCCCTAGAGAACTACAAGCTACTCTTGTTCTAGTTCAGTATTATGAGACCTTCATATTAAAAGAGGCCCATCAAACAAAGAACCTCCTTCCTGGGTGTTCATAATGGGCAACAATGGTCTCTCTCTGATACTCCCAAACTGTAAAATGCTTGGGAAGATGGCAAAGCCCTTTTTCTATTGAAAATGGAGGAGGAGGAGGAGGAGGAGGAAGAGGAGGAGGAGGAGGGGGGGGGGAAGAGGTGCCCCCAGCAGCCCCGGAAAGAGCAGCCAGGTTCTTGTCCTCAAAGGAGCGTCTCCTACAAGAACCAAAGCTCTGGTAGAGCCCGGCTGTGAGTCTGGAAAGCAGCAGATGGAGAGAGAGACAGCAAATACATCTGTTTTCACAGGAGCCTGTTGTTCTCTGTACTAACTGCTATAAAAACAACATGAAACCAGCCACACTTCAGTTTTGGTTCTAGTGACTAAATCAAGGAATGGCGAGGGTTGCTGTGTCATTAGAAATGAAACCGGTTCTTAAACAAGAGAACAGGGTCAACACTTGAATAACCCAGCGAGTTCATAGAAAAATCAAAGCTGAAACTCTACCACCCCAGCCCTGCACACCTGCTGCCTAAGGTCGGTTCTGAACCAATGAGCCCTCTTTCTTGCAATGAAGACACCGGATGGGCCTCGACTTGCCTACACTGAGAGGGCCGCCATTGGGCGGAAATGAACCTCATACCCAACAACAACACTTCATATCTGATTTTTATTTTTTTAACCCCATAAGTACTTTTTTTTTTTTTTTTTTGGTTTGTACACAGTCTCACAATATAGCTCTGGCTGACCCAGAACTCCCTGTGTAGACCAGGCTGGCCTTGAAACTTAGTAGTCTGCCTCTGCCTCCTAAGTGCTGGGTCAAACATATATTTTGCTGTATGAATTTGATCTTCACTAAGGGGCTGCCATTTACATTTTTGGTTTTGTTTTGTTTTGCCGATAAGTACTCACTCTGTAGCCTAGGCTAGTTTGGAGCTCAGGGTAGTCCTCCTGCCTCAACCTTGCAAGTGTAAAAATCACAGGCATGAGTCTCCAAGTCTGATCATCATTTACGTTTTTTCAGATGAAGGAACTGGAACTTGCAGAGGTGACTTAGCCAGAAGTAGGCAGAGCTGGGGCTCTGAACAGAAAGATTCTTATCTACCATCAGGAATGGTGGTGATACCATAAACCCAGCAGCACTTGGGAGGGCCAGGAAGATCCTGGGTGAAGGGCAGTCTGGTCTACAGTTATTGTTCTCCTCCCCTACAACAATGAAAGAAAGACACGCTCATCTCTGTCTATACTGCCCTGACCTAACTTGGCCTGTACACAGTAATGAAGGTGGTACATTATGTGAGCACTCACAGGTTGTCTCCTCAGTGCCCACCTCTCCCAAATGTCGAGAAGGAAGTTCTGCCTTCCTTCCTTCCTTCTTTCCTTCCTTCCTTCCTTCCTTCCTTCCTTCCTTCCTTCCTTCCTTCCTTCCTTCCTTCCTTCCTTCCTTGGGGACCTGTGTTGATGATGCCATCATGCTATGCATCAGGACATGTGATTGGCTCAGTTCTGACCAATGAGGTTTGAGAAAACATTTGCTAGCCTTTCTGCAAACAAGCATCTCTGGGTCTCAGTTGTATCAGAGGAGGTGATCTCTCTTTCCTTGTTGCAGAGAACTCTAGCAGAGAACTCAAGGTCTACATCCCCTAAACTATTATTTGTGCCAAAAATGCCCCTGAGAACCAAGCTAGCACACAGGAGAGACAGTCCTTGGGAATGAAACAGACGTGGTGCCCAAGAACTAGGGTAATATCAAGTTTTCAGAATACGAGTAAAAGCAACCCCTTAGTTTGCTTAGATAATTTGGGCTTTTGTCAAACAAAAACTGATAACCAGTAAGAACACTGCCAGAAGCCAGTAACATCTGGCTGCTGCCTGGGCTTTCCAGTCAGCCTGAAACTAGTCCTTCACATGTGTCATTAGTTTGGGGGTACACACACCCCTCTCCTTCTTCAGACCCCCCAAAGACTCCATCTTTCTACTGCTGAAATCCGGCTTTTTCAGTTTTCTGCCTCATCTCAAGAGTCCCACCGCGGTGACAGGTAAAGGCACCGTCCTCTGTAAGGGACACTCAGAGGGGAACAGACAGACCCGCAGGCACTGGGCGCCGGCAGTAACAAGAGCAGTGTCAAGGAAGGATCCTGCCGTAGTCAGTTCTTCACATAATGTAAAAGTCAGGCAGAAGGTTCTGTGGAACAATTATTTCCTTACCAGATCCCAGACAGGGCTGAATCCCAAGAGTTTAGGCTTCTTATTTGCCAGTGGAGGACTCTCCCAGAAGTTTAGACATTTGACATCATAAGTTATAAGTCATATAGGTTTGAAAATCTGTGAAGAGAACTGTTTGTTGTTGTTGTTTTTGAGATTTTACTCAATCTTAGTTTCTCTTTAAAATTCTGTTATTTACACTTCTGGCCAATATGACTGACAGAGCACAGTAGCTCATAGAAAGGAAGCATAAATGAGAATGATTCTTTTATATAAAGGGATCACTTCTTCCCTCAGTCTCTCTCCTCAGCAAGACTTGCCATTTTCCAAGTATGACTTGGTTTCTCTACCTTTTCACATAAAAATTATTGGGCTCAGGAGTCAGAGCCTGTGTGCTGCACAGGCTGGTCATGCTCCAGGCATGTTCAAATGGCTCAGAGAACAAGGATATGACCTGGTGGCTCCTCACATGACCATGATAAAAAGCCACTTACTCTGCCTTTTGCTCTCTCCTTCCCTTCTCATACAATAACTGAAAATATCTTTCTAGGACATCCATATTTCTCTGTCTAGACCACCTAATTGGGGCAGGTGAAGTGGCTCAGTGGGTAAAGGCACCTGCCTTCAAGTACAATGACCAGAATTGAATCCCTGGGATCTACATGGTGAACCAACTGGCAACATCCAGTTACACACACACACACACACACACACACACACACACACACACACACACACACACGCACACACACACAAAATTAAATGTAATTTTAAAAGAAATAAACTGTCCGTGTCCTTTGCCTTTGCTGTCTACAACGCTCAGGAGGGCATGCCCCGTGCCTTGCCTGGGAAGCACAGCAGAGCTGGCCCCTGGTGGCGTGGTCACAGAGTGGCTAGAGAGCAGGAGAACAGGAGAGCTGGCCCTTCCCCTCCCTGGCTGTGGCCTGGTGAGCTAGCCAGGGCAGTGCTGAAGAGCTCACCTGGTGGTGGGAGCATGAGAGCTGGTGCTGACCAACTCGACCACGACCCAGGTCTGTGAATTGGCCCCCTCAACATCCACCCCATCTATGAACTGATGGAACACGTGAAGGCGTGAGTCCTGCAGACCCAGAAGCTACAGGATCGCCATGACACAGGCCAACAACAGATCTGAAAGGAGTCTTTTGTTTTATCTTATTTTGAGGGGGAGGATGCAAGGGCAGAGAAAAGATAATGAAGGGACAGGAAGACGAGTAGGAGTGGGGTGCAAGATGTGAAATTCACAAGGAAGCAATAGACTGTTAGAAAGATATGTACTAAAAATGGCTGGGTATGGGGCATGCATTTAATTCTAGCACTCAGGAGGCAAAGACTGGTGGAGCTCTGTGAGTTCAAGGTTAGCCAAGTCTACATGGCGAGTTCCAGGACAGCCAGGGCTAGAAAACAGAAAAACCCTGTCTTAAAACAACGATTAACAACAAACAAACAAAACAAAACATAAAACAATAATAATAAAGATGGTCCAATGGCTTTCCTTTATTTCTCAAACACTGGTGTGGCCTCTTGGGTCCTGTGGTCGCTCTCTCCATGTTCCTAAGAAGCACACTGGCCTTTCTTCAGATTCTCAATAAAGCCTTTTTTTTCTTTCTTACTGCTGCCTCAATAGCAATTTTCCAACTTGATTGGTTTTTTTTAACCATAATCTCTTAAGGAACAAAACAAAACAACCATGAATTTTATCACCTGTGGTGGTTTGAATATGCTTGGCCCAGGGAGTGGCACTATTTGGAGGTGTGGCCTTGTTGGAGGAAGTGTGTCACTTGGTGTGGGCTTTAAGACCCTTGGCCTAGCTGCCTGGAAGTCAGTATTCTGCTAGCAGCCTTCAGATGAAGAGGTAGAACTCTTAGCTCCTCCTGCACCGTGCCTGTCTGGATAATGCCTTGACACTGGACTGAAGCTCTGAACCTGTAAGCCAGCCCCAGTTAAAGAGTTGCCTTGGTCATGGTATCTGTTCACAGCAGTAACTAAGACCTTAACTAAGACATCACTTTTAACTAACATGTCTACACATAGAATAAGACTTTTGTAAGATAATAATTTTGGTATTTTTATTCCTTTTGAAAATGTACTTAAATTGTAAAGAGTGGTACAAATACAAACAGGATACAATTTATCTGCAAAGCAAAATGGCTACACTTAGGATGTGTAGTATTAAGTGACATCACCCAGATGCAAAGTTTCTTCTTCATATGCAGTCTAGATGATAGTATAGATATGATCTATGTAAAGAGCTGGGTGTAGGAAATGTTTAGAAAGGAGACTGAGAGGAGGGCAATGGTAGGTGACAAAGAAGACTGGAGGCAAAGGGACATGAGAGCTAAGAAGGCAGACGGAAAGGCTGATTGATTGCTGTCTTAGTCAGGGTTTCTATTCCTGCACAAACATCATGACCAAGAAGCAAGTTGGGGAGGAAAGGGTTTATTGAGCTTACACTTCCATGCTGCTGTTCATCACAAAAGGAAGTCAGGACAGGAACTCAAGCAGGTCAGGAAGCAGAAGCTGATGCAGAGGCCATGGAGGGATGTTTCTTACTGGCTTGCTCCCCTGGCTTGCTCAGCCTGCTTTCTTATAGAACCCAAGACTACCAGCCCAGGGATGGCACCACCCACAAGGGGCCCTCCCTCCTTGATCACTAATTGAGAAAATGCCTTACCACTGGATCTCATGGAGGCATTTTCTCAACTGAAGCTCCTTCCTCTGTGATAACTCCAGCTTGTGTCAAGTTGACATGCAAAACCAGCCAGGACAATTGCTTTGTGAGTTTCAACCCTGTTACAGATTTTCCTTGGTGGAGTAGGCCAATAAGAAATGTAATTTAGAGTAGAAGTGTATAACCCCAGTGTGACCCCATAGTTTCAGACTATATTTTCTAACAGAATAGGAACCCACTGAGATACAGAGTTCGGGACCAGGTAAGTGTTTGACTATCTTAATCTAGCTGTGTGACATTTTCATTCATAAGTTCATTATAAGAAAGTGACTAGAATAAATTTTTTTTTTTGTATCTAAGTGTACTGGGCATGCTCAAATATGTATGTAGGTGGGTATGTGCAGGTCAGAGGGTAACTTTTGGGACTTGGCTCTCTCTTTCCAACCTGTAAGTCTCAGGGATCAAATTCAGGCTCGGCAGCAAGTGCCCCTACCCACTGAGCTATCTTGCCAAACCCCATTCCTTTGCTTGAGAAGCAATCCTGACCTACTAACCTATAGTCTCAAAATACTCCTCAATCTGCTCATTAAATGACTTATCTTTTCTCATCTTCCAGCTTCTTCCTTCATGTCAGCCATTCTCCGGGCCTTTCTCTAACCACCTGATCCAAACTAGACCACAGACTTGGGGTATTTTGAATCTCTGCCAGTTGGCGCTTCCTTTCCCTTCAGAGAATATATCATAGTTATTATTATGTATTTATTGGCTAAGAGTTGTTCCTTGTGTATCTCAGCCCCCGGGTTAGCTTTCCAATGCAGGCATTTATCTGCTTTCTTCCCCTACTTACGGTACGTCCAGCTTCTGGTCTACTGATAGCATCAGAGTAGAATTCGATTGTCACCAACTGAGTGAGTGGATGGATGGGTGGCCTGGACTTAAAAACAAGCCTTCTCAATAAAAGAAACCAGGGTTCCTTAAAGAAGTACTGGATTTTAGGGCTGAGGCAAGAAGCATAATTAAATGCCAGAACATCAGAAACTGCTCACAGACAAAAGGACAGGGGCGCATGACAGGAGCCAACTGGAAACCTCCCAGTGGCCAGGGCTGTAACATTCTGAGCAGTAAGATACACAAAACTATCAGACTGTTAGACAAAGCATTAAATATTTGAGTTTATATTCATATAAATAAAAAGGGTCTTTTAAATAAGTGAAGGCAGAACAGTCGAAACCTCCTTACAAGTGAATTTCAAATAATTTATCTAGATAATTACCCTCAGGAAGGTGGAGTTAGTTCTGCACACTGAGAAGAGGAAATGCTGGTTTTTAAGCAACAGAGGTGGGGGAGACACAGACAGTGCAAAGGAAGGGCATAGCAGGGAAAGGTGGCAGACGGAATGAACCCTGTTCAAGGCTCAGCCCACCATGATGTCATGCCAGTATGTACCAGCACCAGACAAGCACAACTAGAGGGCAGTGCACAAAGTAACTATCTAGTATTCTTCCTGTCAGTGAGAGCATGGAAGACTAGCAACCTTCACACAACAGAAGGATGAGGGAGATAGGAAAACCCATGGAGACGGAGGAGGGGGTCCTCACTGAGGTCGGCCGGGGGAGGGCCACTCCAGTGCATGGCCCCACACCCACATGTACATGGTCAGCTGGACTCAGGAGGCTCTAATCCTAATACCAAAGAGGACATTACGTTAGAAAGGAAGTGGGTTTAGGGATCCCGGGGGAATGTGGGGGTGGGTAGGAAGGTGGTTATGATCAATATACATTGTATATCTGTTGAAAATTCTGAAGACGAAAACCAAAAAAAAAAAAAAAAACCCAAAAAAAACAACAACAAAAAACGATAGCCGGGCTGTGGTGGCGCACGCCTTTAATCCCAGCACTTGGGAGGCAGAGGCAGGTGGATTTCCGAGTTCGAGGCCAGCCTGATCTACAGAGTGAGTTCCAGGACAGCCAGAGCTATACAGAGAAACCCTGTCTCGAAAACCCCCGCCCCCCCCAAAAAAAAAAAAAATTCTGAAGACGAAATAAAAAATAATAGGAACGACACTCCCATACAATATGGTATCTTAGGACTGTAGACACAAATGAATCAGAATAAAATATGGCCTTTTAGCTAAGAATAATGTATCAAAAAGGGTTAGCTGGGATAAGCACGCGGTAGTAATTTATGACGTAAGGAGAGGAAGTGGCAGAGAGGAATGGACGACTCCGCACGTTCAGTGTAGCCCAGATGGTCTACATTAGGAAATTACTTTAAAATACGTCCTAGATTCGTAAACAGAACCCACTGTCATTTTCTGTTAGGATTTCGTGCTAGCCATGGCAGTGTATACCTGTGCTCAGACTGAGGCAGGAAAGCTGCCTGGGTTCAGGATTACTCTGGGTTACATATACAAGCCAGTGTGTGCAGAGTACCCTGCCAACGAAACAAGCATTTCTTTGCTCAATGTACATACTTTAAAAGCATCTCTCATCGTTAATGATAAAAGCTGGCCAGTGGAGGCACATGTCTTTAATTCCAGCACTGGGAGGCAGAAGCAGGTGAATCTCTGAGTTCCAGGCCAGCCTGGTCTACAGAGTGAGTTCCAGGACAGCCAGGGCTACACAGAGAAACCCTGTCTCGGAAACAAAAACAAACAAAAAACCCCCACCAAAACAAAACAAAAAACCCCATACAATATTAGCAAACAACCGAAATAACTGACCTTACGTTTGAACTTTGCCCTCCTTAAATAACCGAAGTATGTTACTCCAGGGAAATATTTCACCAAGGTCACATGCTGCTCTTAGGTAGTTTCCTAGTCTCTCATATTCCAGAGCGATATAATTTCAAGTTCCAAAGACTTCCCTAAAAAGACTTTTTAGTGTGCATGTGTGTGTGTGTGTGTGTGTGTGTGTGTGTGTGTGTGTGTTTTCACTGTACGGTTGGGCCAAATGTGAACCATGTATTATAAAAAGAGGGGATGTCTTGTGGAACCAAGACGGTAAGATCTAAGGCAGCAGCAGCGCCGCTATCATTTGGGCTTCTGTGGAAGTGCTGAACCCCAGGCCCACGCCACCCAGTCCGTGGAAAGCGGCATGCAAACGAACCCTGCCTAGGGACGTCTCTGCCTGCTGACAAGCTGTGAGAACGGCTTCCACTCAGCTCCTGCTTTCTGGTTAAGATTGGGCGTCATCTTCTTTGACAAAGGCCAATGGGACTTGTTCAGACAGTAGTTAGAAATGACTGCAGGAATCATCACTGTTTGCCCCTCTCTTGTGAAATTTACCCATCTCCTCCACTTTCCAGACCTTTCACTACCCCATGGGCGTGGTCATGACTCTTGAATCCCACTGGCTCCTCCCCTTTTCCCACAGTGCCCTGGGTCTCTGGCTCCTCCCTTTTTCCCACAGTGCCCTGGGTCTCCTGCGCACATAAAACTCAGTTCCCTCTCCCCCATGGCAGGCTCAGTTGTAGCCTAACTTTTTTTTTTTTTCTTTTCCACACAGGGTTTCTCTATGTAGACCAGGCTGACCTCAGACTCAGAGACCTGCCTGCCTCGGCCTCCCGAGTGCTGGGATTAAGGGTGCACCATCATTGGTTGGTTCTAACTTCCTTTTTTTCTTCACTAAATCTCATTTCTTTTCCTAAATCTCTGCAACCTGACAGTTTTCAACTCAAAAACAGTTCTCTTAAGAGTCTCCAAATATTTGCTTGCCAAATTCAAAGGTCTGGTCCACTATCAGCCTGGGTCTCTGTAAAGTTTGTGGATTTTCTTCAGCACTATCTTCCAGAGTTCACCTTCTCCCCTTCTTCTCTGACACCCACTTTTACTATACTACTAAAACCACAGTTCCCTCGGTGCAGAAAACTCAGTCCCTTTAGCACCCGCCCCTCTCTCTAGACCTCCAGCAAACATTTTTATTTACTCAATGAATGTGTGTTTCTGTTTTGTTCGTTTGTTTTTTTCTAGACAGGGTTTCTCTGTAGTCCCGGCTTTCTGGACTCACTCTGTAGATCAGACTGGCCTTGAATTCAGAGATCTGCCTGCCTTGGCCTCCAAGTGCCATTCACAGCATTGTGTTAGGCTGACAGTTCTGGCTCTCACAGAGCTTTACCAAGGAACAGCTATGGAGCAATTAACACAAGTGAGAATGTGGTGAAGGCTCAAAGCCAACTCTAGGTTGGGGAGGCTTCCACATAAAGACCTAAGTCATCTCAAACAGATGATATACGCTCTTCCACATGACCATGTCTCGCACTGCTCGGGATACACTTGAGAGGACTAGTTTCCGACTCACCTACGGGTGACAGAGACCAGCCGAAAAGCCACTGCAGTAGACTGGGTGAGCTGGTGTCTGGTTGCTGAGCCTTCTGTTTCAGCAGAGAGGGTAACAAACTCTCACAGTTGTGTCTCCAAGACTTACTGCTGGGCATAGTATGGGTGAGAAGGCCGAGTGTAGTACTAATGCTGATTCACACGTCTTAGGACCACAGAGCTGAGTAGATACGGAAGAACAGGCAGGTGGGGGACTGAGGCGGGGGAGTCAAGCATTCTGCTTTGATGCTCAGGTTTGAATTGCGATGCGTCTAACGTCTTCGGAGTGCCGAGGTCAGTGTTGGTGATAACAAGGGTGTTAAATGCCCTAAGGCGTGGATCTGGGAAGATGTCTCGGCAGGTAAGAGCCTTGGCTGCTCTACTAGAGGACCTGAATTGAGTTCCCAGCACCCACGGGGTGGCTCAGACCTTCATCTAACTCTCGTTCTGAGGGATCCGAGCACCATCTTGTTCCTGTGTGCTCCAGCAGCTCCATAAAAGCATACACATAAACATTTATTTTGTTTTTTTTTTTTTTGAGACAGGGTCTCTCTACATAACCCTGGTTCTCCTGAAACTATGTAGTCCAGGCTGGCCTTGAATTCACAGATGCACCAGCGTCTGCCTCCAAGGGCCGGGATTAAAGGCACACTAAGCCACCAGGCCCCACACATACACGTCAAAAAACAATAACAAGAGAGCCTTGGCTTAGGATGAGTTCAAGTAAGACAGAGGAAGAGGTCCTGAGGTGGAGGTGACCACTGGGACACCACACTCAAGGTGAGAAGGGAAGGAAACTGAAAAGGGCCCGAGATAAGCAAAGCTGCAGGGTGTGGTGAGCAGAAAGAAAGTGAAGAATGAAACAAGGCGTGGTCAGCCGTCAAACGTGCTCCAGTCAAATCCAGCCAGCGTCACCCCACAGCCCGAAGCCAGTCCTTCCCGCTGCAGCTCAGCTAGCTTTTCTCATTGGCTCTTCAAAGTATTTCCTTGCAGCTACGTTCTGTCTGCTGCCTTCTCGCGACACTTTGCTTGTTCGCCGCACAAGTTGTGTAACAATTTCCTAGAGGTCCGAGCAGGTCGAATGGACTTCTGTAACTCCAGAGTCTGTCTCACATAACAGCGACGTGTGTGTGGCACTGCCGCAACGGTCTCTTTCACATGCAGCTGCTGGTGCCGCCTCTCTGGGGGCCAGGGCAGGAGAGGCATGATTTCAAGGCAACGTGTACGTGGCTAGGAAAGAAAGAAAACTATACACCTAATCCTTGGGTTTGCATCATCGGAGGTGCTGGCTGCTAATTCCATTCCCTTTGTCTCACTTTTAAGGTCTCACGCCCTGCCATGCTCCCAAATCAATTAGCCCAAGCTTATCAGCTCTCTAACCAGGCCATAGTGACACCTGCAGACTTGAGAACCAGCATCCCTGAAGCCTAGACTCCAGATAGCGGTGAACTTCAAAACACTGACCCAAATTAGAGAACGCAGGTGCCAGTGTACCATTTTATATTTGTAGTTTTAAAAACAACTTATTTATTTTTATGAGCATTGATGTTTTGACTGCATGCATATGCCTGTGTGAGGGCGCCGGAAGTGGAGCTACAGATAGCCGCAAGCTGCCATGTGGGTGGCTGGGAACTGAACCTGGGTCCTCTGGAAGAGCAGCCAGTGCTCCCAACTGCTGTGCTATCTCTTCAAACCCCAGGATGACATTTTGTTTGGAGATGTGGGTAAGAGGATCAGGAAAAGGCTGGTAGGTATGAGAATTTTACCTAAATCTTAACCACACACACACACACACATCTACAAATCACAGTTACGATCTCTGTAGAAGAGTCAGCCATCAACAGAAGAGTAACAGCCTGGACATCACAGCCAGTTGGACAAAAGCCTCCACCGACAGCTCACAGGACCTCCCCTGCTACCCAAGGCAAGTGCAGAGCCAGCTAGAGGTCAGAGGGACCTGCTGCACACGCTAGTGCCTGAAGGTCAAAGCTCTCGATATGACTCCCTTTCTCATGCTCAGAGACTGCAAAGGGGTTGGCTTTAAATTCCTGAGTACTTGGCAGACAGTAGAAAGTCAATATAAACCTAGTGAATTATTTTGGAAATGACAATGACAAAATGGGACACATCCGATGAAGGAAGGACAACTAGAAATAATTGGCTTGGAGATGACTCAGAGGCTTGAGTTCCCATTGAACAGCTAGATCTGCCTGGAATCGGGGATGGGGTTAAGAGTCTCACTCTAAACGGAAGTCAGCAGCACCCAGTAACTTACTGCAGTGCCAGGAGCTAGGGAGACAGATGCTGGATTCCACAGCTCTCATCTTCAGAGGCAACGCCTCCAGCACCAGCCTCGACACAAGCCACTCATCTAAGAAAAGGTCAGGACGTGAAGACCTCCAGATGCTTGCTGAGAATAGCAGCTGAGGGGCTGCTCACAGGGAGGCTGGAACAGGCCTGTACTGCGGTCAACACTACATCTAAAACGAACGTGGGCTGACGCACGGATCTGGTCCATGGTAGTTCCTGCTGAGAGCAGATTTGAGTAAGCACGTCTCCACTGGTGATGCCAACCCCAACCAACTGAACTTTGTACACTGATTTCTAAATGACAGGGTCTGTCCTATTTTTATAGCTGGTAACTCTGACAGGAACACAAGACCTACTTTAAAAAGTCATTAGGCATTAATTTTGCCTTTTTATAGACAGGTTTTTGGCTTTGTGACTGGGGATAGGAGAAAGCTACACAGCCAAGCACTTTTAGAAGGCCAGATGATTGTGGGAACACACTGACAAGTCCTAAGTTCCCAGACTTACCTTTATCTGCTATCATTTTAACATATTCCAGATTAAAATGGTTCAGTATTAAAAACCCAAGGACCTCGTGAGTATCTTCATTATGTGAACACAAGACTGTGGATTACAAGGTCAGGCCTGTAATACTAGGCGTTAGTATATTTGCTAGCACATCTGGAGAAGCACATCAAAGCACATTTGAGGAAGTCTGAAGGACCTGCCAGTCATGTGAAGGGGTACAATGAGGAAAGAGCCTTCTCTGGCTGCTCTCTGGTTCAGATGGGCAAGCTGAAAATATCCTACAGAAAAACTACATGTGAAGAATCACCTGTAATCCGAGCAGTTGGGAGGCAGAGGCTGGGAAGCAGAAGTTTCAGGGAACTCTCAGCAATACAGAGTCCAAGGCCAGCTCAGCAGCCTAGCATTTGATCCACACACCCATGGACTTGGTGGCTTTACTACACAGCACACTGAAGAAGAATGTTCTGCTTGCTCTCAGGACTGCCTGACCAGGGATTCCCACCACTGCCCAGCTGGAAAGAGAGAGAGGGAGAGGGAGGGAGGGAGGGTGGGAAGGAAGGAAAGGGGGTTGAGAGAGAGAGAGAGAGAGAGAGAGAGAGAGAGAGAGAGAGAGCATCCCAACCACATGTGCTAGCCTAAAAGCCACCAAAGCTCCTAAGTGCAGCTCACATTATATCTGCCTGTCACTTCCGTATCACAAAAGACGACCTGTAATTACAGGGGGCCATTTGCTCTCCAATAATCTGAACAAGATACACGCCTCTTCTCCCTCCACCCCATGGCGCATTCTCAGGCCAAATGAATATATCGAGAACAAAGAGGGCCAGGTGGTGGTAGGGCATGCCCTTGATTCCATTCTTCAGAGGCAGAGGCAGGTGGATCTGAGTTCCAGGCCATTCTGGTCTACAGAGTAAGTTACAAGATAGCCAGGGCTACACAGAGAAACCCTACCTCAAAAAACAGAACAGAACAAAAAAAAAAAAAACAAACAAAAAAAAAAACAAAAAAAAAAAAGGAAAACACAGAGGAATAGAACTTGTATTGTGAACAACTCTGTCATACAAATGAGGCCAGTTTCAAATAGGATCACATTTGATTTTCCTCCCTTCACACCCAAGGATTTTATCTTGCTGTATGAATTATGACATCACAAGTAACAGGAAACCCGACTCCTCTCAGAACTAAGCATCAACAGTATAAAATGTAATCTGGTATTCTCTAGCATGGGCCACAGGGACATTTTTGAACATTTGAATTTTCAAAGGTTATCTGAATAGTTTTAAACAAGCATACCATAGAAAGATAACCATTAAAAAGTTATTGGTGGGCCAACAAGATGTGGCTAAGTGGGTAAGGGTGCTTGCTGCCAAGATGGACACCCCGAGTTCTATTCCTGGGACCCACAGTGGAAGGAGAGAGCCAACTCCCACTCATGCTGTGGCATGCAGGTATGCTTCCCCCCAAAATTTAAAAAAAAAAAGAAGCTAACTGCTCCACGTTAAACCTGAATTCTTTTCTTCGCACAATCCACTTAGTTTCACTGAATGGGAAAATCATAACATGGCTAACGGACACTTCTCCTTCATACTTAGGAACATACTCTGTTATCACTAGGGCTGGATTCCAACAGGTTACTAGGCTATCCACAATCATGCAAGTTCCAAGTAGCACGGTGATGGGTAAGTGGTAACTTATGCTCTGAATTCTTCCTGTGTCAGTAAGGCCGAGAAATTACTTTTCATTCTCAGAGTGAGCCACCTGTTGAGACCTGAGTCCGTTCTCCATTACCCCTCATCCCCCAGTCTCTGTAGAAACTCGTAGTCTGGGGATGAGGGAACCCCGGTCACTCCCAATTTCTAGGAATGAAGGCAAACACATTTACCTGGCTTTTTTTTTTTCCCCGAGACAGGGTTTCTCTGTGTAGCCCTGGCTGTCCTGGAACTCACTCTGTAGACCAGGCTGGCCTCAAACTCAGAAATCCGCCTGCCTCTGCCTCCGCCTCCCAAGTGCTGGGATTAAAGGCGTGCGCCACCACTGCCCGGCTATTTCCCTGGCTTTTTAGTAAGCCATAAAACTTAAATGTTCAGATTAAAATCAGTTGTTTTATTCTTTCTCTGGTCACTGGGCCCTTAGTTCATCAGGCTTCAACACGAACAAGGAAGACTGGCCAGCAGTGACTTGCTGGGATTTGTTCTGTGAATCTAGAAGTGGAGGTCAGGAGCTCTAAAGTCCCCGGGAATCCCTTACCCCGGTGTCACCTGTAAAGTTGCCATGGTTACCCTTCTGACTATCTCTCACATGGCATCTGATCCTTCAGTGACCTCTCCTCAGTTTGACAAAACTCCAAAGGGGAAAGTCCCCACACTCAGCAGACGAACAACACGCATAATCGGAACACTCATGTTCAGACCAATGTCTTGCAAAAAATACAAGTTAGTGAGTTTTCCTTACATAACTAATATTGCCATTTTCCCCACCTTTACTGAAAGGGCACTTAGTTTGGTTGGCCAGTGTTTTCCTGCTTGCTTCTACTTTTCTGTGACGGATACTAAGAGTGGTATTACGCTTACAACTTCCATTCTAGGATACTTGCTCTTTGGCCAACTTTATCTCATTTTTGTGAAAAAAATGTGTTGTAAATCAGTGAAGATCACAAGCTGGGGAGGGGAGGGGGAGAGGGCAGGGGGGAGGGGAGGTGGGAAGGAGGGGGAGGAGGAGTGGGAGAGGGCAGGGGGAGAGGGCAGGGGTAGAAGGGAGGGGGAGAGGGAAGGAAGCAGGAGAGGGGAGGGGAGTGGGAGGGGAGGGGGAGAGGGCAGGGAGCAGGGGGAGAGGGCAGGGAGCGGGAAGGGGGGAGGGGAGGTGGGAAGGAGGGGGAGGAGGAGAGGGCAGGGGTAGAAGGGAGGGGGAGAGGGGAGGAAGCAGGAGAGGGGAGGGGAGGGGAGGGGGAGGGAGGGGAGAGGGCAGGGAGCAGGAGGGGGGAGGGAAGGTGGGAAGGAGGGGGAGGGGAGGAGGAGAGGGAGAGGGCAGGGAGCAGGGGAAGGAGGGAGAACGGAGCAAGGAGCACCATCAGGATCTCACTTGAGCCACCACATGACTTTCATAAGAAAACATTCATCTTTATTATTGAATCTAAAACCATTATCATGGTATCACCTTTTAGCATACTCAGGTGGGTTGACATTCAATGTGGACAGCAAGCTAGCTCACAAATCAACGGCAGGCGGCTCCAAGCAGCCATGGGGAGAGTGCAGCAAACTCCCCTTACTGGGGTAGGAGTTCCAGTTCCCTCTGGATGGTGTTGGTAATGACAAGGAAAAGCTACTGCCATCTAGAGACAGGTCACCTTCAGCCTGCCAGGGGGACACAGTGACACAGTAATCCAGGAGCCAAAAAAAGAAAAAAGAAGAAAAAAAACCCACTGGAAGGGAACGGGAGCTTCAAAATCTTCAAATCTTTTGCAGACAGACGCTTGGCATTCTATGATTTGACAGGTTTACAGTGACCAACGTAACAGCGAAGACATAGTATTTATTCCTTTAGTATACAGAAGACAGATTTTCAAGTCACAGTAGTAAATCCTGTGACAGCTCCTGAGACAGTCACCCTATGCCCTGCACCCTTGCTATGCCAGTGAGAAGCGGAAACACAGAACAGAAAGTGGCTTACCCTAGGAGATTCAGGGTCCTTGAAAAGTGACAAACCGAGTGTGATTAAATGACAAACATAGTTTGAGGCTTTATTTAAAAATCTCACTGTTCATTATCAAAGTTACAAGATTGTTTGCATACCAACAGACTGACTGTAAACAGGAAATTCTCATTAAGGAAAGATGGGTTTACCGTAATTTGATCTTTTACAAAAAAATTACTGCAAGTTATTAATAACAGAATCTCTCTTTTACTTTCTTAAGTCTAATTCTATTGAAAATTCAACCAATTTTTCCACTCTCCTGCCTAAGGTTCAACCATGGTTACCTTAGGAAATACCCCACTTATTTGTTAATCAGAAATACAAACTGTGGCACATTTCCATTTTTTTCTTTCATTGAGCAAAAGGCTTCGGCTGCACTGTTTCCCGAGAAGAGGAGGCTGCAGTGGTCCTGCCTGTCTCAGCTGAGGCTTACGGACAGCAGCGGAGCAAAGCAGTGGTGCACACTCAGCCCTGCCTGGGTGCCCTCTCTCTCATGGAATCCTCTCCTTCTTGGCTTGTAGCAGCCGGTTTCTGCTGCCGCCACCGACCCTGACTGAAGCAAGGGTGTCCTGCTTAGATGTCCTGACTCAAGGCGGTTCCATCCGGCGAGGAGGCCACGCCCCTTCAGTCTGTGGGCTGGGGGACAATGCTAATGTGAAGGAAGTTGTCTGGGTAGCTCAGATGCTCACTCAGCCACTGCAGAGGGGTTTCCAGCATCGGCTCGATCCCGTGAATCACCACTTGGCTCTTCTTCTCCCCATCTGTTCCAAGAAAGAGATCCAACAGTAATCAGTAGAAAAGAAAACCACAGAGAAAAGATGATGCACTGCCTTTTCAGATTCCTTAGTGAACTAAATGGATTTCAAACTTGCTTTATCCCCTCAACAGGAAACGAAGGAGAAAGTTTAAATGTTGCAAAATGTCTCATCCTAAACAGAAACCCGAGGGCTGCAGTGAATTCTGATAAAAATTCTGTTGCTTTTCGAAAGTATTTGTTCTTTCTTAATTACTGTGCTTGCCCGAGATTGACGTTAGTGAAACCATCCTGGAGAAAACAGCAGGGTGAACCCACTGACCAAAACACTCTAGGCACGCAGTTAAAACCACCACAGAGGCGGTTAAAAATGGCAATTCTGTGGAAGGCTGCACACAACAAACCCTTACAGATAGATAGTAGAAATGATCCAGAATCAGAGAGGATGTTTAACAGCTGTGAGCTTTGCTGAGTCTCTGAAATGTGCTCAAGTATTTCCCAAAGTGTTGAAAGTAAAAAAAAAAAAAAAAAAAAAAAGTACAATTAAAGCCATGACCATAGAGAACCAATAATCTGACTTGAAGAAGATCCCACATCCAGAGTTACAAAACCTGATGGGTTTTTGCTAATATTTGCTTGCTAATTAAAATAGCACTATAGGGACAACTGCAGGACTCAGCAGAGAAAGCACTTGCTGGCAAGTTGGATGCCCTTGAGTTCAATCCCTTACACCCACACGGTAGAAGGAGAGAACCTAGTCCCCCAGTTATTTTCTGACCTCCATACTCATACCAAGAACTGTGGGCAACCACCTCTACACTAAAATGAATTCAAATAGGATAAAAACTTGAAGGATGCTGCAACTAATGCCTTTAAATTCAAATTTTATTAACAATTAAAAGAGCAAATTTATTACTAATGTAAAGAGCACCCCTCCAAAATAACCCCCCAAACCAAACAAAAATTAATCAAAAAGGAAAACAAGGAACTATGTGTTATCCTGAAGTACAACTCCTTAACAGTGCCTTCAAAATATAATTGGCAACCCTCAGCATCCTGGGAACAACCAGGCAAAATGCTCTGGTTGGACAAGGACACTACAGCTGCTGCTAGCATTTCTGCTCTACCCCAAGTGTCCCCACTGCTCTAAGGGCTAGAACGGCCTGGCTGGCACATGGATATTTATTCAGCCTTCCAACAGAGGCAGAAGGGTGGGTAAGCAGTCAGCAGCAGCAGACAGAAACACTATGGTCAAAAGAGTGCTTGCAAATTAAAAACCTGATAAGCATGCTACCAGCTACCAACCTCGAAGATGACCAAACACAGCTTCCTGTCACAGGCCACTGTCTTAGGACCTGGAACCTGAAGGTTGCCTCTCCTGCTTTCCGTTCCCTAAGCCATCTTAAAAAACCAACCAACCAACCCCCCCCCCCCCCTTACTTGGCTACTGTACTTGCATCTGAGTCTGAATGTGCACTGTAGCGAGCAGAGTGGCCGAGGACAGATGAGGGCGTGGACCTCCTGGCCGCAGGTCCTCGGAAGGAGCAGCACACACTTAGAGGCGGAGCCTTCTCTGCAGCCCTCTAGCCAGCTCTGCTGCATTTATGCAGACTTTTTTTTAACACACCTATAATCACAGCATTCATACAACAAATGGCTTCATAATGCTGCTCAGAAGCATCTCCACACAGAAGAGGGAGCTGTACACAGAGCACAGAAGACTGCACCTCCAATCTCTGGGAAGACTTAACTGGGGTTAAGATGGATGAACACATGTTCTCTAGAATGATTCATCTTTCTGAGTTCTATAATGCCAAGGCTTTACTGTATTAATTCTTTCTTGGAATATTTGAAAACATTTCCAGTACAGTTCTCTTAATATTCTTATTATATATTTCTTTGAGCTATTTTAATATTCTCAGAATTTCCTCCTACTTAGAACTGAGTCAAACACCGAAAGCGTGGCGAGAGTAAAAGTTCCTTCTGTGTATAGTTCTCAAGTCAGTCACCCTTTCTGAGAGAGTAAAAACTAGCAAGTCACTCCTCCTCCTCAGCAGAGTTCCTGCAGCAGCATTAAACACCAGCGGGAGCTCACTGAGTGCGCCCCATCCGCTGCTGCACATGTGCTGGACAAGGCAGGCAACCGATCCCCTTACAGCAGATGGAGGCTGAGTCCCTGGTGCGAGCCAGAGAGCATCAGAAGCACTCTAACTGCCACGTCGTGACGCCGTGCACTTGGCAGGCAAGTTCTGGTCACTCTTAACTCTTGCACGAATTTGTTCTAAACTTGGACACCTAAGCTGGGCCTACCTGTACCAAACCTCTCTTCAGAACAACTGAAGATGTGAGCGAAGGCCTGGCCTGGTGGCTCATGTCTGAAATCTGAGCACATGGGAGGAAGAGTCCAGAAAACAGCTCTTACAGTGTCTGAACACATTTCCAGTATGGTTCTCTTAATGTTCTTACTCTATAGACTGACCCATCTCAAAACAAAGGAAGAGAAAGCAAGGACAAGACAAGGACGTGAAACACCGTCACAGCACGCACCGGCCCAACACGTCATCAGTATTTCTCCTTTGCTTTGCTTTGCTGACCGTAAACAGAGGATTCTTGGGATGGGGCAGGATTTCCCTGGCAACTGTAACCAAAGCTCCTGTTGTTCATGCACGTCCTAGCAGCTAGCACGGTACTGTCACACTGTGATTACGCAATGCGGGTTTACAGCTGCAGGTGGAGTGGGCTGGCAGAGCTCCTTCAGAACAGGGTCTGATGGCCAGCCTGCCATCCTGCAGTGAGTGACTGCAGACTGCTAGAGCTAGGGACGTAAAGGGTCAAGGATCAAGGCAGTTCCAGCTGGATGAGGGCACATGTTCTCACCTTATTTTAAGCTTCCAGAAACAGCAACAAAGCATGGCGGGTATTTGTCAATCACCTACACTAACACGAGGAGGACAGGTGAATTAATTCATATTTTCCCCTAACAACAGAAAGGGAGCCCTTGAGCTTGCCACACTAAACCCATTTGGCAGCCATGCCTGTTTCTCAGTGAGACTCGAGGCTTCATACTTGAAGTCTTGACTGAGGAACGCACTGCACACCTCTCCCACTTGGGATTTGGCCTTTTGTTGTTAGGTGACTAACAGGGCTTGCAAGGCGAGCACTGCCATTAGAGCTTTACCCCAGCCCCCACTGGAGTTTCTAAAGCTGAGTGGAGGTGCCTGGCCACTGACCGCCCTCCGGGACTGTCAGCCCAGTGACTACTGAGAGATCTTCCCGAGCCTGGGCCCATGAGCTTTCCAGCATGGAGCCGGGGAGGGGCTCCGGGCCAGGCCCTCCCTGAGGAGTCTGAGATGATGTTCTCACTGTCATCCCACTGGCTCACCAAGCTAGACTATCTGAGATGAGCAGAAGGCAGCTGTCTCCCCAGGAAAAGCTCACCCAGTAGAAGCTGTAAACTCGGCAAGCATTTAAGACAGTAATCAAGAGAAGCAGCTGTGATCATTCACGTGTCACTTTTGCAGGGAACTCTGATTCTGCCATAACTTTCCATTTGTGATGTGAATTTTCTAAAAAAATATATTTTACAGAGCCATAGTATAGTTAGCAAAATTTAAAAATGAAATCAAACTGTTAGTTAGTTGATAGTCAAATTTATCAACAGTCCCAATATTCCTGTCCCCAGTCTGGAGCTTGGTCCAGGTTCAGTCTCAGGCTGAAGTGCTTTCAGACAGTCTCTCAGCACAAACCATTCATGAAGACCAGTCACTTCTCAGTTCTGAGGCCAAGCTGAAGATGGAGATACCTGTAAGTGGTGGGCAAGAGAGAAGGCTGCAACCGCAGCCACAGCCACAGTGACAGCCACAGCCCTCTCAAAGGCTCTGACCCCACCAATGCTGCAGGATGAACCTTCCAGGCCAGGGTTCTAGGACGTGCTAAACACAGGAAGGGTTCACCTGTGGCCCTGAGGTTGCAGGCTCTCATCTCCTTCATGTATGAGGGTTCAGACTTCCAGTTTTGAAAAGTATACATACAGTATTATGTGTCTTCACAGTGAAAACCAGGGTACTTTAAAGTGCATGTGGTGTTAGTAGTACGGCTGTGTTTTAAGGAAATATATTCCCAATCTGGGAAGACTACCCCAAGGCTCAGGACTGGTTCTGCTCTTATAACAGGGGCCTGGGTCTGATTACCAGCATGGTGTACATATCACCTTCTATCTCGCAAATACATACACAGATTAGAAATAAAAATGAACTCTGTGTGTGTGTGTATGAGATGTTTTGGCTCTGTGAGAATGGTAAAAGTACAGAAAAACAAACAAAAAGAGGAAAAATCCTATTGGTTACGTTGCTAATGAAAAATCCAGGCACACATAAAGAATGTTGCCAGCATACAGATGGATGAACAACAATTACAGATGCACACGATATAACAGATATACAGCAGAAAGGCCAACCGTGCAGATGGGCGCTGCTAACAGACACACCAGGAGTTCAGAGCCTTGAATTCCCAGCCTGGGAATGGATGACCAAGCTCATTCCTTTAAGAGTTCCTTGTACAGGAAGTGAAGGTTTCATACAGGGTCATAGTTCACAATCTGATCTTCCACCAGCAGCACGAGGAAGGTTAATGGAAGACAAGCCCACAGGCTGGCTGGGCTCTCTGCAGTGAAGGCTGTTCTCAGACGTGCTAGGAGCACTCTGCCACCACACCCTGTCTTCACATTTCCTGAGGAGGCCGGGATGATAATGCAGGGAAGGCTGACGTGTGACTGACATGTATTCCAAGTCCTGCCTGGTGCTCAGGACCCAAGGCCACCTTCTCCATGAGCTGAGGGTCACAGGCTGCAGCCTCTGCTCTACACAGTCCTAGCAGACCTCCCAGGTCTAGTCAGGATCCCGCTTTCACAGCAGCTAAGTCTTCCCTTCAGATGTCAGTCATCAACATTTATTTACTAGCTTCCAGTCCTTAGCTGGATCAATCTCCAGTTCTCATCTTAGAGATGAGGGCTCTAGGGCTCCTTGAAGAAGAAAGAAGAATTCAGGAAGCAAGCCCAGTTGAACCTGCGCGTGGGCTTGGACACAGCAGGCATCCAGTGACGGTAGTTCATTGCTCCACCCTTCCTAGGGTCTGAATAATGTTACAGAGAAAATGAGTCTGGGCTGTAGTTCATGCAGTCTAGAGGTTGCCAAGTGCGCAGTGCCTTAAGTGGGATCTCTGGCACTACTTAAGTAGGCTGCAGTGGCACACACTCAGAATCTCAGCAATTCAGGGGGTAGAAACAAAAGAATCAGAGTTCAAGGTCACACAGCGAATTCTAGGCCAGCCAGGGCCACAGAAGACCATGAGGGTGGGGTGAGAGAGTCAGTGGAAGAGTAGAGGGAGAAAGAGGGTCAGAGAAGGGGAGGATATGCTCTCCAGAATGGAAAGAAGTTAGTCTAGATATCCACTAAAATATATAAAATAATATGGACTTAATTATGTGGTTGGCAACCAAGAGGTTATAAGAATTTAGCCTCTAATTATTCAGTGGCACTGTTCAAAAGAAAGGGGGGGCAACAAAACCCCAGATTCAGTAATATACAAATTAAATGACATTCCAAAAAATTCAAAAGCCATAAAATATATTCAGCATTAAAAATCCAGTGAAACGCCTCACCTAAAAGGCAAGGGAGCCCTGACATATTATGATTATATTGTTTAAAAGACTTTAAGATTCTTTTTAAGAAGAGGTGATACCTCCCTTTAAACCCAGTAGTCAGATGATGAGTTCAAGGCCAGCTTGGTCTACCCAGCTACACAGAGAAAGCCTGTGTCAACAAACAAACAAACACCCCGCCCCCCAGCTAAAAACCCAAAACAAACAAACAACAACAAGCCAAATCAACCTCCCTAATCCAAACAAACAACAAAACCCACTTAAAAAGAAACAACAAACCAGGAACAACGTTGCTCTTTACAAAGACTGTTCTCTTCAGCCTGCTTCCTGAGAGCTCACAGCCCTGATCACTGGCCTGCTGGGGACAGACAGAGTGCTCAGGTCCAGGCAGACTGCAGCAGGAAGCACACTAGGGTCTTTAGAACAGGCTGCCTCGGCTTCTAGGGACATGTTGCAGTTTCTTTCTGATGGAATCTTAGTTTTAAAAGGACACTAAAGGAAGGGATGAAAGGAACATAGCCTTTAACGAGAAGTTTCAACTGAATTAAGCTCTTTAGAGGTTCACACCTCTAAGTATGGAGGAATAGAAAGCTCAGACCAACTGGACTAACATCCAATTTAACTACTGCAGCTTCAGGGTTATTTTATGAATTCAAGAACAAATTTTGTAAAAATCATTTAATAATTCTAAGAAAGTTAAGACCAATAAGGAGATAAGCTTTTTGATTACCACTAACTAGTCTGAACAATTTTTCTCTTATCTGACAAATTCCTCAGATATGTTCATGAATAAAATGCAGACTGAGGCCACTGACATGAGACAGCACAGGCTGAAATCTGAAGCGCATACATCATGCTCTGACTCGGCCTCGGTGGCAATAGTCAGTGAGGTCAGGTCAGGGGGGTTAAAGCAGGCCAGGATATGGCCAAAGGAATACATCAAACACGGATTTTAAAAGGGCAATTAATCTTACACAGAAATGCTTCCTGGGGAATGAGACCCTCATCTAAAGAGCACACTACACGCTGCAGCAGTAAACCCGAGCATGCCTGCGCACAGGGCTTTTATCCCGCGATCACAAACAGGAGCCACTGTTTATCAGAGCCACAAGCCTTTCCCAGCACCCCATTAACATCTTCCGGGTCGATGCTACTCAGTGCCAGTTATAAGGAGCCATTCATAGTCGTCCACGTATCAACGTCTAGTACATATAGTGTTTTATTTCTAAAATACCTTCAGAGCCTTGGCTCTTTAGATGGTACCATCAACGTCTACACACGTACATTTGCTTGCCTTTTGCTTATAGCCATTATATTTGTTAGTGAGGACATAAACCAAAATTTAAAATTAAAACCATATAGTTAGCCATAATAGAAAATTTAGTGACTGTTTAGACTAAACAAACTGATTAAGAACCTCATGGCCATACATTAAAAAAAAAAGGTAAAAGTTAAACATTAAGCCTTGCTCACCTAAAAAAAAAAAAAAGGATACAATTAAAAAAATTGGAGGTTTCAAAAATATGTTCTTTAAAAATGTTACTGCTGTTTGTGCATTATGTGTGCGTAGGTGCACGCACACAGCACATGTGGAGCAGGCAGAGGGTAACCGCAGAATGACTTCTCTTTCCAAGTAGCTTTGAGCTTGCTGTTGACAGACAGTCCATGTGATTGGCAGAACAGCTGCACCATGTGACAAGGTGGAGGCACACAGACCTGTGTGCACACATAACTTGATTTTCTAGTGCCAGTGACAGAGCAAATGCTGCACAACCCTCTGCTTTCCACTTTTCCTGGAAAAGCCAGCTTAACTCATTTAGTTCTTGAGATTAAGACAAAAAAATAATTATGGAAGGGAAATTAGAGGCATCTTTTGTTGGATCTTGCATCACATCATTTCCATTAGCAGAGAAAGAAAATAATCAGCTTAGTTCTTTGATTTTAGAAGACATAGATCAATGGATGTAGATCTGAAGAGATTCTCTGTCAGCAAGATTAGTCAGTAGTGCCTGTGTGCTGGGCAGGCGTGAGGATGGAGAGGGAGGCAACCAAGACTCATTTACACTCACAGTGCGTGATAAATCTAATAAACTAGAATCTCCAAGTTTAGGCTGAACCTTATCAAGGATTATAGTAGATCTTTGCTCACAAAGGGCCAACATTTAAAAATGTTTTTAGACTTGCCACTGTAGACAGCGTTTCTTTCATAAAGTATAAACGCAGTCAAGGATAGAGAACAACGAAAACCGAGCTGGGAAGAAACTAAAAAGGAGCGCTCCCACTGCAGGGGTGGCCCACTGCTATGTGGCTCACTACAGTGGTCTTCCAGGAGGGCAAACGCTCCGGGAGGACCGGCAGCAGCCGGGAGGACCGGCAGCATCTATAACCCACTTCTAGGCCTCCATGCTTTAGCAAGAGCTATGACGGTAATCAAGCCTGCTACAGGGTATGAAGTGATGGTGGTGACGCTGTAGTCAACTTGCTTCTCTTTCTGCCCACGACCACACTTCCTGCATGTCTAATCCCATCCAGAAACTAGTTTCTAAAAAAGTCAATCAATGGCATGGAAGTCTTGCCTTTACAAGTTTCCCGTAAAATTTTCTTTGTAAAAATATATTAACAAACCTATACAAAAGAAACACCCGGCTAACTGAAAACCTTAGAAAACATAAGACTCCAAAGTCTCACAAGGGAAACACTGTCTCACATTCTACAGACTACAACAGGAAACCTTTCATAAACTCAGACACCTAGATCTGTTAAAAATGTCAATGACTGTCCAACTCAGATGGCAGGAGGGCACAGTCTGTGGTGAGAAAGGGACCAGCGTTACAGAGCCATCACCTCATCCTTCCACACTGAGGGGGCGGGGCTGCAGTTCTGACGTGTGTGCTCACACTTCACAGGCTCACTCCTGTGGGAGCAGTGGCTCAGCGACCCCGTGACTGTTGACTGCATTGCGAGTGAGCGCACACTCTCAGACAGAGCGACAGGGAACTTCAATCCTGTCCACCACCTGAAGGTTGCCTCCCGGGTTTGTGTTCCCACCCCAGCTGCTGTGTCTGAAATCAACACTCCATAAGGAGAAGTACTGTACAGAAACCTTATAGAACAAGGAAAAATGTGAATTCACTAAAAATTCTATTCTTTGTAACTTCTGTGGTTTCTCATAAAGCAAATTAAACATAAGATAACTGCCAGGCATGGTGGCACACACCTTAACCTCAGCATTTGCAGGGCAGAGGCAGCTGATTGAGTTCCTGACTGGCCTGGTTACACAGCAAGTTACAGAGGGTCAATAAACAGTAAGACTGTCACACATGCACCACACACACACACACACACACACACACACACACACACACACACACACACACAGAGAACCTACACAAAGAAAATACTTTTAAAGTTAGATCACCTAAGTTGGATATTCCAAGTCCCCAGCCTCAATTTCACAGAGTTCCAGAGTGACTTTACACTGTTTCTGAGCTTACTGTCCATTTCAGGCATATCTAAAGACAAGGCAGACAAAGTCTCTCGGCGACCCGAGTGCGCAGGGGCCTTTAGGCTCCACGGCACACACAGGCGGCTGGTGAGGTTACGGTGGCATGTGCACACTTGGCCTTCCCTTACCAGTCACAGCACATCTTCAGTGTGGGTTACCCCACAGCCGTCTAACTCCCTGTCCATTCCGCCTGGACCGAAGCTTTCTTCAGAGACCACCACAGTCTATCTTTTATATCTGAGAGCAACCAGACAGCATATACAACCCTGAGAAAATGAATGACTGAGATAAAATTAAGCCATCACATGGAACCCAGAAGTCAAACAGTTGTCAAGGACGGGTATCAAGGAGTAAGGAGTACACAGGCCGTGGGGGGAACTGGACAGGAAACCAGAGTGCTTACGGAATTATTCACCTCTCAGGAGAGCTGAGGACATGAGTACTAACCTGACATGGACTAATAAGTCTTTCTCTACACCCGTGCTGTTTGTTTAATACTAAATATAAAACCATGAGTGAATAGTCCAACCCAAATAATGAATCAATTAACATCGAAGGACATTTCTAAACACAAGAATGAAGGTTTGTCAGTCTATGCAGGAAGCCATTGAAGAAAGCCCTTAAAAATTTTGACAGGGCTGCCGAGGCGTACCTCTTCACAGCTGACGGCTTCTGGCACGTGGGCGGAGGGGGACAGCAGGGGGTTATCTTTAAGAGGCTGGCCACGAAGAGTCTGACCATGCTCCAGTGAGTGTATGGGCAACACAGACTGGGCTCCACATATTTTCCCTTCTTTTTTTGGGGGGGGAGGGAACAAGAGTGATGGTGGGTGGGCCTGGAAGGACCAAGAAGTGAGTGTGATAGGCGTGCATCGTGTAAAATTCCCAAATAAACATATTATATTGAAAAAAAGAATGGAGGCTGGTACACTGTGTGGCTCACTAGGTTTTTATAACTGTATGGGAACACTGGGAAATAAAGTATGACCAGCAAAGTTTATAGGCATTTTATATTCTTCTAAATAAAAATTAAGCATATGGTTTTTGACTTTTTAAAAATTAACATTTAGTTTATTTATTATGTGTGCTAGAAGACAACTTTTGGGAGCTAGTTCTTGCCTTCCATCATGTGGCTCCCGGGGATCAGACTCAGGTTGGAGATGACAGCAGGTGCCCAGCCAGACCTAAGCACGAGGCTGGGCCTGCTTCCTGATGCTGCCACGGTGGTACACTGAGAGAGGAAGGTGCGTGACCTTGGGCCTAGTACAGAAGAGTCCCTCTCTGACTCACTTTAACTCCACTGAAACCACAGGCACCGTGTACCCGTGCTCACCTTTGGTTTCCTCAGGCACCGCGTACCCGTGCTCACCTTTGGTTTCCTCAGGCACCGCGTACCCGTGCTCACCTCTGGTTTCCACAGGCACCGTGTACCCGTGCTCACCTTTGGTTTCTTCTGTCCACCCTGGCTAGTTTCCCCAGTCACTTACAGATCAGAAGGAAAGGAAGACAGAGCAGCTCACTGCAATCATCCATGACCCCAGCCTCACTGCCGTAACAGCACATTCCACTGTCACAACGATGTAAGCCCGATTCCTCCACACCCGAGTCACTTCTCACAGGGCGGAGCAGGGCATAGTGCCATGTGGCTCTTCGAGTACTTTCTCTTTTTATCATGTGATGATAGCTAGTTCTTATCCATATACATGCAAGTTTCAAGTCTTTCACTTTCAGCTTGAGTGCAGGTATGTCAAATAAATGCTCCACTCTGACAGTACAGGTATCCTGAACTGCCCAGAGCAGCTCTTCACTCAGAGGCTTTCCACAGATGTTAAATAAAAGTTTTCCAAAGAAAAAGACAGAATTGAAGACGTGCTCACTTTCACGGTATGAAACCCAACACTGCGAATTGGTACTATCTATGTACTATCGATGAAACATGGGTCCTCCCATAAACCAAAGCACTTGGCTGGCTGCTTTGGTGAGAAGCCTGCTATTCACTCACGACACCTGAGATGGTCTGAAGCACAGCTGCAGGTTAAAGGGTTTTTGTTATTTTTATTTATTTTATTATATGGGTGTTGTGTCTGCGTGTTATGTCTGTGCGTTTGCTGCTCGGAGCTCACAGTAGTAGAAGAAATTGTCTCCTGAAAGTTGTCATCGGACCTAACACGCATTACAAGAACTCAAGGTCTCTCTGTCTCTCTCTGTCTCTGTCTCTCTGTGTCTCTGTCTCTCTCTGTCTCTGTGTGTGTGTGAATGAGAGAAAGAGACAGACAGAAGAGAACCAGATCAGAAGGCAAAGCTTGTGAAGACTGCAGTTCTTAAACCTCATTCCCCAACTGAATAGCCAGAAGATACAGGAATGCCTAGGAATGCAAAACCCTGGCTACCTGACCCCAAAAGCTCCACCTCCACAGCTCCCTACGAATGCAAGGTGCTTCTGACCCCCCCCCCCCCTTTGAAACCGGCTTCAACAACTCCTAACAGCCAGAAACTGACAAGGGAGTAAATGACCTCGGTCAGCAAGTCAGCGGAAGAAATTAAAATTTCAAATGCTATTGCTCGGATTAAAAGGAGCTATCAAAGTTACTTTTAATAAACCAAGCACAAGTGGAGACTGGGTTAGTGTGATGGCCTCGCACTCCGTACAAGGGTCCCAGAGCGAATCTGCCCTGCAGCAACCAGGCCACTCATCACGGACTCTGGAGACTGCATTAGTCGACAGGAATTAGACACGTGAACAAATGCCACTGTGTCTCCAGACGGGACCCAAGGCAAAGAGACTGCTCTGAGTTCCTTCACATAAACTTTCGTTATTTTGTAAGTACACCAATATATTATCTACTAGAAGACATTTTTAAAAAGCCCTAAACACCCATTTACAACTGAACAGGACTCCATCAGAATTAAAACTATTTACCCTTCAGAAGAAAATGAAAAGACAGACCATAGATTTTGGGGAAAAAAAATCTCCAGAAAAAGGTCTTCCAGAATATATAAATATTTCTCAAAACAGAGGATTAGGAAAGTAATAAAATGGGGGCCATTTCATCAAAGGCACCTGGGAGTGTAAATAAAGGCGTGTGAATGGGAGCTGCGGACCCAGGCCCCTCCCTCAGCTCGCGGCACAGCAGGTATACCTGTCTTCCTTACACATAAACACAGCGGACAGAGACTTCATAGGGAAATTCAAATGAGGGAAATAGAGAGCCATCACTGTGAGATGCCAACACACAGCCATCAGGGTCACTGGTGACTTCCTGTGTTATGTACGGGTGGGACTGTGTCATCCCACCTCTGGGAATCTACCTTGGAACTATGAAAAGATGTTCCCGGGCTGACGCTCACAGCTGAACTGATCGAAAAAGTAGAAAGGTGGAAAGAGTTCGCTGGGACATTTCCCCTGAGCAGGAGACCTCCTCAACAAAAAGAAGCCATTGAGACAAACACGAAACCGGTATGCTGGGTTACAAGTCTACATATCATATGACTCAATTTACGTGAAGTATTTTTTTTTTAACACAAATCATAGAGACAGAAAGTGACCAACAAGTGTGCCGAAGGGAACATTCTGAGGGGACAAAAATGTTCTATTCCAACTTCTGACACCAGCTCTGTAGAGTTTACTTTAAAGAGCTGCTGAGATATCAAACATATTGAATGGCAGGAAGCCTTTCATGAAAGCTAGCATTATAAAATAGTAAGGTGGGACTGTAACCAAGGCAAGACAAAAGCTTAGTGTGACTTCAAATTAGTTATCACACATAATACCATTTGGGGTAAGCCTTACACAGAGAATTCAGGAGTCCCAATGGTCAGTGAGCACTCGCCCTCCCCCAGAGATAGAAGGCTTGTGGGGCCGTGCGACGCCCTGATGTGCAGCCTAGGAGCTAAGGCAAGCGAATCTCTAAAACCGTAAGTCCTGCCTATCGTCAGTAATTCTGTGTGGTGGGTCATGACCTGCTTTTTTAACCCCTTCTGATTTAGTCCTGTCCCCATGACCACACTGGTTCTAATTCTCTTTCTTAGGAAAACTGCTTCCTTAGATAAGAAACTACTGAAGTATTGCTTTCATGTTTAATAAATCCTTACCTCCTCCCCATTAGGTCTAAATGAGAAAGGCTGCTTGGTGTGTAAATGAACACGGTCCTATACGGCCGACGGTTCCTCTTACAAGTAACGAGTACTGAGCACTGGAATAGAGCACAGGGCTGGGGCTGCAAACTGAGTTAGTGGGCAATGGCTGGCTAGGAACCGCAGCAGGATGCCTGCACGCATGTCCACATGCGTGTGCTTACATGTGCTTCCTTACAGCAGCTCTCGGTGGAAAGCTCAAGCGCCCACACTGACTTTTGCCCTGATGTAACAGCACACATGGAAAACTGCACAGCTGACCGCACCTGACAGCTCACATAAGGTGTAGGCACACTAAAAGTACCACGGCAATCGCCTTTAGGCTGTGCGTACAGGTGGGTGGGTATGTGTGCGCAAATTTGCTATTTAAGCTTGCGTTCTATCCCCAAAATAATTCATTACGCGTATGCAAATATTTCAACTTCTGAAAGAAATCTGAAACACTTTCAGTGCCAAGCATCTCAAACACATGTTTATGTACTGATTTTCAAATATACAAATTCATTAGAATAGTACTTACAAAGCCCCAGAGCACAAGAAGTATATTTTATTTTGCCAGACAGAACTGACTTCTTGTTTTGTGACAAGTGCTATAAAACAAAAGATTTTCCCTTAAAAGTAGGGGAAATTCTTCCTAAAATGTGCCAATGTAGAATACTTGTTTATCCTCAGCACTCAAAGGTTTAGAAGAGAAAATGACAGCAATGTGTCGCAGTTGCTAAGCACCTTACCTTCGGGGTCAACCGCAGAAGGACAGACTTCTCTGAGGAGATCTCCAAGTGTATGCAGCTGTCCATCTGCGGCCACAGGACGGAACAGCTTCTGAATGAAAGGCCGTTCAGTCGTGGTCTATCGGAAAAATAAAAAACCCAAGCGAGTAAGTCTTTGTTGCTGTGGCTGCGACTCCAGACACACAGGTCACAAACATGAAGCTGGCATTAGCGTCTGCTGAGGTGGCACAAATGCAGATAATAACTGTGAGGGTCACTGGGGGAAAAGGTTAACTAACATAATAAACGCTGGTCCATCAAATCACGCAAGTATGGAGTATCAGACACTCAGAAGTGTGCACCCCAACCACCAAGCACAGAGATAATCGCTGGCGGGAGGCTTTAAGGGGCCAGCGAGATGACTCAGGGGAGTACTGCTGCTCTCGCAAAGGACCGGGATCTGGGTCACAGCACCCACAGGGTGGCTCACAACCATCTGTCACTCTTGTTCCTGGGGATTCCAGGGGAATTACCACCTTCTCTGGCATCCAGGAGGACCAGGACATGCACACATGTGGTATATACACATACACATGGACAAAACATTCATGCACATTTTTAAAAAAACTTTTTTCAATCTTTAAAATTATAAGAGAGTTAAGTGGGGCAACAGACATTTGATAACAATGAATTCACACCAAATTCACACCAAGAGGCCAAGGTTTGATAGAGGTAAGGATTTCAGTGCCGGGGGTGGGCTATTTCCCTGCGAATTACTGGTCAAGAAGGCCCACAGACTTCCCAAACAACGCAAGGTACTGCCATTGCCCACCATAACTAGATAGTAAGGCCGTATTGCTGAAGACAGCACACACTCTAGTTGCAGGACAGAGAGAAATCAATTTGGAACTGACCTGGAAATCCTCCCTGCTGGCTAGCTTTCATAGTGCTGGAAGGTGCTACACAGGCCACTGGGGGAGAAAAACCATCAATCGCATTACCCAGTGGTGGTCCCTGCTACAATACTGACCTGCCACACAAGATATGCCCAAGAGGTTCAAGTACAGGCACTGACTTTTAGACCTGAGGCCTGCTCTGTAAACCTGGTCAAAACCCCCTGGCCGGAGAGGCCACCAGCCCTAGGAGAGCTCACTATGGTAGTTGTGCTAAACAGTCACTGTTGAACTGGTTTCTACATGCTTATATTTACACCTATGGATAAACGCTGCCCTAAACTGTGGTCAGAGAAGCTTCTTGCGGTGGGCAGTGATGCAGAGACACATACCCAGCCCAAGCCCTGAGAGTAAGTTACTAAGTGTCCGTCCCTAAATAGGAAGTCTATTATCAACCTCTTACTCCCAAAGGCTCACAACTCACACAAGATGTGTGTTGGGGGGGAGGGGGGGGAGGGCAGAAAGAATTTAAGGGTCAGACGATGCAGGAGTGCAGTGAAATGCTGTCCTCTGGACGTGCTGTGGATGGTTGCCAGGACAACATCGTATCAGTCAACGTCACAGCAAGGGGAGGGGAGGGAGGGGCTCAGAGATTCCTACCCAGAGCTGAGGAGTTACTGACAGCTGCTGGCTGTTCAAAGAGACTCATTATTCTTCCGGTGTGTGGTTGATGGTAGGCTGTCCGTGCGTCAGAGGACAGCCCTATCCCTATATGCATACAAGCAATATTACTCAGACTGAGTGAGTTACTGAAGGAGAAGGAGGAGAAGGGTAAGGAGGACGAGGAGGGGGAGGAGGGGGGGAGGTGGAGGAGGAAGAGGAAGAGGAAGACGATGACAAGAAGACATGGAGGAAAACAGACATACTGGGATTTGGGTTGTGATCAAGGTAACTGCATTCATATGAAACTGTTCAAGCATAAGTAAAACTACCTTTAACCCCACCCCCACGAAGCCCGCTTAACTACTGCACTAAACAGAAAATGTCTCAGAAGAGTCTACCGTGAGAGCGGTGGGGTTGCGGGGTGACAGAGCATCAGGACAGTCACCAAAGCATCAGGACAGTCACCAAAGCATCAGGACAGCCACCACAACAGACTGTTCCTCAGAGACGCCTTCTTCTGCTCGCTTGTAGGCCTATTTTCCTTTCATCAGTGACCAGAGTACAGCAGCTCTGCCATCGGCTAGCTCAGGCTGGCCTGGAACCTACCACCCCGCCCCCACTCCGCCTCACGAGTGCTGGGATGGCAGGTGCTGGGCAGCACCAGCTCAGCATTCTCCACTGCTTGGTGTGTTGTTAGCACACTGTGCCAAGCACAAACTGAGACATGAAAATGATTTCTTTCCACCCCAACTGTTAGTCCATCCTATGATGTTAAGTTTTAACTGCAAGCCTCCTGATATGAAAAATCACAAAATGTCCACGAACAAAAATACGCCTAATCTAAGACTATTACTTCAAACACCTACACAAAAAGATAAACCTTTGCGCACGCACGCGCACAAACACACACACACACACACACACACACACACACACACACTTTTAATCAGAGGAAGTTATTCCTTTTTGAAGCAGCTAACACTTTAGAAACTAACAGAAACTAAAACATGAGGAAAAACATGTAAGTGTTAGCAATTTAGGGGATATACAGTAAATGCTAAAAAGTGTATGTGAACAACATTTGTGTCAATAATAAAAACAAATTGTGCAAAACAATAGTTCAGGAACACTTATCAGAAATAATATGGTTCCCTTCACTAACAGGCCCACAGTTAAAATGTACTGTTATCTTTTTATTTATAAAGCCTATAGTTTAGTACACACATTAAAAACCCTATTGTGCCTAGATAACTGATCAACTACACAAAGACAATAAAGTTAGGGAAGCCCCGGAAGCAAGGAAATGAAAGGGACCAGGGCACTCACTTGCCATGGCCACCACCCATTTAGGGCTGTCTGTCTTCCAGGTCACCAAGAGGCTTTTAAGACCTTTAGTAAGGGACGGGACCTGATGAAAAAGGCCTTTTCTCTCCACATTAATGGAAGGCAGCATGGGGACAGCCTAGGTAGGAGATGAAGCGAAGGTGACTGTGTAACAGGGTTTGGTGGGACAACCTGCACAGGCAGGGTGGGAAGGCCGCACTGCATCCCAACCGAGAGAAGCAAGCAGCATGCACCAGCTGGAGCCCAAACCAGCAATGCCACGGTGAACTCCACAGCTTCCCATGCTCACTCATGCCTGACTAGCAGCAGAAATGTGAGGTAGCTGAGTTACAAAAATTACTTAAAAAACAACAGGCTAAACAGGAAAAGCCAAATAGTCATGGTTACACGTTAAAAAAGAAATTCTAATTCCAGTATTGAAAAACAAATGCCCTGTTAGTTCTCAGTATAGCTCCTGCTTTCACTCTCCCAGAACAGTAGTGATAAAACTTTCCACAATAATGCACCTTAACTCAACACCATAAAACATCGGCCAAGGCAGTTCTCCAAAGGGAAGTGCTGCTTGCATCGATCACAGAGAAAATGCAAAAGAAAAGGTGGAGGCCATCAGCCAATACTGCATCAGTGCCGACAGGACAACTCCAGCTCACCCCAGACCATTTACTAGACTTACTCAGTTAATTTAGAGATTAGACAACATGTAAACAGTGTAAGTAAGAGACACTCTCACAAACTATGATCAAGTCAGAGTCTCAGGCATCTATGCCTGATTTTTAAGGTATTGTCAGAGGAAAGACTCTGCTATGATAAAGAACTAGCTAGTGGTAATCATTCTTATACAACTATGGACACAATGGCCTAACTTCTCCAAAAATAACATTACATACACACATAGCTGTGTACAGATGAGGGCAACACATTCCATTCTGCAAAGGAGCTCACGCAGGAAGAAAGACAATTCAAAAGAGCTTCAGGAAGTCCCTGAAACCGACCAGATTCACTAGGCCTCTCCTGCCACAGTAAAGAATAAAAGCTAAGAGTCCCTCTCCTTGAGGGAAGCTGAGCTACAAGGACTATCAGACAAGCTGATGGGCAAAGATGACTCTGAGATCAGACCAGCTGCCTGGAAGGGGTTTAGACCAACTGAGGCCCTTGGAAAGGACACTCTGCAAGCTGTCGAGCTATCTGCAGGCTGTACAGTGTGTTCCAGGTTCCTAGTTTTTGTGAGCTGCCATTCATGCTGGGGCAGGCATCGGTGATGCAGCTGACTTTGAGCCATTTCTGCTCCAGTGAGTAACCCCTCACCCATACTCCTGGGTAAAATAACCACAATAAAACTTACTGGTTCACGAACTTGGACTTTGGTGGTGCCCATACTTTGGTCTGCTATTAAATCCCTATCTAGGGTGAAAAGACCTGTGTGTTGTGTCTTCCCACAAAAAATTTTGTCGCACAATAATGCTCAGGACAGCGAAACTCAGAAACAGCTTTAATTCAAAGAAAAGAAAGAAGAGTGTTTTAGAGAGACTTCTACTTAAGACTTCAGTTGGCACAAACCAATGACGATGGGCGGATGCATTAGAGGCGGGCAGCGCTTCCTAACAGTGGTCCCCCGAAGGCTTAACATCACTCCGGCACTAGGATAACTATGCTTTAAACTAAAAATCCTTAAACAATAAAACCCAATTCTGCACAAATGATACTTTACAAAATTAAAAACCCAAACAATTGCTAGGTCACCAGATCTTCTGGCTAGCAGTGAATTTTTTTCCTATGCCATTGAAAGACTCCATAGTAAACCAGAGCTACTTCCATTCCATTCACGAGGGTAAGGACATCACAATGACTGGCATAAAGAGAACTGCGGAGGACAGGGATGTTTCCCCTTGTTAAAAATAGCTTAAAAGATCGTTTGTAACGAAAGTGTGAGTGGAAGAACAGGGAGGAATGGTCAAGCAGGACCGTGGCTGCAGCCTAGGAGTCTTCATTAAAGATCTGCCCTGCACTTACGAGGGCATCATTACGCTAATTCATGAACAGGTGGATAGCACCCATGTAAGTGACTATAATACAGTAGTAAATGACAGCAGAAACATAAACTAGTGCTGTGGGGAAATACCATAAAGCAAGAACACAAACTTTCACTCCCAGGGCTTGGGTCACACACAGCTCGGTGATAAAGCACTTGTCTACCATGAGCAGGGCTGGGCCACTAGACTAAAGCAAATCAAACCCAGATTCTCCACCAATAAGAACAAAAATAGAGAGAAGAAAAAAAAAACCAAAACATCAGAAACAAAAAAAAACCCCAAGACCCTAACAAGTTACATAAGGTTAAGTTCTGAGAGTGAAAGGTACCCCAGCAGTATAGGTAAAAGCAGTGATTGCATACACAGAGTGTAAACTTTTAAAACATCATTTCAAAAGACGATGAAAACCAAGGTGAATCCAGATGGCCTCAAGCTTCCAACTCACAACAGACTTGATTTACTTTTTAATGAAGAAAGAGATAATCACATTTCGGCATTCATAAGAACCTGGAGTAACAGTACTTGTTAGAAACTCGTGGATAACAAACCCCAGCTAAGGGCCAGTGTACAGAGCATAGCAGAATAAACAAGTGTGACTGGAATTCTAACTCCTAACACAAAGTACTGTCTCTAAGAGAAATCCAATACTGGGAGTCCATCTCTCAATCTGATAAGCTAGGAAATGTTACCTGTGATTAATTATTATGATATAATAATAAGACAGATAATTCCTAAACTGTAGACTGAACAATGCAGTATGTGGTAACAAAGGCTAATTCTTTTCACTCCTAACTTTTAAAGCACTATTAATAAAAGGAACAGTAGTTGTTACAGAACCAACTACAGAGAGAATCAAAAGCAATTAAGAGTCTCCTTCAATTTCCTTTGATACTTTATTAATTCAAGTAAGTGCTCATGGCACAAAGTCAAAGACAGAGCCTTACATAGGCGTGCTGTCAGACTTTACCAACTGTAACACGATGTAGGCTTCAAACTGTCACAGCACACGTGACTGAAGATAAATTCATGCATGTCAAATTCTGCATCACATGCTTTTCAGAACCAGGCTCATATTTAAATTAGCTTAAGAATATACACAATTACAAGATGCATTAAAAAAAAATACCAGAGTGGTTTAAACAATGCCGAGGCTTCACAGTTAGGTCTCTGGGGAAGGTGGGTGGGGGCCCAGGAAGCAGGAGCTCGAACCTTTCATCCCTTCTGGAGGGAAATGGAGACTTGAAAACAAGTATGTGACAGGCTAGCTGAAATACTCTGCAGCCCCCTTTCAATGTTCCCAACGACACCAAGAAATAATAATTAGATTCACAAAGCTGTCATTACTCCAGCCAGGAACACTTAATCTCCAAAGCAGCAGTCTTAATTGAGACTATGATTAAACGACAAGCATATAGCTTCACATCTGGGTTAAAGTTTGTTTTGTCTCATTGAAATTATTATACTTATAATTCTGTCTAGACAATGCCAAATATATTTTGCCACATAATAGATAAAGCAAATACAGTTAACAGTTTGTGTGTTCTTCAAGTCCTTTCGCTATAAAATCCGCGGTACAGAGGAGCACGGTGGACTACTGGAGACAGGACTCTATGAGGCTGAGCCTGCTGACAGAAGACATGGGCTGCTTGAAAATACTTGTCTTCAAGTTTTGATACACAAAACACGAATAGGTGCAATTTGAGTGTGCTTCAGAACATTCACAAACATGCGACAATCACATGACCATGGAGTACTTGAAATCTGGCTTGCCCCAAGGTAGAGAGGCTATTAAAAAAAAAAAAAGAAAATGCTTGTCTTACTGTGTGTGTATGTGCAGTGTATTTGTGTGTACACTCAGGCCAGGGGCTGACATCTAGTTCTTTTTTTAAAAAAATAACTTCTCTACCTTATGTTTTACATTTTAACTTTTTATTCATTTATTTTTATGTCTTTTGCTTGTGTGCATGTCTGTGTACCACACACATGTCTGGTTCCCATGGAGGCCAGAGAATGGCACTGGATCCCCTGAGACTCGAGTTCCAGACGGTTGTGAGTCAGCGTGTGGGTGCTGGGAACAAACTCAGGCCCCCTGGAAGAGCAGCCAGTGCTCTTAACCACTGAGCCGCCTCTCCAGCCTCACCTTACTGTTTGAGACAGGGTCTCTCACCGACCCAGCTGGCCAGTGACCTCAGGGGTGCCCTGCTGTGGGTTTAGAGCAGCACAGTCACACGAGGCTTATGTGGTGCTAGGCATCTGAACTCGGTTCATGTATTTGTGTGGCAAGTGCTGGGCCAGCTCCCTAGCCCCAGTTTAACTTCTTTATATAATAAACTTTTTAGTAGCATGGCTACAGAAGAAGATTCAAGTGAAGATAGTACTGTTAATAATTCTAGAAATAGCTAACTTAGTACACTAAACATATCTCTACAAAAGAATTCAGAGTTATTCTAAGAGAATCATAAAGTTTCATTCTACTTAATAACCTTAATATTTTTGCTAATTGTTTTGAAAGTCACACTAAAAAGTTAGATGAATACAGAATAATGTAACTAATTGACTTACTTTCTTTTGAAAAGTCAAAGGGTAGTTTTGCATGAACTTTTTATCTTTACAGACATTGACATAAAATAAATTAGAAGCATTTTCAATTTGTACAAATAAAGTAGCAAGAGGAAACGTCTGAGTGAAAGCAGCCACGCTGATCTCAGAAGTAGGGCTGTTCTGAAGGCCAGTCAAATATCTTCCCCAGGAGACAAGTTGAGTCTACACCCGGCCAAGAACCCGTGACTCTGCACAGAAGCAGAACGGCCTCTACGCCCACCCTCCACACACGCTCTGCTAGTTTTACAGTGACTGCTGAAGCTTACTATAAGGGGCTAGTATTATTTTTGATGATGCATATAAATTTTCAGTGTATCCCAATGAAGTATCAGTAGACTATATGAAAATTCTTGTTTAAATTTTTAAAGCAGCAAATAAAAGTGTTAATTCATAGATCTGACTGCTGATATAATCTACAGGACAGCAAGTTTAAAAACAAAGCACTTGACTATTATGAAACACAAGAACTAAAAGCACAAAACTTAGAAGCAAAGCGAGGAAGAAGCCTGCAGCCTTGGCTTACCAAGCTTAGGTTTTCTTAGTGATGGCAACATAAAAACATGAGCAACAACTAAGATTAAATGGATGCTCACCAAAACCTGAAGAGTCTGTGCTTCAAATGACACCATCAAGAAACAAAGACAATCCACATCACACATCTGACTAGTACCTAGAATATATAAAGAATTCTCAAAACAACAGAGAGACAGTCTCATTTAAAAATGATCAGAGGGGCTGGCAAGATGTCTCGGCAGGTTAAGGTGCTTTCTGTGCAACTGTAATGACCTGCGTTTGACCTGCAGAACCCACATAAGGTAAAAGAGAGACTCGACTCCACAAAGTTGTGGGGGTTGGTCTTGTGCACTGTGTATTTAGATACTGATTTCTGAGCCCAGAGATCTGGTTCAGTCCAGTCCCTAGCATTGTCATAAGTATTGAACCATCTCTTGTATCAGTGTCAATAAAGGATGCTCCTCAATTATCTATGATTGGCAATTAATAAAGAGCTGATCAGCCTATGGCTGAACTTCTGATCCCAGGGAGAGGGTCCTAAAGAAGGAGAGAAAGGAAGGAAGGAGGTGGCCATGGGGCAGAGGGTCCAGAAGAGTTGTGATGAGCAGACTGCCAAGGCATTTGCCGTGAGGACACACGTGGAGCAGAACTCAGATTGAAGGTAAAGGACCATGTGGCTTAGACAGCTTAGAGGGTTACACTGGCTGAATTATCTGCCCAGTCACAGTGCTTAAAGCTTGCTAATAAACTTAAGAGGTCTTTGTGTCAACTATTTGTGAGCTAGACTAGGACACATAAGGTTATCAAGCTTAAATTACTGACAAAAGTTTCCCTTTAACTTCCTCATGTGCACTGTGTGATGTGTGCCCACATACACATAATCACATACATAAATATCACGTATAATATGCTGGGCTGAAGACGATAAAACTGAGCAAGCAAGCACTGGCAAGGATGCTGGCACTCTCATTCACAGTGGGCAAGAATATGATGAAGATGCTTTGGAAAACACACTAACAAATAATCAGCATACAGTCTGCAGACTATACTCTTTAAATACCCACAGAAGAGAAATGAACGTAAGTGATGACCATGAGAAACTGCATGAAGACTCACTCAGCATACAGTCAGAATAGCCCCAGATGAACAGTCCAAATGCTTAGCAATGGGCAGCAGCCGTACACTGGACCATACAAGACCCCCCTCCCTCCAATTATTCTAGTAGAGCAACCATGATCTACAACAAGCACGAGCCTGGGACATTATGCAAGAGAAGATTCCAGATACAAAGGACTGTGTACTTTAACCCTCTAGTTTCTTACAATGTCCAGAATGGGCAAAAAGCACAAAGACAGAAAATGACCCAGTGGTTGTCGTGAGTGTGGAGATGAGCAAGTGCTCTGAGCTACTGGGCATGGGAACCTCCTCTTCAGGAGGTGAAAACTGAGACCTGTGTACAGTGGCAGGTGTGGGAATTTGTCACGGTCTAATGAGAGACACGCCTGCTACTAGACCAACAAGTCCGTAAACTGCTGCACACTCAGGAGTAGTTAGGGCAAGAAAGAGCCGGACGCTGCTGCCTGCTGCACACGAAAGCTCTGCTTTAGTCTTCTTTCTACTCTTATAACTTGATGGGAGTGGTGTATCCTCTTGGAGAAGGCCTCAAGCTTTCTAAGAGACTATAAGTTCCTTCAAAATAATAATTATGTTAAAAAAAAAAAAAGGGTCCATAGCACCCAAACAAGGGTTAGAGAACTATTCTTACCCTTATCAGCTCAGAACACGCCACACTTCCTCCAACAGAACCAGCAGCATAGCAGTTCTTAATTAGGATGGAAGAAAACTTTGCCAGATTGCCAAAACTCATTTAATATTTTATGACCTGATAATTAAAACGCAGTTGGAAAGGTTTTAAAGCACAAGACGTTAGTTTTAAGATGAACGCTTACTAAATGCATGCTGTTAATAGGGTCACTGTGAGCACATGTGCACCCACAGATGCCAGGTCCCCTGGAGCTACAATGAAAGGCAGTGGTGAGCTGCTCCAATGGGTGCTGGGAGCCTAACTCAGGTCCTGTCTATAAGAGCTCTTAACCCCTGAGCCACCTGTCTGTCCCCAGAGTCACCTTCTATACATGTGATCTGTCCACTTTAATTCATTATCTTGAGTGTCATTTTTTGTCAACAGAATATAAAATCCAAAGTCACCATGAATGGGTTTTACGATATGGTCTGTGAACTTGAACAAGTAAGGAATCCCTGGGTCCCCTGAGAGCTCTGGGGTCACTTCCAGGGGGTGCACAGGATGGGGTTTACCTCTGCTCCAGCTGTCCTAACACCCAATAATGTTGCCACTGTTCGGTGCGACATCAGCAAGCAGATCACACCGAAGGCCCAACGTGCAGGGAGTGCTTGTCCTATTGCAGAGACCTAGCCAATCTCCTCCACTGCCTCCTCACGCAAACTCTCAACTTAGCACTCAAGGGTAAGTACAACACGTGTTCCTGGACCGCATGGGAATCTGTAATCTGGAGCTTCCTCCCAGTGCTTTGTCACCTGGAGCGGCCTGTAGGCCAACATGAGGAAATCGGGCACTGTGTCCTAGCCCTGTGACACAGTGCAGGGACACACAGTGCTGCAGTATGGAGGGAAAAGCAACATGGACAGGTAGCCTGGACTGCTGTGGAAAGATCTTCAAGGATGGACATGGGAAGGCACTCTTCAGGGGGTGTGGCAGCCACCCAGGGTGTCCTGAAATCGCTCCTGGTAACCGCCAGTCACCTCCAGGAAGGGTGGAGACCTGGTAACTGCCAATCACCTCCAGGGAGGGTGGAGACCTGGTAACTGCCAATCACCTCCAGGGAGGGTGGAGACCTGATAACTGCCAATCACCTCCAGGGAGGGTGGAGCCTGGTAACTGCCAATCACCTCCAGGGAGGGTGGAGCCTGGTAACTGCCAATTCTCTCCAGGGAGGGTGGAGACAGGGTAACTGCCTGATAAGTTACCTGTTGGATCAGCCCTGCCCATGGGAGGTCTCACCACATCACCTCAGGTCCATGAGCCAGCAGGTGAAGACTTAGAATCCAGACACTCATGGAGCTGGTGATGTGTCTACGCTAACAATCACATGCTCCCATTTGCTATGAAGCACTAGCTCTTCTGGGGCATGGCTAAAATTACAATTAGCCTCTTTGTTGGGCCTTCTGTTGGGGAACAATAAACCAGGACCAAGAAATAGCCTCACTGGCTTGTTATAATCCTCCTGCCGCAGCCTCCTGAGTACTGGGATTACAGGCACAGTCCACCCCCCCACTCCCGTAAACGACTTATTTTAACAGAAGGCTGCTTGTCTTTAGCTCTCTTTTCCTATCCCTGTAGCAGGTTTTCCTGCGCAGAAGTATTCCTCTGTAGTACTGATGACAGCGCTGAAGAACCTTATAGCAGCACAGGCGAGCCTAAGGCAGGACATTGGGAACTTAAACAGGATTCTGGGAGGATCACGTACACCAACGATAAAGTAGGTACAGCGACTGATGCGTGCCTCTGTCCCCAGTACTGGAGAGGCAGAGGCAGAGGCGGGCAGATCTTTCTTCGTGAGTTTAAGACCCAGCCTGGTTTATATAGTGGGCCTGGACATCCCCATGTGGAGAGACCACTCACCAAAAACAAAACAGAACAAAATATAACAAAACAGATTGATGTAATTCTTGTATAACGTAAGTAACAATTTGCCCAACTAAGAAATGGAGGCTGTGGGAGGGGCTGCTGAAGACTTCACTAGCATGAGATACTAAACCGTGACTGAGGTAAACACAGCTTCATGAATAATTACCAAACCAGAGATGAGCAGAAGAGCATGGTATTACAATTTAAAATACAATGTTTTACTCAAAAAATTTTAGTTGCCCTAGAATTAAATGCAGTAAAGGGCCATCTCCTGGCCGTAGAAAACATGAAGTACAAGTACAGGATATAACAGAGTGCTGTTAGAACACTCCAATGCAATAAAACTAATCCACCACATACAAGACAGAGGCAGAGAAGTAAAAATTCTCAAAACTTTAAAATAACAGTATATTCAGGAAGAAAGTAAATTTGTTGATTCTATTCCATTAAGCATTCCTAAAGCAACATAAAGAGTTCAAACCACTTTGATGTGCAGATTCTTTTGAAGGCTACTCAGCCCTGTTTTATATGAAGCGTCCGCAGGAAGCATCCGCAGCTAAAGCGAACACCTAGGGAAGAGCACCCCTCCCGGATCCTATGTCACTGGAAACGTACAGTCAGAAATTAGCCATGACTTACAGTAACAGTTGTCTTCATCATGAGGAGAGGCTTTCAGGGTAAGCACTATGCACCTTTAAAAAGTAAACTTCAAGACCTTCATTAAAATAGAAAACGGTTTACTGGGTAGAAAAAACACTTTTCAGATTAGTGAGTCAGAAGGAGGATTCCAAAAGGGAGGGGAAATGGGGTCGTTGGGGAGAGAAAAAGGAAAGAGAGAAAGACACAAAGATCAAGAGAAAAGCCTATTAGAAATGTGTTATTTAAACAAGTAGAACACATTATTTCCTCTTGTATATGAGAAATAAGCACTAACTCTCTTATCTATACTTTGAAATCTCTATGTAAAATAAGTACAACACTGGGTATCGACAACATTAGCTTCTTACCCCCTTTAAGAGGGGTCTAATACAGGCCGGCCTCCACCTGACTACCCAGCTGAGTGGGACCCTGACCGTCTGATCATCCAGCTGTTACTTCCAGAATACAAGGCTTATTACAGGCGTGTGCTACCCGCGCCTTCTTACCACATGTTAATTTTCTGTATTTTGAATATTTGTTTACAATAATGATATGAAGATACGCCTTATAAGGCATAAATGATGGTCAATCAAGTTCAGTAAATCATATGTCGTCTCATACATGCACTAACATTAACTTAGCCACGTCTCTATTACACAGTAAACCATGAGTGGACTCAACAGGCTTTCAAAACCCTAATTTAGCACCAGTTCACAACTAGTTCAATTTGATTTGATTTGTTTTATACATAATTGTGTCACAATATGTGAACGCAGCAGTGGCTGTCATGAAAGTATCACACCTGAGGTACATATACGGTCTATTCAAATTTGTCTCCTAAACTTGTCTCTAAACCTGTTAAATTATAATCAGACTCTTGCTTTCGGTGAAGAGCTTTCTCTCCCTAGGCTCTCAACTCAAGGCTTTCCTCTCCGTCAGTGGCTTCTCCCACCAGCTCTGACCTGGTACCCTGTCTAAGCAGACCATTATGAAATTCACCCTGCTCAAACACAGTGTATTCTATAAAATGTTCCAAGGCATAAAGCTCAGATAATACACTGAAGGCTACTAGAATGAGGGGTCACTTTTCTTCAGGTGTGTGGCAGCACAAACTGGACTCAGGGAGGACACTAAGGTGGGAGGGACACACGATGGTGGTGTGGAGCACAGTGGGACAGGAGGAGGGCTTGGGTGTATATAATCAAGGCACATTATATATATATATTATATATTATATGTATGAAACTGCTCAAGATTAAATACAAATATTTCTATATGGAAGTGACTCAACAACATTGCCATGTTTTATAAGACACACTGATATAAAACACATATATACATATATGTACATATTTAAACATACATACATATACATATATACATATATAAATAAAAAGCTGTCCAGCTCCAATCAGAAAGATTTACAAGTTACTTTTTCTTAGTTTGCATGTCTGCAAGTGCGTGTAAGTGCTACTGGGGAAGTAACCCGGTCGCTGGGTGTGCTACGCACATGCTATCCACTGATCTACACTTCCAGCCTGCTTTGTTTTTAAATTGATTTTCCTTCTAATATTCCTAAATGAGTACCTTACATATATAATCTACTTGAAAGTATTAGCAAATAGGCATTTTTAAAGTTTGAGTAATTCTACCAAAAGCAACTCTCGTATTTAACCAAAAGAAGGAACCACTACTAAGAATCAAAGCCTGGTAATTCTGTTCTCAGCAGACAGGTGTGTGCTCTGCACGCTATATGAAAATCATTTATGAGAAGAACAGGGAAGAAATTAGAAGGCAGTTTTCCCTATCGAAACAAATAAGTGATTAAGCAGATTTCTGACAGCACAGAGCTGTCAGCAGGCTGAAGGATCGCCTGAGAAGCAGCATCCAGATGCTGGTACTGTGTACAGTTTCAAAAGACTGGAAGTCCAACGAAGATGAAGAAACTACCTGGCCAGTTGGACAGCTGTGAATGTTAAGGTTGACTTAAGACTTAAGAGTAGTGGCACATCAGGCAACGGAAGCCCGCATGTCCGGGAATGCTGGGAGAGCTGAACTTAGCCACTGACCCAGTAAGACCAGCACTTACCAACAGAGCTGAGGATTCACCTCAGAAACATCAGGAAGAGATGCATTCTTATAGATTTGATATGGAGACAGCTTTCTATTTTGTGGTATTAAATACTACACATGCTTCTATTTTCAACAGTGGTAACATTTTAAAGTGTCTTATGTTTAACATAAGTATCATCAATCAATTTTTTAAAATGGTCTTGTTCTTACTGTTCTAATAAAATTCTCAGAAAGGAGAGGTAAAACGATCACGATAGAAGAGAAAGACATAGCAGTAACTGACAGCACAGTGTGTGTGTGCGTGCTACTAATGTAGTAAAAACACTCTTACTTTAAGAGGCTTTATTATTGTGTGTTGTGTGTGCTATGTGCTGGGACGTGCGTGGTGGTCAAAGGACAACTCTGAGGAGCCTGTCCCCTTCTTCCACCTTTATGTGGGTCCCAGGGGTCAACCTCTGGCTGACAGGCTTACATGGCACGAACTTTCCCCCGCTGAATCACCTCATTCCCAAATACTGTTTCTTACAGCCAGAGATTCTTAGTGAGACTACTGAACCGATTCCCTTCCCAACGCCTTTTAAGAGGACACATTAATGACTGAGGCTTCAAGGTCACTGCGGATTGCCTCACACACAGGTACAAGCAACGACATTCACTCTACTCCTAAAACTGATCTTAAAGGGATCAACACAAAGCGCCCACTTGGTAGAAGAACTTTCTGTAATGAAAACAGGGCTCCAAAATTGTAGCTCTGTTTCAGTTTCTTCACACCCTTTGTGACTTTTCTCTATTAGAAGAAAGGAGATTCAGGGTTGGAAGCCACAGGATGGGAGGGGTAATACACACGTGTACAAACTGAACGCAACTTCAAATGAGAAGCAGTGAAGGCTAAGAAAAACAAAAGAAATTAACCCAACAGCCCATGGAAGAGAACAGGCTCTGCCGAGAGGCTCCACTGTCTCTGCTCAAATCCCTGGCTTCCTAATCACCAGATGGATGAAGCCAGTGAGTGTCTCATCTGTATATAAAACATGCGCACATAAGGGAATAAACACATGTAGAATAGGTAAAACAGTATCTGCTCCTCAAAAATACAAAATCAATGCTAGCAATTAATGTTACTCAGATATAATTTGCTTTCCTTACAAACTTCTCCCCAGAGGAAGTAATTTAACTCTAAACCAGTTGAGGTTACTAAGTACATTAAAACCCGCTGTGTTGGACTGCCCCCTGCAGGCCTCAATTTGCCTACTTATTTTACAAGGAGCACAGAGAATCTAAGATTCAGATATGTTTAAAATGACACTAAAATCATTATTCAATCACTCCTATCGGCAAGACACTGTCTATAATAGTTATCAAGATGCAAAAGAAGATAATCCTTTTCCTTAGCAGGCTGCTAAATACAGAAAATCTACACACAACTCCAACAGAATGAATTAGGGAAAATAATGATAATAATACTACAAAAACCCCTGTCTTTGTTACCTGAAAGAGAGAGAGCTGAAGAGAGGAAGGCCCGAGCTCAGTCGTGCAGCAGGTAACCGGCTGGACGCCAGGCAAATCAGTTTTATGCCAAGCTGTCCTATGCCAAAATCAGTGTCAAGATGTCAGGCTCCTAGTTTCCACCATGGCAAAGAAGTCATACCTAAGAGCAAAGAGTTAACCTATGCCCAGCACTAGATGAGAGATGAGGAAAGATTTGCCAGAAATGATGGTGAGGTGAGGTTAAGGCACTGTGAGGAGGGCCAGAAAATAAATCGGTACAGTTTTAAACCATGCCATGTGATTTAGACACTAGACAGCTATATGAAATATCAAATGAGCATCGAAAGAAAACTCCATATGCTGGCTGTGTGTGGCGGCTCATGCACTCAGTCCCAGGACTAAGGAGGCTGAGGCAGGAGAGGTCAAGGGCAGCCCTAGCTACCCAGCAAGAACCTGTCTCAGAAACACAACACAACAAAAGCTGTAGTCTGGAGGGAACGAAACCTGGCAGATAGTTCTGCAGGGACCATGACAGGTTCTGCGAGGAGGCAGGGCCAGATGCAAGCGGAAAGGTGAGATTAAAGGCAGGCTGTTCCGGGACGTTAGAATGAGCGAGTAAAGAAGGCGAACAACTTATTCCAAAGTATGGAGTCTGCCGACTTGCAAAGAAAGAAACGGGAAGGGGACCCACAGGCGTATGCACTGTGTATGTATATGTATGTATATGTCTATGTCTACAGAGACAGCAGATCTCACCCAGCCTCGTGTCAGGAACAATTCATCACATGTATTCCATGGGTCATAAACACAGAAAGCCTGACAGAACATTAAAATCATCTGCAGCCAAAGTCGGATTTAAGGTAACTCCACACAGAACTGACCTGCCCAGTGCACGGCTGACTAGAGCGCATCTTTACTTTACCTCTTTTCCATACCAAGCACTCTTAAACATTTACAGTGAGCCAGACACATCTGATCTCCAGAGTAACAAAATATTGCAATCGTATTTTTTAGGTGAAGGAGACCCAGAAAGGAGACATAAGTGCCCAAGTGGTTCTCCGCCTTCCTAACGCTGCGACTCTTTAATATAGTTCCTCAGGTTGTGGTGACCCCAACCATTCAATTATTTCATTGCCAGCTCATAATTGTAATTTTGCTACTGTTATGAATAGTAATGCAAATATCTGATATGCAGGCTATCTGATATGTGACCCCAGTGGAACTGTGAGCCACAGCTCGGGAACAGCTGGCCTGGTCTGTCTGTCCTGGAACTTGCTTTCCAAGCCTGAGATTCCGGTCCTGTATGGCCTGAAACCTCTCCATTCTAACCACTGTCATGCTCCACGCTACAGAGTTATTTGGATTTTCTGGGGTGGGGCACTAGTTCTGAGCTGGAATTGTACAGAAGGCAGTCCCTGGTCATCTAACACAGCAGACTCTTATTCTTTTTTCTTTTCTTTCCTCTTTTTTTTTTTGGTTTTTCGAGACAGGGTTTCTCTCTGTAGCCCTGGCTGTCCTGGAACCCCCTCTGTAGACCAGGCTGGCCTTGAACTCAGAAATCCACCTGCCTCTGCCTCCCAAGTGCTGGAGCAGCATACTCAGTGAAACCTTTTGCACTGTAGAAATCATTAACCACAGAGGTAGCCGGCAGCCAGGTTTACACACCTTCAATTCTGGAGACAGGGCTCAATGCCAGCACACAGCAAGTTACGGGCTGGTCAGGGCTACAGTGAGACACTGTCTTAAAATAACCCCTCACCCCAGTCAAACAGGAACAACACAGCCCTAGGAAACACTTCTTTATTGTTTTCTCCAAATTTCTACAAAATCCATTCCTCAAGCCCTGGAGGTAGTAGGTCCGCCCGCTTCAATAACGGAGCGCTGCCTATCATATGACCTCCTCCTCCGCAAAGCCAGGCGAAGCTGACGTTAGTCAGAGCAGTCACCAGGGAGCCAGCCTCTGGGCAAGCCTGTGGGGTCGAAGCTGATTACACTGACTGAGGTAGGCGCAGCAGCGCCCGTGAGTTCACACTCTCTATTCCTGACTGTGGACGCCACGCAATCAGCTGCCTTTACTTTCCTGCCACCACGAGGCACTGAACCCTACAACTGCAAGTCGAAATAAGCCTTCCTCCTTCCCAAAAGATGCTTCTGTCAGGGTACTTTACACAACACGAGAAGAAACTACAGCACTAACAAGTGCTTCTTAAAATTAACTTGTTCTTGCAACAACTCGGGGAATTTCATCCCATTTTAGCTTTCTGAGATTCTATCTCAAGCCAAAGGCTTCACAGTGGACCATGCACGTCTTCAGCCTGGGATTACAGCAGCACTGTCACTAGAGGAAGGGCCACAATGTGGCTGAGTTCTGTCACTTGTCTGTCCTAGGATTTATCTGGTCAGACATCAAGCTTACTCACTGAAAGAAAGTTTTTAAACGTCATAGCTACTAGAAGGCAACAGCAATAGCAAGCAAGGTAGCCAAAAAAACTGAATAGGAAAATCTAGAAACAAGAAGCTGAACTGTATAAAAGTCCTAACACATCAATGGTAAGCTAGAAGACCTGCAATAGAACTGCATTCACAAGACATCTGTGGTGACTGTATTTTCACATAAAAAGTAAAGCCAGCTTACACACTGGTTGTTTGCATACTTTAGTCACACACACACACACACACACACACACACACACACACACACACACAGAGATGTACTTATTCTAGGCATTTAAGAAATCTTTTGAAATTGTCAGATGACTTTACAAATTATAACTCAAGCAAGAAAATAAGGAAATGGGCTGACAATGGAAAAGACACGCACACTGGACTTGAGCAAGCTAGACAGGGACTTTTACAGAACTATTTTTTAATGTATGCAAAGAAATTTGAAAAAAACAGCAATGTGAAAATAATTAAAGGAAGTAAGAAAATGTATTTTACGAAATAATAGCGATTATGAAGATAAAGAAACAGAGCTGAGCATGGTGCTTATGCCTTTGATTACAGTCCTTAAAAAGATGAGCTTAAGGGTAGGACAGCCTGAACTACACAGGACAAGGCTAGCCTAGGCTACATGAGACCCCCTCACTCCACCAAGCAAAAGAAAACATAAGATGAGTCACAGCTAACTGAAAATTGAAAGCTAAATTTAAATAACAGTAACTTGTGGGGGCTGGAGAGCTGGCCTGCTCCTCCAGAGGACTGGGGTCCACTTGCCAGCACCCGGGTGGTAGTTTACAACTGCCCATAGCTCCAGCTCCAGATGGCCCAAAGCCCTCTTCTGACCTCCCACAGCACCCGGCATGCTCATGGAGCACATGCATGCAAACACACATGCACATAAGATAAATCTTAACAAATATAAGCAAAAGTAAAAGTGAACCAGAATACTGAGTAAGTGATATCAGCCACCCAGAAATAGAGTCTAGTAAGATAATTCTAGTCAAATTACACTGACATAAAGCAGAAGAGGCCTGTGGGAAAAGGTAGTTTTCACTAGGAGAAAACAAACTCTAGCTCACCAGCACAGTCAAATGTATGGCAACTTATAATACATACCTTTGGAAAGAAGTTAAAACTAAACTTTAAAACACTATTCAGTTTTCTAATCAGTAAGGACTCTTCTTGGTCTTAGCTTCTCAGCTAGAGAGAATGGCGAAGCAGCAGCTAACATACAAGGCGGTGAGAGCCAGGGAGGTAAATCTTCACTGCCGCAGCGCACTGGAGGAGGAGAGAGGGACTTGCTGGTCTCTGTGGCATGGTCCCCTGAGCGGGGTGTGGGGAGTCATCACTTGCCATACATTTTTATTAAGAGCTTCAGGAAATTCATCGATGCCTGAAATCTGCCCCCGCCTCAGATTAGGAAGTACAAGCTAGTCCCAGCCACTCTAATTTGATTAAAATCAGGTACTATGAAATCCCTTAACGATTACATTCTTAAAGAATCCCCTGCATCACAATAAACGGTAGTTGACCTGCTTAAGTAAAATTGGCAAGCAAACCTCTTAATCAAATTAAGACATCAACGAGGCTTTAGTGCCATATTACATGGTTTACACAGACAATGGGGGGGGGGGGTGTCAGGGTTCTGGTGATTACGCAGCACAGACAAGCCTAACTCTGACTCTACTCTACAGCTGCTGAAGATAGGCAGAGATCACCTGAGCATCCCTAGGAACCAGGCACCATTTCCTAACTTTCTTTATTGTTGAAAACTTAAAATAACACTGTTAAATCCTTCCTAAGAGTCTGAAGCTAGCCACAGCACACAGTGACTGACTGACTGCCGCTGTCCAGACCATCAGATTCACTTAGGACCCCCCTTCTTTATCTGACAGAGGTCTCCTCAGGGCAGAAACCCTTCCTTCCTTTGTGGCCTTATTCCTTGCCTGACTCTAATTCTTGATGTCTATCCCCTAAATCAGTGTCTCTCTCAGCTACCAGCTCTTCTCAAGTCCCTTTGCCTATACTAAGTCTGCCCCGCCCCCCTGCTCAGTTCTGGATGCCCCACTTCCTTAGGTGCCTGTCCTGCCCTCTCGGAAGGCAGACCCAAGGCCACCACTGGCATCGGACTTATGCAGTACGTTCCCCTCCACTGAAACCACTCTTATCTGTACACGCAGCTCAGTAGCTTCCTTTAACCTTTTTACTAACAATCTTGTAAGCAGGGCAGTGCAGCAGCAGCCCGATACAATATAATACCATCCTGACTCTTCAGAGCACAGCTCAGGGTGGAGTGAGAGTCTGCGCTTTCTTAGTGAACAGTTAGACCCGGCATCCTCACAGCATGCTAACTGCAGGGCATGAACACCGGCGACTAGAGACTGCAGCCCGAGCGCCAGTGCCCAGACCTTCCATGGCCATTTCACAAAGCTTCTTGGCCGTTACTGCATTAACACCATCTACTTATGTATGTAATTCTAAATAACATTTGGCTGCATGTTGGAAACACCTCTGCCATAAGCTCATTTCTAGAACACTGCCTCATACTGAAGCACCTGGAGCTCAGGAACACAGACCTGAAACTCACACACTGACTACTATGTAAATGACAGAGAAATGGTGTGTAGCACCGCTAGAGAATTCGGGAGCAATCTGACTTCTACCACTAAACTGCTGTCACTCGATGGTACTCATTTGGAGTCCACGATGAACACTGCTGCATATGGAAAACTGCACCTGACATCTCTGCAGAAGTCCAGTGCACGAGGACTAGCACCAGTCACAGGCCTTTAGATTCCTATTGGCTCGTCTGGCCAAGCGACAGCCAAGCTGCCTCGTTCACTGTGATAATTGTGTTACCTAAATATGATAAGCTTAGCTTATAAATAAAAAAGTAAGTTGTTGGCATCAGAATTGGGTCTGGCTGCTAATTCTACATTTCATTTGGACGCTCCTGGGGAAGTGACATGAGTCTCAGAGTGAACTAACATTTTAGTAAAAATTATCCTTTATCTATTAAACATGGGCTCTGGGTTTTCTTTAAACATTCTTACTAATGTAAAGTCTTGTGTGTGTGATATTAAGTGTTCATCAAAATGCTGCATAAATAACAGCTTACCTAATAGACTATTACAATCACACAGATCGTTAGGAAGTGGAAGCCAAAATCTGATGCTACTACTAGCATATAATTAGGAAAATGAAATGGAGGCCCCATTTTCCCTTTGGTCAGGGCAAAAAAGGAAAACTTAAAAATGTAAGAAAGAAATGAAGATAGCAAAGATACAATAAATTAACAAAAACTATAAATCTAAAATTTTGGTATTTACTACAAACTTTTAAATTCTGATTTATTCAGATTTAACTCAGAACTGAAATGGAAAGGAAGAAAAGCGTGTAGAGCAACTAAGGAACACTACAGTGTCCTGCTCCTGCCCTGCCCCCACACAGGAAAGGGCCTGCAGGAAGCTTAGCTCTCACAGAACCTCCATCTGGCAGCCAGGTCTAGTAAAGTCAGTTCTGAGAATTCTCTAAGTTCCCACTTTCTATCTGATAACAGAATTTTATAAAAACCATTCTCTAAAGTCGGGGCGGTAATGCACACCTGAAATGCTACTATATGAAAGCCTGTGAGTTCAAGGTCAGGCTAGTCTACAAAGCAAACCGTCTCCAAAACAAAACGACAATCTCTTCTCTACCCCCCCCCCACATACACACATTCGCTCTCCACACCCGATGCTTCTATGTGGTGATGCCAAAGCCAGAGATAATAGCCTGATCTCACAACTGTCCCTGGAATAAAATAAAAGAGGAAGGCCTCTTCCTTCTCAGACCCTGCACAACTGGGGTGGCTGTAACTCCTAAGTTATCTCTCACAGTTTAGACAGTCTGTGAGGCTGTGGGGTACCTGACCGTAAGCTACTAGAGAGCTTGTGGCATATGAACAGGAGAATAAGAGTAGAATTTTCATGCAGGGCATATCTAGAACTGGACTGAGCATGAACAGAGCACTGCCTTTGCAAACGTGTAACACCTATATCGCTAACTCTGAGGACTCACGCTCAGTTTCTGCCATTAAATGATTTGTCATTAGAGTAGGTGCCTTGCCTGCTTTCTTAAGCTATCAACACAATTTCTACAGTATCAGCAACTGAATCCAAGACCTCACGTTTTCCTGAGCACTCTAGTCCTGAGCACTCCGGCACTGAGCACTCCAGTCCTGAGCACTCCGGCACTGAGCACTCTTGTCCTGAGCACTCTGGTGATGAGTACTCCGGCACTGAGCACTCTGGCGCTGAGCTACACCTTCAGGCCCTCAAGGTTCATTTAACATTTGCAGCACACCGAGCCGAGTCCTATCTTTACTTCCCGTCAGCTTGCTGTAAGCCTGGGCACCAGACACAGTCCACAGTCCTGACTGCTCCCCATCGAGGCTCATGCTCCTCAGGTGCTGGAGCCAACACCAAACTCCGTGGGGAGACAGGCAATCTCTACGAGACTTCACCAGTCTATCACCAGTCAACACAAACCAGGCCTGATGTATAAATGCTTCTGTCAGAAACAGCAGGGTGCCCTGGACCCATCTTGAACAGCAAAAAAAAAAAGCAGTAAAAACAAAAAGCATAACAGTACTAAATCAAGCATGAAAAGGATGCTGCTTGCTTACAGTGCTTTGGTGTTGCTTTGGTGTTACGTAGGGGAATACACATCAGGCAAACTAAACATGTCTACCATGATTTGCACACACGTAATCCCAGCACTGAGTAGGCTATGGTAGGAGAGTTACAAGTCCAAGGCCAGCTGGGCTGCTGTGGGAGACCCTGTCTCAAAACCTAATAAAAAAGGCCTTGGGGCTGGGATGCAGTTCAGCTGGCAGAATATCTGCCTAACAAGCACAAAGTTCTGGGTTCCCAGTGTAGACCCAGACACCGAGGGTACAGTCGCAATACTTAAGAGGCACAGTTACATGTTCAAGGCCAGCCTGCACTAGGTAAGTTCCAGGCCAGTCTGTGCTACTCTCATCAAAACAGTCTTCAAACACGCTCCATGTGCTATCTTAGGGGTGACAAATAAATTGTAGCACACAGCTGAATCAGCAAGGACACTGGATATAACCAGCAGCAGCTATGAGTCAGACATTCAACACAACCAGCGAAGGACGGATCTGAAAGGCCTGGATCAAACCCAGATGCTGGTAGATCGATTCCCATACAGACAGAAGGGTTTCAGACACAGTGCTTCAAGATGACATCCAAAGCTCCTACCTGATATATTCTAAAAGGTATATAGCGAAATCCATTTTCTTCTGGAGGATATTCCATGAGTTTCCGGTTGATGGCCCAAAACTGGTCAAATCTGTCTGAAATGACATAAATTCTGTTATTAAGAATGAACATCATAGCAGATTAGCTCATAAAAAGACATGAGAGTCTTAACCATTCACAAGTTTCTGAAAAGCATTAAGACATTGTTTACATTTTTTCCTCCTAATGTTAACAAAAGGAAGATATGAAATTAATCTTTAACATCTTTTTTTTCTCCCAAGATAAACCCTCAACAGGTATGTGACTACTTCTGCTATCAAGGCAAAGGCCAGCGGTAGAGACAGATTGACTCTGGTCTAACCTCTGCTGCTAATCTATATAAGAACAAACTTGCACAATTTAAACATTAGTCAGTACTTACACAGAGAAACAACAGGGTTTAAAGAAGTGTGGGACCTGTGCAGGGGCAGAGGCTGTATAGAACTTGCCTCGAAAGCACAAGAACCTGAGTTCAGTCTCCTAGAACCTATGCAAAACTCCCAGCATGGCGGTGCCCGCTTGTCATCCCAGCACCGGGCCAGGCACTTAGCCTCACTGGCACTGACAGCACTGAAGGTCTCCAGGTAAGGCAGAGGCGTTCCTGAGACTGTAGGGAATGCCCTCGGTCTCCACGTGCACTCACACGTACGGGGTGGGGGTGTCGAACAGGGACAGATGTAATCCCCTGGTTGAATTGGCTCGCCTGACATGTACAAAGCCCTGGACTCAGTGCTCAGCACGCGGGGTGGGGTGGGAAACAACAGGCTGTGCACACGTGACATGTCACTCCATCACACTTCAGAGTTTCTTCTAGGTGGAATTACAACATTACCAAGTTACATTTTGCAGAGCCTGCTCTTCTCTAAGTACATGCAAAGGTCATTTTCTCTTTGCAAATGCAGTCATACAGTGTGCGGTCTTTTACATCTTCTTTGTGCGCGTGTATGTGCACAGACATGCACAGTATGATGCATTCAAAGTTTGTTCTTGAAATATGTAGTCTTAAAACTTTCAGTTATTTTATGATCCAATAAGCATTCAGTGGTATGGAGTTACAAAACTGTGTTAACTTACAAATATTTGAGTCCTTTCTACTTTTGGATATTATAACTCACACTGCTAAGAACATCAGTGCACACACTCTGCATGAATATGTTTTCAATTCTCTTGGTAGACCCAAGAGTGAAATCTCCATGTTTTATGGCAAAGCTGTTTAACCGTTACCCGGTAAATGTTTTGAGGAACTGCCAAACGATTTTCCAAAGTGACTAAACCAATTTCCGTTCCCACTAGCAAGGTCAAAAAGCTGTAATCCATGATTGCCACTACCAACACTACTCATTTTTGCCCTGTTTCTTTGAGACAGAGTCTCACTATGCAGCCTTGGCTTGCATCGAACTCATAGACAGTCATCTGTTTCTGTCTCCCAAGTGCTGGGATTAAAGGCGTGTGCTACCATGTCTGGCCCTTTTTGCTTTTTTATATGAACATTTCAGTCAGTAGGAGGCAAGAATGCAATGTGGTTTTTACTTGCTTTTCTCTGATTAAGTATCTATCCACACGCTTGCTGAGACTTCTCTGGAGAAATGTCCACAGTTCTAATTTGTTCTCATTTGTTGTGTGCATGAGAACAGGCACACTCACCACACTGCACATGTGAGAGCAGGGGACAACTTTTGGGGATAGATCTGTTCCCCCTACTATGGGTTCCAGGCATGATGGCACACTTCCATAATCAAAACTCACGGGAGGTAGAGGCAGGGAGATCAAGAGTTCAAGGCTAGCCTAGTCTACTTGAGATCCTGTCACAAACAAGCAAAAAGCCCTCCAGCAAAGCTGGGAATGGTGTCACATGTGTGGCTCCAGCCCTTGGGAGACCAAGGCATGAGGACCATCACTACAGGCTTGTGGCTACCTCGATCCAGGCCAGCCAGAATACCAAGAGCCTGACTCAAGATGCTCAGAGCAAATCCCCAAAGCAAGTCTCCATTAACATAGATTTATACATATTCCAACAAGAGGGAGAGAAAAGACAACCAGAAAACAGACTAATTCTCAACTATGGAAGATTTAAGACTCCAGGAGAGATTGGGTAACTGTCTGGAGACATTATTGGTTGTCAAAACTTGTCTGTGTGCCTAGAGATTAGTGGGTGGAAGCCAGGAAAACTGCTACCCACTACAATACATAAGGCAGCTCTGCCAAGCAACAGTGATGACTGGAAATGCCAATGGAAGGGAAACAGTCACAGGTAAAGAGAAAGGAGCCCCATCCACCCTTGCTTCCCACTCACCCTGCAGCTTGGGCACGACACTATGGCTAAGTCTTTACAGCACCAACTGCCTCGCAGACTTCTCAGCAAGCTAAGTCTTTACAGCACCAACTGCCTCGCAGACTTCTCAGCAAAGTGTGCCGAGATTGTAAGTAAAAGGCTTGTCTGTAGTTCCTGATGGCTGTAAGATGGGTCAGAGTCCTAAGGGAAGGACAGTAAAGGAGCTGTCACCCCTGCCGTATGCCCGGCTGTACAGTCTTCTTAGGAACGCAGAAACCTTCCTGTCTGTAAACATGGCAGAGGCCCTAAAGGGCCTTCTGGGTCCCTACTGCCAACCAGCTACATTACCCTGGCTGCTTGTGGGTTACAGAGTCACTCTGGCCTGGATGAGGGGATGGGCTTGTCTAACTTGGGGTGCTAACTACACTCCCCAGCTGAGGCTGAATCCCAGCCGTGGGAATGGGCCCCACACAAGCTTTTCTTCTTCCAGCCCAAGTAGCACATAGTTTCTACCTAACAGTCACTCTCTGTGAGACTTCAACATTTGCCCACTCAGTCCACTGTGTGGACTGCCTCCTGAGTGGGGCTGACTGATGAGACGGCTTGGTGAGTCACGGGACTTGTCACTAAGACTGACAACCCGAGTTCGATCCTGGCACTCACACTGTGGAGAAAGTCAAACTCTGCAGGTCGCCCTCTATCTTCTAACACATGCACACAGGCACACAAAGTAAATGTCATAAAAACCAAAACCACAAAGAATCTGTATTAGTCACTTTTAAACGTTCTTATAAAATATGTATTTTCCAAGCAGTGCTAAAGGTACTGTGACCAAGAACAGACTTCTTAAATTAATTACTTTTTTTTTTTTTGAGACAGGGCGTCCAGTCTGTATTCTAGGCTGTCTTGGAAATCACTGGTAGGCCAGCTGGCCTTTAACTTACACCAACACTCCAGGTTCTGCCTCCAACACTCCAGGTTCTGCCTCCCGAGTCCTAGGATTACAGATATGTGCCACCTACCCAGCTAGAGTAATTTTTATAAAAGACACGAATAGAAGCTTCCCAGAGCATTATCAGTTTGGGAGCCCCGCATGGTAGGGCGTGCCTACGGCTCTAGCCAGCGGACAACCGAGGCGTGGGTGTGAGACATGGCGCATGTCTTCCATCTAGAGGCTGAAGCCAGAGATGGGCACTGGGCACTCTGCTCGGGTCCTGTCCACCTCATTCTTAAGACAGGATCTCTCACTGACCCTGGAGCTCCTTTAGAGGCCTTGCGCCCCTCTCTCCACAGCATGCGCTCTTCCCCACTGAGCCCTCTATCTCCCCAGGCCCAAGCCTGGTGCTTTTACAACCATCTTTCAAGTTCTTCTACAAAGTACAGACGGTAAGAGCACATATTCATGACAGCACCGAGAGAAAAAATAATCAAATAGATACCAAGTGCTTCATCGTGTTTACTGTCGCCTTCAGAAGACCAACAAGTGCTCGAAAACACTGAGCCATCTCTCCAAGGCTTTAGTGTTCACATCACTGGCAATAAACTACAGCTGCATATCACATCATTAGAGTGCTCCCAAAGCCACCCAAATACCCGGAGGAAGGCAATTATTGAATTCTTATTAAGAAGTATTTATTTCAAATTTACTGGAAAACTGGAAAGCTAAGGATTCAAACGTCAAAGCTTTCACCACAGGCTAATGACACACGTTGTCCTGTGTGCTCACGCGAAAACACCTGAAAGAACCATCTCCACCCAGAGTCACATCTTCCCAGAAGTTTTCTGAACAGGCTGGGAAGATGGCTCCGTGGTAGGAAGTGCATACTGTCCTTCCAGAGAACCTGGCTTCCACTCCCAGCACTCCCCACCTGAATGGCAGGCTCAGGGGATTCCATACCTTTTCTGGCCTCCAGGGCACTGGTACTCTCATGCACATACCCACAAACACACATATAAATAAAGCAGCCAAGCGTGGTGGTGCACACTCTAAGCCAGCATTTAGGAGGTAGAAATGAGCGAGCGACGGGTGAGTCTGAGGCCCGCCTGGTCCACGCGGAGCTCCAGGCCCCAGGACTGCGCATGAAAGCCCGTGTAGTAAGTAGCTCCCTTTCTGCTGAGGTGAGGAACTCCTATGACCGGAAACGACCTACAGAAGGAGGAGTCTGTCAGAGCTTATGAGTCCAGGGAGCAAGAGTCCACTAGGAGGAGGAGGCGCAGCAGCAAGCAGCCGCACAGCAGAGAAGAGTTCAAATCTTCAGGGCAAGCATGAAGCAGAGAGAGCAATGTGAAGTTGGTTGAGGCTACACAATCTTAATGTCTGTCTGTCTGTCCCCAGTAACATGCTTCCTCCGGCAGGGCTTAACCACTTAAACATTCACAAACAGCACCACCAACTGCGAACCAAGTGTTGAAAGACGAAGCGTGTGGAAGACGATTCTCATTACAACCGCCACCCCTGCCTCAAAACTTAGTATTTATTTATCTGTTTGCTCAATTTATGTTTTGTTGTTTTTTGGGTTTTTTTGAGACAGGGTTTCTCTGTAGCCCCGAATGTCCTTGAACTCACTGTGTAGACCTGGCTGGCCTCAAACTCAGAGATCCACCTGCTTCTGCTCCCAAGTACTGGTTTAAGGACATGTGCCACCATGTCTGGCTGGTTTATTTTTTTAAGTGTATGTATGTAGCTATGTGCATGAGTGCTGGGATTAAAGGAAATTGGCTACCATGCCTAGCGGAAGGAAGGAAGGAAGGAAGGAAGGAAGGGAGGGAGGGAGGGAGGGAGGGAGGAAGGAAGGAAGGAAGGAAGAGGGAGGTTCCTAAAAGCCTTACGGAGCCAAGTCTGATTATCTACACGTGCTCCTGTTCAAAGTACAGACTGGATCTCATAACCTGACCCGCCGTGTGTTGAGTAAGCGCTCTTCCTCTTAGTCTCAATGAGTGTGTCATTTCCTGAGGTTCAGAGGTCCAGAAACAAACTGTATTGTGAATCAAACACATTTCACTTCACTTGGTAAGCAACTTAAGACAAAATCAGAAACCTACCTTAAGTTTTATAAGGACTAAACGTAAAGATACCCCATACTACGGTCACTCTAACTTTTAAAGTTTTATTTCATTTCATGTGCATGGGAGTTTTGCCTGCAAGTGTATCTGGACACCATGTGCACGTCTGGTATCTGCAGAGGCCAGAAGAGAGTGTAGGATCCCTAGGATAGGACTTACTGATGGTTGGGAGCCGCCATGTGGTACTGGGAATTGGTTCTCTGGAAGAGCAACCAGTACTCCTAACCTCTGAGCCACCTCCACAGCCCTGGTCAGTAAAATCTTCTCAGTATTTATTCTATAAGATATCTTCTCTTGATTAATACAAATTCTTTATGTTAAGTTAGAGAATGCCAGCGAGGGAACACTGATGAATGCCTGTGGACAAACGTTTGCAAGCAAAGACACACTCGTGGCTACGGAAGCTGTGGAATGAGTGGTAAGCCTTCTTGGGTTCCCTCCTCACTGGGCTCACCTAGGAAGCACTAAAGCACCAGCGAGTGGGACATTCCCCAGACAACTACAGGGCCTACCGAGGCACCAGCACCTTCTCAGAGCTCTCCAGATGACTCCAATATGCAGCCAGAGTTAACCTCCAGATGTAATAGAGTATGTCTTCATCTTAGAATCAGAGGCCATCTAGGCTAAAATTCCTGGCCCTATCTCTTCTTTAGTTCATGTCCTCATTGGCACAGTTGATAACATTTACTTAATCCTTATAAGGAATCACAAGGTAATGCATGTAAGAGTACCCAGGTCTAAGACATTACATAATTTTATCAATTCTAACAACTTCTAGGAAAATGCCCTTCTATTGGTACTTCATTGAATGTGTCCATAGTGGCAGCATGAAAATATCCCGTTAAAAGATGTTCTTAGCTTACAAACAGTTCATGATCTTACATTCGCTAACACGAAAGAATGAGAACAGTAAGTAGACAAAAATAGTAGGGCTTAACAGCTTCTCACTCTGAGTGTGCAGCGTGGAGTTGCTCAAACTATTCTGCGTCTAAAACCACATCGGCTTTCTCCTCCTCTCCACATGCAGCCGAAGAAATCAGGCCAGCACACGTTTAACAATTTCTGAAGTGGCTTACCAGCCCTTTTATTTGCACTGTTAGTGCCTGGTAGCTCAGGTCTTCTCTGCCTGCCCACATCCCATTTCCTCAAATGGCAGAGAAGACAAGTGGTCCTGAGCTAAAAAAAGCACAGATGTTTCACTGGTGGAAAGCAGCATCAAAGAGAAGCACCAAATAGCGCCAGAGTGGAAAGTCCAATGGGGGCTGGAGAGACGCACGTCAGGTGGCATGGCCCACAGCTACCTACTGTCCAGCACCCTCTGGCTTCCACAGGGGGCTGGAGAGACGCACGTCAGGTGGCATGGCCCACAGCTACCCACTGTCCAGCACCCTCTGGCTTCCACAGGCATCTACATGTGGATGCATACAGATGCAGCCTCTCTTTTGTTCTGCTCCTTACTGAAGGCGGGCAAACATTGCTTATTATTGTATGTGATACATATACAAACAGGCAAATGCACACACATGTACGTGTGTGTGCGCGCGCACGTGCACACACATACACACACACACTCCTTCTTTCTTAAACATTTATTCAGTAATTATTTTTTAAATTATTTCATGTGTAAAGCTGTCTTGTTTTACATGTACAACAGCATGTGTAGCCTGGTGTCCACAGAGGTTAGAGGAGGGCAACAAACCCCCTGGACTGGAGCTACAGATGGTTCTGAGGGTCCAGGGAACTGCACCTAAGTGCTGTGCAAGAGCACTTAGTGTTCTAAACCAGAGGCATCCCTCTGACTAGTCCTCTATTCATCAGATTTTAGTAATAAGTGATACAGATGATAAACCCTCAAAGAAAGGAAATTTTAGTCAGAACTTCTGAGAATCCTAATGGTAAAATGAAGTTAATAAAATTTGAGACAGACCTATTATCTCCCATATTATTCATTTACCACTCAATATCTGAATCTCGAATTTCACAGTATATTCTCTTGAGCACTGCACATGAAAATAAACAACAGAACTAAAGACGTGATGGCGCTCATTAGAATATAAGATCTTTCCCTTTGACAGCCCTCTTCTTGTCTTTTCTCTTTCCATTTTCTTTCTCACCTCTCTTTCGTTCTGCTCCTTATTGAAGGCAGGCAATTGCTTATGGTTCACCAAGAATGTGAAAAATGAGATTACGAGGTACTTAACACTTTACACCAAACCACCCTTGAAAGCATGAACTGCATGCAGACAAGTACTTCTAAAGGGCAACACCTAAGAGGTAAACGCAAGGTGTCTACGGAGCCTACAAAATCTTCAGGGTTTTAACACGACAAGGGGACAGAAATCTAGAATTGGACTTGCAGAAATTTATTTCAATTTAACAATGGTGGGATATTTTAATGAGCTAAGAGGAGAGAGCCAAAGAATTGGATCCTAGAGTCTGGGCCCAGAGGACCACCTGGAAAGTGCTAGTTGAACTAGAACTCTGTGGGGAAGGCAGCCATCAGGGCTCACTGAGGTCAGGGCCTGACACAGCGCTGCAGAATGATGAAGAACAAGACTCAGAAGGACTGAGGAGGGAGAGTGTGACCTCTCAAATTATCATGCACTTGATTAGAAGTAGAAGCTGCAGAAAACTTTTTAAAAAACACAAAACAAGTACATAATGCACCTCATTTGCTGCATCTCAAATTCAGACATTCATTCACTCTTCTCTGACTGGACATTTGCCATTTCTAGTAACCAGAAATCTGGCAATCCTTTGAGTCCTAGTTAAATACTGTCATAGTTTTATAATATGTAAGTGTGATTTATACATAAAAAGATTTGTGAATTCCCTATAGCTTCTAAAGTAATAAAGGAGAAAAGTCATACAATGAGGTACAAGAAACTAGTGTTTATTTCTTCAGTTTTAGAAGCACTTTTTAATATGTAGAATTCTGACATCAGAGTTCACTGTCACCACAGGATCTAATGGAGACTTAGCTTACAAAGGTTGAGAGACAATAAGAATGAGAGACAGTAAGAATGAAGACAATAAGAATGAAGACATGGATGGGGAGCAGAGGCCTGAACTCATGACATTCTCAGTACAAATAATTTATCACTTTGTTTAAAACCTTACATGACACCTACAGGTAGTTAACGCATTAAATAGCATTAACTACTGAATGTTGAACAAAAAATGTTATCTGACTATGTAGATCCCACAGAGATAACAACTGGACGAGGCAGAGGCTAGTAAATGAAACTCAAATATCTGAGAGGAAAGTTTGTTTCCCGTTGTGCAGTGCTGGGAAGCTGGAGGGCCAGAGGACATGCGTTCGATTCCCTGCATTCACCTGGTGGCTGACAATCATCTGTAATTCCAACTTCAGAGGTCTGATCTCCTCAGAATTAAAACAAAACAACCAACCAAACAACCAACCCCCCTCCCCCCCAAGATACATAGAACTAAACCTGGGTGTGGTGGCACATGAACTTAATCCCAGCACTGGGGGCAGAGGCAGGCAGAGCTCTGTGCGTTTGAGGTCAGCCTTGGCTACATACTGATTTTTCAGGACAGCCAGTCAGAGCTGTATAGTGAGACTCTTGTCTCAAAAAGAAAAATACCCCCATCCTCCTCAAAAAAGACAAGCAGAACTAGATTAAGAAAGAGGAAAGAGAGAACTCTGGAAGAAAATAACTAGAATCCAAAGGATATATGTGGAAGACAAGTTGCTTCAGAAGAGCAAGAACGGGCTGGGGATGGGTCAGCAGCTGAGAGCGCACCCTGCTCTTCAGGAAGAGCCAAGGCCTGTTCACAGCACCACAACAAAGCAGTGAGGATGGACCATCTGTAAGTCCAGCTCCTGGGGATCGGACGCCTCTGGCTTCTGGGGACACTCACATGCAAACACACATAAGTACATATAACTTAAAATAACTTAAGCACATGCCTTTAATCTCAGCACTCGGGAGGTAGAGGAAGGGGGAAGGAGGATCTCTGCAAGTTCAAGGCCACCGTGGTTTACATGGTGAATTCCGGGACGGCCACAGCTACCTAACTGAGACCGTGTCACAAACACACACATTTGTATTTGCCTTTTAAATATGAGCAGAAGGGTGGGAGAGATAGCTCACTCGCTGGGCAAGCCTGGGCGACCGTGCTCAGATCCTCAGAACCCACACAGAGCAGCAGCACAGGAATATGTGACCCACTCTCCCCAATGGGGAGACGGGAGGCTGAGACAGGAGAGTGGCCAGCAGCTCACTGGTCAGCTAGACTGGTGTACAGTCAGCTGGTCTAGTGGTCACAGCAGTGAATGAGAAAGACTTTGTCTCAGACAAAGAGTGAAGAGTGATACTCAAGGCTGTGTTCTGACCTTACACATGAGACACACACACACACACACCCCACATTAATTTTAAATAGATAGATAGATAGATAGATAGATAGATAGATAGATAGATAGATAGATAGAAGCTTATAGAGCGAGTGCTGGACATGGTGACACATACTTTAATTGGAGAACCAGGGAGGCAGAGAGGCAGGTGGATCGCTGTGAGTTTGAGGCCAGCCTAATCTACCAAGAGTTCTAGGCCAGTCAGAGCTAAATAAGCTTTTTGAGATTCTGCCTCAAAATTTAATCAACTTCAAAATTCATTTAAAAATTTAAAAACACATATAGAGAATAACCCAACCACCTGTTTATTCTGTAACAAAACCTAGGAGCTAAAACCTTAAACGACTTTCTCACTACTCTGTAGCTTCTTCAGTGATACATGCAGGCTAAACTTATTCACTGCTCTGCAACCAGAACTATGACAGGCAAAAGATAGCTGTAGACTAGACCCTGCCTGTGAAACAGAACAGCGTATGAACTCAGACGCTGCAGTGTTATATCCTAGTACAAAGGAAGTATTTCTAGCAACAGCCTAGCCTACTTCCACGTGGCCGCCTCGCACAGCTCAAATGTCCAGCCATAAAGATGGGCTCCCAGTCAGCTTTGCTGCCCACACATATCTATGCTCTAACTATCTAGTGCCTCACAGTTCAGTGCACAGAATATCATCCGGATCCCCAAATAGGTGTTTGCTCACTCCACTCAATCTATTAGTCGGTTTTGTCAGTTCTACCTTCAGAATGACCGCCACCACAGCGCTCTTCTATCTCCACTGCTGGCCACCACATTCGCCACCTCTGCCCCTCCTTCCCGTCCTCTACTCAGCAGCCAGGTGCTGCTTCAGCACTCTCTGGGCAAACTCCTCCTCCACGGGCTCTTCCTACAAGAGCCCATATAATAGATTTTTTTCCCACCCCTCCAAACTCATTACCTTGCCCTGCCCCCCCCCCCACCCAGGACAGAACAGCCTCCTGTCAGTTTTCCGGAACCTACCTGCTGTGAACTAAATCGCCATGCCCCACACCTCACCGCTGACAGTTCCAGAGGCTTTATGGTATTAAGTGGCTGAGAAGCTTAGAGATGATTATGTCTGATGACGAGCCTTTACCAGTGGGATCAGTGCCCTTGGAAATGAGACCCCAGGGTGCTTTCACCCCGTGAGGACTCAGGGAAGAGGTTTTCAGAAATGGATATGGTCAATATCTACTGGTTTGGGTCTATGGTACTTTCGTTGTAGAAATGTGAAGAAACTAAGACCCAAACCAAGCTTTCTTGCCTTGTAGTTTGAAACATGGCTCTCTACTAATACAGTTGGCTCTTCTCATCCTTTAGAGTTCACCTGATCTTCATCCCTAGCCACCTTAATGCAAGAGCACTGGCACTGTCTCAGCACCTCAGTCAGCACTTTCAAAGTGGTGTGTGTGTGCGTGTGTGTGCGTGTGCATGCATGTGCATGCGTGCGTGTGCATGTGCGTGCGTGTGCATGTGCGTGCGTGTGCGTGCATGTGCGTGCGTGTGCATGCGTGCAAGGAGGGAGGGATTCCAGCCTGTCTCCTGCCATGAGGACACAGCAGCAAGGTAGGGTCTTTGAAGCAGAACAAGCACTAACTGGACAGGAATCTGCGAGAGCTTTGATCCTGGACTGTCTGTCTGTGATCCGGACAGTTCCAACAGAGAAATAAAGGTGTTTATAAGTTACAAAGGTGTTACAAGTGACTGCCTCAGCAATCAAGAAAAAAATACGCGCACGCTAACAGAGAAGGGTTTGTAAGTCCAGCACCAATCCTCCCTGCCCTTGGGATTACGTTCTGTCAAAGTACCTAAAAGACTCCAACCTCAGTGTCCTTCCCCTGACAGCCCTAGTCCCCATGTGCCTATGACTCTAACTCCAGATAAATACTAATCCCCTCGATGCATCAGTCTCCATCTGACCACTACTACGTTAGTTACGGTTTGTGGGCCAGCCTACACGTGTGTCTGCATATACGACCCATGCCTAGCGACTGTCTGCATCACCACTGGGGTCTAAACTTCTCAAGGATAGCGTTTCTGCCTGTTTTGCTCTCTGGGTACTTCCAGCTCCTAAAGCACAAACCACACAATATGCAATCAATAACTATTTGTACGAGTAATTAACACTTAATAACACTCATAAAAGAAGAAGCAGATTATAGAGAAGCACGTCAGAGCAGAGTGGCAGGAAGGCCCAGGAAGAGCTGGTAAAAAGAAACATGACGAGCGAATGAACAGCACCACAGTACTCGGCTAGATGACTGTGAAGACACGGCCACAGAAAAGAGAGGGAGAAAACTCTTTTACAGGAGGAAAAGGTCAACTGAAAACAGTGCTCCGCTGGGTTGGAGATGCTGGGACTCTGCAGTGGTAGAGATGAGCTTTATGCTCATGCATCTTCAGATGAGCAAGAGTTTCATTAGGAAAGGCAGAAGAAGACTAAATGAGGGCCGGTAAGAAAGCTCACGGGTGAAGTCACAGGCAGGCCTGACACTGGAGCTCAGTCCCTGGGTCCCCTGAGAGGGAAAGCAGCAGCTCCCCAATGCGATCCTCCACACGCACACTGCGGCACCGATGCTACCTACTGTATACACACGCACACACAACAGAATGATTAAAAAAACACACACACTAAAAGAGAAGAGCTGGAGAGATGGCTTCCAGAGGAGATCCAAGTTCTGCTCCCAGCACCCACACAGGGTGGCTCACAGCTGCTGTAACTCCAGTCCCAGGGGACCTGGCACCTCTAAGAGCAACAGCATCCATGTGTGCACACACTCACACACACACACTCACACACACTCACACACACACTCATAGACACTCTATCAAAATAAAAGGTGCACTTGGTAGGAGAGATGGCTCAGCAGTTAAGACTGTCTGCTGCTCTTTTGGAAGGCCAGAATTCACTTTCCAGTCCTCACAGATGCTTACAATCCCAATGCTAGGTAGGCGATGGGATACCCTCTTCTAGACTCTGTAGGCACCCTCCCTCAGGGGCACCCTCCCATACACAGATACTCACCCAGGCACTAATAGTAAACTGAATCTTAAAGTGGCAAAAACGAACCAACAAACAAACATGGCGTGGAGTGCTGGCTGAGTGCTTAGCCTGTACCTGCTGCGCCTCCGCAGGACGTGAGCTCCTTGGCTCCCTGCAAGCATGTCAGGCCACTTCCACCCTCTGTGACTCTAGTCCCAGGGGATCTGCCATCTCTGGCCTCCAAGAGCACCTACGCATGTGGCATACCCATGTGCCGACACATATACCTTCACCATTAAAAATAGATATTAAAAGTATGTGGATTTCTGAGTTCGAGGCCGGTCTGGTCTACAGAGGGAGTTCCAGGACAGTCAGGGCTACACAGAGAAACCCTGTCTCGAAAAAAACCAAAAAAAAAAAAAAAAAAAAAAAAAAAAAGTATGTGAGGAACTTAAATGGTAGATTGTAAAACCGATGTTAGACGTTTTATGAATCAATGACCAGTGGGCAGATGACCGAGGAGCTAAAATAAGCAAATGCTTTGACTGAAAACTGAGCTCATTTTATTACCTGGCAGGCTGGTCTTCAATCTCCTGGTAAAGAGACTTAGAAAGTAAAGGTAATTACTAGAGAACTGTACTCACTAGCTCCTCTGATGTCTAGAATTTAACCTTTATAATTCAAATTCCATTACAGCCATCTTAGTCTTAGTAACTTCGCACCACATTCATTTAAAAACGCAGTCCTGAAAATCACTGAGAAAAAACAAGTCAGTTACTAGAATCTTGTCTTTGCATTTATAAGGGAGCTGCAGGGAGAAAAGTGATCTGACTCGGTCACAGGTAAAAAGATGGAGCCACAGAACAGAAATGAACAGAGCCAACCCAGTGCTCAGACCAATAAAACCAGCAAGATGAAAACATGAAACATCTTGTCTTGAGCACACAAGCCTCTAAGACATCACTTGTTATGCATAATTCCTATTTCCTCTTAAAACCAGTTTTATGTTAAAAATGGCGAAGTGTGTTTGTTCATGCATGCAACCCCAACATTCGAGAGACTGAGGCAGGAGGATCCTAGGTAGAAGCCAGAATATTGGAACCTTGTCTCAAAAGAGGAAAACTAGTAGAGGGGTGGGAGTGTGTGGTAAAATAGCACACTATAAGTTAATGAAAGAGTCTAACTTAAACATTTTATAAGTAATGGATATTTTAAGCGTATTTAACAGCCAAATCTTACTTTTATCTGCAAGTGTATGGAACTTTAAATCATTTTTTTAAAGTGCTGACTCATTTTAGACATTGTAATGCATACCCACAATCCCATCACTTGGAAGCTGAGGCAGGGGGACTAAACGTTTATCTAGCCTAAACTATGAAACCTTGTCTCAAAAACACAAATAGAAAAAGAAGTAGGTATACTCAGAGAAGACTGGCTAACAGCTGAGCCTTGTGTTATTCTTGTCTTTTAGTGATCTCCTCAAACCTCCCCATACAATGTGACCCTGGAAAGAAATCCTCCACATGAACTGACAACTGGTGCATAAATAAAAATGCTACTTTCTTTTCTGTTTGTGACCCATAGCTGTTTCAGAGAGGTGGCACATTCTCGTATCTAAAACGAAAGGCTATAAAAAACTGAAAGGCACATTATGCCTTAAATGAGTTTTCTTGGTTTCATAAGCTTTTCTTATTTCTCCTTCAGAGAGCTTCGAAATTAAAATTAGCATTTGAAAGTATTCAAAAATCGTTGAAACTTGTGCTTAGCGGTGCTGTTCTCCAGGTGCTGCTCTGCACGGAACAAGTGGACCACCTGCTTTGTCTGAATTTGGACAAATTCACAACTGCATCAACTAGAAGGTGACAACAGCTCTATGATCTCACAATCAGGAACTTGTCACCAAAAAAAAAAAAAAAAAAAAATCCCTAAATATAAAAATGCCATTTCCATAAATAATTTAAACTAAGAATATTATACTATTTATGAAACACTTTAATAGTACTTCCTGGTCATGTGAGAAAGAGATAAAAAAAAAAAAATCAAAACGTATGTCTCTTACTCTGTAAGATAACACCATGCTTTGAGGATAAAAATGTATGCCAACCCCTCAAGCATCAAGTAGCACAACACAGAAGCAGCAGTGCAGGAGCACCGCCCTGCTGGCCGGAGCTCCAGGAGCTGGCTCTGTGTTCCCAGGTGCCGGAGGGCCACACCTTCTATGCAGTGTCAGGACAAGTTAGACACATGTTACTAACTCTACAAACAGAAGGCTTCATACAAAAGGTGCCTGATCACACAGAAACTGAGGAGACATGAGGAGTTCAACAGCCAGAAAAGGAGAGAGTCTTCCAGACAGAAAGACGGTGAAGCATCTGCCTTCACAAACACTGCGTAGTTACCCTCGGCATCTCTGCGTCTGTCTGTCTGTGCAGACCACGGCCTGCAGGAGAGGACAGTGACAGAAGCTAGTTCTCGCCTTCCACTACACGGGGTTAGGGATGACTCTGGCTGCCAGGCTTGTTGGCAAGCGCCTTTACCCACCGAGCCAGCCTGCCGGCTCTGATGCTCTGCTTCATAGTGTGTGTGTGCGTGAGTGCGTGTGTGCGCGTCATAATGTGTGTGCGTGTGTGTGTGTGTGTGTGTGCGTGTCATAATGTGTGTGCGTGAGTGTGCGTGCGTGTGCTTCATAGTGTGTGTGTGTGTGTGCATGTGTGTGCTTAATGTGTGTGTGTGCTTCATAATGTGTGCGTGTGTGTGCATGTGCGTGCGCTTCACGTGTGTGTCTGCTTCATAATGTGTGCGCGTGCGTGTGTGCTTCATAATGTGTGCGTACGTGTGCCTCATGTGTGTGTGCGTACGTGCCTCATAATGTATGTGTTTGTGCATGTGTGCGTGCTTCATAATGTGTGTGTGTGTGCGTGTGTGCGTGCTTCATAATGTGTGTGTATGTGTGTGCATGTGTGCGCGTGCGTGTGCGTGCGTGTACGGCTGCGTGGGAGCGGGCAGTGACACTGAAATAAGACCTCGTGTAGTCCAGTCTGGTTTGGGATGTGACTGTATCGCTAGGATGGCCCTGGCCTCCTGGTCCTCCCGTGTCCATCCTCAAGGCCTGGAGTTCCTTGAAGTCATTTTTTCTTAGATCTTTTCTCCCTGTGAGGCCCAGCGTCTGTGTGACAGGGTCTCTTGTGGCCTCGACCCCTAAGGGTTGTGTTTCCTGGCATGTGCTGCTACCACAACTAAGCGTGCAGTGTACTTTCTTTAGGTTATAAATCCTTTTAACTATGAGGTGACAATTTTTTGATGGGAAAAAAGTTTGTCATTACCAGGCTTTATATTCCAAATATGGTACAATTTCATATAGCCCATATCAAATGTAAATCTAACAGAAGAATGGGATACGATTACCGTATACATCATAAAATATGTGCCTTAGAATGGGATACAATTACCGTATACATTATAAAATATGCGCCTTACATACGAGGTCGCTGAAGCCACAACACTCTGAACTCCACACAGAATTTAGTAAATATCCAACAGTCACATGACTGGGCAACAGTGCAGTGTCAATGAGATACAAGACACGGGACTGTCCTAACTACCCACACACACTGGAAAAGTGACGTGTGGCTCAAAACATGGAAAGTGATCTTAGTGGCAGGGAAGGCTGGCATGCCCCTGCAGCTGTAACCCAGGCACTTAGGGGGTGGAAGCAGGAGGGTAGGGAGCCATGGGGGGGGAATAATGGCATTATTGCATAATTTGTAGATCTCTCTCAAATTATTAGAATATTCTATTTGCTACTATTTCACAAATAGCAAAGTTAAAAGGCCAAGTATAAGTAATTTAAACAGTGAGATTCTGTCTCGGAAGGAAGGAAGGAAGGAAGGAAGGAAGGAAGGAAGGAAGGAAGGAAGGAAGGAAGGAAGGAAGGAAACAGAGAGAGAGGAGAGGAGAGCAGAGGGGGGAGAGGGGGAGAGAAACAGAGGAGAATTTGCAGAGGAGATAGCCCTCTCATATGATACTTGCTAGTCAAGAACGAGGACCTGAGTTCTGTTCCCGGCACCCACACAGAAAAGCCAGGCATGGAAATGTGGGCCTGGAACTCCACTGCTAAGGACAGAAAGACAGGCAGAGCCCAGGCTTGCTGACCAGCCAGTGTCTAGCGGAGAGCTCTAAATTCAGTGAGGCCCGATCTGAGCAAGTGAGGTGACAAGCAGTCAAGAAAGATACTCAAAGTCAACCCTGCACAGTGACTGCTCCCCAAACACACTCCACATGCACACATTTAATTTCTTTGTAAAGCATAGCAAAAGTTACGTGAAACCATCTTTGCTATATCTATCTGAACCAAAATATTAGTTCTAATCAAGCAAAGTCTCCTCTATTTGTAATTTTTATTTCCTGCATTATCTCTGAGCACCAACAGTCTTACTTGATCTGGGCCTTGCCTGCTATCCCTCCGACGTTAACGACTTCTCCTGCACGAGGTTCCTCCTGCCAACAAGTTGACAGTCCTCACTGTCTTCTGTTCAGGGCACACCACAGATGCCCTTGCAGTGTCTGCACCATTCCCCTATCCCCAAAAGTACACGAGGAAGCTGCAGCACCATGTGTCCCGCTGTTCATGCTGTCAAATGCGGAGTGGTTCATCAACAGACACTAAGACGTGATGTGGCTTGTCCCCCATCATGAGCACATCTGCCATTACGTAATGATGTCCACACGAAAATGCTAGCACTAGAGGCTGGAGGGGCGGTCTGGTGGTTAAAAGGTCCCCAAAAGCCCCAAGCTCATCCCCAGCACAGCTCACAATGGCTGGCAACCTCAGCTCCGGGGTCTGACCCCTTCCTTCGGCCGACACAAGCATGCACTACGGCAGGTGCATGCATGCACACAGGTATCATGCATACATGCACCTACACACTCACATAAAACCAGCAACAAAATCTTATCTCACATAAGTATTTATGGTTAATATGCCACACTAGCTAACATTTGAACAATATAATTAAGGAATTGGTACTGCTTGACCATATACCCTGACGCACGTAAAGGCAGGTCTGTTATACCAACCTGTAAGCACTACAGGACAACCAATGTGAGCAAAAGAAAGAGGCTACAGATCTCCAAAAGACAGCAAAGCAGATGACCTAACCTATCTGCCCCTCTCTCCACCTGCCTCACGGGCTCTCTCTTCCCCCTCTTTCCTTCCCCTCTCTTTTACTCTCTGAACCCCCTCCTCTCATCTACTGCAGACTGGCTTTGACCTTGCTGTGCAGCTGATGACCTCCAACTTCTGATCCACTTGTCCCCAGCTTCTGAGTGCATGCACTGCCACGCTGGCTTACACAAGGCTGAGGATCAAGCCAGGGCTTCCGCATGCTAGGCAAGCACTCCAACGACCAAGGAACGGCCTTCGGAGCAGTGTCTAAACCACAGCGTGGCATGGGGCAAAAGAGAGCAATGCCTAAGGAACGAGGACTACACTCTTCCTTCAGAAGCTAAATAAAAAGGTTTATGCTATCTCAAATCATAAGCTAAGTGACCAGCCTGTGAGAGAACCAGGAACACAGCAACTCAGGCAAGCTGAAATGGAAGAGATGACTTTGCACATCTGAAATGGAGCAGATACTGTGCAGATCTGGGCCTGGAGGCCAGGGCTAACCCGCCCGCTGAGGCATGGCCTGCGTAGTTACCGTTCTGTAGTCCCATCCAGAGCTGCTTGTGGTCTTTCTTCTGCATTTCGTTGATCACTTGACTTTTATGCTTTAGAGCGTCAGCTTCCTTCATACACGACATAAAGTGAGCCTCAACCACATCCTTCGATGGACAGTGTAGAAGGTCCTTTTCTGGAAAACTCTATCAAAGGGAGACACACAGAACACGGTGCAGACATTAATTAGCGTCTCGGGAGAATGATACTTCCCAGCTCGCCAGGGTTCACAGCATGCCATATCTCAGTATCATGATAGCTACAAATATTTTAAAAATTAACTTAATAAGTACTGCCCATCTGACACAATCTGTACTGTTCCCAACACTCCTCATCTGTGAGGTTATCTTTTGTATGCTCCTAAGCGTATCACACGTATGACACCAATAACTGACAGCAGCAATCACAAATGCGTGGCCTTTGGAAGCAGAGAGGAAGGTACAGCGTACTGACACTCCTCTCTACCTACCTTACAAAGCAGGCCCAGCTCAATCTAGGAAGGCTTTGAGATCCTCAATGATAGGAACTCAGGAAACACAGAGAGCAGTGATGACAGAACAGAGAGCGGAGCTACAGGTACAGCCGCCTGCCTCACGCCCACCGGGATGTATCTCTTTCACATCGACCCAAGTGAGAGTAAAGATCAGTGAAATTACAAACAGGTCCTTGAGTCATTACATGTCCGTCTTTCCTAACGTGCACGAGCCATTGTGTACACATGCTTATCTTCCTGATCCAAACAAACTCTCACAGATACAGTGTGACACCATGTTTACTCTCATTTATCTTCCAAATTGAAGGCATGGCAAAGTAAATGTAATTTCACTTCTACAGGATACTCAGGAAGACTCCCTTTAGAAAGCGGCTCATCTGAGGTGGGGCTGTCTTTTCTTGACTACGCGCGTACACTCCCTACCACATTCTAAGGACCAAAGCCGGGACTTTCTGTGTTCTACCACTGAGCTAAATTCTTAGACCCTCCTTCTGGAGATTATAATTGTGTTAATTAGAATATTCACTGACTGACTGCAATGTATCTACATGGGTTATAAATAATTGAACAGCATTAAATCAAAGCACTACTTACAAGTAAGTGAAAAAAATCCAATCTATTAGCAATACCACAAGATTGCGACTACTTTGTTAAAACAACTAAGCAATACACTTTCCTGTCACATGTAAAGACTATTATCTTATTAAACATGAGCTCTCACTGTTGGTTTACCATCATCTTTAGTAGAAGACATAGCTTTTAGAATGAAAACTATAAAGTCATAGTTTATGAGTTTACTTTAATAAAAATTTTAAAAAGTTTCCCCAAGCATTTCCTCTAATGTATTATTTTCAAGACAAGAAAGAATAGATTGGAAAAGCAATTCCACGCCTTTTCAGCAGGTAGCGTCAAGAGGGACGCAAATCCGAGGCCAGCATGGGTCATGCACACTTAGAGCCCACTCCTTCTGTGCCTCCACACTCACAACCCAAACGCTGACAGGAGTTAAATGTCAGACACGGTGACACATGCCTGTAATTTCAACATTTAAGGATCATGAATTCAAAGTCACTGGTTTTGCAGTTTGGGGACCAAAGTTACAAAACCCTGTCTTAAAATACAAAAGAAAAGAGAAAGAGAAACTGGTAAATGAGCCAAGACCCCAGGCAATGTTAGGTGTCTCAAAGATTCTAATTCCACCTACAAGCTTAGCTTTCTTTCCCCAGGCATCACTCCTTCTACAATCTAGAGGATTTTCCTTCTCATGATTCCTGGGTCCGACCCGTCCAATCTTCAGATTCTCCCCTAAGAGTAGCTTTGCTCACTCTCCCCTCTTAGTGGCATCCCACATACATTCTTCCCACTGAAAACACCTGTCTAGAGCCAAACACAAACTCCAAACTCAACTTCCCTTTGGCTACAACTCTTAGGATCGATCACCACAAATTCACACAAGCCTTTTAGCTGTGTGCCGGCTCTTTCACCGGGAGGTTCATCCTCAGCCAGCTGTCTAATACAGTCTAGGATCTCCTGCCCAGGTTATGGTGCCACCCACAGGGGTGGGGCTGGACCCTCTAAGTCAGCTAACAATCAAGGTAGTCCCCAACATAACTGCGCACAGCCTATTCTGATTGGGGCAATCCTTCAACTGAGACCCCCTCTCTCTGGTGACTCGAGGCTGCTAACAAGGGCACATATCTATAATTTTACAACAAATCAACAGTTTAAGCTAACAAGGGCATGTGTCTATAATTTTACACCTGTAATGGTTTTGAACTAATGGTCATAGTGACTTTCCAAAAATTAAGACCTAACCCTCTCTTAATTTTTTTCTTCTTTTAGGATATAATCAAAACCATCAAGATTCTAACCATTAAGGGTCTGCTAACCTGTCCTAAACCTCCCACCCTATTACACACACACACACACACACACACACACACACACACACACCCCTTGAGTAGCTCCCCTTTTCAACATTTTTTCAGTTCTCCCAGTGACACCCTCTCCCCTGTCTTCCTGTCTTCACGTCAACCATCTGAACATTCTCTTCTCTTTGTCTATCCACTTACACATCTGGCCAAAAAATCCTCAGCTTCAGGTTTGGCTCCTGTGGTCCAGGACACTTTTCCTTTCTCCTACCAAGTCAAGGCTGAGTTGACACTGTCCCTACCCTGAACTCTGTAGTAATAATACTGGCCAGAACTGCAATGCCTGCTAACATATCCACAGGCAACAGAACCCCTATAGTCTATCAGCTCGAGATAATGATCTCACTTTTCAGTAAATCTTTCTAACTACTGAGATATGATTCATACACAGTAAAACATAGGTTTTGGTTAGAAGAATTTTGAACAACTATCAACCAAGCAAGACAGAGAGACTGCGACAGATAACCACACCCCCATTCCTCAGCAGCGCTGACTGCAGCGGTTACTGCTCCCCTCACTCGCCACCGGTGTTTACTACAGGTTACCCACAGGTAATCTACTACAGGTGTCTTGAGCAGCAGTCTCCCTCTTTCCTACTCCAAGAATCACTGACATGATTTGCTGCACCAGTTTTGCCTATAATAATATCTCACAAATAAAACCATGTATGAAACAGTGTCACTACTTAGCATGCTCTTGAGATTTACTCATGTGACTGACTGCATACAACAGAAACCCGAGTCCTTTCTGTTACTAAGGTGTCGGTGAATGACTGTTGTGTTTAACCTTGAAAGCCTGTTGCTAGCATGATTATTTCTTGGTTAATTAGGCTGCTGTGAACAGTAATATGCAAGTGTCCTAGAAGACAGCTTTTTGTCTTTCTGAATACACAGCTACAAACAGCAATGTTGTCCACACAGATCCAGGTGTATGTTTAATGGCACTGAAACCCTGAACTACTTTCTTGCAGTGACAGGGCAGTGTTAGGCTCTCATCAGCAACCTTCCCAGCTCTGAGTTCAACGTCAAAGGTATCATCAGCCTTTTTCATCTCAGTCATCCTAGGCTGTGAAAAGTAATCTCTCTCTCTCTCTGGTTTTCATTTGCATTTCCCTGATGACTAAAGATGATAGGCACCTTTCATGTATTTATTGGTAACTCATAGGTTCTGCAAACTTTCTGTTCAAATCGTTTGCATTTGTTCCAAAGCAACTGACCCATGAGGTAAGAGGCTGAGCATAATGTGACTTCTGTGTGTACTTATGCAAATATTGCCCATGAGAAACAGCAGGTGCACACGGCATTCTGTACCAGCTAAACAGATCTGAGTAGAATGTAGACTGTCTGAAGCCTCCATGTTAGAAATACTTCATGTCAGCAGCAGCTCACTCACAAACGGCCATCACAACTTCCGGTTCCAAACCCCCCACAGCTTCCCAATGCCACACAGCTGACATGCATGCTCCAGTTACCATCTCCAGAGCAAATGGTTGGTCGTTTTCGACTTGAAATGCCTTCCTTCTTGCAGCATTTACATACCTCTTAGCCACGTGCCTGAGTGAAAGTATGCTGTGGAAAGGCTTTGGACTTGTCCCTAAAAGTCCTGTGGCTTTTAACTGCACAAGCTTAAAAGGCAGTGGTTTTTCTGTTTTGTTTCAAGGAAACCCCGCTGGATTATAGCAGAACTGCTTACATAAACGGCAGGGCCAGACATCCTCATCGTCGTCTAGATTCTAATCCATCATGTAGGGGTCTGGACAGATGGTTCAGTGGTCAAGGGACCTTACTGCTCTTGCACAGGTCCCTGGCTAGGTTCCCAGAATCCAAATGGCTGCTCATAACCATCTGCAAGTCTAGTTCCAAAAGACATGACACCTCTTCTGGCCTCTAAAGACATGACATCTCTTCTGGCCTCTAAAAACATGACACCTCTTCTGGCCTCTAAAGACATGACATCTCTTCTGGCCTCTAAAGACATGACACCTCTTCTGGCCTCTAAAGACATGATACCTCTTCTGGCCTCTAAAGACATGACACCTCTTCTGGCCTCTAAAGACATGACATCTCTTCTGGCCTCTACAGGTAGCAGGCACACACATGCATTCAGGCAAAATATTCATTCACATACAATAATCTAAAATCATCTTTTTAGACTTATTTATTTAATGTTTATGAGTATGCTGTCTTCATGCACACCAGAAGAGGGCATCAGATCCCACTATAGATGGTTGTGAGCCACCATATGGGTGCTGGGAATTGAACTCAGGACCTCTGGAAGAGTAGCCAGTGCTCTTAACTGCTGAGCCATCTCTTCAGCTCTAAAAACCATTTTTTAAAAGCATCATTTAGAAAGAGTTCTGCTACGAGGTTGTTCAAACGGAGTAGACGGTCTTTTATTCCTACGCTTGCTAAGGTTTTTCCTGGCACTGGTTACTGAGCTCCTTTTCTCTCTCTATTGATTTGGTTGTGTGGCTTTCCCACTTTATTCTGCGAATGAAATGACTTGCACTGATTGATGTGAGAGTGCTGAATCAATCCTGTATTCATGAGATAAACTCAGCAATGTGTGTATTGTTCTTTTCTAGGTGCTGCTGGCTTCAATTTGCAAATTTTTATTGAAGACTTTTATATCTGTGTCCATAAAGGATATTAAGCTGCAATTTACTTTCAATTTCTTTAATATCAGGGTCAGTGATAACCTCTAAAACAGGCTATGAAGTGTCTTCACTGTGCGAGTGTCTTTGTGTCCTTCAATCGCGTCTCCCGAACTCCTACGGCAGTGGTGCTATGTCGTGCCCAGCAGGATCCAGCATTTACTGCGCTAATACTTAACACACACACTAAACAGCCCGGGGCCACCACCAACGCTTTTCCTTCGGCTGCTGAAAAGCCCACGGGAGCAGGCAGATGGGGACGGAGGGAAGAAAGTAGGCAGAGGCTCCTGTAGTAGGGACTGCAGAGACGTGTGGGGACCTGGCTGCAGTGACTGTGAGAAGCCACTGTGGTGCCCATAGAGCCAACAGGACACTTGTAAAAACATACTGGATGGGAAGGGAACAGCCAAACAAAATCAACACCAGGAAAACCGTATGGTGGCTGTGGAAGGCGGTGCCATGTGTGGCAAACGCTTAGGTCACGCTGAGCAGCCTAGGCCAATCTGATGAGATGGAAACCAACCTGTGGGCTCAGTGGGGAGCACTCACTGTTCTGTCAGAGGACCAGAGAGCGGTAAGCAGACCAGACAGCTCACAGACTCCTCCAACTCTAGTTCTGAGGGGCCCACACCCTCTTCTGACTGCACCTACACACACACACACAAATATAACATTTTAAAAATTAAAAGGAGAAATGAAATGGGTCTGATTTAATGAGATCCCATTACACTTGCTATAAAAGTCAGGCCTGTCTCGCAAGGCTGCTACACTAACAACTGCGCTGAAATCCTCAACAGCCCAGGTCCACCTGGAAGCATGCACTGCAAGTGCGGTGGTTATGAACTTAGCAGATCACTAATTACAGTAAACTGTTAAAATTTAACCCAACTACTAGAATTATTCTTTATTTCTAAAACTAATGGGACAGGCTTGCTAGGCAATGATACTGACGCTCTGTACCTGTCTGGAGTAGCTTTACTCTCACACCACTGTAAACTGCCCACTGCACCCACACCATGGCCACTGAGACTCACGCACGTTAGGAGGTCGGTGGCCCCACCCGGACAGCTGGGGTGACTACAGCAGCACACTACTTTGCAAAGCACCTCAACACGTACAGGGGAATAGTACATGGCCAACAGATTAAAGCGCGAAGGGAAAGCATCATGAGAAGGTGGGTCAGTGTTTAGAGCTGACCGGGTACGCAGCCCTTCCATGATGTCTTTCTCGTGCTCCTTAGGCCTCTCCAGTGCCCATGCCATCTGAGAGCCCCTTGCTAGGGATGACTCCTATAATGTCTGCCATGAGAGCGAGGGGTGGAGCACAAGAGGGAGGAGACCAGTATGGGGTCTTTATTTTTACTATTACTCTAGGATGGATTTCATTATATAGTCAAGGTTGGACTCAAATTCCTTATGCAGTCCAAGCCCTAGTTGAGTTTGAACCCAGAACCTTTGTCCCTCTGCCTCCCAGAGCCACTCAGTGTGTCACCTATGCTCAGTTGTGACCAGTACTTTTCAATTAATAAGACAAAATCACACAACAAGAAATTTACCTGGTTTCAAAACTACTAGGAATTGTGTCTCCAAACAGAGGCTCAGAAAATCCTTAACCTTCTATCAAAGCAGCTACGAGCGTCTCAGCGGTACCAGTTAGCCGAATCTCCACTCTCACGCCATACCTATCTATCCCTGGAGTTTGACTGTTTTGCAAATATAGCTGTATTATGCATAGGTTATATATAACAACCTGTTATAAATTTAAACCATAGATTATTCAGCTCTAAAAAAAGAAAAGATGTTTATACATGAAATGGTTTTCTCAAAAACTTGGAAGAAATTAGAGACTGTTTAGGGCAGAAAGAACGGCCGTGGGAAGTTAGAAGTGGAAGACTACCTAAAGCACACACTTAGTGACGAAGCACACGCCTGCAATCCCAGCACAAAGGTCTGGCTAAGCAGGAGAATCACTCTGAGTCTGAGGCTAACCTAAACCACATAGAAAGTGTCTGGCCAGCATGGGCTACTGAGTAAGATCATGTCTTAAAAACAAACAAAAAGGAGAAATAAGAAATTTCTTTGAAAAACATTCTACTCTCTTAAGAAGCACAAATAAAGCACAAGGAACGGCTATTTAAACTATACCTTGAAATGTACTGTGATGCTCCAAGGAAGGGCTGAACTTGATGCAAGAAGATCAAATAGTAAACCGATCGGATAATGCCTAAAAACGAAAGGTAGGTCTTAAAACGGGAAGAATGCATACACTTGTAACTAGAACCCCCAAACCAACGGCCAGCACATCTCACCCGCACACCACAGGCTTCCCTGGCTAGTCACAGAGAAGCAACTGCGCAGCCGCACAACTGGCCCCCAGACCTGGCCCACCCGCATGACTGGTGTGTGTACACACACACACACACACACACACACACACACACACACACACACACACACACACACGACCCACCCGCGCAGCCGCACGACTGGCCCACACACCCGTCCCACCCAGCCGCCAGGTGCGTTTCTTCTAAACTCTCCATTTCCAAAACAGTTTCAGTGAACCCGAGGGGTTCCCATGGGCCGCTGCAGTGTTACGTTGTCATCCCAGGACTTATAAGAGGGACCTATTCTTTCTAAGTTTATTTAAACACAAAAACACCTTGTTTATGTTAGAAAGACAGCTCCATTATGCAGCTCTGGTTGGCCTGCTACTATCTTAACCACACTGGCCTCAAACACAGCAATCAATCCTTCTGCCTCCTAAATGCTGGGATTACACATGTGTATAACCATATCTGGCTTTTACAGTAACTGTTTTGTTCTGATGTTTGGGTTTTTTTTTTTTTTGGTTTTTGAGACAGGGTTTCTCTGTGTAGCCCTGGCTGTCCTGGAACTCCCTCCGTAGACCAGGCTGGCCTCGAACTCAGAAATCCGCCTGCCTCTGCCTCCCGAGTGCTGGGATTAAAGGCGTGCGTCACCACTGCCCGGCTTTTGTTCTGTTTTTTTGTTTGTTTGTTTGTTTGTTTGTTTTTTGAGACGGTATCTCCCGTAGTTTAGGCTGACCTTGAACTCCTGGTCCAACTGCCTTGAGAGCTGTATTGCTAAAGCCAGTTTCTGTTTTTTTTTTCCTTTTCAAGTTAACTTTTATTTATTTATTTTTACATTATATGGGTGTTTTATCTTCAAGCACATCTGTGGTGCATGTAGTATGCATGTAGTGTCCTCAGAGGCCAGAAGAGGACATCAGACCTCTTGGGGCTGGAATTATAGACAGTTGTGAGCCACCATGGGGAATGCTGAGAATTAAACCTGGGTCCCCTAGAAGAGAAGCCAGTGCACTTAATCAACAAGCCATCTCTCCAGCCCTTGCTTTTTGTTTTGTTTTCAAAATTTAGAAATCTAAGTGTACAGACATTCACCTAAAGAGCATGAAAAGCCCTCTGGTCTGTGATAATATTACATATATATGTAAATGCCCAGCCTTCCAACCAAACAGTTACAGAATCTTAATACAGATTCAGAATATCTAAAACAAAATAGCACCGAAACCCTCTAGGCATGGTTGAGCTTGTCTATAATCCCAGCGTTCAGGAAGTGGGGGCAGGATCCAGAATTCCATGATTAATCTCAGCAACACAGCAAGTTTGACACCAGCCAGGGCTATGTGTAACCCTGCACTGAATGAATGAATGAATGAATGAATGAATGAATGAATGAATGAATGAATGTAAAGAAAGGGAAGGAGGGAGGAAGAAAGGAAGGAACTACGTAGAGGCTGGAGGAAGGGTCACACAAGTCTGCCTGTTTAATTCACCCTCGGATCCTGGGCTGAGGTGAACAGACTCCCAGTTGTCCTCTCACCTGCACAAGCACTCAACTGCATGTGTGCAGCGGATGACCCGTACACGTGTGTGCAGCGGATGACCCGTACACGTGTGTGCAGCGGATGACCCGTACACTGGAGTACTACTGCCCCAGGTCATGTTCCAGAAAGAAATGCTTCTTACCCAGAAAAATCGCCACATTGAAGAGTCACAAGTTATTACTATTATTATTTTTTTGAGTAAATCAAGGGCAACACCAACCAAAAACCCAAGTAATTAAATGCACTTGCCCAGTTACAATGGCCTGAATCTGGTGTCCAGTACTACTCCTGACCCTGAAAAGGCCCATTTTACAAAATAATTTTTAAAATTCCCCAAACCCACAACCTCACAAAAATGAATGGAAAAGCTACAAACCACAAAAACTGGAGCAAAGGGAGTAATGGCCACGTTATTTACAAACTGTGCAGAGCATCCGAGTTCTCAGGAGAGCTGCAAGCGAGTGTGCACTGTACGTCTTGCTGGAATGTGCTCTTGAGGCCGCATGTGCTGCTCAGGCACTACCAGTATCCTAGCTGAGTTTAAGGTCAGCAGTATTTTTGTTTGTTTTTCAATTCAGAAGTCAGTTTTAACTTCTTACTTCCATAGTCCCCATTGTGAAAATGGTTTATGCAATATTTAAAAATCATTTATCTTACAGTTACCAAAAACTTTAATTTTGTACTCAAAAGTTGAAGATCTGATTAATTTCTTTCTTCTCCCTGTTATCTTTTCCTGCAGCAGTAGGGTATTAAACCCAGGGCCTTGTATAGGCTAGGCCAGTATTCTCCCATTGAGCAACAAACCCAACCTGATTTTACCCACTGACATGATTTCCTGCCAAAGTAGTCCTCAGAGAATACAGACCGGTTCTCTCAGGATAAGCATGCAGGTATCAAATAGCACGATGACCAGTAAGTGTCAGTAATGAGAACCTTCACTCCTCAAACTGCAGTAGTAGAGCGCCCTCTGCTGTCTAGTTAAATCATTCCAAAAGTACGGTTTTCAGACGGATCAACACTTCTGTTTCTCAGCTAACTTTAAAGTTAGCAACACAAAAATGCACGAGGGCTGGGCTCCATGATAAAGATAAAGCACCTGTACCCTATCACCTATCTATGCACCCAAACCAGCTTTTCTTTTTGAGACAGGGTCTCTCTACCTAGCTCTAACTGTCCTGGAACTCACTAAGTAAACCAAGCTGCCCTTAAGCTCACAGAGCTCTGCCAGCCTCTGCCTTCTGAGTGCTGGGATTAAAAGCCTGACCATTATGCTAGGCTTGGAGCTTTAACACACTGGACATTCAGTGTGTCTACTACTCTTCTTAAATAGCTTTCTGTTATAATTTGGGCAAATTAAAATAAGCAACTAGGAAATTAGAGATTGGGGGAAAATGTTAAGTAGACTGTCAGTAGTTCTGCACACAGCGTCGTGAGCTGAAGCTCTCAAGACAAGCGCTTGGATCATACCCGTTATCAGACAGCTGAGAGGCTACAGTCTGAAACACAGTGATCTGACACAAGCCTGGATTACAGAGTGAGCCTCCCACTCGCCTGGGATACAAACAGAGATTCTGTCTTGGAGGGAAAAGACTTTCCAGAGGGCTGAGAATAGAATTCAGTGCAAGAGCAACTGCCTAGCATGCCCAAGACCCCTGGTTCAATCCCCAGTGATGGGTGGAGGCAGGTGCTTTCTCAAAGCATGTAGGAAGATGATCTAAGCCAAATCACTCTTCTGCAGTAAAAAGAAGAAATTGGCCCAAACATTACCCATATGGTATCTAGTAGACATAACCTTAAAAATATCCCCTAGACCCAGAAGCTCGCTCCTTCCAAGCTGTCCTTGTCAGCCGCACAAGATTATTCTCACCTGAGTAATTTCCTTTACTTCCTAAGTCTCTTCCAAGCCTCTTCATTTTAATATTCCCAGATTGGGAGAAAGTGTTTTAACCTATTTGTACTTTTCAAGTTTCATTTAAATCGTTTTAGTCAACCTCTTTCTGCACTCAACTGCATACAAATCGAAATCTATGAATGCAGGATCCCAGTCTATTTTGACCTCTTCCACGGCCTTCTCTTTGTAACTTCTCTACTTCAAATATCTTGGGAGCACAATAAATTAGACTCTCAATAACAGAAAATACCAAAACCTTAACTGCACATGGATAAACCCAAATTTAGGAGTTTTGGAGACTCTTAAAAGACAAAAAGGAAGCCAGAGTGTGGGGCTGGAGAGGAAATCTCAGCAGTTAAGAATACATACTAGGGGCTGGGGAGATGGCTCAGCGGTATAAAGCGCTTGTTGTTCTTGCAGAGAATCCAGGTTCAATTCTCAGCACTGAAATTGTTAGCTCTAGTTCCACGGGGTCCAATACGCTCTTCTGAGCTATAAGGACATCACACATCCACAGCGACAGAACAAAGCACGCTGATCTTTCAGCGGCCCCAAGACCAGTTCCCAGCACCCACACGGCGTGGCTCATAAACAACCACAGCCCTCGCCTCAGGGTATCTGATGCCCTCTCTGCCCTCCATGGGCACCTGTACACTTGCACACACCCACACACACAGGCATCCACACATAATTAAAAACCATGTTTTTAACAATGAAAGTACATTAATCTATCATCCAATCATCCATGCATCCAAACAGAAGGCAGATTTCCCCCTTTCTATGATGGTTTAAAGGACAAATGTCACCCAAGATGAGGTATTTGAACACTGGGTCCCTATCTCTAATGGCACTATTTGGAAAGGCAGAATTTTTTTCTTTCTTTCTGTTGTTTTTGTGTGTGGGGGTGGCAGGTGGGGGGTGGAGGAGTGGAGAAGAGTGGGGTGGAGTTGAGGACAAGGACAGGGTCTCATGTAGATTAGGCCAAACTCATTATGTAACCACAGATGACAAACTTCTGGTCCTCTGCCCTCCACCTCTGAGTGCTGGGACTACAGGTGTGCCTCACACCACCTGGTTTCTGACATGTGAAGAGACTGAATCCAGGGCGTGGAATGTGCTAGACAAGGCGGAATACTGTCGACAAAGCATTGTATAATGGTTTAACTCTCACTTAGAAGCTAGCCACTTCTTTTCTGTTTTGTTTTGTTTTTGTTTTGAGAGAGGGCACTGCTGTCTGGTGCTGGCTCTCCCGGTATTTGATAGGATATATTGACCAGGGCAGCCTCAAACTGGCAATTTCCTGCTTCAGCCTCTTCAGTGCTGGGATTACAGCTTCCATGCTTGGCCTTCTTTCTTTGTAGAACTTTTCACAACTGTTCTAGGACACTATACCTTCTTAAAGCAAGCATATACTTAGTGCTTACTTAACAAGAAAAATTCACTCACCATTTCAGGGGCGTGCCTTCATATTCAAACCATATCTCACTGACATCTTCTTGTCTCATAACCTTCTGAAAGTGCTTTTTTACTTTGTCAGTTACCAACGTCAAATAGCTGACTCTTGGCAAAAGCAACTGAAAAAAAATTTGAAAAGCCGTATTTACTTATTCATTACTGTTTCAAAACAAAGATAGTAAGTAAGCCTTTTAATAGTAAGGGAAACAGTTATGTTCTCTGTATTATTTTGACTACTTAATCCTAAATAATCTGCTTTTTATAGAAATTAAAAGCTAGAGGTTAAAATAGCAAATGTTTTTAATTGGGTTATAACTTCTAAGTAGAGCTAAGGGAACAGTGCACCAAGACACGTGGTGCACTGAAGGATATACAAAATCAAATGGGTATAAGCAGCCATCATTTAAAAATACAATCTATTGGTATAAAATACATGTGTGTGATGGTTGGCTTTGCCGACTCAACACTATCTAGAATCACTTGGCAGGAGAGTCTCAATGCGGAGCTGTCTACACAGAGCTGGCCTGTGGGTGTGGTTCCCGGTGGTCAGCTTGACTGTGCTGACTGATGTGGGAGACACTATTCCCTGGGCTTAGGTTCTAGACTCTCTAGGAGTGAAGGGCGGGCGGGCGTGCGTGCATTCATTTCTGCCTGCCCCTGACTGTGGATGTGGGGTAGCCAGAGGCTTCGCCTCCTGCTGCCTCAACCTCCCAGCAATGATGGACTGTCACCTGCAAGTAAATAAACAACTGTGAATCACTTATGGAAAAATAATTCCCGAAGCTGCTCTTGTCAGGGTAATTTAGCATAGTAAAGGCGTGGTGGCCTGTACTTGGGAAGCAGAGGCAGGAGGATCCCCTCAAGTTCAAAGCTAGCCTGAGGCTTTACGGTGAGACTTTTTCTCAAGAAAGAAAGAAAGAAAGAGGGAAGGGACCAGGAAGAGAGGGAAAGAAGAAAAGGATGTGGGGTGGGGCTCAGGGAGCGGCATGGAGTGGCCGCCCTCTGTTACACAGCGCACTCTAGGCTAACGGGGTTATGTGGGGCCTTGGATCTTTTTAAAGATTGTGTTCTCAAGGAGTGGAGAGGGCTCCTCGGCTAAGAGTGCTTTACTGCTTTTACAGAGGACCTGGGCTTCCTTCCCAGCGCCCACACGATGGCTGACAACCGTCTATAACTCCAGTTGTAGGATACAGAACCCCTTTCCTGACCTGCGAGCCCTCCTGCATGAGTGGTACATACTCAGGCACCGGGGCCAAGGCAAGAGGATTACACATTCAGTCTGTAATACAGTCCTTCGCCAGGCACGCTTTCCATTTATATTTACTTGTAGGTGGTGTGTGTGCCATCTGAGTGCAGGAGCCTAGAGGCCGGAAGAGGGGGCAGGACTGCTGGGAGCTGGAGCAACAAGCACTCCTAAACTGCTGATCCATCTTACTGACCCATTGACTGACGTGTGTGTGTGTGTGTGTGTGTGTGTGTGTGTGTGTGTGTGTGACAGAGAGAGAGAGAGAGACAGACAGACACATACACAGAGAGACAGAGATGTGTGTGTGTGTGTGTGTGTGTGTGTGTGTGTGGTTTGTGTGGTGTGGTTGTTGTGTCTGGTGAGTGTGATCTTGGTATGTCTGTGTGTGTCTGTAGTATATGTGGTATGTGTGGTGTGGTGTGGGTCTGTGATATGTATGTCTGTGGTCTCTGTAGTGTCTGTGGTGTATAGGAGAGTGTGTGTGTGTGTGCTTACACACAAACAAAAAGAATGCATATCAATATATCTACAGTGATTGTATACGTGCGTGCACACGCGCGGGCACACACACGGGCACACACACATTTTTTTTATTCATTTGGATATCTGGAGGGTGGAACTGAACCCAGGGCCTCTCCTCTAAATGTTAAGAAAATATTCTACCTCTCTACTCTACTCCACACCCCAGTGGTCTATTAAATGCGTCAGGCCATAACATGTTATGATCGTATAGTAGGTCATTAGGTCATATTTAATATTAGGTCATAAATAATATTAAGTCATGTGAAGAGTTTTTTTTTTTTACTACACATGCATTCATAAGTCCATTAATAAGCATATTTGACTAATCACTTAGATTAATTGCTTGGAATCATCTAAATATTTAAAAACCCAATGTGGGGTTAAAAGCACTGGCTGCTCTTGCAGAAGACCTGGGTTCAGCTCCCACAACCCACACGACAGATCACAATTGTGTATAACTCTAGTTCCAGAGGATCTGGCGCCTTCTTCTAACTTCCTCAGGGATTACAATCATGGAGCATCCTTACTGAGGGAAAAATACTCGGACACATAAAGTAAATAGAACTTAAAAGCCTAGCTTCCTCCTGAGACACTGCACATTGCCTATGATTTCACTATCGGATTGCTATGTGGTAGGTACTGACGTCCTAAGCCTGTGCGCCACTGTGCAGATAACTGACTCCACTCCAAGACAGATGAATACACACACACAGAAAAGAACACGTCAGCATGTCTAAAGTGACTGCGAGTGTGTGCGTGTGTGTGTGTGTGTGTGTGTGCCTGAACTGTGGGTAGCATGATTAGAGGGGACTTATTTATCTCAGAGAACTGTCGTTATTATTTGATTATGCGTATGTGAAGGCAGAGCTAGAGCTTGCCAGCGTGGGTACCGGGCCCTCTCTAAGAGCAGCATGTGCACTTCTCTGCTTAGCTGTCTCTCGGGCCCCTTGTTTGTGTCGATTCCTTCACAGTTCATCTGGCTCGGGCACACACATGCACAGAGTGATGTCAGCTGTCTTCCTCCATCACTCTTCACCTATTTGTTTTAAAGATTTTATGTGTATGAGTGTCTTGCCTCTATGTATGTATATGCAGCACAAGAATGCCTAGTGCCAAAGGGGACCAGAGGGTGTCAGCTCCCTTGGTACCCAAGTCACAGATGGCTGAGAGGTGCCACAGGGGTGTTTAGAACTGCAACAGGGTTCTCTGCAAGTGCAGCAAGGTTCTAAGCTCTGAGCCATCTCTCCATCCACTGTCCACCTTCCTGAACACCACCAAATCTGGAGCTCACTAGACTGAAGGCAAGGCTGGCTGGCCAGCGAGCCCAAGGGACCCTCCTGCCTCTGCCTCCCCAGAGCCCATGCTATGGGCACATGGCAGTACTCACATGGGTCCTGGGGAGCTGAATTCAGGCTGTCACACTTATGTGGCAAGCACGTGACCAGCCACGTGACCACCCTAGTCCTCTAACTGCCCACAGCATGAACAGTTGTATGTAGAAGTGAGGGGCGAGGGCAGGGGAGTGGACTGTGAGGAGGGGAGAGAGGGGGATCCGCGTCAGGATGTGCTCTATGAGAGGGAAAAAAAAAGAAAAAAGAAAAAAGGGAGGGAGGCAGGGAAGGAGAGAGGGAGGGAAGGAAGGAAGGAGGGAGGGAGGGAAAGAGGGGAGGAGGGAGGGAGGGAGGGAGGAAAAGAAGGAGGGAGAGAGGGAGGGAGGGAGGGAAGAAAGTAGAGAGGGAGGGAAGGAGGAAAGGAGGGAGGGAAGGAGGGAGGGAGGGAAGGAGGGAAGGAGGGAAGGAGGGAGGGAGGGAAGGAGGGAGGGAGGGAAGGAGGGAGGGAGGGAGAGGAAATACTGAGAAGCTCAGCCCTGGGTTCAAAGGCCTTCATCTACAAGGAGGCACTCACATAGTAGGGCTCCGCCTCCCTCTCAGTCATCTCATCCTGATAGAGAGTAAAGCAAGTTGGAATCCGTCCGAACCACACATCTCGGAGCACGTCTTTGTCATCTGTCATTCTTCCAGTGGATAAAGCGGTACATATAGGCTGAGTTCTTTCTTCAACCAAAGCCAAACTGGAAACCAAATAAAGAGCATTAGTCAGATCCTTACAGAATTAATGAAAACATTTCATAGGCAAAGAAATGAACACCAAAAAGCCTCACCTAAAGAAAAGGTAGAGCAGAGGGGCCTCACGGATACACACCTTTAATCCCAGCACTTCGGAGGCGGAGGCAGAGGCAGGTGATTTCTCCAAGTGTGAGGCCAGCCTGGTCTATATAGCCAGTTCCAGGAGAGCCAGAGCTATGCAGTAAAGCCTTGGCTCAGAAAGAACGAAAGGGGGAAGGGGGGAGAGGGAAGGAGGGAGAGGGAGGGAGAGAGGAAGAGAGGGAGGAAGGGAGGGAGGGAGAGAAAAGCCAGGAATGGTACTACATGTCTGTCATTTCTACATCAGAGAGGCCGAGACAAGAGTTTGAAGCAAGTCTGAGCTATTCAGTAAAACAATCTCAAAAATGTCTGTGTGTGCACGTGCGTGCGTGTGTGTGTGTCTATGTGTGTGTGTGCGTGTGATGTTAATTACATATTCAAGTAATATGAAATATGAGCCACATCAAAATAGAAACTATACTTCTGCAAAATGTGTGTGTGTTTAATGTTTAGTTAATGCTTCCTTTCTTACAAACTGCAATCAGTTCTCCTAACTGCTGGCCAGTCCCCTCCCAGTTTCCAGCTCAGCCCCTTCAAATGTTTCCCCCAACCGTCCCCCCCTTGGTCTCTTCTCCCACTGTCCCCCCCTTGGTCCCTTCTCCCATTGTCCCCCCCTTGGTCCCTTCTCCCACTGTCCCCATGCTAGCTCGCCAACCTCATTTTCACTGTGTTCTAGCCTATCTGCTTGGCTCGGCTCTCCTGGCTCAGCTGTCACCAACTGTTCCCCTCTTGTCACTCTGCTAGTCTTTCTACTGTCTCCCAACAATATGGTCTCTGGCTCAGCTCAGCCTCTCCTGGCAACAGGCTCCTATTCTCTGCTCAGTCTTTCTACACTCACTCTCCTCTCTCCTCTAGCCCTACTCAATCCTCCTTTCCTAAACCAACTGTCATCTCTGACCCCACTGTCCTGCACCTGGACCCCCGGCTCCTCTCTCTCTGCTGTCATCTCTGACCCCACTGTCCTGCACCTGGACCCCCGGCTCCTCTCTCTCTGCTGTCATCTCTGACCCCACTGTCCTGCACCTGGACCCCCGGCTCCTCTCTCTCTCTGCTGCCTCTTTATATCCTCTCCTATTCCTAGAAGTCAAGAGGCAACCAAAATGGAAGGTCATAGGGTCAAGCAGTTCTCTTAAGGGGCCAGGTGACTAGCAACTGGGGATCCTTTAAAGGGCTAGGCACACAAAATAAATCACACCACATACTTCTGTTACTCTTTCAAGTCCAGTAGACTCTTATCACTCACTTAAAAGAGAGCCTTGTACCTATGCCCTATGGTCTTAATCTAATTTCAGAAAATTATTCACATAATTACACCCGCCCCATCCAATGTATTTAACCTCTCCTACCACACATATCATTCCTCCTGGGGAAAAAAAAGGACTATTTGCTTCGAGCTGCAGATGAGCTCAGCTGACAGTGTATACCAGTAATAGTGTATACCTGGGGTGGTGGTGCAAGCCTCCAAGCCTCATGGGTTCAGCCTGGCCACATGAGTCCCTGCCAAATAAACAAGCAAGCAAGCAAGCAAGCAAGCAAGCAAGCAAGCAAGCAAACAAACAACACAAAGCTCTTTATTAAGCCTATTCCCCTTTCTAAGTTTCCTCAGATCCATAATTTGGCCCCACCAATATTTCCAGCGGCACCGATTACATTCTGTCCGTAGCCCTCAGTAACCCCACTCCCTAAGTGTCTAGTCGCTGTGCTCCGACTCTCGGCCTAGTGCTTACGCTACTTTCCTCCAACTCTCACTCCACTGTAAAGTGACTAACATCCTCAGTCCCAGTGACAGACTTCTCCGGCTCACAACAGTCCCTACTCTACAGGGAAGCGCCAACTCTGCACATGAGCAAAGGATCAGGGAAGGACAATGAGCATGACTCCCAGGATCCCCGTGTCTACCATGCTCACACCCCACGCCCCCTGTGTACATGGTGAGATACACACTGCTGTGATGTACACAGCAACCCAAGGCCGTGCTACCTGAGTAATAAGGGCCAGTATGCAACCAATACAGTGCTGGACAGTTAATTCATGACTTAGTATAATGTATAACGAAAAATCCTAAAGAGTTGCATGGTTCCCTCCAAAATGATGGGCCTAGGCGGATATCAATTTAAAATTCTTTTTAGATGTATTATTTTATGTTTATGAATGTTTTGTCTACATCTATGTGTGCAACACATGCATTCCTGGTGCCCTGAAAAGTCCAGATGAGGGTGTCAGATCCCCCTGAACTGGAGTTACAAAAGGCTGTGAGCCACCATGCGGATGCTCGGAAGTGAACTTGTTGCAAAAGCAGGAAGTATTCCAACGGCTGAAGCATCTCTCCAGCCCAACACCAATTATTAACACTGAAGTTCATCAAGGAGCTCGATTTTATCCCTTCTCCCCCACCCATGCCAAAGGCTTTGGGATTGTCATCAGTTAATCAATAGTTAAAGACCGGTCTGATGTAGGATATCCACACATAAGCAACCTCCAAGAGGTGCCTTCTGTTAAATTACTGGGCACTAGTCAGCTCAGAATAAGGACTCTGGCACTTCGCAGTGGCTTGATTTTATTAAATACATACAAGTATTTTGAGTAAGTGATATACATATGTAAATTTCATTCAGTACCACAGTTGAGACTTCAAATTCAAGCATGCTTGAATTTTATACTCATAAGAAAAATTTCTGAATGTACAAATCACTCAAATTAACTTGCTGAAAACAGAAAGCCCCTCATTATTTCCTCACTAGGTTAAGAGCTGATCTTTAGAATAAATGTCCAGGCTGGAGAGAGTTCAGAATGCCTCTTGATCTTCCAGAAGACCTGTGGTCTTTCCAGCACCCAGCCTGGATTGCTTACAAGCACCTGTAATTCCAGTTCCAGAAGATCCAATGCCCGGTTCTGGCCTTTTGGGGCACCCACAAACATCATAAATTCATACAGATACACACTGAAACAAACACTAAAAATCTAAGCAAAATAAATGTTAAAAAACAGAATAAAATTTAAATAAATGAATAAATGTATCTGGTTATGAACTGTGAGATATCTCAGTGGGTAAAGGCACTTGCTGACCAGTCTAATGACTTGAGTTAGATTACTGAGAGCTACATGGTAGAAAGAGAAAACTGACTGTCCTGTCTGTCCTGACCTCCACATGACTGCAGGGCAGATGTACACACGTGCACTCATTCATACCCCATACACACATAGTGATCTCAAGTTATACTATAGGGCTATAGTCATAAAGACAGCCTGGTACAGAAATAACAACAGACAGGGACACCGATAGAACAGAACTGAAGACCCAGAAATAAGATGGCAAATCTATGTACCCACTTAATTTTGACAAAGGAGGCAAAACTGCATACGGGACAAAGGACAGCCTCTCCAGCAAATGGTGCTGGCCCACCTGGAGCTGTACCTGCAGAAGAATAAAATTAGTCTTACCTTTCACCTTGTATAAAAAAATCAATACAGCCAGGTAGTGGTGGCGCACGCCTTTAATCCCAGCACTCGGGAGGCAGAGACAGGCGGATTTCTGAGTTCGAGCCCAGCCTGGTCTACAGAGTAAGTTCCAGGACAGCCAGGGCTACACAGAGAAACCCTGTCTTGAAAAGCAAAAAAAAAAAAAAAAAAAAAAAAAAAAAAAAAAAAAAAAAAAAAAAATCAATACAAAATAGACCAAAACCACCTTAATTTCAAACTGGAAACATTGCAACTTCTCAAAGAAAACCTTTTAAACTACAGGGATGGGAAGAACTTTCTGAACAGAACACCAACAGCACAGGAGCCAACCTCAAGTATGGACAGGTGGGGTCACAGGGAAGTAAGATGTCTCTGTACAGCAAGGACACAGCAGCCCAAGACAGCCCGCAGAATGGGGTTCATTACCAGCTACACTCAGAGAAGGGCTAACAGCCAAACTTACAAAGAACTATAGAAATTAAACACCAAGGAAATAATTAGCCAATTAGCAAGTGGGCAAATAGACTTGAATATTCACTGTTCAAAAAGTTAAACACAAATGGCCAATAACTTTTTTTAAATCAATGTGATTTTTTCAGATTTATTTATTTATTTTATGTATATGAGCACACTGTAGCAGTTTTCAGACACCCCAGAAGAGGGCATCAGATTTCATTTCAGATGGTTGTGAGCCACCATGTGGTTGCTGGGAATTGAACTCAGGACCTCTGGAGGAGCAGTTGGTGCTCTTAACCACTGAGCCATCTCTCCAGGGAATGCAAATTAAAACTACTCTCAGAGCACCTCATCACTGGCTCTATGTCATCAACAAACGTGACAACTGTTGGCGAGGATGTGCAGAGAAAGGAACCTCAGCCATGATTAGTGGGGCACAAAACACTGCACTTATGGTGACACTCAGTTTGAGGATTTCTCAAAAACTTTTGAACAGAATTATCATGTGATCCCCTATTTCATTTCTGGGTATACCCTAGCATAGAAGCGTTTGCCCCCTCATCTTTATTACTGCTTTATTCACTAGAGCAAGGAACTGAAATCAACCTCACTGCCATCAACAGATAAATGGACAAGGAAAATTGGTATATATAAAATTATATACGGTATATATAAAATTTTATGTATGTGTGTTCATTTATATAGAAATATGTATATACACACATACAAATATATATAATGGAATACCGTTCAGCTCTAAAGAAAAATGAAATCACAAAATTTGCAGGAAAATGGGTGGACTTAGTATATTATTAAGCAAGGTCACACAATCTCAGAAGAAAAAAACCCCCATATTTCCTCCTTACATGCAGACTCTAACATGTATGCATCTGTGTGTGTGTGTGTGTGTGTGTGTATGTGTGTGTGTGAATACACATACATGTAGGTACAGTAACCTATGAAAGGGAACAAGAAAAGCTAACGGTAGGAGATGAAGAAGGAATGACTGCAGGAAATAAACACACATCAAGAAAGAGGACAAAATGTTAGCTGTTTCTGAGTTATTTATTTTGGTTTTGGTGGTGGGTAAGTGCATTCAACAGTGGAAATATAAAATCCAATGTGGGTGGGTGCTGGTGCTGTGCACCTTTAATCCCAGCGCTCGGGAGACAGAGGCCGGCGGATCTGTGAGATGGAGGCCAGCCTGACCTACAGAGTGAGCTCCAGGACAGCCCGGGCTACACAGAGACACCCTGTCTCAAAAAACCAACAAACATGTAAGTAAGGAAGGAGATAAATAAATTTCAATGTGAGGATCTACAGCTTCTGTTTCAAATGGCTACTCTCTATATAGAAGCCTATTGAATTGCATAGTCTTTAGGTGATTTTTTTTTTATTTGCAACTTTTTAAAGATAAAGTTTAAAATAAATTTTAAATGTTTTTTAATTGAAAAAATCAGCTTATGGATTATTTCCTGATTTGGTTTATTTTGTTTTGAGATAAGGGTACTCAGTATGCAGAGCAGACTGGCCTGGGACTCCTGGTTGAGGTGTGGGTTCTTGTTAGGTTTTTGGGTTTTTTTTCCCTGTTTATCAACTTGACACTAGCTGGAGTCATTTGACAGAGGGAACTTCAACTAAAAATGCCTCCATCAGATTGGCCTGAGAGCAAATCTGTAGGGTGTTGTCTTGATTTGTGATGTAAAAGGGTCCAGCTCACTGTGGGCAGTAACACCCCTGGGAAGGTGAGCCGCGGGTACATAAAGAAGGAAGCAAAGGCCTGGTGGTGGGGGCACAGGCCTTTAATCCCAGCATTCAAGAGGTGGAGGTAGGTGGATCTGAGTTTGAGGCCAGCCTGTGGTTCACATAGTGAGTTCTAGGATAGCCAGGGCTACAGAGAGAAAGACTTGTTTTGATAAACCAAAAACGAAAGCAAACTGAGAAAGACAGGAGGACATGCCGGTAAGCAGTACTCCTGCCTGGTCTTTGCTTCAGTTCCTCCCTTCAGGTTCCTGCCTGGACTCCTCTCTCATCAACTGGAAATACAAAATGAAATAAACCCCTTCTGTCCCAAGCTGCGTTGGTTCATCACGTTTTATCACAACAATAGAAACCTACCTGAGACACACTCATAGGCACATCTAGAATAAAATGATATAAAGTACTTTTGGGAACCTTGATACATCCAGTCAGCTGTCAGCTGTGACTCCTGCTCAACAGAAAACAACTAAAAACTTCCTTAACTGACAGATTGGAAGAAAACTTGATTCAGTTTTAGAGTTTTTTCTTGTTTGTTTCATTTGCTTTTGTAGTACTGGGGTCAAAAGCAGTGCCTTAGACGCGCTAGGCAAGTACTCTACCATTTGATTTGCAATTTAAATGTTCAAGAGTCTCTCTCAACCAGGCCTCAAGGAGGTCTATAATTATAGCTACTCAACAGGCTGAGAGGCAGGAGGACCATTAAGTTAGGGCCTGGGCCACAGAGTGAAGTCAAGGCCAGCGTAGGAAACTTTGTGAAACCCTGTTGCAAAAAGAAAACAGAAAAGCAAACAGAGCTCAGTGACAGAGTGCTTGCCTAGCAAACATGGTGGCCTATCTAAAGGAGTAAGCAACTGGCAGGGACAGCTCTAGAGAAAATAGTCAGAGTTCCTTTCTTAACACATTTATGGTCAAGTCATTAGCTACGGATAGTAGTTCATGGCACATGGACTGGCCTCTCCTTAAATTCACAAACACTGAATTCCAGACCTGGGGTTCAATCCCCGTTACTATCCATTCATGCACATGCGCACGGGCCCCCCATACACACACACACACACACACACACACACACACACACACACACACGTCACTATCAATATTGTCATGACCTTTCTTCTCAATAAATGCAGGTAGAAAATAACTGAAACCTAAAATGGCCCAAGGCCACATTGGGAAGGCTCTTCTTTCCCTTCCCAAGAAGTAAGGACCCAATCAAGAGGAGTCCAAAACCACTGTTCTAGATAGATGATCGCCATAAACCAGAATACTGTGTCTGGATAGGACTTCTCTGTCTGATGCTCAGGGCACTTGACCACATTGCTCTTTCCCTGTCATTCTGTCTGTTCTTCTTCTCCTTCATATCAGAACTAAGACCAGCCAAACCCTCTCCTCTAATTCCTGAGTCCCTTCTCAAAGACGATAAAAGGATAGACGCTGAGGAATGAAAAATACCTCAAAACCAATTACAGGAAGGGCTTTCGTTTTGTTTTGTCTGTCTGTTTGTTTTTTAAAGAAAGGGTCTTACTGTGTAGCCCTGGCTGGGCTGGAACTCACTCTACATCAGGCTGCTGGCCCTGAATTCAGAGAGTTCTGGGCGGGTACCACCGTGCCCAGAGAGGCATGGGCTTTTAACATTGCAATCCAGCCATGTTTATGAACATTCTACAGTAGCTGCGTATACCAAGAAATAAATTAGAGGCTTATATCCGATTTGCAATTCTTCCTTTTTGCTTTTAGCTTTTGAGATAGGGTTTCAAACTGTGGCCCAGACGGAACTCCAACTCTCAACCTCCCTGAAGCCCCCCATAGTTGGCCACACTGGCCACTGATACATTTGGACTTCAGGGGAAAAAGCCAACTGAGCCAAGGCAGATCAGCTAAACAGAGCACGGTATTGTTGATACACAATTTGTAAACCAAACTGCCTAAGGGATTAGTGGAATGCAAACAAGGCTACTTATTACTTCAAATTATGCACTCACTTTTAATAAATGTCCATCTAGGGGCTCTGGGATGGTTCAGTGGTCCAGAGGAACTAGGTTCCAGCACATCACCAGGCAGAGCACTACGATCTGCAAGAGATCAGAGACCTCTGACCTCCACTGACACTGAACACAGGTGCACACACCCGCATGCAGAGATATGCAATATTTTATTTATTATGTATTATTATTATTGGTAACCATTAGAAAGAGAAACGTTCACCTATAAGAATTTATGTCTCTGGTCTAATAAATCTACTTTAAATGTATAAGCAAAATTGGTGATGCCATTTTCTATTGCCCTTAAGTTAGTTAACATGTCTGTCTCCTCACCTGTAAAATGGGAAACAGCACTGCCATATTAGCCATGAACAAAGCAATTGATTTATACGGCATACAACTGTGATTTCAGCACCTAGGAAACAGGGAGGCGTACAAGTTCCCAGCCAGCCTGAGCTACATCAACACACTATACCTCGAAAGCAAGTGGGGAGGGGAGGAAGGGACCAGGGATGTGGCTGAGCGGTGGAACTCCTGACTAGTCTTCCTAAGGTTCTGGGTTCAAACTCCAACACACACAAAATGCTTTAGGAACTAAGAATAATTAAAAACAAACACAAATAGGAATTTTAACAATTAAAAAAAGAAACAACAACAACAAAAGTATTAGTTAGGGTTTCTATTGCTGAGACAAAACACCATGACCAATAAGTAATTTGAGGCGGAAAAGGTTTATTCAGCTTACACTTCCACATCACTGTTCATCCATTATCAAAGGAAGTCAGGACAGGCACCCAAACGTGGCAGGAACCTGGAGGCAGGAGCTTATGCAGAGGTCATGAGGATGTGCTGCTTACTGGCTTGTTCCCCATGGCTTGCTCAGCCTTGCTTTCTTATAGAACCCAGGACCACCAGCCCAAGAATGGCACCACCCACAAGGGGCTGGGCTGGACCTTCCCTCACTGGTCACTAATTGAGAAAATGCCTTACAGCTGGATCTCATGGAGGCATTTCCTCAACTGAGGCTCCTTCCTCACTGATGGCTACTTTGTGACACACTGACAGCCAGTACAGAAAGTAAATTCTAAAAACTATGCATCAAACGCACAGCTAAAATAATATTCAATGCGGTCAAGCTAAAGAGATGGCTCGGCAGTTACGAGCAGTTACGTACTATGCTCTGCTAGAGTTCAGTGTTCAGCACCAACAACAGGTGTCTGACAATCACCTCTAAGTCCAGCTCCAGGGGACCCAATATCTCTGCCCTTAGGCACCTGTGCTCATACACGCATGCACTTAACTAAAGATGATAAAAGGTTTTAAAGAAAACATTAAATTTAGTCAATAAATCCTGATCCCTTGATAGGCCAAGGTAGGTGGTATGTACTAGGTGAATACAGACAACGTTTAAAACCTTAGACATGCTGGGGCAGTGGTGCTGCACACCTTTAATCCCAGCACTTGGGAGCCAGAGACAAATGGATCTTTGTTTGAGACCAGCCTGGGCTACAGTTTTGAGTTCCAGGACACCCAGGGCTACACAGAGAAACCCCACCTCAAAACAAAACAAAACAAAACAAAACAAAACAAAACAAAACAAAACAAAACAAAAAGACAGCCAACAAACCAACCATCCTTAGTTATCAGTATGGTGTAGTAGGCCCCCCTTCAAACCCTGCTCAGAAAGTATAATCTCCATCTCGAGGGCGCCCCTTCCGTGCCTGGGCATGTGCTGGTGTGTCCCCTCTCTGCTCTACCTTCCAACCCGGCACAGCAGCCAGTGCCTTTCCTCTGTGCACGGTTGGGGCGGGTCATCCCCTTCTTTCAGGGAGCACCATTATTTCTCCTCTTCCACAGAACCGACAAGCTTGTTTAAAGGTGTTTATCTGTACACCCGTCACCTTCGGTGGACAGCAGTGCACTTCCCTGGGGAAAGGACTGTCTGTCACACACCATTTTCCTTCTGACACTGGAACACAAATATATCATCTGGATCTTTTAAGTTTCTTTAGAAAGAGTACATGAGCCCGACAAATTATGTGAAAGAATGAGATTAGAAGAAAATCAGATGACCATCCGTGGGAAGGGGTGTAGAAATGGGGTTTTGTAGCCCTGAGAAGGGGGGGGGACACAACTCAAACTTACTATGTAGCATAGGCTTGCCTTGCCTCTCTGATCCTTCTGCTTCTCTCCAAGTGCTGGGATTACAAACACGCACTGCTCAGCCTCAGACAACAGCTTTAAGTCTCTGGAAATCCTGTGTATGTTATACCTTCTCACACTGGATATACACAGCCTGCGTGTTCTCATTTGATAATACAAATGATAAACCCGAGATGGAATGGCTGAATGATTTTCTTACTGCAGTTGCTGGCGTCCTCTCCAATCGCAAACGCCCCTTTACACACGGTAAATACAGTCAAAGGTCCCTTCATCAGTTTTTCTTAAATACTTATCTTACTTGAGAATTTCAGACATGCATATGATCAAATCTACCACTCCTCCAGTTCCCCCTCAACTCCCCCCCACCCCCAGCTTCCTGAGCTCTACAGAGTCTGCCTCTATGTACATGGGCACAGGGCAATCTCCTGAGGCTTGAGCAGCCTCTCTTGGCAGCCTTATCCCTGAAGAAAACTGACTCCCCCTCTCGCAGCAGCCACAGAGCTCCTCTCCTCCCCACCCTGGGGTGTGGTCTGGCTTGCTCTCCACAGGTCTTGCCCATTAGTCACAGCAGTGTAAGACCATGTAAAGGTTCTACAAAAGCTTCTCTGAGGAGGAAGAGGAGTTAAAATATTAGTGGATCTGTAGTACCCGAAGGATTCTAAGATACACAGAACTCTGTGGCTGAGGAAGGGCTGTTAGAAAGTGCATGCTGGGAAAGTTCAGATGCCCAGTCAGGAGTGGCAGCATCAGGACAGAGGCACCTCAACAAACCCCCTAGAGCTACCTCCTACCCCTATACACTCGTGCCCCCCACATATGTGTGCAAACACACACGCATACACCACACAGCCACACACTAAGTAAATAAAATAATAAATACATTTGGTACTTAAAGGATGGCAACAAATGGTCAAAGAAAAAGTCACACTCTTCAACTTATAGTTATGTCCCCTCAGAAAAGAATTTAAATTAAAAAATACAAATGGAGCAAGGTGTGGTGCTGAATACCCATACTCCCAGTGCTCAGGAAGTGGAGGCAGGAGGACTGGGAAGTCACAGCTGGCTTTGGCTACCTATCAAGTTCAAGGCCAGCCTGGGCTACGTGAGATCCCATCTCAAAAATCCAAAAGGAAAACAACCGAAGTTAAAAATGTTTTTAGTATGTAAGCTTCTCCTATCACACTGAGCAATATGGTAAGTGCAGGAGGCTGTCCACCCCGAAGCCTCTCAGCCTGCTGCAGCTGCCAGACACAATAGAGGGCCTTAACACATCTGCTATCGGGGTTGAAGGTGGCACCCCAAAATCCGAAGATGGGGCCCAGCTTAGCAAGAGTGCTTGTCTAGCATATGTGAGGCTGTAAGTTCAATTCCCAGCACTGAAGAAAAAGGGGGCAAGGGGAAGGGAAAAATCACTGTATTTGCCAGAAATAGTGACAAACAGTTAATCCAGTTCTTTGGAAGTTGAGACAGAAAGATCACTAGTATTAGGTCAACCCCTGCAACTGTGCCTGTTTTTTGTCAACCTGACACAAAGTTAGACATATTGGAGAAGAAATCTTAATTTAGAAAATGTCTCCATCTGACTGGCCTTTAGGCAAGTCTATAGGACATTTTCTTGAGTAACAATTGGCATGGAAGGGCCCCTTCCCCCGAGGGCAGGCAGTGCCACACCTGGGCAGATGTGCCCGCCTGGTATAAGCAGGCTGAGCATGCAATGGAGTAAGCAGGTAAGCACTATTCCTCGAAGGCCTCTGCTTCACTTCCTGACCCCAGGCTCCTGCCCTGACTTCCCTTCAAGCTGGGCTGTGATTTCCGGACACAGAGCTGAAATAAACCCTTTCCTCCCCAAGCTGCTTTCTATCACAACAGTAGGATAATGCTAAGATACCCTACAAATGAGTAAGGCACCAGCCTGGGCCACATGGCAAGATCCTATTTCAGAAAGACCCAAAAAATCCAAGTCATTCCTAACTGTGCCTGGAATCAAATCACCAAGTCACCATAAAGCTGAAAACACCTCTGATGAGCCACATTCAGGACTGTGCATATCTAAAGGTGAGCAGGCAGAAGCAACCGTGCATGTATCTAAAGGTGAGCAGGCAGAAGCAACTGTGCATGTATCTGAAGGTGAGCAGGTAGAAGCAACCGTGCATGTATCTGAAGGTGAGCACGCAGAAGCAACCGTGCATGTATCTGAAGGTGAGCACGCAGAAGCAACTGTGCATGTATCTGAAGGTGAGCACGCAGAAGCAACCGTGCATGTATCTGAAGGTGAGCAGGCAGAAACAACCATGCATGTATCTGAAGGTGAGCACGCAGAAGCAACATGTGCCAACATTTTTGTAGACTCTGCCTGGGAATCTTATTGGAGAGTCAATGCTGTAAAGGCTTCAGTACTATCACGTGACCCCAGCCCAACCCTTCACTAAGCCCCAATCTCCCTTTCCTACAGAATGAAATCACTTCTCAAATCACAAGGTGGTTCCAGTGGGAAACCTACAAGGAGTAGAAAGAGACACGTGGGGCAAATGCTAGCAAGTGCAAGCAATTCCCTCACTGTCACACCTGCGGAAGCTCAGGGGACACGGCGCAGGAAAAGCAGTGAGGATGGCAATCCCACCCAGCCTAGAGAAGCTGTGAGGTTGGAGAGAGAAGAAACGGGACCAGGCTCTCAGAGCTGTACATGGAGGGCAAGGCTGGAGGTAAAGAGATTAAACAGGAGGCAATTTGGCAACGGAGGCACACTCCCATGGGTACTGGGCCTAGAATGTCGTGGGCTGGCGGGAGACAGACATAGACCTTCCCAAGGTATATGGGAAGCTGTCCAGGAATGGACAGTGGCTACTCTCCTTAAATTTGCAAATAGCTTCAAATGTGGGTCTTCGTAATGTCTACTACCTCTACATTCCTCCAACCCACCCTTTCCCCCACTACCTGTGTCACTCAACCAGACCTTCCGCATAAAGTTTCCCCATCTCCTTCCCTTGCCGACTGCTTGTCTCATGACCCTATTTCTATTTCCTCTTAAGCCTATTGGTTCAGTCAGTCTCCGCAAGGGGTCGATTGACCGGCTCCATTCCAGGGTAGGAAGAAAGAGGAGAGGATTTTATGTTCCCTCTGTATCTCCTGTGTGCCTCCCTCCCACCTAAAGGAAACACACCCCCACGGCATCTTTCAAGCAACTTTAAATAACAAATATACGTGTTCCAACTTCCTTTTTCATCTCCAGCTTGGACTCCTGAACTTTTCACAAGTGCTTTCCTGCACACTGGCACTGCCATTTGGAGGTTTAACGCCTGCACAACTGAGGCAGACCTCAGGTCTTCCTCTTTCCCGTGCCACACCCTCCCCAGCTACAGAAGCAGAAACCCCGCAGTCTTTTGCCCTGCCCACACACCTTACACATCCCCGACCATTTTCTCATACCCGACTAACTCCAGTTTAGGAGCAAAACTATAATCTAACCATTCCCAACCACGCCAGATCCAAGCCACTCTGACCTTTATTTCTGCAGCCAACAGGGCAATCAGATAATTGCGAAACTCAACTTAGATCAATTTGCTCCTGACGCAAACTAATCTCATTAAAAATAAAAATTAGAAGCCAGGCAGTGACGGCCCAAACCTTTAATCCCAGCATTTGGGAGGCAGTGGCAAGTAGATCCCTGTAAAGAGCACAGTTAAAAAAAAAAAAATTTAGACTTTACACCTAAGAACTCACTTATATCTCTTCCTCAGGGTCACCAGACAGAGTCCTAGAGCCCCGTGACACCCACTAGATGGTATATAAGTAGGGACCAAGAGCAATGCTCTGCTCTGTACTTCTGGAGAGATACTACCTTGATCTGCTCTGTGGTTGTAGAATCTCCCCTGGGATGCTGACTCTTCAGAAATCAGAGACTTCTGTCAGAGACTGGACCTGACCTTCAGCTAAGATAGGTTGAACAGGTGAGCAGCTTTGGGGAAGATAGGCTTAGGAACATGGGATTTAGAATGTGAACATTGTGTAATGATCCTCAGCATAATAAAATATAACTTTTGTATACTATGTGTATCTACCTTCATGCTGGAGACAATCTCTGTGAGTTCAAGGCCAGCCTGGTCCACAAAGCAAGCTCCAGGACTGTTACACAGAGAAACCTTGTTTTGAAAAACCAATAAAAGAGAGAGAGAGAGAGAGAGAGAGAGAGAGAGAGAGAGAGAGAGAGAGAAAGAGAGAGAGGGAGAGAGAGGGAGAGAGAGGGAGAGAGAGGGAGAGAGAGGGGGAGAGAGGGGGAGAGAGGGGGAGAGAGAGAGAGAAGAGTAGAGCAGAGCCAGGTGATGGTGGTATATGCTTTTAATCTCAGCTCTGGGAGGCAGAGGTAGGTAGATCTGAAGTCAAGGCCAGCCTGGTCCACAGAGCAAGTTCCAGAACAGCCACGGATACACAAAGAAACCTTGTACAGAGAGACAGAGAGACAAAGGGGTGGGGGGTTGGGGGGAAGGAAAGGAAGGGTAGAAGGAAGGAATCTGAACCTTTAATCCCAGCCCTCAGAAGGCAGAGGCAGGTGGATCTCTGTGAGTTAAAGTCCAGCCTGATACAGGGCCACTGAGTGAGATCCTGTCTCAAAAAAAAAAAAAAAAAAAAAAAAAAAGTAAAAAAATAGGAGATAGTTCAGTGGTAAAGAATTCTGGCTGCACTTGCAGAGGACATTGGTCTGATTCCCAGTCCCACGTGTGGCTCACATCCTTCAGTAACTCTAGTTCTGGGGGACTCCTAGATGGGCACTAGGCATAAATATGATGGACATACATATATGCAGGCAAAACCTGGTCACATTAAGATTAAAGCAGAAAAAAAATTAAGGTTTTACAAAGTCCCACAAGGATCTTGTCTCATCTCTGAGCACTCCTCTCCGCCCCTGGAACTGGCTAGTAGGCCCCAAGGGGCATAGTTTCTACTTTCCATGTGGTTCAGCTTCACTGAAAATACTTTTTCTTTGGACAGCACTAAGATCTCCCATGCACACCAACCTCATCTCTCATCTATTCCATTTCATTGGTTTATCCTTTTTCTAGAACTTTCTATCACCTGGAATATTCTTTTCCCTCCTGGGACAGGTGCTCACTGTGCTACCCTGGTTGGTTTAGAACTCACTATGCAGACCAGGCTAGCATCCTGATTACTGGGATTAAAGAAAAGACAAGCATGCGCTATCGCTCGCTCTCTCTCTCTCTCTCTCTCTTCCTTTTTGAGACAGAGTCTTGCTCTGTAGTCCAGGCTAGCCTCCAACCCAATGCAACCTTCCTACCTCAGCTTCTCCAGCACAAGAATTAGAAGCTTGGGACATCACAGCTGGGTTCTGTTTTGTTTTCGGGTTATAGTTTGGTTTTCTGCTGCTCAGGATCCAATGCTGGGCCAAAAATGCTAGGTTGTTTGGGGCTTTGGAGGATGTTATCTCTGTGTTGGAAAGAGTCCCAAGCCCTCCAGGATGGCAACAAACTCACTAAATAGCCAAGACTGGCCTTAAATTCCTGGTTCTGCCCCCACCCCACCTTCACTGCTGGAATTAAAGGTATGGGCCTCAAAACTGGGCTCAAAGTACATTTAAACTTAGTGTAACATTCTCACCTGTCACGACATATACCATAAAGCCAATGTCCTTTTTCTCAAATTTCAATTCAAACAGTAACTTTAATGAAAGCAGAATATTTGCATCTGACTCAAGTACTCGGAATCAAGGACCCAAGATACTTATCAGGTGAATTCTAGAAGGCTTTAGATACTCAGCTGTTCCTGGGATTCTGATTAGTGAAGGCATGCTAAGCTTCCTCAGGAAAAAGAACGCTACATGCTTTGGGAGAAAAACCTGCATGCCACCCAGCTCCTTAGGTTCCTCAAGTTTATATTCTTTGAAAGCAATTCCAACAAAGTAACTAAATAAATCAAAGTGTTCTACTAAGAGAAAAATGCATTTGTTAGTATTGAGTACTGTCACTAAACTGAGACTCAAAGAACTGCATTGAAGATAAACAGTCTGCGTTTAGACAGAATCAAGAAGCACCGAAATAATTACGATTTAAATAAAATACAAGTCCTTAACTTGAGTTCCGGACTCGATGTTACATTTCCTACCTTGGTAAGGAACTGACATACTACCTACCCAAAGGGACAGCCTACCAAGGGCTCCGGGGCCGGTGCCTCGCCAACCCTACCTCCGCCCAGCGGCACCGCCTCCCCCGCCATTGCCTCGGGGTGCGCTCTTTACACCCGCCGCTTGCCCGCAGCCCTTGCCCGGCCACCCTCCGCCACACACTTCCGCGCCCCGGACACACATGAGCCCTACCCGAGGTGCCGGCTCTGCTCCGGCTTCCCGCAGCGGGAAAGACGCTCGGTCGGGTTCGGTCTGCCGGGATCACACCGTCCTGCAGAGGCGCAGGAGCAGAAGTCCCAGTGCGCGCGCAGCCGCACAGAGCGCCGCCGCCGGGGTCAGAAAACAGCCCAGCGGGCACTTCCGCCCTCCGAACCAGAGCCCACCTTAAGTCCAGTCACCCTCGGCGCCCGGAGATGACGTCACCAAGCCACGTGGCCAGCGCTCCGCCCTCCGAGTTCGGCCCAACCCTCGCAAGACCGGAGCTGCTCCTGAGCGTGCGCAGACGCAGGGAGCGCCTGAACGCGGAGAGAGTTCGCTGGTTTTCTTCTTGGACAGATAGAACGCGGTCGTTGGTGTTCCCGGTTGTCAGTGTGACAGTTGTAGAGGAACAGAGAAATAAAGGATCCTGAGACATCGGCTGCCGTGGTAGCAGCATTTTTCTCTTCCTCACAAAACAGTATTGTAAAAACCGTACTTTTAAGAGTGGTTGGGGTGGTTTTGTTGGGCTAGAGTCAGGACAGGGGTCTCAAGCTGCAGCTAGCTGCAACAACTCTGGGACTTGCAAGGTATCTCGGGCTCCTTCTTCAGTCTCTCAAGTGCTAGAACTGCAGCCGTGAGCCACCACACCTGGCTTTCAAGGTAAACCGCATCCATTTGTTCAGTAGAAACTCACCACTCCTGTAGGACCACAGTAGGCATTAGTGGCTGTATTTAACCCCAGTTGGTAAAAGTTCCAAAGCCTCCCTTACCTCTAAGAGTAACTTTCCTACTCTTCTTGCTTTGAAAATAAAGCTAAACGGAACCCTAAAGAGTACTTGAGCTGGGTCTTTACTCACCAAACATTTTAACAACATCCTCCTCTTCCTGCTTCTCTTCCTCATCCTCTTCCCCATGTTCCTCCTCTTCCTCCTCCTCTTCTTTTCTCTTCCCCTCTCCCCCCCCCCAGCGGATGGGGTGTCCAAGTAGGTCATAAGAGGTGGTTATTGGAACCCCTGGAGCTGCAGTTACAGGCAGTTGTGAGGCACCGAGTGCAAGCACTAGAAATAATTTTAGTCTTCTGCGGGAGCAGCGAGTGCACTTAACTCTTAACTATGTTGGTGTGTAGACATTTCTCCAGCCTTTTTTTTTTTTTTTTTCTTTCCTTCCTCTCTCCCTTTTCGGGTTTGAAGCAAGTTCTCAAGCAGCGCTGACCGACCTCAAACTCTCTCTACAGGCATGGATAACCTTTAACTCCCATCCTCCGATCTGACCTTGAATTTACCATCCTTTTGCTTCAGTTTCTCTGCCTCTGGAATTTCTGCCACGACACCTTGCTCTGTCAGCAGCAGCAGAACATGGCCAGAGCCATGAATCTAAAGGCAGTGTTACCCGAAGAAACCCAAGGCGGTCTTGTCAGTCTTCTGTTCAGAAGAAGCTGGGTTGGCCTTTATGAGGCTCTAACCAATGTAATTTGGTGCCATACTGTGGTAATCATGGGTATGGACCTTGTCCATGTCCTGGCCACTACTTAATAAAACTTGCTTCAAATTTGGCTCAAATTTTGTTGTCGTGGTCTTTCTCTCCCCCCATGGGATTGACACCTTTCTTTTGTGAGGTCCTTGAACCTTGGAGGAGATGCTGTCCCTTTTATGGCTGAGCATACTCTAGGCATTTATTCTCAGTGCTTAGGCCAGTTATGATTTCAGCTAGTCACTGATTACTGAGTTTAATGTAGTAGGGATTTCTGCTTTGAGTAGGTGGGGTGGATGAGAACTGTGCCTTTTGAACTTTGGACTGGTATTCTTACTAAAAAAAAAAAAAAAAAAATCTACATTTCCCCCCAAGTAATATAAACATTTACTAAGGAGTCTCATTATAAAACAACCCTGTTTTTAAACTCAAGATAAATCATCGATGATATTGATGATATGTTCAAACACTTGAAGTCCCTTGGAAGCAGATTTTATTCTATTACTTATTAAATTCTAGAGAAAAATCACACTGTTATTCAGTGTGATTTCTACAAATTTCCAAATAGCATGTACCATATTCAATAATACTGAAGAAATATTTCTTAATTCTCCTTAAGTGACTTTTGACTCACCTCTGGTTTAGTGTTAAGTATCTCAGACGGGAGGTTCTGCTGAGCAAATGGATGTGGTTTACCTTGAAAGCCGGGCGTGGTGGCTCACGGCTGCAGTTCTAGCACTTGGGAGGCTGAGGAGCAGAGATTATGATCTGAGCTTGGAATTAGAAACCTAGGTCCATACGCTTGTTAAGATTTCACCATAATACAAAATAAATTAAGATTTAGCAATATCTAAAGTATCCCTCACATGAAGACTGTGAGTCCTGAACTCTCCAGGTATAAAATTATCCAAATACATAGTGAAAAGAGGGATGTTGGGGCCACTGTTTTGATATACTCGGTTCTAGTATAGATCTAAGAATTCCAAAACATTTAAACAAACCCACAATCTTCTAAAGATCTCTAATAACTCAAAGGGGTAAAAATGCATGAATTCAACAAAGGCCATCTTAAAAAGAATACACTGAAGAAGAAGGTAGACTAGAAAACAAATAAAACACAAATAAAAGTCAAAGCTGAGTCTTGTACATCTCCACAAGCAATCTACTATTCTAGTTTGCTGAAGCAGTAGCTGCAATCTTTAAAATGCAAACATATAGTTAAGTAGCTACAGAGATTAATCACTTTTTCCCCAAAGCATTAGTTAGGTAACTGTAGAATTAAATTTCATTTATTTCTTTTATTGAAAATAGACTCTTTTCTCACAATATATTTTGATTACAGTTTCCCCCCTCTCTCCCTCTGCTCCTCCTAGTTCCTCCCCAACTCCCATGCCTTCTGGATCCACTCCCTTTCCAGCTTCTAAGACACGACAACCAAACACGACAAAATAAAATATGATAAAGCAAAACCATCCATATCATAGTTGGACACTGCAATCCAACAGGAGGAAAAGAGCCTCAAGAGTCAGAGAATCAGAGATCCTCTTGTTCTTACAGTCAGGAGTTTCATAAAAATACTAAGATAATAACATATTATCTCAGTACACTGGTACGGACTGGGGTAGGCCCTGTGCTCGCTGCTTCGGTTTCTGTGAGCTCATGTATGTGCCTTGCTGAGTTGATTTGGAGGGCCCTGTTTCCTACGGCCCTCTATACCCCAGCCTCTTACGATCTTTCTGCCTCCTCTTCACAGACTTCCCTGAGCTATGAGGAGAGAGATTTGATGGAAGCCTCCCACTTAGACCCTCTGCATATCTGGCTGTGGTTCTCTGCATCTGTTCTCATCTGCTACTGGGTGATCTGTTCTCATCCTCCCTGACGATGACTGAATAAGGCACAGATCTATGAACATAGCAGAGTGTCAGTAGGAGTCACGTTTCCTTTTTCCTTTCCTTTCCTTTCCTTTCCTTTCCTTTCCTTTCCTTTCCTTTCCTTTCCTTTCCTTTCCTTTCCTTTCCTTTCCTTTCCTTTCCTT
>CM052720.1:5911847-5945750 GCA_028551405.1 Uromys caudimaculatus
GCTGCCACAAGTCTGAGCCACCATTACCCTAGCATATTTTTCAGGTAGGTCAAAGGTTTTATGGCTGGGATAGTGTCTAAGTGTCCACATTTCTCTTCCAGTAGCCTGCAGAGTAACTTCCTGCACTGAAGAGATTAAATGTAGAGGGTGAAGGTTCCATATAGGTACCAGCTCAGTTTTTCCCCCGATATGTGCTCGTTGTCCTTGGCAATGGGGTCCCTTTGCCTGTTTGCGGAGAGCAACTCTTTTGCATTAACAACAGCCTGGGTAGTTTGGGGTTTTCCATGGGACCTATTTGGCCAACAACTCAGTTGACTGCAGCTTAGGGCCACCGTTGGAAGCCTTGCCTGGCTACAAAAAAATGTCCAGTTGAGACTCCATATCCCCTATTACTAGGCGTCGCATGAGGACCACCTTTATAGATTGCGGGAAGTTTCCACTGAACTATGTTTACACACACTCCCCAACTGTCCCCAATTTCAGCCATCACTCCTGACACCCCCACCCTTTCCATCCTTAGATGCCCCTACATTTCCTCTCAAAAAAATCTATTTCCCCCTCTCAGGAAGAGACATACATTTCCCCTAGATCCCTCTTCTTTACCTAACCTCTCTGGGTCTATGGATTGTAGCTTGCTGTCTTAGTTAGGGTTTTACTGCTGTGAAGAGACACCATAACCAAGGCAACTCTTATAAGGACAACGTTTAATTGGAGCTACGTTACAGGCTCAGAGGTTCAGTCTATTATCATCAGGGGAACATGGCAGCATCCAAGCAGACATGGAGCTGGAGGAGCTGAGAGTTCCATCTCTTGGAAAGACTGGCTTCCAGGCAGCTAGGGTGAGGGTCTTAAAGCCCACGCCCACAATGACACACCTACTCAAAGCCACACTTCCTAATAGTGCCCCTCCCTGGGTCAAGCATATACAAACCATTTGACAGCAAATATCCACTTATAACTGAACACATACCGTATTTATGTTTCTGAGTCTGGGTTACCTCAGTCATGATGATTATTTATTTTAGTTCCATCCATTTTCCTGCAAATTTCAAACTGATTTTTTTAACAGCTGAGTTATACTCCATTAGACAAATGTATCACATTTTCTTTTTCCATTCTTCTGATGAGGGACATCTAGGTTGTTTCCAGTTTTTGGCTATTATGGATAAAAAGGTACAATGAACATGGTTGGGTGTTCTTATGGTAGGATGGAGCATCCTTAGGTATATGCCCAAGAGTGGTGTCGCTGACTCTTAAGGTAGTTTGATTCCCAATTTTGTGAGGAACTGCCGTATTGATTTTCATAGTGGCTGTATAAGTTTGCATTTCCACCAGCAATGGAGAAGTGTTCTTGTTTCACATCCTTGATAGCATGAGCTACCGCTTGTGATATTGATCTTAGCCATTCTGACAGGTTTAAGATGGAATCTCAAAGTAGTTTTGATTTGCATTTTGTTGATAACTAAGATGTTGAATATTTCTTTAAGTGTTTCTAGGCTGTTTGAAATTATTGAAAATTCTGTTTTGTTCTTTACCCTGTTTTAAAATTGGATTATTTGGTTTGTTGATATCTAGTTTCTTGAGTTCTTTATATATTTTCGATATTAGTCCTGTGCAGAGTTGGCAAAAGTCCTTTCCCATTTTGTAGACTGCTACTTTGTGGGATTGATGGTGTCCTTTGCCTCAAAGGAGCTTTTCAGTTTCGTGAGGTCCCGTTCATTAACTGTTGTTCTTAGTGCCTGCTCTATCAGTGCTCTGTTCAGAAAGTCATCTCCTATGACAATGCACTCAAGGTGATTCACCATGTTTTCTTCTATCAGGTCCAGTGTATCTGGCTTTATGTTGAGATCTTTGATGCACTTGGACTTGAGTTTTGTGCAGGGTACATTCTTCTATATGCAGACATCCATTTTGTCAAGTAATATTAGTTATGGATGCTTTCTTTTTGCCAGTGTGTATTTCTGGATTCTTTAGGCAAAACAAAACAGGTGTTCATGTGTGTGTGGATTTATGTCTGGGTCTTTAGTTCAATTCCATTGATCAATGTGTCTGTTTTCATCCCAATAACATGTTTTTATTACTATAGTTCTGGAGTATGACTTGAAATCAGGGATGGTGAGACCTCCAGCAGTTCCTTTATTGTTCAGAATTTCTTTTCAAATGAAGATGAAAATTGTTCTTTCAAGGTCTGTAAGGAATTGTGTTGGAATTTTGATGGGGATTGCATTGAATCTGTGGATTGGTTTTGGCCACTTTTACTATGTTAATTCTACTAACCCATGTGCATGGGAGTTCTTTTCATCTTCAGATATCTTCTTCAGTTTCTGTCTTAAGAGTCTTGAAGTTTTTATCACACAAATATTTCACTTGCTTGGTTAGAGTTACTCCAAGATATTTTACATTATTTAGGGCTATTGTTTCTCAGTCCATTTGTCATTCATGTATAGAAGGGTTACTGTTTTGTTGTGTTTTTTGAGATAGTCTTGCATCCAGCCACTTTGCCAAAAGTGTTTATCAGCTGTAGGAAATCTTGGTGGAATATTTAAAGTCACTTCTGTATACTATCATATCATCTGCAAAAAACTAGTACTTTGATTTCTTCCTTCCTAATTTGTTTCTCTTGATCTTCTTCAATTGTCTTATTTCTCTAGATAAAACTTCAAGTACTATATTAAATCTATATGGAGAGAGTGAACAGCCTTGTCTTGTTCCTCCTGATTTTAGTGGAATTTCTTAGAGTTTCTATCCATTTTTTAAAAATAATTTGAGAGCCGGGCAGTGGTTGCACACGTCTTTAATCCCAGCACTTGGGAGGCAGAGGCAGGTGGATTTCTGAGTTTGAGGCCAACCTGGTCTACAGAGTGAGTTCCAGGACAGCCAGGGCTATACAGAGAAACCCTGTCTCGAAAAGCCAATAATAATAATAATAATAATAATAATAATAGTAATAATAATTATTATTATTATTTGAGGAGTATTGGCATTAACTCTTCTTTGAAACCATTGAGCCCTGGATTTGTTTTAGTTGAGAGTTTTTTTTATGACTGCTTTATTTCACTAGGGATTATAAGTCTATTTCAAATGTTTACCTTATCTTGATTTAACTTTGGTAAGGGGCAACTATAGCAAAAAATGATCCATTTCTATTAGATTTCCAATTTCATGGGGTATAGGTTTTTAAAGTATGTTCTTGTGGTTCTTTGTATTTCCTCCATATCTGTTTTTATGTCCCCCTTTTCTTTTTCTGATTATGTTAATTTGGATATTACCTCTCCACCTTGCAGATAACTTGGAAAAAGGGTTTGTCAGTCTTATTGATTTTCTTAAAGCACTAACTCTTTGTTTCATTGATTCTTTGTATTATTCTCTTTCCAAGTTATTGAGCCCTGAATTTTATTTTCTTGTCTACTACTTTAGGATGTGATTTCCTCTTTTTTTTTTTTTTTTTTTTTTTTCCTAGAGCTGTCAGGTATGCTATTAAGCTGCTAGTTTGAGATTTCTCTAGGGTTTTTTGGTTTTAATTTTTGATTTTTGTTTGTTTGTTTGTTTTTATGAAAGCATTTAGTACTATGAACTTTTCTCTTAGAAAACCTCTCAGCACCACTTTCACGGTGTCACATAAATTTGAGTATGTTGTATATTCATTTTTTTTTAATTCTAGGAAGTTTGTAATTTCTTCATTTATGTATTAACTCAGTTTTTATTCAGTAGAGAGTTGTTCAGTTTCTATGAGTTTGTAATTTTTGTTGTTGTTGATATCCTCTTTTAATCCACTGTAGTCTGAAAGGATGCAAGGAATTATTTAATTTTCTTATATCTGTTGAGACTTGCTTTGTGTCTAAGTATATCATCAATTTTGAAGAAAGTTCCATGAGATGCTGAAAAGAAGCTGGTGTGTGTGTGTGTGTGTGTGTGTGTGTGTGTGTGTGTGTGTGTGTGTGCGCGCACATGCGTGCGCATTTGTTTGGATGAAATGTTCTGTAAATATCTGTTAGATTCTTTTGGTTTATAAAGTGTGTTACCTCTAGCATTTCTGTTTAGTTTTTTCCTGGATGACCTATGAGCGAGAGTGAGGTCTTGAAGGCTCCACTATCAGTATGTGAAAGTTGATATGTGATTTGCCCTGTGATAGTGTTTCTTTTACAAACTTAGGTGCCCTTGTGTATGTGGCATAGATGTTAAGAATTGAAATGTCACCTTGGTGGATTTTTCCATTGATGAGTATGTAGTGTCCTTCCCTATCTCTTTTTGATTAGTTCTGGTTTGCAGTCTCTTTTGTTAGATATTAAAATTCACATTCCAGCTTCTTTCTTAGGTCTATTTGCTTGGAATATCCTTTTCCAACCTTTTACCCTGAGGTAATATTTATCCTTGATCTTGAAGTGTATTTCATGGATGCAGCAGAAGGACGGGTCCTTCTTCCACATCCATTCTATTAGTCTGTGTCTTTTTACTGGAAGTTGAGACCATCAATAATGAGAGCTATGATTAACCTATGATTGTAGGTTCCTCTAATTTTATTGTTATTGGTGGGGGTGATGATGATGATGGTGGCGGTATATGTTTTTCTTTCTTTCATTTTGCTGTTGTGAGAATATTTATTCTCTGTGTTTTCATGCTGTCCAGACTCTGTGAGATTATCTGGGGCTAGAAAAGTGCAAGGCTTAACTGAAGTTCTGGCTGAAGTAGTCTGTGAGGCTGGGCTATCTGAGGCTAGCCAGTTTGAAACTGTCCTGGATGCAAATTTGAGGAAAGAGTAACTGATGCTGTCATTGAGGCTGAATCACCAGGGGCTAATTTCTTTGTCTTCATTGGTGTCTGGTCCTTTTGTTCTGTAAACACGCAAGCTTTTAAAGGCAACAGTTGTGGGAAATTTTTTGTATTAACACCTGTATGGAATGTGCAGTGTGCGCAAATCAGCTAATGATGATGCTCTGCTCTATGCTTGAGCAGGTGAAAGGCATCTGTTAACTTTATAAGTCTATATGGACTACATAGTCAAACTGTAATATAAATCTCTGCCAAGGACCACCCTCTGCTTGGAGAGGGGTTCTAAGGAAGGGGTGTTTAGAAGCGGCTAAGAAATGGCTCCAAATCAAATGATGGGGTGCAAGTTGAAAGCCTTGTAGTCTGCTGGAGATAGCTCCCTAGACAGCTCTCTGTAGATAGGTCTTGGGCTCTGTAGTCTGCTTGAGATAGCTCTCTGCTCAAGACAGCTCCCTGCTAGAGACAGCTGTTTCGTGCTAGAAAAAAATTCTAAAAGCTCTCTGGATAGCTTGTGAGTTTTCCGACAAATGTCAGAAAAGCTACTAGAAAAAAATCTTTAAAAAACTGGGTTTCCTCTCCAAGCTGTTCTCTCTTGGTAGCTACTAGAAAAAAAAATTCTAAAAGACGTCTCTATGGATTTTCCAAACAAAGTAAAAAAAATCCTGCTAGAAAACATGCTAAAAGAGCTGTCTCACTCTCCACCAAAGTCAGAAATTCTTTTAGAAAAAAATTTAAAAGAGCTGTGAAAAATTCTAAAAGAGCTGATTTCACTTTCCAGAGATCCCCAGACAGCTTATCCAGACAGCTCAGCTCTTGCAGACCACAACCCAGTCTCTTACTTACATATCAATTCAGTCCTTTACTCCAGTTCTCTTTTGATTATCCTATTAATTAGCTTTACTTGACATTGGCCCCTTAGTTCCTGAAAGAAGACAGAAAGTACTTTCTTTTTTATCATAGCAAATGAATTCAGAGATCTGCCTGCCTTTGTAAGCACAAATAATAAGGTTAGCTGCATGGGATCCTGTCCTGAAATTACCATTGTGACCATGCCTGGACCTAAATTCGCTCTGTCCCAGGCTGACCTTGAACTCAGAAATCTGTCTGCCTTTGTATCTTTCTTACAAGCTGGCTCATAGTGCAGCTGCCTTTGTTATTTTAGGTCTGTGTAGCTCCATATAATTCATATTGCATCCTTATATTTTGTATAGTTGAAAAATATATTTTTTTTAACTCATATTTTCAGAGTTCTTTCCCACAGCCTTAAGGGCTGTCCTGAAGGTGATAGTATTTACCATTTTTGCTAAGGACATAGACATACCCTCACCTCCTGGACTCATGCTATATCTGATTTCATGGAGTCATTAATCTTGGCAGAGAGGACATTCTCCAATAACCTTGGCAGGGAAAATATTTCCCCAAGGGAAAGAATATTTTACAAGAAGTAAAATATATTTTTTAATACAAACAAGCCTCATACCCAGCAACTGTCAACACTCATGGAGACCCAAGCCCTGCTGGATCTGTTCCAGGGGGTTGGAACCATGTCATGCTGTCCTTTTTATGACCATGCGTGACTTGTCAAATCTCCATGCCATATGAAAGGATGGCATGTAATAAGAAATCATGAGGACCTGGTAGCCAACAAGATCCATTGGCTTCTGCAGAGACATTCATGAGTCAGCCAGTTTCCTGAGCTGTTCCAATGTAGGGGGATCAGCATTTCTTTCACATATTTTGTTGTTCTCCTAGGTCTCTTTTTTCTTCATCTTTCCTATCCAGAACCAGGATCATCTGGAGGTCATCTGTGTTAAAATCTAATCTTTATTAACTTTGAAGGAATCCACAGCTCTTTGCTTCCTGTAGAAATAAAACATATACCCTTTCCCAACACAACACATTTTCTGACTTCCATTTTGAAGTTAATACATCCTTAAAGTTTATAGGCTGATTTAATTCAGCAGTCCTTTCTAAAATCCAGTGTTTTTCAGTAGCTGTGCTACCTGTCTCACTGACAGTTAAAAAACTTAAAGTTAATAGAGCATAATTTAACCTACCTCTAGGAAATCTCATATCCTACTTCTGTTTTGTGAGCATTCCTTTAAAGTATGGTTGGACCTTTCCACAATTGCTTGACCTGGAGGACTGTAATGCATGCCTGAAACAAGCTTTATACTATTTGAAAAATTGTTGCATTTTACTTGATAACATATTCTAGCATATCATCAGTTTTAATCTATAAAGTTATCCCCACTATACCTATTACTTCTAATAAATGTGTAATTACAGAATTAGCCTTTTCATAACTCAAAGTAGGAATCTTGAATAGATATCAATTGTATGATGTACATACTTTAATTTTCCAAACTCTGCAAAATTAAACACACCTGCCAAATTTTGTTACTTTGTGTACCATTAGGGTTACTTCTGGCAGACAATAGAGCTTGATTTATATAAAGAACAAGTAGGACAATTTTTTTTATAATTACTTTGGCTTCTCACCAGGTTATAAAATTTTTCTTTAACTTTATATATATATAAAAAGTTAAATATATATGTATGTATATATAAAAATATAAATACATATATATATATATATATATATATATATATATATATTTCATTTCCCAGTGCCAGTGGTTCTGACAAACCTGTATTCTGTATGCAAGCAAATATGGGTTATATATACTTGGTGATCTCTGTGTCAATTTACCTGTTGTAGTTGTAGAAATAACAAAGTCAATTTTGAATCATCTGTAATAAGTCCCTCAGTTTCTATGTAAAACAACTGTGCTTGTCAAGAGTCAGTAACTGTATTAAGAGATTCTGGAAAATCTAATAGAACTATAAAAATAGTATATAGTTCAGGTTTTTGAACTGAAGTATATGGGCTTTAAAGTATTTATTTATATTTCTTGGCTTATAACCTGCCATTCCTAATTTATTGTCATCTGTATAAAAGGAAGGAGCTTTAGATGTTGGTGTTCCTCTCATTGTACAAGGAAGAATTCAATGAATTCTTTTTATAAACTGAGGTTGCTTGCTTTTGGGGTATTTGTTGTTACTATCTCACCCCAAATTACTGCAAGCTCTTTACCAACCTTCATTGATTACCCATAATGAGGTAATTTTAGGATTAGTATATAGTATTTTAATCCCTACTGGGTCTGTTACTGGTAATTGACAAACTCTTAGTCTTCCTTTTACAATCAAATTATATAGGTTCTTAATTTTTTCTCTGTTTATATGCGAAAAATATCCATTCTAAGATAAAATTTTCCCTCTGCATAAGAATTCCTGTGGGAGAATGAGTAGAAGGCAAAATAACTAAAATCCAATCCATCTTTGGATTCAAGCACTCCACATGTAATCCATTTTCTACCACAGCCAATTCTCTATCAGCTTTTACTGATAATTTTCTTGGACTATTTAAGTCTGACTCACCTCATAAGGTTTGAAATAAATTACTTAGCTCTTGAGTAGTTAATCCAATTTTAAGCCTTAGCCAGTTAATATCTCTAACCATTTTTGAAAATCATTAAGAGTTTGTAATTGATCTCTTATTATCTGTACTTTCCGTGGATGAATTTTCTGTAAACCTATCTTAAATCCTAGATAATTAATAGAATCTTCTCTTGTAATTTTTTTCAGGAGCAGTTCGTATTCCCCAACAAGGCGCAATTACCCTTACTTCATCAAACATTTTTCACTGAGGTATTTGCATCTGAATCAGCCAGTAATATATCATCCATATAATGACAAATTATAGATTCAGGAAATTGTTCATTAATTATTTCTAATGGCTGTTGTACAAATATTGACACAAGGTGGGGCTGTTTAACATTTCTTGTGGCAAGACATACCAATGGTATTTTTTATCGGGATTTTCATGGTTAAATCTGGGCACAGTGAAAGGAAATGTTTCTCTATCTTGTTCCTCAAGGGGTATTGAGAAAAAACAATCTTTTAAGTCAATTACTATAACAGGCCATGCTTTAGGTAACAAAGAAGTTAAAAGTATTCCAGGTTGTAAAGGACCCTTAGGCAGAATTACTTTATTAATTGTTCTTAGAACTCTCATCATCCTCCATTTTCCAGATTTCTTTTTAATGACAAATATTTGAGAATTCCAAGAGATGGTGGACTCTTCTATATGATGAGCTGCTCTTGAATCAGCTGTTATGGGGTCTGTAACTTTTCCTTATTTAAGGTCCATTTATCTACCCAAACAGGTTTGTTAGTTAATCATTTTAATAGTAGGGCAGTTGGTACTCTATCATCAGTGGTAACCCTATATAAATTTAGAGAGTCATCTTCTGCTATGACCTACCTATGGACAGCCTTGACATTCTGTAACTGATTTTGATACCATTTTTTCAATACTTTTATCAAGAACATCTCCTACCTTATGACTTGCCCCTGAAGTTGGAGGAATGCTAACCTATGCTTCCCACTGTTGTAATAGGTTTCTTCCCCCTAATTGCATGGCTATAACTGCATAATATGGACTTACTGTTCCTATCTGACCTTCTGGTTCTATTCATTTGATCCATTTTAGGCCTTTTTCTTAACCTGAGAAAATGTTCCAATCCCTAGGAGCTGTGTAGTTACAATTTGAATGGGCCAAGTTGGATTCCAGCAATCTTGTGAAATTACTGTTACACCTGCTCCAGTATCCATGGGGCCTTCAATCTCTATTCCATGCAATTGTAATTTCAACTTTGGTCTCTTATCATTTGTAGCAGTTTGCCAAAATATTTGTTTCCTTTCCTAGTATCTTCAGAATTTCTTGTTCTAGACTTCATAGTAGTTAGGCTTGTAAAACTAGGCTTTACTGTTTCTGGTTGCTCTCTAGAACAGTCTCTCCTTGGCTGACAGGGAACGAACAGCTCATGTCGTCTTTCGGCAGGACCCAAGCAAAACTCCATAGACAATTTTCCAATAGTAGGCAGTTGCCTCATATACTGCTGGATGCTCTGATTTCATAAGCCTTGTGTCTGCTTTTCCCACATCCATTACATATCCCAGAAAGCTTTCTCCCTGGATTATCATCAGAGAAAAAAAATTATCCTCAGAAACTGTCTACAGTCCTTTAGGAAATGACTCCCTAAATGGTCTTCCACAGCCAAAACATCTGACATTCTGAGCTGTCATGAATTTAGCAATCTCCTGTCCAATTCTAACGGGATTGTAAGCATTAGATCCAATAGCCACAGTAATTTCAATCCAGTCATAAATGGGTGTGGATCAGGCCTTCAAAGGTCTAATAACCTTTTTGCATTCAGTATTAGCATTCTCAAAACTAAAGGCTCAATTAAAATTTCTCTAGCCTCTGGATCTGATATTGCTCTATTTACAGCTGATGATAATCTTTGGAAAAAAAAAAAAAGTAAAAGATTCATATGAGCCCTGAGTTAGTTTTGTAAATGATCCAGCTTGTTTTCCCTGTTGTTCAACCTTGTCCTCAGCATTTAAGACGATTGTACAGCATCACTCGACATCATTACATATAATCCACGTTTGTAGCTCTGTATATTGACCTTAATCTGTTCACTGATCCTTGGCACTATCAATACCATCAGTCCTATTACACTGTTCCGTAGCTGGAGCCTCCTCTCTCCATCATGTTCGCCACTGTAATTGATGGCCAGCTTCTAAGATAACTGATATTAAATCTTTCCCATCTTTTGGATTTATATGATTTTCGCATGGCCCAGTAATTACCTGTTTCATATAAGGGGAATGCATAAGCTACCACTGAATATTTTTAGACCTAGTATCTCTATGGGCTTCCACCCAAATTCTTTATAGCTTAGTGGAAAAAATTATTGTAGGTCTTGTAAAGGGCCTAGGCTGCCATCCTGCAATCTTATCACAAGGTGGCGCCATGGCCATTAGGTTGGATTCCTCTGAACTAATGAGAAAATTGTATATTCTGATTTTTTTTTTTTAAAACTCGAATTTATGTTTTACCGCTAGTAATTTAGCATTTCATTTCTCAGTCCTCTCCTTATCCAAGTCTACGTCCTGTGAATTTGAGGAAGGAAGACAAATGGATTCTCCCACTTTCTTCTTTCTTCTGATCTTTCTTAGAGAGGACATAGAAAAGCTTCAGTTATCATCCAATATATAGTCAGTTCTATGCTGACAGCTACAGAAAACTCTGCAGAGGTCAGATACCCTCTGCTATATTGTCTTCCATTTTTAACACGGAAAGTATTTTCCTTTTTAATCTTACTCGTGACTTTCTTCAGAGATTTCACTTTATTTTTTAAAGTTAATATTTCCTTCTATGACTGTGTCTACTCAGTTTCTTTTCCTTTCTTCTGTGTCTATTTGTCTTTTTACCACTTCCAAACTTTAATATTTAATTCTGTACTTAAATTCCTCTAAGTTCTCTCCTCTGGGGATTGCCTGCTCTGAGTGTACATTACCGGCTGAGGTCGTTAGCTTCCTGCCCCAGGGTGGCACACTGCGGATCTGGGATATTGAGCCATTCATATGAAGTGAGGGACCAGGTCTGTCCACCTCCCACCGCTCACTGAGTAGTGTGCCCCGGCTGACTATCAGGAGCTCGTGCAGAGCCTTAACCTTGGATCTTGTGCCCCATGTTGTTTTGCCAGATATTGCGGGACTTTTGTGGCCAAATTGTAGCTTAAATAAGACACAGAGAGAGACTTCTATGTGGTTTAAAACTGTGGCCTTATGCTTGGGAAGTCTCTCAGCTAGCTCACCTAAACTTAACTCCTGCCACCCTCTCTACTCATGTGGTTCTCACTACCTGCTCACAGCTCAGTTTTCTCCCTTCTGCTCCAATCCGTGTCTCCCTCCACCTGCAACTCTCTTCAGATCACCCAAGTCTCCCTTCCGTCTCTACCCACAAGTCCTGCCCTCATGCTTCCAGCCCCAGCCCGGCCATCAGCTCTTTATTATACACAAAGCATATTCCAGACTGAACCAGTCAGCAGCAAGACAATCTGATCCGTCTCTTAGGGTTTTCTTTAGGCAATGAGGGCTGTCGGACCTTCATCTTTAATCAGATGAAGAAGGACAAGCACTTATATATAGAAAACCAATGATGGGCCATAGAAATGACAATACCAAAATCCTGTCACCACTTAGGTCTCTACTGGTACAGAATTAACAATTGAAAAATAGAAATGTCTACAGGTGAGTTCATAATTTATTCTGTATTTAATTTTGACGTTTCTCATAATCCACCATTGTATATAATACTGTGATAGATATCCCACAGTACATATATATTTTTGTCAACATAAATTCCTAGAAATAAGTTTACTAGGTAAAATTTATGCACAATTTATACTTTGGTACTTGTAGGCAAACTGTTCATTAGAAGTACTGTGTTGATTTGTACTGTATAATTTGTATAATTTTATTATAAAATAAAATGATTAAAAGAAAACACAGGGACACACCCTCAAACAACTTTAGGGAAGGTCACCCCCATACTTTCTTTTTGTGGGGAGGGCATTCTAGGGAGATTTTGTGGGGAGAACACTGAGCTTCTCCAAATTTAAGCTCAGTGTTTGGGATGTGACATTCAAAACCCTGGCTGTTCAGATAAAGTTTCAGTAAAGAACCTAACTTTTTAAAAAATTCATCCTTCCCCCTAAAGTGTGAGGTAGATAATGCGATTAAAGCGTTGTGATCATCGATGCAGATGGAGCCATTGGATAAACATGAAGATGAATAGAAAATGGCATCCTTTAGTAGTTTTTAAAGGCAGCGATATAAATTGATGATTATTGGTTTAGGATCAGCTAGATCACTATAAACAACCTGTTATGTTGAGGGTGTCAAGTGTGCTTGTATGCTATTAAAAAAAAAACTTAGACAAGAAGTAGGCAAGCACTTAAAGTTATCTGATAGCTCAGTGTGGACAAACCAAGGATAACTATGAGTTTCAAAGGACTTCATTCATAAGGCATCACTTTTTTATTGGTTGTTCTTCCTATGAGGTTGTAAACCCCTTTAGCTCATTCAGTCCTTCCCCTAACTCTTCCATTGGGGTCCCCATGCTCAGTCAGATGGTTGGCTGCAAGCATCTGCATCTGAAGGCATCACTTTTTAAGAAAAAAATGAAATCATCTTTCTGAACAAATTGAAAAAAAAATATGTCAACTCAAGTCCAAGTGGATATAAAACTGGATAACTGGATATAAAACTGGATATAAAACGTCACCATAAAACTGGATATACTAAATCTAATAAAAGAGAAAGTGGGAAATAGCCTTGAATACATTGGTACAGGGGACAACTTCCTGAACAGGACACCAATGAATCCGGCTATAAGATCAATAATTGATAAATGGGGCATGATAAAACTGAAAAGCTTCCATAAAGCAAAACACACTGTCAGTATGACAAAATGGCAGCCTACAGATTGAGAAAAGAACTGCACTAACCCTACATCCAACAGAGGGCTAATATCCAAATGTGTATAAAGGACTCATGAAATTAGACACCAATAAACCAAATAAACCAATTAAAAATGGGGTACAGAGCTAAACAGAGAATTCTCAATAGAGGAATCTCAAATGGCCGAGAAGTACTTAAAGAAATGTTCAACATCCTTACTTATCAGAAAAGTGCAAATCAAAGCAGCCCTGAAATTCCACCTTATGCCCATCAGAATGGCTAACATCAAAAATTCAAGCAACAGCACATGCTGGCAAGGATGTGGAGAAAGGGAACCACTCCTCCATGGCTTGTGGGTGTGCAAACTTGTACAACCACTCTGGAAATCAACCGGACAATTTCTCAGAAAATTGGAAATAGTTCTACCTGCAAACCCAGTTATACCACTCCTGGGCATATACCCAAAAGATATCCATCATTTATCACAAGGACTTGTGCGCCACTATGTTCATAGCGGCTTTATTCATAATAGCCAGAAACTGGAAATAACCCAGATGTCCCTCAACGAAAGAATGGGTACAGAAAATGTCGTTCATTTATACAATGGAATATGACTTAGCTATTAAAAACAAGGATACCATGAAATTTGCAGGCAAATGGGTGGGACTAGAAAATGTTCTGAGTGAGGTAACCCAGACCCAAAAGGACATGTGTGGTATGTACTACTTATAAGTGGATATTAACCATGAAGTACAGGACACCCACACTACAGTCCACTAACCCAAGGAGGCTAAATGAAATGGAAACTCGACTCAAGGAAACTTGAATCTCACTTAGAAGGGAGAATAAAATAGCCATAAGAGGCAGATGGCGGGAGGGAAGTGGGAGAGGGCATGCAGGGGGTTGGGGGATTAGGATGGCTGGACTCAAGGTGGGTGTATGACTACATTCACACACTAATAAAAGTATTGACCACATCTTTCAAGATCTCTGGGATGCTATTCTGAGATTGTATTTGTTAATTTTCTGTTTCTGCGGTAAAAACACCATGGTCAGAAGCATTTATGGAAGGAAGAGTGTGTTTAGACTTCTCGTTCCTGATGTGTCTGAGACTGTCATGGTGGGAGGCAGTGCAGTAAGTGGCAGCCATGGTGGCAGGAAAAGGAAGTTCAAAGATCCCAGCTCAAGGCAAGAAGCAAAGACAATGCAGAAGTGGGCAGAGCATAAATACTCAATGCTGGCCTCTAGGGATGGATTTATCTCTCAAGGCTCCATCTCCCAAGCTTCCACAATCTACCCAAACAGCATCAAACCCTTGGAAACAAGTGTTCTAATTCCAGAACCAGTGGGGAACATTCTCATTAAAAGCAGCACAGAAAGCCGGGCAGTGGTGGTGCACGCTTTTAATTCCAGCCCTTGGGAGGCAGAGGCAGGTGGTTTTCTGAGTTCTAGGCCAGCCTGGTCTACAGAGTGAGTTCCAGGACAGCCAGGGCCACACAGAGAAATTCTGTCTCGAAAAAAAAGAAAAAAGAAAAAAAAAAAAAAAAAGAAAGGAAGAAAGAAAAGCATCACAGAGACCAGACTAAAGAGCTGACCCTGAAGACGATGTGGAGAATCTCAGAGTAGAGAAAACATGGTCTGTGGAATAATAGCAGAAGTCTCTGCAGATTCAGATAATGTGTGGGCAAACTGGAAGTGGAGCATTTAGAACTGATACAGTCATGGCTAGAAAAGAACCTCTCCACATCATGACATGGCTAAAGAATTTCACTCTTTTCCTCTTGAGACAGTGGTCTCCCTCTGCAGCCCTGGCTGGCCTCTTCGAATTTGAAGAAGGAAAGCCCTTGCAAGATAAGTACAAAGTAAAGCCAAGCAAGATCACAAGGCACACACTGCATGTGCGCACTGCTGTTGTTTCCTACAGGGACTGTCAGGGATGTATGAGAAAGAATGGGCATGCTTACATTCCCCAGTGTTGCTTGGCAGAGATTGTGACATCAGCAGACAGTTTTAGCTGGACTTAGCAGTTGAAGAGGAGAGCTTTACTTCTGGAGCCAGCAGGCTTAGGTGTTGGTTGTTGGACTTTTTGCTCAGTGGTCAAAGAATCCTATAAGTTAAAGATACACAGAATTGAGCCGACAGATTGATCACGACTTCACTCTCCACCCTGCGGAAGCTCTTCCATCCCAAGAAGCAGAAAACCCCTTTGGGGTTTGGCGAAGGCCTAAGTTCTTGGGACAGGAGCTTGGTCCGCGGGGAAGACAATGATCACGATAGCTAATTGCCATCCGTACAACCCCGACGATAAGTTTCACTGTGCTGTGTTAAGAAAGAAGCGATGTGTCTCCACGATAAGAAGATTCATATAAATCACAAGGATGACAGACAACGGTAAGAGGCTTGGAAGCAAAGGATGAGGGACCGTGAGTAGCGTGGGTGATGGGAGACGCCTACCTTTCCTGGCTCCACTGAGGACAGTACTGCCACAATCACTGCAGGCCCCTTGGCGCCTGTGACCAGAGAGCAGCCCGGTGTTCAGGACATATTCTTGATCAGAAGCACAAAACCAAAGTTCTAGCTGGTTTCCTGACACCCGCAATCACCCTGTAGAGCATTTGACTGACCAGTTTTGACACCACAGGGTAAACAGTCAGGCAGCGAGGTGTGGCATCAGTGATTGGGGTCAATGTGGATCAGCTGATGGGGGTCAGCACTAAGGGGCTGACAGGAGTCGGTCAAGATAGCACCATAATAGGGCTGCTGCCTATGGCAGCCGGTGATTAGAGAAAAGTAAAGAGGGAAAATCACACACACAGAGAGAGAGAGAGAGAGAGAGAGAGAGAGAGAGAGAGAGAGAGGAGAGAGAGAGGAGAGAGAGAGAGTAGTTGCAGCAAAAACAAGCACCAGTGTTTTATTTTTTTCTCTTAACTCTTTTTATACCCCTTAAGACAAAGTTTTTTAATTTAGAAAGAAAATCATCTCATAACCACAAGTTACACATTTTCTAAAAACATTCACCACAAAAACATATTCTTCAAAAACAGATTAAAATCGTTGCCTAAGAGGAAATAACAACAGGATTATTGATTGTGTATTTCTTTTCTGAAACTTAATCTAACTAAACAATTCTTGTCAATCTTCCCACAATTTCATTGTAACTTCAAAACACTAATTCCTTTGTCATAGATTTAAAAAGAAGGGCGTCCTGAGATACCAGAGCCAGGGAACCACACAGCGCTGAGAGGGAGCCTCCTCAGCAGAGGGACTGCAGCTCCCAGGGGAGGGGATCCCCAGCTGAGGAGCTCAGGAGCCCCAGGCCCACTGCTCCTTCTCAGTTCTTCTTTTCGTTGCTTCTTGTCTTCTTCTGATGAGCGAGTCACACCAGGCAGGAATCTCAAGAAAGGGATTGAGAGGGACCAGGGATGGACCCAGGGATGGCTTCCCTCTGCTCTAAGTAGCAGGCAGCGGAACTGGACAAAGGGCAGTGAGTCTGTAGGATTTCCTAGGGGGCGGAGCTTATTGGGAGAGTTTTCCAGACTGAGAATTGATGGGATTTCAAGTCCTGTGCCTGGGGACCTCAGCAATCAGCCTGGGGTTTCCTGCTCAGGGATTGGTGGGGCTTTGTGAGAAACTCAGAAATTGGTGGCTTTTTTTTTCCCACATTCTTTTCCCTGCATTGGGCCCAAGGATTAGGGTGAGAAGTCCATCCCAGCTGAGTTGGTTTTTGCTGAGGTGCCAACTCTGCTGGACTGCTTGCGGGGTGAGGGGTGGGAGTGCAGGAGAGGAGGTGCCGCCACTGTGGGCAGCTCCTGTGGGACAGCTCCTGCAGTGGTGTTTTAAGAAAACTGTAGACTGAAGCAGGAATAAAAGTTGTCCCTAACACCACCACATGGACAGCTCTTGAGGGGCAGCTCCCTCTGAGGTGGGATAGGCACTATGCCTTCATAGACAGCTCCTGTGACAGCTTCAGGCTGGGATGTCCAGGTGCCACCTTTTAAACAAGAGCCACTATTTTGGATAACTCCTGTGGGACATTTTATTTTGGCTATAGGATGGGGTGGTAAGGAGGGGCCTACTGCCCTTGGTCGGCTTTTGTGGTGCACTGCTCTGGGATACAATCATACTGATCTGAAAGAAACCTGCCCAAAAGAGTGAGCTATCACCCAGCAAGTTATCACACCATAGGCAGTGAAAGTCTCTGGCTGTCCATTCACACCAAGCCAAACAATTGAGTATAGCCATGACAAACATGAGAAGGCACATTAGTAGCAAGCATCCTGGGACGAAGTCTCTGGGGCCATACCTTTCTAGAGTGCATCGATCATAGCCAAGCAAGATGGTGGAGCATCTCCAGGGAGCTCACTTGCCCACTATAGCTCTCCCTGCATGGTGCCAGCCAATAAATCCCAGTGATTCAACAGTGACACTTATCTTGTATTTAACCTAGATGTCTAACTAGACTTAAGGTTCATTCAATAAGAGGAAACTTGTGCTAGTTTTGTAAACTTATCCAAGTCTTTGTGGTCAGAGAGGCCATCCACCTAGAGGAAAACCTCAACTATCATTTTTCTAAGTCAATATAGTTTCTAACTGTATTCTAAATATGTATGTTTATACCCACTGACAAGTATAGCTCTCACCCTTATCAAAACAGCTTTTATATGCCCAAGATGGAGACTATTACAGAGATCCACAACTGGTCAAAATTTAGAGAATAAATGATCAGGGTTTGCCCAAATCTAATTAGTACATCTTCAGCACAACCCTACATCTAAGGTTCAGGAGACTGTGACGCATGGGTCAGAAATACTGTGAAGGTCAGAGGACTAGGCTTGCCTCTGGCAACACAGTATCTGCTAGATACACCAGGGATGCTGCATCCATAAATCTCAAAAGCATTTATTAATCAAGACCTGTAAAATGGCATCACTTGATATGCCAACATTCATGGTTTTACTTCCTAAGATACCTAGGTGAAATGTTGCAAGCAACCAATGATTGATGAGAGATGTCTTGTGTTTTCTGTAGGAAGAGGCTCTCAGATAGGTTATCCGTGCTGGTGGCTAGCCATCAATACATACATATAGGAATGGTATCAAAAGGAATCAGCTCTGTGTACATACATACTCATATGTATATGCATGTACGAGTGTGTAAAACAAGAATAGTTAAAATTCATGAATGAGAGGGAACGGAGGTATGGGTAGAGTTTAAGGAGTGACAGAGTATAAAATTATCAAACAAACAACATTTTTATAAAAAGAAATCATGTGTTGGGCTTTCTAAAGGCTAAACTCCTTAAATCTATAATAGGCCACAATCTATGTCAAGGTAGGCTATCAAAAAGCTACTTTGATATCCTACTCATTTTGAGTCCATTTCTTTGGTATCTCTTTGGAGCAAGGGTTTGACATTGTTTTCCGGGACCCTTCCTCAACGCAGTGTCAAGCAAAGCTTCTTCTATGGCCTCAGAAAACTTTCACATCATTAGAAAGCTCTGAGAATTGTCTCTCACAAATAGCTCCTTCAAATGCCAATGTTTGCCCCACAGAAGCTTTGACAATTGGTAATTTAGAAGACAATCATTTTTAAATACTGTACATGTTTAGAGTTTTGTCAGAATTCTTTAAAGCAGGTCACTGAACTTTTATCTGGGGAAATGGTACATCTGCCCCGTGAATGTCTTTTGAGATGCGGAACTTCTGACATTGAGAAGAAAATTTATCTCAACAAAGGGTTGCAAACCTTTGCTACTGTATATTTTGGTTCAAGTCTTTTGAGATAGATCCTCAAGAAACTTACGTTAGATGTGCACAGTAAGATGACTCCAATCTACCATGATAAATGCCATGACAGGATCACGGGGTCACGGGACAAAAGTGTTTCACTCAGGTTTTGAAGTGGACTAGGGAGTTTGTGATGACTGTAGGCAGTGTTGAAGCTTAACAGTCCTGAGAAACATGAAGATGTGCGTGGACTGGGAAGGGAAAGACCACTGCTCTCTAGTCTTTGACAAGCATTATGTTCACAGGGCTAGGTCGATGGTTTTCAGTTCAGTTGTGGAATATTCAGACTTGTAATTATTAATTGATATCATTACAGGATAGGTTTATACTGCTTTTATTAGCACGGTGAGAACAAAAACTTATTTCAAAATACATGATGACACCTGGTGCACATGTACACACATACGATCAATATCAAAGGTGCTATACTTTGACTTTCTAGAACTTTTTGTGTTCTACAACAGAAATCATGACTCAGATTAAATATATTAGGGAAATATACTAGAACAGATCAGCAAAACCATCATTTATGTAAAAACCCTATTTATTGAAATGATTTATGCAAAGCCTAATATATAGTCATGTTCATGACCTTATGATAACAACTGGTTTCTTATTTCAAATTTCAGTTTTTGGTAGTCATATGATCTTATATAAGTCATTAGTCTTCATCAGTTTTTGTAAATTATGTATTTTAGTTCAATTTTTGATTTATCATTATTATTAACTTTATATATTTATGTATATGTACATATATAATATAAGCATGAATAGAAGTTAAAATCATAGAATCTTGGAGGATCACTTTTTAATTCTCTTCTTCAAAGTATATTGATGCCAGGGTTTTTTTCTCTAATAGTTTGATATTTTAATTTTTATTTGGCCTTGGTTAAAGAAAGAAAAATGCCATTTAATAGATAAACTTTAAAGAAGACGAGTGACAGGTGAATTGTAGAGAAGGCTTTAGATTTACATAAAACAGTGCTTGTTCTGAATTTTTGCATTTTAAATGCATGCCATATTGTGAACATTAACCAACTAATATGCTTTTTAGTGGAAAGAAAAGGAATACTTACTTGAAGAGAGCTTGCAACTTTTTTTATATGGAATACAGGGCTCAGTGCTTAGCAGATGTTTGTTGTATATCAGTAAACAAAAGGACAATGGCCATTTTCACATTAACATAATTTATAACATACTTAGCATTGCTTTAATCATGCACATGACTACTGCTTACATGACAGTGAAGTAAATGACATTAGACTGGGTAGGAAACAGAATGTTCTTCATACCATTCTTTTTATACAACTGATAAATCATCTCAGTTATTCACCACAAATAAGACATTAATATAGGTGGAGAAGTATATATATATATATATATATATATATATATATATATATATATATATATATATATATATATATACACACACACACACACACACACACACACACACACACATATATACATACATGTATACATAGTGAGCCAAGAAACTTTCTGCTTGTTTTCATCTTTGACCCTAATAGAGAGAACTAAAATACTTGTCATCTCAAGATTTTTAAGTAAGTTAGTAAATGGTAAATTTTACATAAGCAAGGAAGCTATTTAATTATTAAAATATACTTAGCTATTTCAACCATTTAGTCTTGTTTCTATCTTTCTAGACGTCTCTGATGTATATGGAAAAATGTAACTCTGATTCACAAAGCACCTTAATGAAGAAAGGTGTTGAATATTTCCTAACATATATTTGCATGGGGTGTCTTGCAGTGTACCAGAGCCCGAAAACGCCAAGAGTAAGTATACACAATAAAATGCTAATTAACAAAGCATTTAGGTACAGTATAATTATGTCAGATAAAACTTCATTGTTTAAACACTTTTGGAATGGAAGAGTTTTAGCCAACTTCATCTGCCACGGAGCAAGCAAAAAGGATCAATTCCTCAGAAGTAGCAATGGGGCAGCAGACCTTATCTCAACTCTCAGCTCTCCTTGATGATGACACTTGAAATCAAACACAAGGACCTGCATATAGCAGGCTTGGGCTCTACCACTGACCTGCACTCCCAGCCTGTCTTTCTAAAGCTTTAAGGTCTTTACCCTTGGAGATGTTCCATATTCATTTCTTTCCAAGTATTGTCTCCATGCATGGGAGATAGTGGTCCTAGTCTCAGTTTTCTAAAATTATCTGTATCAGTTTCAAAATGTACAGTTTTACAGAAAGTTATACAGAGAATCTCTCATGTACTGTATGGCTGCATTACCTGTCAATGAAAAAGCTGATTGTCCAATGAGCTGAGGCAGGATAGGAGGTGGGAGTTCTGGTAGGGAGAGAGGAACTCTGAGATAGAGTCAGGCACGTGGAGAGATTCACCCAAACTCTGAGGAGACACATGAAACTGAGAAGAGGTAACCAGCCATGTGGCAGTCATAGGATGGAATAAATGGGTTAATGAAGTTACAAGTTAGTTGAGGAACAAGTCCAAGCTAATGGCCTAGGCATTTATTCATACATGATAAAGTCTCAAGAGTTGTTTTTCCAGGAACTGTGGAACAGATGGAAAAGCCTGCAGATACAAGAAGTCCTATAGTTTTCCCCTGGGAGCTGTGCTATATCTGTCAAACTCCTTGAGTGCCCAACCACTTAAGAGATTACCTAAGTCCAAGGAAGTCAAATATCTTAATTTTGCCAGATGAATATGGCAGACATGAGGCAAACATAGTCATCATTTGTTCTTGGTGATTTGGTGCCAATAAGTCTGTCCTTCAGCCTAATGTTGACTAATCTTGACTATCAGTCTGATTATGATCTGAGTATTTATCGTAATAGGCATGATGTCTTGAAAGGTGGCAGTCCACACGCTCCTGTGTTTGTAAACTTAAATTGTTGCCATTATGATAGCACTGTGCTGTGGTGTGTAGGTTCTACTACCCCACTTCCCTGGTTCTCTTGGATCCATGGATGAAAGACACACACACACACACACAGAGAGAGAGAGAGAGAGAGAGAGAGAGAGAGAGAGAGAGAGAGAGAGAGAGAGAGAGAGAGAGGAGAGAGAGAGAGAGAGAGAGAGAGAGAGAGAGAGACTGCTTAGTTGCATTTCTAATATCCCACCTAAGGAAGAGACCAATGGCCACTTCACCCGAGATCTCATATGGCTGGTGACTCACTCTTCCTCTAAAGCATGGTGAATTCCCTTTCCTCCTCCTGCATCTCCTAGCCTGCCTGTGGGAACCTGGAAGTCCCTCCTCTTCCGCCTAGCCATTGGCTGCTGGCATCTTTATTGATCGATTAAGAACCAACTTTGGAACAGAACCTTCAGTGTTCACATGCAGATTTCTGATCAAAGCTTCAGAACCACCCCCTACATATATCTCACCCTTTCTGTCAATGAAAAAACAACTTTTCTCTTAGACATAAATTGAACAAAACCATAACAATCATGTAAACTACAAAGTATTATGTACAGTTAACATCTAGTCTATCATATTTGTCAGTTAGATAAAGTACTCTACCATTATTCCTAACTTAAAGAGTTACAATTATATCCCTGTATTATGTTTAGATTTTAGCCTGTAACACCATCTGAAAACCATGTCTTCCACTCTGTAATCTCTCTCTCAAGGCTAAACAACCTGAGTTTGATTATGAGACTGTAACTAGTCTTCAATGCTGTCAATAATCTGAGAACTAATTAAATATTGCTTGAGTATATAGGAAGCACCAAACATAGCTTTTAAAACTTAAACAATTTTAGAGACAGTCCCTAATTTCTTATAACATTGGAGCATCTGCCTTCAGCCTTCTGGCCCAGAACCATCTGGCAGACCTTTTGTGAAGCAGGAACTATGAAGGACCATCTTACCCTGTATTGGCAGAGCTTAGTAGTCGACTGTCCCACCTCTGTTCTTTTTGGAAAGGATATTGTCTGCAGATGCTATAAGCAATTTCTGTGTAGTGGCTGCCTTGCCACAATAAACAACCTCGCGTGGAGGTGAAGGTGCCCGATTCTTCTTTGAAGGGGAAGGGGGAAGCTGCCAGGGACAGACATGGCTCATGGTCAAAGATCCTTCATAATGAAATAACATTCTGTGGATTTCTGATGTTTTTGAAGGTTATTTGGGTAAAGTATCTCTGAAATGTTAAACCTTAACTACTCTTAACCCTTTCTATTTGAGTAAGCTGAAAGCACTTTATTATATTTAAATCAGAATGTAACATGACCATGAGTTTGCTATCTGGCCCTAATTTGTGTTACTTAATCATCTTAAACAGTTTGTAAAGCATCTGTTAAAAGGATTGAGTCAAAGCCCTGTATTCTTATATTTTTGGTTGTGAGCATAGCCTTTAACGGCTGCTCCATCTCTCCTATTTGTTGTCGTCGTCATCTTCGTGGTCATCGACATTGTCGTCTTCTTCTTCTTCTACTTCTTCTTCTTCTTCTTCTTCTTCTTCTTCTTCTTCTTCTTCTTCTTCTTCTTCTTCTTCTTCTTCTTCTTCTTCTCCTCCTCCTCCTCCTCCTCCTCCTCCTCCTCCTCCTCCTCCTTTGTGATTCTATATTTTTGTTGGGATATTTTCTTTATTTATATTTCAAATGTTATCCCCTTTCCTGGTCCCACCCAAACCTCCTATTCCATTCCCCCTGCCCCTGCAGGGTGTTCCCCCACCAACCCACCCTCTCCTGCCTCCCAACCCTGATATTTCCCTACACTGGGACATCAAGCCTTCTCAGAACCAATGGCTGCTCCTCCCATTGATGCCCGACAAGGCCATCCTCTGCTATATGTGCAGCTGGAGCCATGGGTTCCTCCATGTGTACTCCTTGGTTGGCTGTTTAGTCCCTAGGAGTTCTGGGGAGTCTGGTTGGTTGATATTGTTCTTCCTATGGGCTTGCAAACCCCTTCACCTCCTTCACTCCTCTACTTCCTCCATTGGGAACCCCGTGCTCAGTCCAATGGTTGGTTGTGAGCATTCACCTCTGTATTTGTCAGGCTCTGGCTGAGCCTCTCAGGAGACAGCTATATCAGGCTCCTTTCAGCAAGGACTTCTTGGCATCCACAATAGTGTCTGGGTTTGGTGACTGTATATGGGATGGATCCCCAGGTGGGGCAATCTCTGGATGGCCTTTCCTTCATCTTTGCTCTACACTTTGTCTCCATATTTGCTCCTGTGAGTATTTTGTTCCCCTTTCTAAGAAGGACTGAAGCACCCACACTTTTGTCTTCCTTATTCTTGAGCTTCATATGGTCTGTGAATTGTATCTTGGGTATTCAAAGCTTTTGGGCTAATATCCACTTATCAGTGAGTGTATACCATGTATATTTTTTAAAAATATTTATTTATTTATTTATTTATTTATTTATTTATTTATTTATTTTATGTATATGAGTACATGATTGCTCTCTTCAGACACACCAGAAGAGGGCATCAGATCCCATTACCACCATGTAGTTGCTGGGAATTGAACTCTGGAAGAACAATCAGTGCACTTAACCAATGAGCCAGCTCTCCAGCCTTACCATATTCGTTCTTTTGTGACTGAGTTACCTGGCTCAGGATGATATTTTCTTGTTCTATCCATTTGCCTGCAAATTTCATGAAGTCATTGTTTTTAATAGCTGAGTAGTACTTCATTGTATAAATGTACCACATTTTCTGTATCCATTCCTCTGTTGAGGCCGTCTGGGTTCTTTCCAGCTTCTGGCTAATATAAATAAAGCTGCTATGAACATAGTTGAGCATTTGTCCTTGTTATATGTTGGAGAATCTTTTGGGTATATGTACAGGAGTGGTATAGCTGGGTCCTCAGGTAAATACTATGTCCAATTTTCTGAGAAACCTCCAGACTGATTTCCAGAGTGGTTGTACCAGCTTGTACCCCCATCAATAGTGGGACCCTCATCCTCGCCAGCATCTGCTCTGACCTGACTTTTTGATCTTAGCCATTCTGACTGGTGTGAGGTGGAAGGAATCTCAGGGTTGTTTTGATTTGCATTTCCCTGATGACTAAGGATGTTGAACATTTCTTTAGGTGCTTCTCAGCCATTCAATATTTCTCATTTGTTTATCTCTGTACCCCATTTTTTAATAGGGTTATTTGATTCTCTGGAGTCTAACTTCTTGAGTTCTTTGTATATATTGGATATGAGGCCTCTAGTGGATGTAGGATTGGTAAAGATCTTTTCCCAATCTGTTGGTTGCCGTTTTGTCCTATTGACAGTGTCCTTTGCTTTACAGAAGCTTTGCAATTTTATGAGGTCGTATTTGTTGATTCTTGATCTTAGAGCATAAGCCATTGGTGTTCTGTTCAGGAACTTTTCCCCTGTGCCCATGTGTTTGAAGCTTTTCCCCACCTTCTCTTCTATTAGATTCAGTGTATCTGGTTCTATGTGGAGGTCCTTGATCCACTTGGACTTGAGCTTTGGACAAGGAGATAAGAATCGGTTGATTTGCGTTCTTCTACATACTGACCTCCAGTTGAACCAGCACCATTTATTGAAAATGCTGTCTTTTTTCAATTGCATGGTTTTAGCTCCTTTGTCAAAGATCAAGTGACCGTAAGTGTGTGGGTCCATTAGTGGGTCTTCAACTCTATCCCATTGATCTTCCTGCCTGTCTCTGTACCAATACCATGCAGTTTTTATCACTATTGTTCTATAATGCAGCCTGATGTCCAGGATGGTGATTCCCCTAGAAGTTCTTTTATTGTTAAGAATATTTTTCACTATCCTGGGTTTTTTCATATTCCAAATGAATTTGCAAATTGCTTTTTCTAACTCTATGAAGAATTGAGTTGGAATTTTGATGGGGATTGCATTCAATCTGTAGATTCCTATCAGCAAAATGGCCATTTTTACTATATTAATCCTGCCAATCCATGAGCATGGAAGACTTTTTCATCTTCTGAGATTTTCAGTTTCTTTCTTCAGAGACTTGAAGTTCTTGTCATACAGATCTTTCATGTGCTTGGTTAGAGTCACACCAAGGTATTTTATATTGTTTGTAACAATTGTGAAGGGTGTGATTTCCCTAATTTCTTTCTCATCCTGTTTATCCTTTGAGTATAGGAAGGCTACTTATTTGTTTGAGTTAATTTTATATCCAGCCACTTTGCTGAAGTTGTTTATCAGGTTTAGGAGTTCTCTGGTGGAATTTTTGGGGTCACTTAAGTATACTATCATATCATCTGCAAATTGTGATATTTTGACTTCTTCCTTTCCATTTTGTATCCCTTTGACCTCCTTCTGTTGTCTAAATGCTCTAGCTAGAACTTCAATTACTATATTGAAAAATAGGGAGAGAGTGGGCAGCCTTGCCTAGTCCCTGAGTTTAGTGTGATTGCTTCGAGTTTCTCTCCATATAGTTTGATGTTGGCTACTGGTTTGCTGTATATTACTTTTACTATGTTTAGGTATGGTCCTTGACTTTCTGATCTTTCCAAGACTTTTAACATGAAGGGATGTTGAATTTTGTCAAATGCTTTTTCAGCATCTAATGAAATGATCATGTGGTTTTCTTTTTTCCTTTGAGTTTGTTTATGTAGTGGATTACATTGATGGTTTTCCGTTTATTGAACCATCCCTGCATCCCTGGGATGAAGCCTACTTGATTGTGGTGAATGATCATTTTGATGTGTTCTTGGATTCGGTTTGCAAGAATTTTATTGAGTATTTTTGCATTGATGTTCATAAGGGAAATTAGTCTGAACTTCTCTTTCCTTATTTGGTCTTTGTGTGGTTTAGGTATAAGACTTTTTAGAATTTAATGAAAATGAAGGCCCATCATATCAAAACTTATGGGACACAAGGAAAGCAGTGCTAAGAGAAAAACTCATAGCTCTAAGTGCCTCCAAAAAGAAACTGGAGAGAGCACACACTAGCAGCTTGATAGCACACCTGAAAGCTCTAGAACAAAAAGAAGCAAGTACACCCAAGAAGAGTAGAGAGCAGGAAATAATCAAACTCGGGGCTGAAATCAACTAAGTAGAAACAAAAAGAACTATACAAAGAATGAACAAAACCAGGAGCTAGTTCTTTGAGAAAATCAACAAGATAGATAAACCCTTAGCCAGACTAACCAGTGGGCACAGAGACAGTATCCAAATTAATAAAATCAGAAATGAAAAGAGAGGCATAACAATGGAAACCGAGGAAATTAAAAACATCATCAGATCCTACTACAAAAGCCTATACTCCAAAAAAACTGGAAAATCTGGATAAAATGGACAGTTTTCTAGACAGATACTAGGTGCCAAAGTTAAAACAGGATCAGATAAACCATCTAAACAGTTTCATAACCCCCTAAAGAAATAGAAGCAGTCATTAAAGGTCTCCCAACTAAAAACAGCCCAGGATCAGATGGGTTTAGTGGAGAATTCTATCAGACCTTCAAAGAAGACCTAATACCAAAGCTCTTCAAACTATTCCACAAAATAGAAACAGTAGGAACACTACTCAATTTGTTGTATTTTAAAATAAGTTGCATGGGCACAATACCTAAGAGTAACAATATTAATTTCAAATTTTGTATCAATATACAGATTAATACCAATGAAAACCATGATTCTATATCAATATATAATTTCTATACCGATGTAAGAAATTATAACTTCAATTTTGCACCAATTACAAAGATTTTTATCAATGTAAGATTATGGCTACATAACATTTTGTTCAAGAATAAAATTTAGTAATCCATCCCATCTGTTTCCTCTCTGTTCAAAATTGAGGCCATTTCCAAATTATCCCTTAAAATAACAACCTCTCTATAATTTGTGAAATAACCATTACCGGACACACCCAATCCCAAGGAATTGGGCTGATGACTCTCCATAGCTTCTTCCTGCTGAATAGGGGCAATGAGAAATTCTCTAAAGGGGCTGGGAGGGGGTAAGAAAAGTAGGAAAACTGGTTAGACTTAAGCAGGTGTCTGTTATCCAGTCTCTGCCTATTTGGAAGGTTCAGAGATTGGAGTTCTGACCAGATCTGTCTGAAAGGTTGGATGAGACGAGATGTCCTGGAATCAGTGGCAATCCCCAAAGCTGTACTGGGCAGCATCAGGAAGCAGGCCAGTTCAGCATCTTTGAGGATGAATCTCGCTGTATATTCTGTAAAACATGATTCTCACAACCAAAATTTTAGTACCATTAAGATTCTTGTATAGATTATGCAGGGTACACAGATCAGATAAGAATGAAATTTTGCTCCTTTTTTGAGCAGGTGAAAGACAACTGTCTTTTTTACAAGTTAATTTTATCAGTAACCAATTGTAATAAGTTTTCATTCATGCCATATGAAGGATGGCGTGATGAATCATCCTGTTTGATTTTTTCGAACTTTCTAGTACTTCAGGGGGTCTCCCCCTGCCATATCTGATCCATATGACTTTGGATGGGGTCCCAAACCCTCTCTCCTTTCCTTTCAACAAAAACACCAAGGCTCTCTCTCAAAATAACATGTCCTTGGTCTGGTAACTGGAAATCATTACATGTTTAGCTTGACCTCTCTCCCAGAGGAATTTTAATATAACCACCAAACTCATAATCACACGCATTTTGATAATTAAAACAAATCAAAGCAAATAAAGCAATTTAAACTAATATTACCCGATAAGACAGTGCTTTTGCTGTCATCCCCTGCCCTGACCTTCATGAGATCAAGGACTAAATTATTTATATAATGTAAATTTAAATTCCCTCCTGCTTACTGTATAAGCTTATTTCTAGGCTCTCTTTATATAATACTCAAGGCCTAAATTTCTCCTGTCTGAGATATTCTAGGCTTCCTACCCCTGCCTTCAATCTAACTTTTTAAGATTGAATGCCTCAATATTTCTATTTCTCTGTATGTTGCTTTAATTAAATTCCCTTCTACTTGTTGTATAAGCCTATTTATAGGCTCTAATTTTTCTCACACTACACTGACAATCCTGTGTCGACTATGTTTAAAGATCCGGAGAAATTGTCCTGTAAAGACTTTTACATCTCTTAAATCATTCCTTGACCAAGCCAGCTCAGTCAGTCAACAGGGTCTCAAGGAAGGAAGTGAGGATTGAAAAGAAAAAGACAATTAGACAAACATTACAACATGACTCCAGCCAGTGCTGAGGCTGAAGTGGGTTTATTTTTTCCCAGTCAGCTTTTATACCATTCTAGGTATTTGCAGAGAATAGGGTTAGTTCTTAGATCAAAGAAAAATTAATCAAACAAGGCAATGAACAAAGAGATCACACCGGGTAGTAATCAAACAAAGCAATAAACAAAGTCCCCAGAATCTCTGGGTCTGGGGTCTTATCAGGATTACCAAGACAAAAGGGAAGTCACCCATTCCTTGGCTGTGTTTACCTTGATGCTATCATTAGCTCAAATGCAAATACTCCTATTTGATCCTACTTCTTCCTCCAAGCCCAGTAACATGTACCTGCCAAATTTCTATAAATGACACCAAAAGCTTTCTACATTTCCCCCTTTTTTTATTTCATAAACAAGATTGTGTCTGTCTTAGGTTGTTCTGACAAAAATGCCTTCCTTACCTGTGGTGGAATATACATTTTCAAAAGCAATGCTATTCTGCCTTAGGTTGGTAAGGCACTATACAGAAACTTAGCTGTCAATGCATAACAGCCTGTTAAATTAATAACTCTGTTTGGGGATCCATTTTTAGTTTCAAGTCATGTACTTTGGCCGCCAACTTATTGATGTTGTTAAAGGCAAGTTTTATCACAATAGGCAGGAATAGAAGTATTCCCAGGGCAAGCAGGGCCAACATGGTCAAGCTATAAGTCATTCTTTAAGTTTGAACAAGATGGGAATACTGACCTTAAGCCAGGAATAATTTTATCAGCAATATCTGTGGCATCAAAATTCAGTGGAGCAGCATACTTTACATTCATAATCTCAGTATGCAAAGCTAAAACATTCAGAGAGGTGTTAGAATTATGCCAAATACCCTGCAAGTGTCTTTGAACTTTTTCCCAATCATAGTGACTATCATTGTAAACTCTAGAAGTAACACAAATCCATTGGTAGTTAGCATGACACTCTAGATAGCTTCTTACTTTTAAACTCTGAACCTCTCCTCTCCAATAATTTGAATTATATCATAGAGAGCATCAATCTGTTGTTCCAAACATTTGTCTAAATCTTCTTGAATACTCAGAGCATCAGTAGCATTTTTTGCTAAATGATTAATAAAAGTAGCTATCTTAACTTGTGACAAATCAATTGCAGAAGCAGTGGTGCTAGCTATTAATGTAATTAAAGCTACTATACCAGCAATAATCAGACCCACTACCCTCTTTCTTCTGCTGAAAGCCTAACTCACTGCTTCCAGTATCTGCAAGCTTTTTTCAGAATACCAGGGTCCTGTAACATTCACAGGCAATAAAACAAAAGCTGGTTGATAGACCACCATAACAGACATGTCAGATTTCAACACATTAACACAATTAAAAAGTGTACAGTCAACACAACTTACATTAAATATCATAGAAGAAACAAAAGTAACTTGAACATGGCCAATTAATAAAAGATTAGAAGTCTTAACACACGCACTAACATTTGTTCCAAATCCAGATCCTGTCCCAACTTTATCTTCTGCAAATATAACTTCATACAAGGAGGTTGTCAATTTTCAAATGTCTCTGAAAATGTCCAGAACCAGCCTTCCAAATGAAGACTGTCATTTTCTTTTTTCCAATATTGGATTGATTACCAGACCAGTCCATGATTGAGTCAGAATAACTGGTCACATTAAAGGAAAAAGAAGGGTCATTATAACTTCTCTTTTTGATTAAGTTTTTGAAGGCAGTTTCCACAGTCTCCATGTTCTCTGTCCTACAAGGTCTAAAAGCCTGAGGCAAGGCAGCTTGTCCAGTTTGGGATATAAGCAAGCAAAGGTAGGTCAGGAATAGATGTCCAATACAGCTTTCCTGTCACCATTGTCAGGGCACTCAGCAAGCTCACAGTCAGCATCTGTCCCAGCATCAGCATGTCACACCAATTGCTCTGGCAGCCAGCACGCTCCTTCAGCATCCTGCAGAACAAACACAAGCATGCCCTCTTCCCCATATTAATAAAGGACAGGACCATGCCATATGGCTGTAGGTGGATCCTTCCATTTCACCTGGGAATAAGTATGCCTAGTTGTAGGGTGCCATAGACACTCAGCAGAGAGTTCCTTGGCAGCCAAGTATTAAAATTTAAAAGAACATGATTTAAATACATTTGTGGTGCATGTGAATATAAATCCTCCTTTTTAATTTCATAAAGATATTGATTTAAAGTTCCACAATACCTTGTCCTTGAGGAGTATAAAGAATCCCATTAATATTAAATTGTTGACAAAACATCTCAAACACTTGACTTCAATAGCCAGTTCCATTATCTGTTTTAATCTGATTTGGAGTACCCAGCACAGAGAAACAATGTAGGCAATGAGTAATTAGATTTTTTTTGTTGCTTCTCCTGTTAAAGCAGTTGCAACTAGAAAGCCTGAAAAGGTCACATGTACATATTTTAATTTTCCAAAATCAGAAATATGAGTAACATCCATTTGCCATAATTGATTAGGTATAAATCCTCAAGGATTAACACCATTATGTGGTACAGGTAGAAATTGAGCTAATTCAGGACAAGTCTTTACAATTTGACATGCACATTCTCTAGAAATACTAAATTGTTGTCTCAAGGTATTACTGTTTTGATGATGTAAGAATGAGATTGTTTGGCCAGTTGTTCCTGTGTAAGGCCTATAATCTGCTTGGTATACAAATCTGCTATGGCATTGCCCTCACTAAGGGGTCCTAGCAATCCAGTATGAGCTCTTAAATGTCCTATAAAGTAAGGAACAGTATGTTCTCTTAAATTAAGTTGTATTTGCATAAATAATTGCAAAATTTGAGAATTAGCAGTATCTAAAAAGGGAATGGTTTCAAGCAATTGTAAACCATGAGCTATATATTGGCTATCAGTATAAAAATTAAAATCTTGATTTTTCAACATTTCAAAAACAGTGGCTCCTGCATGCAATTGAATGATCTGTGCTGAAGCAGGGGGAAATAAAGAGAATAAACATGTAATACAATCACATATGCTGCCTTTCCATTAGAGGAGCCGTCTGTAAATACAGTAAGCACATTCTCTATTGGCTATGTATGCAAATGTACAGGAAATACAAAAGCATGCACAGAGGGCAAATTGTAACAACTTGTCTTTTGGATAATGATTATCAATTTTGCCTGAAATGTTTGCTTATGCAATAGGCCAAATATCAGTATTCTGCAGTAACCAATTTATTTGCTGTTTGGAATAAGGAATATTTCATCAAGTACTTTCCCAAAATACTTTTATGATTCTAACCTACAATTCTGTATTAACACAGCAACAGCTTCATAATAGGATGTTAAAACTTTCTTTTTGAGAGGAAGAAAGATGAATCCACATAATGGTCCCTTTTGCAAAAGGACTGCTTTGGGTAAAAACTGCCATGAATTGATCATAGTCTATATAATGTATGTGTTGTTAACTAACAGCTTCCTCTACTTTCTGCAAAGCTTTTGTCCCTCATCAATTACCCCCTTGAGAATATCAAACAGAAGCTTAAGTCCTCCTGTGGTGAGCTTACAGTGAGGTCTTAGCCAATAAACATCTCCAAGAAGCTTTTGAAAATAATTTAAACTATCTTTTCTTATTTGAATTTTCTGTGCCACAATTTGTTTAGGATATAATTGATGTCCCAAATATTGAAAAAAGATATTGTCTTTGAGTCTTTTCTGGAGCAACAACTACTCCCCAAAAGTTTAAAGCTTATTGTATAAGAGCAAAGGCTTGTAGTAAAACTCCTTCAGAGAGATCAGCTAATAAAATATTCATACAATGAATAATATACACTGAAGGATTCAAAGTCCTAACTTCTTGAATTGAAGCAGCAACAAACTTTTTATATAATGAAGGGCTATTAGCCATTCCCTGTGGCAAAAGTTTCCAATGATATTTCTTCATAGATTCTTTAAAATGACAGGCAGGAACACAAAATGCAAACCTTTTACGATCACCAGGATGCAAAGGAATAGTATAAAAACAGTCTTTGAAATCTATAATAATTTTATGCATATTTTTTGGAATGGCAGCTGAAGTAGGTAAGCCAGGTTGTAATGCTCCCATAAGTTCCTACTTTCATTAACTTTTTGTAAATCTTGCCATAATCTACACTTGTGTTGGCATCAGGACCTCCAAACTGGTGACATCACACCCAGGTGACAGCACAACCTGCATACCTGTTGCCAAGGCAACAGCCACCATATTCCCAGAATCCACTTGGCCCATCTCCCACTTTTACCTGTGGCTATGTCACTCTCCATATATAAGCGGAAGATCCCTCTGATCTCTCTCTCTCTCTCTCTCTCTCTCTCTCTCTCTCTCTCTCTTTCTCCCTCCTTTTCCTTTTGCTGCCACCTTGCCCCTCTCTCCTTCAATAAACCCCACGTGGAACTGTTTGGCCTGGTGTGGTTTCTGGAGCTGCACGACCATCACAACATTGGTGCCAAGACTCCGGGAATTTCTAGCTGCAGGGTCGGGCAGCGACTGCTGCCTGGAGCAATCATGAAGCCATCACTGCTGCCAGAGGACTGACCCCACGTGGACTGCTGCCACTGCCATCACCGTTCACAGCTGCTACTACACCACGTGGACTCCATCTGCTGGCACTCGCTGTCATCCACCGTGTGGATTTCCATCACTGCCACAGACCATTGCTGCTGCTACCACTGCCACCACCAGATTCAAAGACTTCTACCACGTGAGCTGTGCTACCGTGGCCCACCATGTGGAGCTATCATCTGACCACACCAACCAAACAGTTCCATGCTTCCTGCTACCCGACTGCAGAAGTCTGCAAACACACACCGGCATATTGATTGGTAAAGAGTTTCTCCAATCGGTGGGAGGGGCCCTGTATGCCCGG
>CM052720.1:5946250-5984730 GCA_028551405.1 Uromys caudimaculatus
TTCTTCTTCTTCTTCTTCTTCTTCTTCTTCTTCTTCTTCTTCTTCTTCTTCTTCTTCTTCTTCTTCTTCTTCTCCTTCTCCTTCTCCTTCTCCTTCTCCTTCTCCTTCTCCTTCTCCTTCTCCTTCTCCTTCTCCTTCTCCTTCTCCTTCTCCTCCTCCTCCTCCTCCTCCTCCTCCTCCTCCTCCTCCTCCTCCTCCTTCTCCTCCTTCTCCTTCTCCTTCATTCCATCATTTGTTTACATCTCAAAAGATATCTCACTTCCTGGTTACCCCCCCCACCAACCCCCCATCCCACATCTGCCCTCCTCCTTCCCTTTTGCCTGTATGAGAGTACTCCCCTACCCACCTACACTCTCCCGCCCCAGTGCTCCAGCATCCCCCTATGCTGGGACATCAAGCTTCCCTGGGTCCAAGGGCCTCCCTTCCTGTTGCTGTCTGGCAAGGCCATCCTCTGCAACATATGTATCTGGAGCCATGGATCCCTCCAGGTACACTCCTTGGTTGGTGGTCTAGATAACTGGTTGGTCAGGCCAGCCTATGTTTTTCTTCCAATGGGGTTGCAATCCCCTCCACTCCTCCAGTACTTCTGCCAACTCCCCCACCAGGTTCCCTGAGCTCAGTCTGATGGTTGGCTCCAAGCATCCACATCTTCTTTGGTCAGTTGCTGGCTGGACTTCCTCAGGAACCACCACACTAGGTTCCTGTCAGCAAGCACCTCCTGACCACACTAAGTGCAGATTCTTAAGCTCTGTACATTTATTACGAAAATGAATCGAAAGCAAGCACATGTTCAGAAAGTGTGTGTGTGTGTGTGTGTGTGTGTGTGTGTGTGTGTAAAATCTTTCTGTGGCAATGGTCTTCTACTTGCACAGTGAAACTGATGTTTTAGCATAGATCCTTTCTCAATTAAGGCTACCAGTTTATGTTGTTTAAATATAAAGTGATAACCATCACTATAAGGCTACTTGGATAGGAAGGAGATAGGGAAGCCATGTGAATCTTAAGTTGCCTTTCTTACCACACACTAATGCACTAAATCCTCAATGTGAAATTGCACAAAAGCATCTCTTCCACTACTGCTAAGTGTAAGGCACCTGGGACTTCTGGACCCTGAATGAATGTTCTGATTCTTCCTTTCCTGTTAGTGCTTCCTATGTTTTCATAGTTTCTTTTCTTAAATGTGGAAGAGCTTTGTATTTCATTGATTATTTATGTGCTTTATGTAAATATGGTAAAATATTTATTTGCTAGTCTTTGGTTCTTGAAATCATTTTCTCTATCAGTATAATGTTCACAGAAGTATTTGCAGTTGGTAAATCCTAGTCTTCCTAAACAATTCTAAACAGTTTTAACTCTCCTCTATGTGTCATAGTCTATATTTTCTTTTTTTCTTTTTCTTTTTTTTTTTCTTTTTTTTGGTTTTTCGAGACAGGGTTTCTCTGTGTAGCCCTGGCTGTCCTGGAACTCACTCTGTAAACCAGGCTGGCCTCGAACTCAGAAATCCACCTGCCTCTGCCTCCCAAGTGCTGGGATTAAAGGTGTGTGCCACCACTGCCCGGCACAATCCAAATTATATTTTTTTCTTTTAGTGAAAAATAGATTACTTTCTCATACCACATTTTTCCTCCCTCCACTTCTCCTAGATTCCCCCACCTCCTCTCCCTCCAGATCCACTTCCCCTCTGTTTCCTCTTCAGAAAAGAGCAGGTCTACAAGAGCAAAACAGGAAAAGCAGAGTTCATTAGAGTAGCAAGCATTTTAATAATTGTCTACGTAAATATGTATTTTTAAATCTCTTACTTCAGTTTTACTAAAGAATGAAAGTTTTATAATATAAATTTTGTCCATTGCAGAAACCTGCAGATGAACATTTTCCATTTCAATTTCCAGGCTGGATTTCAGCACATGTGACATGTCTGAGGGTTACAAATAGGGTAGATTTCAAGAGCATCCAAGACAGTTTCTATGGAACGATTCTTATGTTTTATTATTTCTCTATAAGTTTTCATCTGAATTGAATTGAAAATAGAAAATTTATCTCTTCTCATTGTTATGTTTGATATCTTACGATCAACTTGAACAGTTCTCATCTAGGGGGATTTAAGGATATTATGCTTTTAGCTTACTTTTAACTAACCACTTGCTCCAAACTAACATGAAAATATGATAGAAACACAAGCAGGTAATAGGTATGTTTTATTTACAAGGCCATTCGACAGAAGTATGCTTTAAACGTAATGACAGATATATTAGACAAATAAAATTACCTACTAAGTGAATAGTAGTTAAAACAGAAGAAGCAATAAGTCAGTTCAAGGCAACTTTTGTCCAAATGTTAAAGTAAAACATACCGCAAAGGAGTTGCATTACATTTTTATATACATTTCCTTTTTTATTGGATTTTTTTAAATTTACATTTCAAATGTTATCCCCTTTCCCGGTTCCCCCTCCTTAGAAACCCTCTATCCCATCCCCCACCCCTGCTATGAGGGTGTTCCCCCACCCACCCACCCTCCTCTGCCTCCCCACCCTTGAATTCCCCTACACTGGGGCATCCATCGAGCCTTCACAGGACCACAGGCCTCTCCTCCCATTTCTGCCTGACAAGGCCACTCTCTGCTACATATGCATCTGGAGTGGTGGGTCCCTCCACATGTACTCCTTGGTTGGTGGCTTAGTCCCTGGGAGCTCTGGGGGGGAGGGGTTCTGATTGGCTGATAATTGTTGTTCTTCCTATAGGGTTGCAAACCCTTTCAGCACCTTCAGTCCTTTCTCTAACTCCTCCATTGGGGACCCCATCCTCAGTCCAATGGTTGGCTGCAGGCATCTGCCTCTGTATTTGTCAGGCTCTGGCAGAGCCTCTCAGGAGACAGATATATCAGGCTCCTGTCAGCAAGCACTTCTTGGCATCCATAATAGTGTCTGGGTTTGGTGACTATATATGGGATGGATCCCCAGGTGGGGCAGTGTCTGGATGGCCTTTCCTTCAGTCTCTGCTCTATACATTGTCTCCATATTTGCTCCCATGAGTATTTTGTTCTCCTTTCTAAGAAGGACCAAAGCATCCACACTTTGGTCTTCCTTCTTCTTGAGCTTCATGTAATCTGTGAATTGTATCTTGGGTATTCTGAACTTTTGGGCTAATATCCACTTATCAGTGAGTGCATACCGTGTGCGTCCTTTTTGAGAATCTCGTGTGAGTACTGTTCTAGGTCCATTTCAACCCCTTGCTTCCAACTCCCCATACTCCTACTCCCTCTCAACTTCTTTATTTCTTTACTAATTTTGCACTCACACACTGACACACTGACACACACACGCACACGCACACACACACACACACACACACACACACATACAAATTAATGTTTCTCACATGCACACATGTTTAAGGCTGACCCCTTGGGAATGGATAATGTACTAGGGAGTTCTTCACTGGTGTACATGTGTTCACCCTCCCTCAGCAACCATGAATTACCTACAGCCCCTCATGTAGGGGTTGTGCCACGTGAGATTTGTCATCCATGTTGCCTCCTGTACTAGTGTCCTTATTCAGGTTTTTCCTAAACAAACATATTGTTCAGCTTTCATGGTTGCTACATTCCTGTCATGTCTTGATGATGTTATCTAGTGAAAGGTGCTCTTGTCCTCTGAGAGAATCCTGCATCTACAATTTTTTCTGAGCTGAATAAGTTGGTGCTGCATAGTCAATGGTTAGGGATTCTTGTATTTAGATCAGTTGTAGATCTCTGTAATATGTCTATCTACTGCAAACAGAAGCTTCTCTGATAATGGACGAGGACTACACTTATCTCTGAGCATAGTGTGTGTGTGTGTGTGTGTGTGTGTACTTAGTTAGAAACTACATAGGCTTAGGATGCTTATAGTAATAGATTGTCTTCCAATATCTAGGAGCTCTCTAGCCATGGATGTTGGCTAGGTTTGCTCTACTAGGCATAAAATTCCTCCTACTGAATTGGTCTTTAGGAAATAAGAAAGCTGTTGGTTACTACCAAGGAATAAAGTAACTCTTGGGCCATTAGGAATATCTTACCAGGCCCATCATCATTCTGGTTTATAGATGTATCTTTCTCTAATGGTGGTACTACTGATTGCTTTTCTACCTTGGCAGCTTGAATAACATATTATGATACTTTGAAAGGTAATCCTCAGGGCAGAGGCTTCTGTCAGTTTCAGCAATAGGGACTTACCTTGGACTAAGCAACCAAGAGCAGTGGCTTAGCCTGTATTTACTTGGCAGTCACTCAAATTCTCCTAAACAACTACTTAAAGGGAAATAGGCAGTGTCTGGCTTGGGCATTTTGGTAAATCAACTATGGATTTTGAGGAGGGGCATTATCATGTTTGATTTTTCCTGCTAGGTCCTGATGCTGGGTTTTGAAGAATGTTGGGTAACCCTATTTAAACTATGTATGAGAATATGTATCCATATATAAAATACATAATTTTAAGTGTGCTTACAAAACAATATCTGAACCCATAGCTTTTTAATTCAGCTTTAGTGATATTTACTTCTTTCCCTCCATCATCTTTGAACATGAAATTCCATTTTATTTGTGCTTGCCTACTCAGACTATTATCTAAGTGAAAAAGATGTTCTAATTATATACAAAGGAAATCAATGACTATAACAAGTTGGGTTTTAATCTGTAATAGTGAAATGGCGGCTATGGTATTATACATTGTACCACCCATCCATGTGCTTATCATGGATGAGTTTCATGGATGAGAAAAATAATAATTTGTTCTTATTTTTCTTTACATCCATAACATTCTTTTCTGTGTCACACCAGTCATGACCTCCAGGAAAACATTGTCTGCCATGTCTTGTTCTTATGTATATTCTTCAAAACCCACCATCAGGACCTAGCAGGAAAAATCAAACTAACAGTAAATGAAACAAAACCATCAAGGATGATACAACACCCAAACATTATTTTGTGAAGGAGAAAAGCAATCTACCTGAAAAGAAATGCTTTGCAGATGAAGGGGCAGAGAAGTATTTCACAATAATGTCCTAAGAAACCCTGGGGGAAGGAAACATTCAGTTTTCTAGCTAAGAAAGCTGTAATGAAGAAAGTCTTTCCAGAATAGAACTAGTGTTAAAAAGACAAGAAACGTTTTTAGAATAGGTAATAAGTATGTTTCAAAAGTAAGTACCAGTATGCTCACAGAGAAAGGTGTGAAAATTACCCATGTTTAAGAAGTAATTTCTGAGTTCTTAAAAAAAAAATAAAGTAGATAACAATGCACACGGTGAGCATAGTCCTCCCTGGTGTCTTCAGAAAATTCGATCGTCTGTCTGAGTTTCACAGACTTTTAGACGAATTGATGAAATGTTTGTATGTCTTGAACGAGGCAGGAGGTATTGTCTATTCAGCCAATATGCTGGTGATGCTTTAATCTGAATAGTTAACAAAAGATGTGACTGTTCATCTACAGAGTATATTTAATGGAAATAATTAATGGAAAAGTAATAATTTCTATAGAACCTAATTTAAAATTCCTTTCGATCTGAATTCAGAGTGTATTGTTTTTGCTCTCCATAGTTTTTAAAATGTAACACATAAAGACCCAGAAATAGAAATGATATGGCAGTTAGAAATGGAAAGTGGAAATGGTTTTGAGAAGAGGGAAAGAAATCAAGTATTGGTATGTAAATATTGGGACTTAAATTTCTTATCTAATAACATTTTGTTTAATAATATATGTCAAATAAAGTACATTTCCATTAACCACATACAGCCAATAGATAATAATTTAACATTAAAACAAATGGCTCTGATCCACTAAAAATGACACATTCACCTATTCCAACCACATGAGTAAGTTTAGCTCTTGGTATGTACTGAATGATTATGGGATTATTTCTGTCATGTTTTAGTTCTTTACATGTGTAAAATAAAGGGTCGATTTTGAGTCTTGTGACTCACAGTTTGAAAAAATTGAGTTAGAAAAGCAGTGATTCCAGATTGGATTAATTTGCTGAAGTGCTCATCTAGAGAACCTCATATTTTGTCACGTGGTGATGCCATTCACTCATGGCAAGGAACAATTTTGTTTTTCTACTGTTTACTGAATGATTTCAAGGTCCTCGTTTGAAGAGAGACTATGATCACATAAACAATTTCCTATTAAGAGAGCATTTTCTTCCAGAACAGAGGTTGTATTGTATTGTGAAGGTACAAACAATAATATTTTTCTCATTTTAATGAAGAAAATCAGTTCATGTATAATGCTTGCTCAGTGTCCTTAGGGGGATCCATGTTGGAAATTGAGTTAGTGCAGAGATTTCACATAGATGCAGGTAATGTACCCCCTGAGATCTGAGAACATTCTAAAAGCCTTTTCAATGTTGTGATGTGAACTTGTATATTGAACTTCTATAGAACTCTGGTGGTGAACATCTACTGTGTGCTGAGAAGGGAATATCTTACTATATAGTAAGAAACTAAGCACTGAATAATTCAGAAGAGGGTCTTTGCTCTGGCAACAGGGCACAAAATAGCTAAGAAGCAAGAGTTTTAAGCCCAATAGTTTGTGTCTCTATGTTGAGAAAACATATGTCATTGGGATATAGAAGTTTAGGCAGTATTTCAGCTAGTACAGGGTGGGAGTAAGGAAGAAATTTGTAATGTAATCTTCCTGAGAGCGATGCTAAGATGACTATCAGAAGATGAGTATGTGTGTCCATTCAGTGAATTCAAGTGCAGTGACATTGCTTGACAGGTGTACTAGTGGATATCTTCTCATGACATGACTTGTAAAATTCATGAATGTTTATAATGAAAGGCTTGGAAACTCTAGTAATTTGCAGAAGCAAATGTGAATAAAAGTTTGCAGGGTTTGGATGCTTCCTGTTCACAGAGAAATAGTTGTAATCACACCTAGAATTGGGTGCTGATGTTTAAAGATAATGGAGGAAATGGTTTTCCTTCTTCATAATTCTTCCTAGAGAAAGTTTCTGTATGAAATTAATGAAAGTATGTAAGTCCTGGCAGACTATATTTACAGAAATGAAGCAGCTTATGCTGTGGTTCCTTCACACTCAACATGACATCCTAGCATGTTTTAGCTAGATAAACACTCAACATCTTTTAGCATGGTACATACCTTCTATTACCACCCACCACAGTATCTGTTTTTCTATACTGTATTACAGAAAGGTCCCTGATAATTATATGGACAGTTGCATTTAATTAATCTTCCAACTTCAGAAGGAAATGCAAATTAGTGTGAGACATTCTGAATAGGAGTAATTCCCTTTGTTGGAATGAGTACACGAGCCAGGTGGAACTGGGTCTATGAATGCGACTCCTCTGTACTACACTACTCTCACCTACGGGTGACCACGAGAAAGCAATGAATAATGGGTATGAACATGACATTTCCCATTCAAATCTCTTTGTCTTCAATTTGTACTTCATATATTTCAAGAATAACTTTCTAAAAATCAGAAGCTTAGTTGCATTTAGAGAAAGCAAATAGGAACTTTCTGAAAATCTTACCAATACCCACTGACAGAGTGTGGTTGTCCCTAACCCACTGGAGGATACTGCTGAGGAAGATCCCCATTGAATCAGCCCAAAGATAAGGGAAATAATGAAAAGCACAATGAAGAGAAAGATAAATAGAACATTTTACAAAGCGTGTCTTAGTAGGGTTCTCTTAGTCCATTGCTGTGAAGAGACACTATGACCAAAGCAACTCTTATAAAGGACAACATTTAATTGGGGTTAACTTACAGTTTCAGATGTTCAGTCTATTATCATCATGGTGGGAAGCATGGTGGTATCCAAGCAGACATGGTGCTGGAGAGGGGAAGTAGACAGTCTAATGTTAGAAATATTGACTAGAGGTTATCCCCCAGTAATTGTGCTAAGTTCAATTTTAAAAAGCCATAGAACTCTGCCTTGATTGTTGGGGCTGGGCAGTTCATATTAACTATAGAATTTATTAAATTCCATCTACAGTTGGGATTGACAATGTGAACAGATATAAAATGAGCTTTTTATTGTAAAAAAATTTAGGAAAAATAAATAACATTCTTCAGAACTTCTTATAACAGAAAAAAAACAAGCACGTGACTTTTATGGATGTACAAAAGTTAATATAACACTGGTGTAGATGTAAGCTGGTTCTTCCTCAAATTCCTATGCTCCATGAAATAAGACTCAGAGCCGGGCAGTGGTGGCATACACCTTTAATTCCAGCACTTGGGAGGCAGAGGCAGGTGGATTTCTGAGTTCGAGGCCAGTGAGTTCCAGGACAGCCAGGGCTACACAGAGAAACCCTGTCTCGAAAAAAAACTAAAAAAAAAAAAAAATAAGACTCAGACTCAAAAATATTTACAAATACCTACGTAATATAGATAGGCTCTTCTCTGACTTGTCCAAAACTTAAAATAACCCAGTTATTCTAATTTATATTCTTCCATGTGGGTGGTTACCTGTGCTCAAACATCATGTGTCTGTACTTGTCACATCTTCATGGCCAGATCTCCTGCACCTGGCACTATCCCAGAATCCTCCCTACCTACCAGATGTTTACCACCTATTTCCTACCTAAGCTATAGGCCAAAGATATATTAGTGGCAGGTGACACATCTATACACATACAAGAGATTTTCTATACAATTTCCCTTTTTAGTTCAAGAAAAGACTGTTTTTCTTTCAAATATAAACTGAATATACTAACAACCATGAAAAAATTATGAAAACTATAAGGTATGATATACACTCATAATATCCAGTCCACAGTATTTGGCCATTAAGGAAATTTTTCTATTATCTATCCTATCTTGGTGTATTCAAAGTTTCATACCTAACTCAAATTTTATTCTAACTTGTATTACCTACCTAAAACACCTTCTTAGACCTAAAGCATCTTCTTAAGTCCTAAACAACTCAAGCTTAAATGTGAGACTATTTAACTATTTAGTCTTCAATCTTATCAGAGAACTGAAAAGGAATAAATATTACTTAAGTAGGAACTGCAAACAGCTTCCTAGACTATAGAAATGACAGAGTACTGACTGCCTGAACAGTTCCCCAGAATTATCTCTATGAAACTGGAGTGTATATCTTCAGTCTTCTGGCCAAGTATATCTGACAGACTTTTTGTAAAGTAGGAACTATGAAGGACTTGCTTACACTGTCTTAGAAGAACTTGGCAGTCAACTTCCCTGTGTCTGTTTGTCCTTTCTGGACAGCAGTTTGTCTGAAGTTGAAGTATGAGCATCCCTCTGCCCAATGGCAGCTTGCTACATTTGAGGTGACTCTATATGGAGGTTATTAGATACATACATCATCTTTTAAAAGTGGATTGGGGGTTCTTCCAGGACAAGACCTGTCTCACAGTCAAAAAAGATTGTTTAATAATGAAACAACTTTAAATGCCATATTCTGGGAATCTCTGTGGTTTTTGAAGACTATCTACCCATAGTATATGCTCCATTGTTAGAGCATGAGATTCTTAATATCAGGGTCATAGGTTTGACCCTATATTGGGCACCATTTGTAAAATGAGTTGTTGGGAGCACATCTGGAGTTAACTTTGGCTGACTTCTTGCTTGTGATTAATCATGAATGAGTTTAGCAATGTCTGTCGTTGTTTTTAGTTAAGATGTGTGTTATATCCTGCCAAGTTTCTCTGCTTATGCATATGACCTTGAGACTGTCCAATCCTGAAGAAAATGGGCTTAGTCATAGATACTGTGTACCATAAACTTGCCACATAAGCAATTGTGGTCATTGTTTAACTTCCTGGAATTGGTCATGCTTTCTGTTGCTTGCCTTTAGAAGACACTAGGAATATATACATTTGCTACTAATGTGGTATTGACTTGTAGCCCTCCCATATCTGCCCCTAGAATCTTCTTTCTGCCTTTCCTATAATCGTCCTCACTCCTCTAGTTGCATTTTTCGTGTTGATTAACCAGCTGGCTCCAGGAAGTAGTGCCCAATTTGAAGGCTCAGTTACAGCAGACACAGTGAAGGACACCACTGGAAGTGGAACACTCAGGAAACAAAGTTCTGGTAGTGCTGAGTAACTTTTGGGAGTAAGAGACATAGGAAAATGTAGATACAGGAGCTCAGAAAAATAAGGGAACACAAAAAATGTAAAATGTGGGGCAGTGATATGTGACAGGCAATCTGGCACCCAGTTGAGCACAGGCATCAAATCTGGGCAACCCAGTGGAACAATCTGCAAGGGACCGAAAAATGTTATGCCAATGCTCCTCGGAGGCTTTTGGCTCCAGTCGCGGTCACGTAACACCCCTCCTCAGGTAGAGGCCTGGCCACACAGCTCCAAGCCATCCCCATGTTAATGAGACACCTAGAGGCTTAGCCACACCCCTTCCCAGTTACTATATCTGCCTCGCCTCTCCCAGAGGCCACAGGCCATTTCCATCCACGCCACTCTCTACATGATGACAATAAACATCTTAGAATTATGGACTGTCTCTTCATCTGGACCTGCCATGGGAAGCGAGGGATCTGGCCCTTGATTAAGGAGCCGCATCTAATCTCTCACTGAGAGCTTCCCAGCGCTCCCAGACAGTACCCATTCACCGAAGCCTAAGCAGCTAGCCCGGTGCCCCAAGCCACCGAAACCCGGTCTTGGCAGGAATCCCAGCTGCGCTCCAGCTAGCCCATCTGCGGCACCCTGCTGCGACTGCGGTGCCCCAGGCTACAGAACCCACGGAGCCAGCTGCCTCCTGTTCCCCAAGAATGGCCCCCTCTCCCACCCACGGGCAGGCACGTGGGGCTTCTTCCCACAGTGCCAGTTTGTTCCAACAAAAGTCAAAAAGAAAAAAAAGAAAGAAAGAGTGGGAATTGAAAACAGTTGCATGTTCTTTGTACATATGCTTAAGAATATGATTTGCTAAAGTAGGGTGAAAGAAATTACATAATTTTTTAGATTTTGTAGAGAAGGTTTGTCCTTGTTTTCCTAAGGAAGTTATAGTAAATTTAGCAACCTGGAGGAAGGTCGGGAAAGACTTCAAGATTTTTATGATGTGCATGGACCAGGTAAAGTGCCTGTAGATACTTTTAGGCTTTAGACCTTGATTTTAGGTCTAGAAGAGAGAAGCAACCTTTTCCCCCTACCCCCTGTCTGGGGATGTTTCACAAAGGAGAGAGAAAACATTTGGCAGCCACTGATCCCTGGCCAGGGGGCTGTCCCCTGCTGTCCCCATTCCTGCCCAGCTGCCCCCCTGCACTCACCACTGGAATTCCTGCCAACTCCCAGAGTGACAAGTTTGGAGATGCCAGGATGCAGGGAATGACCTGTGGATGGAGGAACTAGCTCCTGAGCTGGACACTGTGTCCCAAGCAGCCTGAGCTCACCTCCGCCCCTCCCTCCCTTCTTGGAGGGAACCCTGAACTGTGGATTAGCCAGCTCTGGCACAGGTAGGGAGTTAGGATTTCTGGTTCCTATGAAGGTGGTCCCAAATTTAATTTATATAAACTAACACATATCATACAATTTAGAAATTATATACATTGACACATATATAATAGCTATGTGCATATTCACGCATGCATGTGTGTATATAAATTACCCACATTAAATATAAATTATACATTAGAAATAAATTATTCAAGTTAAATATAAATTATGTGTATATTAAATATGATTTATATATATTATATGTTATATACAATAAATAAAACCATATGCATTAAGTATTACACACTTTAAAAACTATATACATTAAAAATATAAATCATGTCTAAATATGAATTAAATATGAGTTAAATCTATAAAATATAAGTTATAATCTATATAAAATACATAATTTCAAATGTCATGAAGGACATTCAAATGTCATAAAGAACAAGCTCATGGAGCTCTAAAACATGAGTTACCAAAAATAAAATGAGGGAGTTGTATACTCCTTCACCACAAAATTTTATTTAAATTTTTTTGATCTTGGATGCCAAGGGACTCTCTGCTGCTGAGTGTCTATGGCATCCTTCAACTTATCATACTAATTCCCAGGTGAAATGGAAGGATCCACTTACTGGCATATGGCATGGTCCTGATCTGGTATTAATATGGGGAAGAGGGCATGTTTGTGTTTCTTTGCAGGATTCTGAAGGAGCCTGCTACCTGCCAGAGCAATTGGTGAGCCATGCTGATGCTGACTGTGAGCTTGCCGAGTGCCCTGACAATGGTGACAGGGAAGCTGTACTGGGCACATGTTCCTGACCCACCTTTGCTACATCCTTCTGTATGGTCAAAGCCAGAAGTACTTGTGACCTCTAATAGTACTCAACTATTAGAATTTCCTTGGTCTAAGAGTAAAAAATATTCCAAATTGGTGAATTACACCACCCTGTGTCAGGGCCTACCTATTTGTTTTACTAGTACCAATTGTAGTACCAACGATAGATGTGTTTCTGTAGACTCTCAGATTTGGAAGGATATCTCTAAGACTGTAGTACAAAGCATTAAGATAGGAATGTCACTATCTCAAACCAGACAAGCTGTCTTGCCTCAGGCTTTAAGGCCTTGCCAGACAGAAAACACAGAGACTGTGGAATTTGTGTTCAACCAATCAATCAAATAGAGAAGTTGTTATAATGATCCCCCTCTATCCTTCAATGTGACCAGTTATCCCAACTCAATTGTGGTCTGGTCTGGAAATAAATCCAATATTGGACAAAAAGAAATGGCGGTGGGCATTTGGATATTTGGGTTTGATTGATAGTGCAGCATCTCCTAAACCAGAATAGTAATGTAGAGGAATTTCCCTTAATTGTCTGGTTGGCTAATAAAGATAACAAATAGTCAATCACAGGGCGGAAATGAGGAGTTGGAGGAGACTGGGAACAGAGGAAGACAGAAGAAGAGAAGTTGGAAGGAAGATGGAGCAGAAGCACATGGTCTAGAGAAACTGTAAGTAGCAGGAATTTTATAGCTGGGGAAGAAAGTGGTGTAGAGGCATATCTGCCCAATATATAGGCATGCAGTTTATAAATATACAACTGAGTTGCATTTTCCTTGCCTAGGCTTATAGGGGTTGGAGATTTACCTCAACAAAATCGTGCCCCGACATATTGATTAGAACTCAACTAATCTGAGATAAAAGATCACTGTCCCTCCCCTCACCCCCAATACTAGGGTGGGGCAGCGATCTAGGATGCAGCAATGTGTGGATTGAAAGCTGACTGTGTCTGAGGGGCCTACAGAGAACTGCAGAGAGTCTCCCTCCCCAAGCCCTAGGCAGACAGCTAAGGCCAGGGGCAGCACCCCAGCTTGGAGCTGGACTTGGCAGGCACAGTAAACCAATCAGGGCATGCATACCTGAGAGAGCCTTTCTGTGCTCCCTCCCCCATTTACCCCACATCTACACAGGGCACAACCAGCCAGACTCTGAATCCAACAGCAGAGGAAGGCAAAGGTACAAAGGGCTCCAGATCAGGTAATAAGCATCATACATTGATAATAAAGAGAGAGACATAATTTTTTGATACTTAAAGATGAGAAACACAATAAATACCTTTTGGACTTTAAGGGATTCTGAATGGTTTCACAGGGATGAATATAAAGGAAAACCTTGTCATTTGCTGGTATTGCAATATTTATTCTTTTGGTCTACTATGTCTTCTCAAAAGACAGGGCTCTAGATAAAAATTCCTTGCCTTAGAAAAGAGATTACAGGGAACACTAGAACTAATGGTTTAGGATTTTGTAGGTCAAGTTAAGCAACAGAAAGAGGAAAATAAAGGTTGGAGACAGGAGCTGGAAGAGACACTAGAAAAAAAAGAATTCATTGATTCACAGATCAGACTGAACAGCAAGGAGATAGAGATAAAATTTGGAAGCAATATCTAGAGGATAATTTACTAAAGCTACCAAATCAAATAAGGCAGATGCTACAATGTCAGAATTACAACATAAAGAGAAGTTAAGATTATGGAAGCAGGGCCTAGAACAGAAGATACAGGAAATTATAGAGCAACATGAACAACACAAAGAATAATTCAAGACTTGGCAACATGGCCTAGAGGAAACACTAGAATTGAAGACATGGGAAATGATAGAACAGAATAAAAGACAGATAAAAATGAAGGTGGGAGACAGAAGCTGGGAAAGATGCTAGAACAAAGGATATAATAGCTCCCAGATCAGACTGAGCAGCAGAGAGAAAATAATGAGGATTGGAAGCAAGACTTGGAGAATAATCTTTTAAAATTAATCAATCAAAATAAAATGGACAGCAGAATATCAGAATTACAATATAAATTAAAAATCAAAATGTGGAGGCAGAACCTTGAGCAGAGAATACAGGAACTCAAAGAACAGGAAGAGCAACAAAAGGAGAGATAGGAAGTGTGGACACAGACCTTAAGGGAAGAATTTAAATTTTCAATTAAGGAAAATACTCAGGTAAAAACAGAAGATAAAATTAGAGACAGCCAACAAAAGGTTATTAGAAAACAAACTTTAGTCTATCTGGTTAATATACAACAAAGACTTCCAGATGATGATCATTCACAGGTTATCAGGAATTTGAATGCCAGCCCATGGATGTGTTAGAACTGAGGATATTTAAGGAAAGTGTCACCATTTTCCATTTGTAAAACATATCCTGGCTTCCTGGGCTATTAAAAATAGCCCCCAAACTGGAAGGATATAGCAAAAGCAATTCAAGAACCTGCATCACATTTACAGTGGAGAGAAGGGATGAGGGAGATAGCATGACAAATTAGAGCCGGGGTAGAGAGATTTCCACAGATCAGCCTCTCAGTGAAGGTCACTTTACTTAGGTAGAAGTGCAGTCTACATATTATGAAGAAACTCTGACACTGTATTGATTGTCAGCCTTAAAGGTCTGGGACAAAGTCACAGAATCAGGGAAAAGACTTGAACCAACTACTCAAGTCATGCAAGGTCAAAGGAAACCATCCCTGACTTTTTGCAAAGACTAACCACAGCTGTAGAAAGGAGTTCAGCCTCAAGAAAGGCAATAATGGAGTCTTTAGCCTTTGAAAATGTGAATGCTGAATGCAAGGAAGTAATCAGACCACTGATGGCAAGGTCAGCACCAATAGACGAGTGGATTAGACATACAGCTGATGTTGGATCTTGCTCACCTGATAAGACTGTAATAGGAGAAGCTGCCACTAGAGATCTAGAGACAATCCAAGATTTCAAACATTTTAATTGTGGTGAGCAGGGTCATCTCAGAAATAACTGCAGAAAAAAAACCAATGAAGAGGCAGGACTCAGGAAGTTTGACAGTGCTCACCCCATGTCACTGCCTGGCAAGTGTCAAGCTCTGAGAAGCCCCCAAGGAGACACAGCCCAGGGGTGGGAGAATGCAGCTGGGGGTCCCAAGGATCATAGGGAGCTGGCTCCATCAGATTCCCATGCTCTTGGGCATCCCAGACACCACTGGATGCCTTGGGAGAGTCAAGAACAGAGTGGGGACTCAAGGCTAGATCTAGCCCAGGTTGAAGGGGAGAAGGCAGGGAGGAGCTTGGCAGGGTCCCAATGGGACCATGTTTTGCGACTTGTTGCCGGCTATCCCTTAGTTTGGTTGGGTGGTGGCAGTGGCTTGGAGCGCTGGGAGGCCTTCTGCGGGAGACTAGATGTGACTTTTTAGACAAAGGCCTATTCCATTGTTCCCAACGGCGGATCCCTATAAAGACAGACAGTTCATGGTTTCAGGGCATTTATTGTTGTGGCAGAGAGTGTCATGAGTGAATCCGTACCCCCACAACCTCAGGGAGAGGCAAGGTTGAAATAACCTTTGCAGAAAGGGGAAGTGGCTAAGACTCTAAGTGCCTCATTAACATGGGAATGTCTTGAGGCTATGTGACCACCCCTCTACCTGTGGAGGGGTTTGAGGCTACATGACCAGTAGTCACAGACCTACTTGTGTCTGTGACTACTTGCCTTGTGTCTGGAGCCTGGTTCCCAGGAGCATGGCAAAACACCTACCATCCCATGTAGAGTTATTCTCTGTTGGGGGTCCCACCTGGTTTGCCAGGGTTTTAAACCTTAGCTTAACCAGAAACCAGGCTGCCTTTCATGGTCCCACATCTTTCCCTATTTAGTTTTTTTAAAAGAGAGGGGTCACTGGGGTCACTGTGCCATTTGTAGTGAAAATGTTGGGTGGGGTGACAATATTAAAAGAAAACACTATACAGTTTGGAGGGGTAGCACAACTAAGCCAGAGGGGTAAGGAGGGTTAAGCGTGGGGGTTGGGAAGACAAGTGATCATTGAATCAATTCATTGTTCCATGGATGGTACAGTTTGAGGGTAATACCATCAGTTTAAACAACATGTGATTAATCTAGATAGACATCATGGTTTCATTACTATCATATAACCTCCCCTAAGTTCAGTAGCCATTTGATTTTGGCAAAAGAGTTCATCTGTAGCTGGAAGGTCCCAAGTCCTTCTGACTCTTCTGTGGGATTCAGTGTGTGTCTCAGGAGTCTTCAGTCTGGAGGAAGGCAGCTTTGCTGTCCCAGGCAGGCCCCAAGAGATGGCGTTATCTCAGCTGGATCTGTGGCAGCAGCACTGTCCTTTTCTTTTGTGGGGATAAGCCTGTAGGGTAATCACAACAGAAGAGCAGAACCCCAGCTGGTGAATGTCTGCATAGAGTGGTTAAGCCTGTAATGGTTTGCTTGGGAGCACATCAGGGTCTGTTAAGATCCTAGAAAAGCAAGGGTGTTTTGAGGAATTTAGTCCTGGAAGGCATCTTTTAAGTCTGCTTTGGATGTCTGAGGAAGAAAATATCATGTCAATCATATATTTGGGATAGGAAGTGTATTAGTCAGGGTTCTCTAGAGTCACAGAACTTATAGGTAGTCTCTATATAGTAAGGGAATTTGTTAATGACTTACAGTCTGTAGTCAAACTCCCCAACAATGGTCAGCAGTAGCTGTGAATGAAAACCCGAGGATCTAGCAGTCACTTAGTCCCACAAGGCTCACAGGCAAAGCAGATTGAATCTTCCTCCTTCCAATGTCCTTATGTAGATCTCTAGCAGCAGGTGTGGCCCAGATTAGAGGTGTGCATACCACCACACCTGAAACTTGTGTCTTCCAGACTCAAGATCTAGATCACAAGTGAGCCTTCTAATTCTGGATTGTAATTCACTTCAGATATAGTTGAGTTGAGAATCAGAAATAGCCACTACAGGCAGTAATAGTTTGTCTGTAAAAGGAAACTGGTTGTTAATTAAGGATTGAGGAATGGTAGTTGATTTGACCTGTGGGAGTAGATTAGATGACTTTTGAACCTTAAAAGAAATCTTAAACAAGTGAAAGACTTTTTGGACATACATCACGAATGCTAGGGAAAAATAAACATTTAAATAAAGAAGCAAGAAAATTTTGGATTGAAAAGCATGAACATTGTTTCAGGTATTCCTATTAGGGAGAAACAAAGCCTGAAAACATTTGGGGTAAGGGTATCAGGTGAGGGTTTTTTTCCATTGTCTTTGGTGGGCTTAGGTGCAGGGGGAGGGGCTGCTCTGCCACGTGGTGGCTGTGTGTTCCCGGTTTGTTTTTCCTAGCTGCTATATCCTAATGTAAATCAGAAGGAAAAGAATGGCCAACCTTGAAGAAAAGCTCAAAGGAAGAAACATAGAGGCTTGATAGGACAGTCAGGGCCAGAGGGAGTGAGAGGCAGCACCCGTATTTCTGTTCTTTCTAGCCAAAGTGGCAGTAGCCTGTTGGCTAGTGAGAGGGCAAATCTGACCTTTTGTCCTGCAGTAGGTGCTGCCATCTGAAAGGCAGCTTCATTAGCTATGCAGGAGCCCTCACTGTAGGGCTAGGGGAAGAAGCTATCTAGGAACACTCAGAGAGAGAGAGAGAGAGAGAGAGAGAGAGAGATCTGAGGAGGGCCTAGTCTTTGAACTAGGTTGGATATTACTCACAGTCCTTGAGCATCTGGAGTTCCAATGTGGATCTTTGTGGGTGGATCACCATCTGGGGGTACATTTTAGCTGAGTTTGTCCCACGTTGGTAGTGCCAGTTGTTGGATTAAATGGCAGGTGGGGTGGTGAGAGTCCCACATCCGCCCCAGGCTCGCGCCTCTCAGAGAGGCAGAATGCAGAAAGTTTGTCCTTGCTCACCCCACAACACCTCCAGGTGGATGTCGGGCTATGAGAAGTCACATAGAGACACCTCCAGGGGGTGGGAGAACATGGCCAGAATCCTGGGAACCATGTGGAAGCCAGCTCTGTCTGGTTCCCATGCTCTTGGGCATCCCAGGTGCCACTGGATGCCTCGGAAGAGCTGAGAACAGAGTGGGGGCCTGCAGCTAGATCTAGCCCAGGCCGAGGGAGAGAAGCTCGGCAGGATCCTTGTCGCTGGTTAGCTCACTTGGTTTAGTTTGGTGCCGGCCATGGCTGGGAGTGCTGGGAGACCTTCTGTGGGAGGCCAGATGTGGCTCTTTAGACAAAGGCCTGTTCTGTTGTTCCCCACAGCAGATCCCAATAAAGACAGACAGTCTATGGTTTCAGGGCATTTATTGTTGTCGCAGAGAGTGGCATGAGTGAATCCGTACCCCCACAACCTCAGGGAGAGGCAAGGTTGAAATAACCTTTGCAGAAAGGGGGAGTGGCTAAGACTCTAGGTGCCTCATTAACATGGGGATGTCTTGAGGCTACGTGATCAGTAGTCACAGACCTATGGAGAGCTGTTGCCTCATGTCTGGAGCCTGGTTCCCAGGAGCATGGCAAAACACCTACCATCCCTTGTAGAGTTATTCCCTGTTGGGGGGCCCCTACTGGTTTGTGGGGGTTTTAAACCTTACCTCAATCAGAAAACAGGCTCCCTTTCATGGTCCCACACTCTACCACTTGGCCACAAGCCAAGGAAATTGTGCGGCAATGTCCTACTTGCTCATAATATAACCAAACTCCATTAACTACAGGAACTAGCCCTAAGGGTACCCAAAGAAATGATATTTGGCAAATGGATGGCTTCCATTTTACAGAGTTTGGTAAACTGAAATATGTGCATCGTACTATAGACACATATTCAGGATTTCAATGGGCAACTGCCTTAGTGTCAGAAAAGACTGATTCTGTAATTACACATTTGTTAGCATTTATGGTTATGGCCATTATGGGAATACACATACAAATTAAAATGGACAACAGTCTGGCATATATCTCTAATAAAAATGAAGCAGTTTTTTACATATTATAATATAAAACATGTTACAGGCATATCATACAATCCTACAGGACAAACAATTGTGGAGAGATCTAATCAAACTCTAAAGGAGATGCTTAACAGGCCAAAGGTGACAACAAAAGCCCCCAAAGATAGATCACATAGTGCTTTATTAACCTTAAATATTTTAAATGAACAAAACACTACAGCTGCTGAAAGACATTGGATGTAAAGACAACTACTGAACTAAACCAGCCTATTTATATTAAGGATATTCTGACATCAGAATGGAAAATGGGAAATGTGTTACGTTGGGGGAGGGATTGTGCCTCTGTTTCCACGGGAAGAGAAAAGCTGTGGGCTCCTTCCAAGGTGATTAAAATCAGACATGACAAAGGGAGACCTCCTGAACACCTCGGTGATGGAGAAGAAAAGGGAGACTAAAATGATCAACAAAACAGGTGATGTATATGTGGTGATGTTTATGTCTGTCTATGGAGACAGCTCTGGAACAGGCTGAGATTAATATGTCTATTCATAGCCAATAATACTTACTGGGTACAAAATTCTCATAACTTGTTATTGCATGTATAGAAATTTATCTTGCAGTCTGATTATGTGATCAAACTAACCTCTGAAGAAAGGTCTTTCTTTACTGATCTTCACTTTATCGATCTGTGCACCCTGCATGCTCCATATGATTGTCTTTACAGAACTGTATGTTGCTTGTAAGTTTTGTATATTGCAGGATGAAAGAAGAGAAAGACAGCCCTGACAAGATTCACACTGCAGAATGCTGAGATTCTGGGACCTTCCATTCTAGCTCCTTGTTTGATTCTACCTCAACTACATCGAAGTTGCTTCTTTTAAAGACTTGCTTCCAGAACTTTTCCAGAGTAGTTAGCTCACCTATCCATCCTTTCAGACTGTCATAGTCAAGATGTCAGCTAAGCAACGAACTTTCTCAGCACAGAGTGACTGGAAGGCAAATGATGTCATCTAGCTCTACTTTGACAAAGCTAATTTTCCTATTACCCTTTGGGCCCCTCAAAGGGAATTCTTTGCCCCAATTCAGCTGGAAGCAGACAAAAGAAGATTGTTGTCCCAGTCCCTTATGTTGGGATGGATGGTTCTGGTTATTTTACGAATTATAGATATGTTATCATTTTAAGGGATACTTTAAAAATGTAGCTTTGAATGGGGAGGAAACTAGAGAGCTTAAACTCAGGGATTTCTACCTTTTCTTTCTTCTTTTCTGTCCTTTTTAGATATAGGAGGGAGAGGTGCAAGAGAGAAGGGGGATATAGTAATATCATAAAAATTAGGGAAATACACAAATAGGGATAGGTTATCAAATTTACTCTTGAAGCAAACATTGCATAACTATATCTTACATTAGTAGAAACCTTTATAATTGTTACAAAGTTAAAGTTATAATTTCTTACATTGGTACAGAATTTATTTTTGATTTATTGTTGATACAAAGAGTTAAGAATACAAAGCTTAGACCCAGTCCTTCTATAGCTACTATTACAAACAGTTTTTAAATGTTTAAGCAATACGAGTTAAGGGCCAGATCGAAAACTCATGGTTCTGAGTTAATTAAAAGGGTGTTTTCAAGATATTTCAATTAAGAGAGGGCTGAGAATAGTTTAAGCTTAACAGTTCAGATATACTTTACAGAGATAGATAGTTTTCAAAAAACATCAGAGATCCACAGAATGTGACATTTAATGTTCTGATTTGATCATTTAATGTTGAGACTTATCTGCTCCTGACAGCACCCCTTTTCTTCAGTTCAAAGAAGATAGTGAGCATCTTCACCTCCAGGCGAGATTGTTTATTGTGGCAAGGGAGCCACTGGGCAGAAATTGCCTATTTCTTCTACAGACCTATACTGTCCACGAGAGGACACAAGATACAGGATAGTTGACAGCTAAGTTCTGCTGAGACTGAGTAAGTTATCCCTTCATAATTCCTGTTTCACAAGGTCTGTCAGTTGATCCTGGGCCAGAAGGCTACAGATTGATGCTCCAACGTGTTGCAGACTAAGGGACTGTCCAGGGGATCAGCTGTCTCTATAAATTTGTTAAGTTTTGAAAGCTATGTTTTGTGCTACTTATATTTTCAGGTAATATTTAATGTCTTGTCCCTCGGGACAATCAAACTAGGGGTCCCTGAGTGGCGCTGTTGAATACAAAGAGACAGAGACAGAGATATCGTGAAGACAAGACAGATGGTCCGATCAAGTCTCAACTTCCTTTATTGTAGCACAGTATATAAAGAAAAAGAAGGAGGAAGTAAGGGGGGTGGTGAGATCATGGGGTGCCTTGGTGGAAAGTCCCTGGCACCAGATGTCTGTGGCAGTTAGGTCTTGGTGTTCCTGTAAAACCCGCAGGATGTTCCATCAAGCACAGGGGGTGAATAAGGAGGGAGGCCAATCTGATTTCCGAGAAACCTAGGGTCTTAAGAGGTCAGGGAACAATAGTCTCCAACATCTCCTCCCTTTTTATTATAGAAAATGACCAAAGGCCAGGATAGCAGGACCTGTCCGTGGACAGGCGGGCCTTAACCCGAGAGGGGGAACAGGGGTCTGATCCTCACTTGGTAATTAGGGTGTCTTTTTGGTGAGGAGAGGTCTTGTAGACACAAACCTCTATGCAATCAGACATGTTCCTCAGGGGACTCAGAGATGGACGATGTGGTCCTCCCCCTGCGGTGCTTAGCCTCACACCTCTGCAGGTGCCCACATCACTGTTGTGCATTTCTCTGAGTTTATGCAGCTCTCACGTGAGAGTAATCTATATCAGAGGGATCAATGCCTCGGTCAATCAGATCTAGGTGATGGTAATGTACCTGTATGGCGCGAGCCATGGAGGAATCTATCTGTTGTTTAATAAAAGCCATGACCTTATTGAATGTAAAGGGACCCAGGCTGACTATTAAAAGTATGGTAATCAGTGGCCCTGCTAGAGGCATAAGGAGCGAGAGCATAGATGACTGCCACCATGAATTGGCCTGGGAAGAGAACTGCTGTTTTTTGAGATTGAGGCTAATTTCGTGAAGTTTCTTGACCTGTTCCTCTACAATTCCTGACTCATTTACGTAATAGCAACATTCCTCTCCTAGTAACATGCAGGGTCCCTCTTTATCTGCAGTAAGGAGGTCAAGAGCTCTTCAATTTTGTAAAGTAACCTGAGTCAGGGAAGTGAGCTGTCTCTGTAGAGTGGCCAGGGACTGGGCAGAGGCCTCAATGGCCAAGTCGAACTGATGTACAGATCTCTCTTTTTTAATTTGTTAAGAGCATGTTTTAAGGTTTGGTTTGCACACTCAACAATTCCTTGTCCCTGGGGTTGGAGGGAATGCCTGTAACATGTTTAATCTGCAGTTGTGAACAAAATTGTTGAAACTTAGCGCCTGTGTATCCCGGGCCATTGTCTGTTTTTATAATTTTGGGCTTACCCAAAACAGAGAAACAAGTCAAAACATGGGCTATAACATTCTTTCCTGCCTCGCCCGTCTGTAGGGAGGCATAAATAAATCCACTAAAGGTATCAGTGGTAACATGAACATATTTAAGCTTTCCAAATTCTGGAAAATGGGTAACATCCATCTGCCAAAGTTCATTGGGAATCAATCCACGAGGGTTTACTCCAAGATGGAGGACGGGGAGCAGAGTAACAGGCAGGACACTGTTTTACTATCTGTCGAGACTGTTTGTGGGTAAGTTTGTAAAGAAGCTGTAGGGTATGGGAAGAGAGGTGATGAAGGGCATGGACTTGTTGTGCTTGAGTAACGTTATCAGCAAGAGTTGTACCAATGAAACGAGAGGCGGCATCCGCACAAGCATTTCCCTCCAAGAGGGGGCCTGGTAGGTCAGAATGAGCCCTTAGGTGTCCGATAAAGAAGGGACACATGCAGGAAATAATCAAGGCTTATAATTGGGAAAAGAGGGGAGAAGGCATTGGTAGGCTTAACATAAGGCACAGTTTCCAAAAGGGGGACCGAAGTGGCAATATAAGCACTGTCGGTATATAAATTGAAGGGTAAGTTATGTAACCGTTTAAAGACTTGAATTATAGCAAAAAATTCAACAAGCTGTGCAGAAGAATAAGGGGTTTCGACCGAAAAGGATCGACCATCAATCACAAAGGTAGCCAAACTGGTAGAAGAGCCATCTGTGAAGGCCAAGACGGCAATAGGAATGGGTGTATAAGAAGTAACTTTTGGAAAAACGACAGGATGAACTTTTAAACATTGAACTAGTTTATCAGCAGGATAATGATTATCAATACTACCTGAAAAGGAAAGCAAGCTATTGGCCACTCATCAGATGTTTGTAACAGCCAATCAAGTTGACCTTGGAGTAAGGGATAATCACTCTATCAGGATCTTTTCCAAAGGATTGTCTACTTTGTAATTGACCCAAATTTAAGAGTTCTGCCACGAAGAATGGATATGAAGGGGAGGACCTTTCAAGGGGAAACTGAAAGATGGACCCAAAGAATGGGTCCAGTTTGCCATAATACGCCAGTGGGCGTATGTATAGTAGCACATATAATAAACAAAAGGGTATCTCTATAGGAGACAAAATTAACACCTTGAGTGTGGATAGCTGGATTTACTATTTGGAGAGCTTTAAGGGACTCCGGTGTCAAGGAGCGTGGTGATGAGGGGTCAGAGTCGCCCTTTAAAATATCAAAAAGGGGTTTAAGGTCTCCGGTGGTGAGTCTAAGGTAGGGCCTTATCCAATTAATATCACCAAGTAAATTTTGGAAATCATTTAAGGTCCTAAGATGACTTGTCTTGAGAAATGGCTTATGAGTCCTAATAGTTTGTCTATGCAGCTCAAATCCTAAATATAGATATGGATCGTGTAACTGGATTTTATCTGGGGCTATTTTGAGGCATAGCTTATATAAATCACTAGATAAGTGTGATAAGCTGTAAGCAACATCTCTTTTATCTGGGCCCGCCATTAATATATCATCCATATAATGAACAACATATAAGGAGGGCCACTGTTTTCTTAAAGGGTCAACTACTTGGGCAACATATTTTTGGCAAAGTGTGGGGCTGTTGGCCATGCCTTGAGGAAGGACTCGCCATTGAAAGCATTGCATAGGTCCTTTAAAATTTACTAATGGTAGGGAAAAGGCAAAGCGCTGTTTATCATCAGGGTGGAGGGAAATGGAAAAAAAGCAATCTTTTAGATCTATGACTATCTTGAAGTGGCCGGCAGGGATTCCTGTCAGCGTAGGGAGCCCAAGCTGTAGTGCCACCATAAATGTGCTCATTAACTCTTCTTAAATCTTGTAATAATCTCCATTTTCCAGATTTTTTTTTATAACAAAAATGGGGGTATTCCATGGTGACGTGGTTGGCTCAATGTGGCTGGCGTCAAGTTGTTCCTGTACTAACAAGGACGCTGCATCTGCTTTTTCTGAGGTTAGAGGCCATTGATCCACCCACACAAGAAAATCAGATTTCCATGTATTTTTATCTGCATGGGGTACAGAGAGGTCAATAGCCCCTAGAAAAAACCCAGCCCCGCATGATCATTTTTTGAGGGTAATTGTATGGGCTGTTTAATCCCCTGTAAATTTTTTCCTAGCCCCAGGCCTGGACGATATCCCTGACTTAGCATTTGTCGTGACATGGCTTTATTTGGGCTGGAGATCACAAGATCAAGTTGAGACAGCACGTCTCTCCCCCACAGGTTGATGGGGAGATCGGGTAGGACATAGGGTAAGACAGTGCCAGTATTGCTTCCTCGTCTGCCCATGTAAGTAATTTGGAGCTTTGTTGGGGATTGATAGTTTGTCCAATTCCTATAAGATGTGTCAAAGAGGGGGTTAAAGGCCAGGACGAGGGCCAATATTTTTGTGCAATAATAGTAGCATCGGCTCCAGTATCTAAAATGCCTTCAAAGAGCTTCCCATCTAATTTTAATTTTAGGACAGGTCTAGCTTGAGTAATGGGCTGTACCCAATATGCATTAGAAGAGCCAAAGGCAGAAGAGCCCCTGTCAGGCTGTATTGTTGGGTTGGAGGATCGATGTAGAGGAAAAAGAAGCAACTGAGCAATCCGTTCCCCTGGTCCAATTGCTATGGGGCCTGTTACTGTGGAGGCCAAATTTTTTATTTCTCCTGTGTAGTCATTATCGATGACTCCAGGTTCAATCTTAACACCATGGAGGCTTGCACTAATACGACCACAGATGATACCAAAGGTATCAGGGGGCAGGGGGCCAAATACCCCAGTGCCTAGGACTTGTATTCCATCATTGGGTATTAGTACTGTGCCGGAGGAGGGGTAGAGATCCAATCCTGCACTGCCAGGGGTAGCACAGCAGAGGGAGGTGATCGTCTTTCGCTCAGGAGGGGATCGACTGTCGTTGGGGGGAAGGAGGGACAAACCTGATAGCCCCAGGGTTTTGTCCTGTAAAGGGGGCCTGGGGTGGCCCCGAGGGTAGTTTCCCGGTTGAGGGGGGAGCGAGTGACCAAATGCGTCTGTCTTGGAATGGCATTGAGAGGTCCAATGATTTCCCTTCCCGCATCGCCTGCAGCAGGGAGGGCGTTGTGGCGCCTGTTCTATAGGAGTTGGCGGTGGCAGTCTGTTTTGTTTTGAAAAAGGGCAGTCCTTTTGAAAATGGCCTGGTTTTTTGCAGTTAAAGCAGACCCACTCGCGAGTCTCGTGGAAGGCTGCTCCAATGGCGAGGCTTAGAGAATAATTAGCACTAGTGACACCTGCGCATAGACGGATGTACTCTGAAACACTTTTGTCACGCTGATGGGGCCGGATGGCTGCCTGGCAGGCAGGGTTGGCGTTTTCAAATGCCAAATGTTTAACAAGCTCGTTTTCAGTTTCATTCTTGCCCAATATTCTTTCAGCGGCCTCAGTAAGGCAGCTAATAAATTCACTGTAAGGTTCCTCTGGCCCTTGGCGAATCTTGGCCAGCGAGGTGGACCCACTGCCCAGGGAGGGCAGACGTTTCCACGCTCGGGTTGCCGCAAGTTGAATTAGAGCCATCAGGCCGGGAGGAAACTAGGCTTGGACTTCATTTGTATCGTAAGGCTCTCGCCCCAGTAATTTATCTTTAGACCAGGTTTGGGATGAGGGTTTTTGTATATTGTGTTGGGCCATTTCCTTACAATTTTGTGAAAAGTCTGCCTTCCACAACAGAAAATCCCCCCCACTGAGAACGGCACGGGAAAGTTGGAACCAATCATTAGGCCTCAGCCATTTGTCAGCCAGCGTCTCAATTAAAGACAGTGTGAATGGGGCTGTAGGCCCGTATGGGGAGACTGCCAATTTAAGTTCTTTTATATATTTAAAATTAAGCTTACAATACCTTTGTTTTTGGGCTACCTTGTCGGTTTCACTTTCATCTTCATTTGGCGAGTCAGTATAACCTGACGGGCCAGGCTCCTCCTCAGTATCACTGTCTGAGAGGGGGAGAATCCTGAGAGAAGGACTAAGGGGGGTGGGACCTGAGGGTGCAAGAACAGAAGGGTCCGAGGTACGACCAGGAGATTTTGATTTTTGTTTCTTTTTTGATGCAGTTGTTTCAGTCTTGTCCTCGGCTCCTTCTCCAGCAGTGGCCGTTTGGGAGCATGTTACTGGAAAGGCCAATTTTGTGTCACTGTGAGGGTTAAGGGCGAGTCACTCCCTCCCCCCCCCCCCCGGAGAGATCGACTGTGCAGGAGGAATTAACTGTTGTACAGTCAACTCAAAAGACCGTAGTCTTCGGAGCAATTCGACATGTTCTTGATGTTCAGTCAGATAATCCTTTAGGGCGGCGTTTGTTGTCTTAAGTGTCTCTTTAGCGAGGGAAAGACTAAAAGGGAGAGAGCCACCGTGACCTGGCATAGGAATGTCCTCGGACTGACATGTTGGTCAGAGGGGAAGAGGCCGATAAGTGCCCAGTCCTACAACTCTGGGCCTTTCGGTAGCATAGACGGGAAGACCCCAATCAGAACCATGGGGGGTGGGGGGTGGGCGAGGGCCTTTTTGAATCCACATCGTGGAGGGCCTGGGAATTAGAATCTGTAATTTTCTGTTTGAGAGAAATATAGGTGGTAGAGGTAGCACCAACATCTGGACTGGGGGATATAGGAGGGATTGGGTCATTAGAGGGGGGCATGAGAATAACAGAGGAGTCAAGGCCCTCCTGGGGGGGGAGAGAGGACGATGGACCCTCTTGAGGAAGAGGGGCGGGAGGCCTCTCGGAGGGCCTCCTCTCCCTCCAGAATTAATTTTTGGACATCAGTAGACTGGCTATGATTTTCTAAAGTGTCATTAATTAAATTATAGTAGGATATGGCCTGAACGGGAACCTTCTGAGGGCCAAAGGTTCTGTAATAATCTTGCAAACAATCTCCAACTCTCTGCCATCTTTTAGGATTTATGGTCCCTTCTAAGGGAAACCAAGGACAAAGATCATTTACAAATTCAAAAAACTTCTTTAGGTCTTTTTTACGCGTACACCCCAGGTTCGCAAAGACTCTTTGATGCCGGAGAGGTACAGTTCATGGGTACTGAGTGTCTGACCCATGACAACCCATCAAAATATCAACTGTCCAATTTAAACCTATGTCTCAAGAAGTCATTACTCACCTTTTCTGAAGGAGCATGTTAGGCCGGGTGAACCGACGTCCCCCTTCTCCACAAGTGACCTCCTCACGGTCACTAACACCTGGGCCCAGGACTTTTTAACTGGAGTGATCTTCAACAGTCCAGTATGCCGTCTTCAGATCCCTGTTCGGGTGCCACTTGTCCCGTCCCGAGGGACAATCAAACTAGGGGTCCCTGAGCGGCGCTGTTGAATACAAAGAGACTGAGACAGAGATATCATATCGTGGAGACAAGACGGATGGTCTGATCAAGTCTCAACTTCCTTTATTGTAGCACAGTATATAAAGAAAAAGAAGGAGGAAGTAGGGGGGTGGTGAGATCATGGGGTGCCTTGGTGGAAAGTTCCTGGCACCAGATGTCTGTGGCAGTTAGGTCTTGGTGTTCCTGTAAAAATCGCAGGATGTTCCATCAAGCACAGGGGGTGAATAAGGAGGGAAGCCAATCTGATTTCCGAGAAGCCTAGGTCTTAAGAGGTCAGGGAACAATAGTCTCCAACAATTTAAGTCGTTCTTGGATTTCTGACAGGGTTGAAGACTGAGCATAGTCTCATAGCCCATCCAAGCTGTTTAGCATTGAGAGAGATGACATAGATTTGAGAGGATGGTTTTCAGATGGTCTACAATCCAAAACCAGGACATAATTCAGGTGTAGAATTAAGCCTTTTTAAGTTAGATGGCTAGCAAAGTGCTTTATCTAATTGACAAATTGTTGGATTGGCTGTCATTTATTCCTCATATAGTATAATTTACTTTAATAATTTTCTTCAATTATATCTGCAGGAAGAGGTTTTTTTTTATTGGACAGAAAAGGTGAGACACAGAGGAATTTCCCTTAATTATCTGATTGGCTAATTAATAAAGATGGCAAATAGCCAATCGATGGGCAAAAATGATGAGGAGGCAGGTTTTCCAGGCAAGACAGGAAGAGGAGATGGAGGAGACAGTGAACAGAGGACAGAGAGAGAGAAATTAGAAGGAAGATGGAACAAAAAAGCACATGGCCTGGAGAACCTGCAAGTAGGAGGGAATTTCATAGCTGGGGAAGAAAGTGGTGTAGAGGCGTATGTGCCCGATATAGGTGTGCAGTTTGTAAATAGACAACTGAGGTAGGTGGTTCTTGCACGGGCTTACTGAAGTTGGAGATTTACTGCAACATAGTAGCATTGGAAAGAACAGCAACGAGAGTTTACAGGTGAGGGAGCAGAAATGCTAATTCACCAAGTCTATTAGTCAATCTAGCAGGTGTATGGGCCTTCTAAGGAGGTGAGAGGACAGGGAACCTCTTTTGGAAAAAGGCACCTGAAAGTCAAGGAATCTACAGAGCTGCCCAATATTAGACTAACAACCTGTCCAAACCCCATGTGAATGGTCCCATGGTGAAGCTCCGGGCTTCTGCTTTTGTAGTCAGTTCTGCAGTACACAGATGCTGCAGGTCCTCTCACTGCTGCTCTCACGGACAAAAGCATTCACCATCAGCACCCCTGTTCGTGTGGATACCAAGGTACAAAGATGGGTGTGTATACCAGCCATTGGGAACAGTGCTTAAACTTTGATTGCACCATTAATTGAATACGTGATAATTTTCCTTAAGAATATTTGCCAGGCTGCTCTCCTAAAAATTGTATTTTAAAGGAAGGGAATGAAAATTTATTTGTATCCACAGTCTTCATAAAGGCACTTTTGGAGTCTACTTTGTTCATAAGATCGACTGTACATTTTTCCCTTGGTGGAGGAGGGATGGCAAGTGTCCACACTAGCAGGCAATTGCATTCCAATTTTATATTGGATAATTCATATGGATTGAGGTACAAAACACTGATCCAATATTTCATTTCAAAACCCATTCAGCACACAGACCACTCTGCTCTGAAGTAACAGAAATAGAACCATAGAAATATGCAGATAAATTGTTTAAGTCAAATTACTCTGAAAAAGCATTTTCCATTTCAAATTTTGTCTTCACACTGCTAAGTCTTTCTGCATAATGATGATTTTAGGATTTTTGATTTGAACTATGCAGTCTTATTGGTGGCATTCATGCTTCAAAAAAGAATATTTTAGAAGAATAATATAAATTATTTGTAAATATAAAGTCAGTTTTGATACTCCTACACTCAGATTCCATTCTGAATCATTACCAAGGTGCAATCCAATCCCTCTGTTACTGACTTATTTAACATAATTCATGTGGACCTTCAAGAAAGAAAAATGATCTTATTTTTTTTATGAAAAACAGCGCATTATCTCCATCTACAGTGTATTCATATTCCTATATTAGAAAAATAATGACATTTTAAAGTGAAGTCTATAATTTGACTCACTAAAGCAAAATACACCATTCCAATATGGTGTACACATTACAATTCTAGTTTGCTTATACGTTCCTTCAGTCTTCTGTCTTTACTGGTGCAATATCATCTTTCTGTTTCAGAAGAGCATTATCACCAGAAAAGCCATGTCTGGCATATCTTACTTATTATACCTTTCAAAGCCCAAAGTCAGGACCTTTCAAGTGCACATCAAGTATTTAGTGAAAAGAATAAACAAGGACTGATGATAAAGTCAGAACAATAGAAAACAGAGTCATAAGTCACAAAATGGATACCCCTGTTAAAAATAGATTCTAATTGATCTGGCAAGGAAGAATTAGAAGATTAATATCACCTTAGGATACTCCCAAATATACAACACCTGTTTTCTATTGAAACTTATATATACTCCAGAATAGCTTCATAAGCTAGACTGAGCCACAAAAGGAGAGCTTGCTAGATCCAGGGATAAGAATGTTTCAAATGATCTTTTCCCAATCTGTTGGTTTTCTTTTTGTTCTATTGACAGTGTTCTTTGCCTTACAGAAGCTTTGCAATTTTATGAGGTCCCATTTGTCAATTCTTTTCTTTTTCTTTTTCTTTTTTCTTTTCTTTTTTTTTTTTTTTTTGATACTTTATTTACATTTCAAATGTTTTCCCCTTTCCAGGTCTCCCCTTTGGAAACCCCTTATCCCATCTCCCATCCCCTATGAGGGTTTTCCCCACCCACCCACCCACTTCTGTCTTCCCTCCCTGGCATTCCCCTATACTGGGGCCTCTAACACCCTTAGGCCCAAGGGCCTCTCCTCCCACTGATGGCCAACAAGGCCCTCCTCTGCCACATATGTGGTCCGAACCATGGGTCCTTCCATGTGTATTCTTTGGTTGGTGGTCCAGTCTCCAGGAGCACTGGGGGGTCAGGCCAGTTGACACTGTTGCTCCCTCCATGGGGCTGCAAACTCCCTCAGCTCCTTCAGTCCCTTCTCCAACTCCTCCATCTGGGACCCCATGCTCAGTCCAATGTTTGCTGTGAATTGAATCTTGGGTATTCTGAACTTTTGGACTAATATCCACTTATTAGTGAGTACATACTGTGTTTGTTCTTTTGTGACTGAGCTACCTCACTCAGGATGATATTTTCAAGTTCCATCCATTTGCCTGCAAATTTCATGAAGTCATAGTTTTTAATAGCTGAGTAGTACTCCATTGTGTAAATGTACCACAATTTCTGTATCCATTCCTCTGCTGAGGGACATCTGGGTTGTTTCCAGCTTTTGGCTATTATAAATATAGCTGCTATGAACATAGTGGAGCATGTGTCTTTATTACATGTTGGAGCATCTTCTGGGTATATGCCCAGGAGAGGTATAGCTGTATACTCAGGTAGTATTAGGTCCAGTTTTCTGAGGGTCCACCAAACTGATTTCCAGAGTGATTGTACGAGCTTGCAATCCCACCAGCAATCCCACCAGCTGCTGAATGCCATATCTGCCAACAGCAGAGACCAACACTGAGCTCCAGTTATGGCACCATTCCTCGAGATGACCAGCCAGCAACCTGATGGCAGGTTGAATACATTGGACCCCTTCCTCTGTGGAAAGGACGGCATTAACGTTTTGTTCTTACTGGGGTAGATACTTATTCTGGTTATGGATTTGCCTTTCCTGCAGGCAATGCTTCTGCCAAAACCACCACTCATGGATTTGAATGCCTTATCCATTGTCATCTTATTCCTTACAGTATTGCTTCTGACCAACGAACTTATTTTACAGCCAGAGCAGTGCGACAGTGGGCCCATGATCATGGAATCCACTGGTCTTACCATGTTCCCCATCATCCTGAAGCAGCTCATCTGATAGAAAGATGGAATGACCTTTGGAAGACACAGATACAGTGCCAATTAGGTGGCAGCAGCATGGAGGGTTGGGGCAGAGTTCTTCAGGAGGCAGTATATGCTTTGAATCAGCGTACAATATATGGTACAGTTTCTCCCATAGCCAGGATCCATGGGTCCAGGAATCAAGGGGTGGAAAAGGGAATAGTTCCACTCACTATCACTTCTAGTGACTCTCTAGGAAAATTTTTGCTTCCTGTCCCTACAACTCCAGGTTCTGCTGGCCTAGAAGTTTTGGTTCCAGAGGGGGGAGTGCTCCTACCAGGAGCTACAACAAACATTTCATTGAACTGGAAGGTCAGACTTCCTCCTGGTCATTTTGGGCTTCTAATGCCCTTAAACCAACAGGCTAAGAAAGGCATAACAGTGTTAGGAGGGGTGATAGATCCAGATTACTATGGGGAAATTGGATTGCCCCTCCACAATGGAGGTTGAAGGATATGTCTGGAGTGGAGGAGGTAGATCCCTTAGGGCGTCTCTTAGTACTACCATGTCCTGTGATTAAAGTCAATGGGAAACTACAACAGCCTAATTCAAGCAAGATGACAAAGGATGCAGACCCATCAGGAATGAAGGTATGGGTCACTCCTCCAGGAAAAGAGCTAAGACCTGCTGAGGTGTTTGCAGAGGGTGGAGGAAATGCAGAATGGGTAGTAGAGGAAGGTAGTTATAAATACCAGCTAAGACCACATAACAAGTTGCAGAAATGAGGATTATAAAGGAGTATGAATACTTTTGTTTTATTTTGTTAAGAACATATTTGTCTTTCTTCCAATTTCTTTAACAACAATTGGTATCTAAGTTGAGATAAAGAAATGTTCCCAAGGGACATTGCCCCATTGTAAGTTTATAAATGTGTTTGTGATTGTACGAGGAATAGTTAAATCATGTTAAGCATATTTATGACATTGTTATTGTTTCATGTGGATATGAGATATTTTTTGTGTCAAGGTGACAAGGGGTGGATTGTAGTGGCTATTCCTGATTGTCAACTTGACTGTATCTGGAGTGAACTACAATTCAGAATTAGAAGGCTCACCTGTGACCCAGATCTTGAGGCTGGAAGACACAAGTTTCTGACCTGGATCTTGGCATGGAGATCTTGAGGCAGAGTGGCCATGAAAAGCTTGGGCCCAGGCAAAGTAGTACACGCCCTTAATCTCAGGAGTGTCAGGAGCCATAATGGGACAAGGTAATAACTATCAGGGGATCATCCTGAAATGGCCTGCTTCAGATTATTATATAATCTGCCACAGGTGAGCCCTTATTAAGCAAGGCTGTAAGGGATTCATTTTAGGAAAGATTCCTGCTATTAATATGCTTTTCATGTTATTATTAAACATATATAACAATCACTAAGTAGTAGCACACCCTTTTGGAGCGGATCTCTGCAGATCCATGAAGATGTACTGTCTTGTAGTGATGCTATATAGACAAATAGATGACTTAAGTCTTTATGATGATCCTATAAGAATTCCTAAAATTATATCAGTGATTATTAAGCTCTTTTATAGTGGGACTGCTATTAGGTCCTTTTCTGATAGTCAAAACTACAATGAGAACTCTGCCAGTCTCCCAAGTGTCACCAGTTAATTGCCCTTAGATAGTAACCAGACTTTCTCCTACTCAGAGCACATACCAAGAGGAAAAACAATTAACCAAAGGTCATAAAAAGGGTGACTACTGATTTATCACAGGTGCTAGGATAGAAGATAAAATATTGATTGGGTTTATCTATACAAAACTTCACTGATAACTTAGTTATGGTTTTAAACCTTCAGTGAACCTGTGGAGCTGAGACAGGTGATGGATGTTTAGCCAGATAATTACTCCTAATGGATAAGCATGTAAACATTCTCTGTTGTAAACTTCTATTTCAATTTATGATTTGATTTTTTTTGTGTGAACTTGTGATGCACTTTGTAACATGTGATCATGTATTCTGAAAGATATTTAAGTGCTGAGGAAAAAGAAGAGTCAGGACTGAGCTGGGTGGGACTGAACTGAGAGGGACTGAGCTGAGAGAGGAACTGAGCTGAGGAGAAGTTTTTATACAGAACACTTTTTTAGACAGAACTGAACCCAAGAACTTAAAAGTATAGGCACAGCATTGGGAGAGAAGACATTGAAAGTTAGAGCTTTATTGTGACGTCAGAGCAGGAGGCGAGAGCAAGATTAGAAGGAGAATGCAGAGTGGAATAACTTAGAAACTATAGGTAACATAAAATACTAAGAGAGCAATGTGCAGAATGCAGAGGGAAAGAGGAAAAAGAAGACGCTGCAGAGAGCGGAAGGAGCAGGCAGGCTTCTCCTTACCAAGGGAGAGAACAGGTCCCACAGTAAGGACAAGGCAGGCTTAGTTTTATTAAAAGGAACAAAGCTCTATTCTTACAAATGTAGGTTTAATTCATTTAGTATTAAAATGGTGGAAGCTTTTTATTTCACTATGCAATAAAGATTGGAGCGCATTTTTCATCCACAGTGAGTGAGTTCTTCCTGCACCGGTGCTTGGTCTTTTGCTCCATATGCATATGTATGGATGTGTGTGTGTGTGTGTGTGTGTGTGTGTGTGTGTGTGTGTGTAATTGTGAGAATGCATGCATGTGCGAGTGTGAGTATGAAATTGTGAGAGTGCATGCAAGCTGGGCCCAGCTGGTTTAAATGGAAATGAATAAATGAGCTTGTATGAAACTGTATATGAACTTATGTGAGTTTATGCATATTTGCTTATGTAAAAGTTTTTCCTTCTGTGAGTGTTATTCTCTTCTCCTGGTTCAATAGAAGTTTATTGCTCCAAACTTCCCCCTAGCCCTACAAGCGAGAGGCATCTGGACAAAGCAGAAAAGGCTCTAGCAATTAATCTTTTACTTCATCTTCTGCTGTTGTCGGAAGAGGTGCTGAGTGCCAGAGACTGCAGTTTCTGGCCTCAGAGGATCACAGAAGGCAGGTCAGCTACAGTAGCATAGTAACTTAGACTTAGATAAGTAAACATTTTATTGTTACACAGCAAACCTAAATATCTCATAAGACAAAGTCTTATCCTCCATCGATGCTGTTCCCCCTCCGCTGCCTCAAGAAGAACCGACAAGAAAGAATAACAGCCCCCACCCCTCACCCCTGCACTGGGGCTGGCCCCTGGCATAGGAGACTGAAGCAAGGAGATATCTGAGTTCAAGGTCAGCCTGGGAAAAAGCAAGTCCCAGATCCAGGCGTGGTGGTACACACCTTTAATCTGGGCCACACCTTCTGCTGGAGACTTACATCAGGAAATTGGAAGAAGGAAGATTCGCTCTTCTACGCCTGCGTGCCTTGTGGGACTGAGCAACTGCTAGATCCTCAGACTTCTACTCACAGCTGCTGCTGCCCATTGTTGGGGAGTTGGACTACAGACTGTAAGTCATCAACAAATTCCCTTACTATATAGAGACTACCTATAAGTTCTGTGACTCTAAAGAACTCTGACTAATACAACTAGGCAAATCTTCTCCCTATTGAGGCTAGACAAAGCAGCCCAGTTAGGAAAATGGGATCCAAAGGCAGGCAGCAGAGTCAGAGAGAGTCCCATTTCCTGCTGTTAGGGGTCCAACATGAAGACCAAGCAAGCATCTGTTATGTGTAAGGGGCCTAGGTCCATGCCATGCATGTTCTCTGGTTGGTGGTTTTGTCTCTGTGAGCCCCTATGAGCCCAGGTTAATTGATCCCTTAGGTTTTCTCGTGGTGTCCTTGAATTCTCTAGCTCCTTCAATCCTTCCTCCCCCTCTTCCACAGGATTCCCAGAGCTCCACCTCATGTTTGGCTATGGGTCCTAGGCATCTGTTTCCATCAATTGTTGGGTAAAGGCTCTCTGAGGACAGGTATGCTATGTTCCTCTCTGCAAGTAGAGTAGAGTATTAGGGGCAGGCTCTCTCTCATGGCATGGGTCTCAAGCTCTGGATCAGTCATTGGTTAGCCATCCTCTCAATTTCCGTTCCAACTTTATCCCTGCACATCTTGTAGGCAGACAAATTGTGGGTCTAAGGTCTTGGGGTTGGGTTGGTGTCCCCATCCCTCCATTGGAAGTCTTGCATAGAAGTGTGAGGCCTCAATTCCTTCCATTGATCAATGTGTCCCTTTGTGGCCAGTGCCACACTGTTTTTATTATCATAAACTTGAACTCTGTGCCGGCAATATCTCCAGCAGTATGTTTTATTTTTGTGGATTGTTTTGGCAAATTTTTGTTATTTCATGCTTCCATACGGAATCTAAGATTATATTTGCAATTTCTGTGACAATTGCATTGGAGTTCTGATGTGGAGCTTATAGAATCTGTAGATTGCTCTTAGTAGGATGGCCATTTTACAGTATTACTCCACCAGTTGGTGGACATAGGAGGTTTTTCCATCTTCTGATTACTAGTTCAATATTTTGGGAAGTGCCTTAAAGATTTTATTTTGCATGTCTTTCTCACTTTAGGTTAGATTTAGCCCAATTTATTGTTGCACATTGAAGCTATTTGAATGATATTCTTTGAAGGACTTGTTTTCCAATATGTCTGTCATTTGGATAAAAGCAGATACTTTTCTGCCTCAGTTTCTACCCTCTCAATTTGCTAAATGAGGTCATCAGCTGTTGGAGTTTCAGTTGGAGACTTTCTGGCCTTTCTTGTAAAGAGCAGATCTATCTGCAAGTACAGTTCCACGTCTTTCTCTCCTGTTGGTTTCTCCTTTGTCTTATGTGATTGTTCTAGCTATCATGTTAGACAGCAGGAGTGACAATGTCCATCCTCGTCTTGTTCTTGAATTTCATGGGATCCTTTTTAATTTTTTTCTGTTAGAAAAATGTCCTCTGTTCACTTTCTGTTTCTTGTCTTGGTTATTTTCCAATATATGCCCTTTATACCTGATTCTCTTGAGTTTCATTCGGAACACAATCAAGGAAATGTTTGACCCCAGAGTGGAAGCTTTATTGTGAAGGTATGGTTCTAACTTTTGCTTATGTCAGTGAAGGAAATAGACTCGTTCACTGTGCTTGTACAGTGGCCTCAATCGATATTAGGAACTGAATTAATGTGAAGAGTCCACATAGGTACAAGTTACAAAAGAGTTCCACTTTCCACAAATCTGTCCAGAGACACAGCACATAGTGATGAACTCACTGAAGTCTGAGGCATTCTGAAGACACGTTGAATGTTGAGAGCCCATATGAAGCTCTGCTAGTGAGCATCTACCACCATCTGAGAAGTTGCACAGTATATTTCAGATGACACCCGATGTAATAATGACAGAAGACAAAGCTGGCAAGGAGTGATGTTTTTAAGTGATACAAAAGCATTTTCATCTAAATAAATTTTCATATAAATAAATCATGAGGTATTAGGATGGAGAAATTTAAGAAAGAGTGTAGTTAGAGTAGAGTTTGAATGAGAATAGAACTTGTGGTCAGAGATATTTCTGAGTGTCAAGAGATTAAGATGGCCAACAGAAAATGAGAATCTGTCCAGTCACCAAATGTCAACCAGGATGATAATACTGGAGAGAGGCAACAGTTGACACCTTTCTATCATTTGACTTTTCAGAAAATAGTAATTCTTGTTGTTGTTGTTGTTGTTGGAGAGAAACACTTATTTGAGTTTACAGTCCCAGAGGAATACTCCAAGATGGCAGGGAAGGCATAGCCAGAGGCAGACAAATCAGAGAGTTGAGGCATTACATCCAACTAAAACACAGAGACAATCTTGAGGTGGAGTAAACCTCTAAACACTAAAAGCCCGGCCCTAGTAGATCCTTCCCCCAGCAAGGCTGCACCTCTTGAAGGTTCATAAACTCCCCAAACAGCACCACCAACTGTAGTCCAAGTGTTCCAATATCTGGGGTTTTAGGAGACATTACTTATTGAAACACCACAAGTCTATGGAGAAACATAAACACTTTATACTATTGATAAACCTATAAAATGATGACATCATTCTATACATAATATAGATTAACTTCAAAAATGTGCTCCTACAGCTGACATTTGCCCTATTATATACCTTTATATATTTTACTTTTCATTATTTAAACCATTTTTAATTTAAATATATTTTGATCATATTCTTGCTCTCTCCCAAGACCTCCATTCCTCTTCCATTTTTAATTTTTAACCTTCACATACGAGTACTTCATCTGTACTACCCCTGTAATGTCTTTGGAAAACCCTCAACTTAAGCCTCTTTACTCATGTAAATATGCAAAATCAAATCTCAAAAGTGAAATTTGTTGAATTTTTAAAAGATTTCTTTCCACTGGGGATAGTTCCGCACCATCGCATTCTAGTGTTATTGTTTAAATAGAATGCAGGGAATACTGTAAAGCTTCTTTGTCATATAGATTTTTGCATGAAAAATCTAACAAAAATATGTCCTGTCATCTCCTGTTTAGTGAAATGAAGCAGATTCTACTGTGTTCTTTTCACACTCAACATGACATTCTGTCAGGATTTTTTTTTTTTT
>CM052720.1:5985230-6007524 GCA_028551405.1 Uromys caudimaculatus
CGTCGCCGGAAGCTGCTGGCCGTCAGTCTCTGTGGCCCGCAGAAAGCGGGCAGAGTCAGTGAGCTCTGGGGACGCGTTGCCCCTGCTATGAGCTTTTCTGCGTTCCTGGGAGAGAGAGGATTGTCTCCCGGAGCTGCCTGTCTATGGAATCCTAGTGTCCCAGGCAGAAGTTTCCTGCCACAGCCTCCTACTTTTGGGATCCAGGGGGGTTTCTAGGCCCGCCTACCTCGGTCCCTGTGTCTCGCGGGTTCGGGGCAGTACCTGGTGAGCTGTGGGGCGTGTCTTTGACCCTCTGCTGGGTCTTGCGATCTCCTGAGAGGGATCTTTGTCCCGGCGCTGATTAGCTGTGGGGCCCTGTGGCCCAAGCTGAGGTTTTCCCTCTGTCAGGATTTTTAACAGGAGAACTTATATTACACCTCACTAAAATTTAAGAAAATAAAGAAAAAAAACAAAAACCAACTTCATTGTTACTACAGCTCATGTTCATGCTGTATTTGATCAATAACCCTGATAAGAATGTTTGCATTTAAGTATTTTATAAATATCCTCCTAGTTTATTGGAGATAACAAATTAGTATTAAGCACTATGAATCTACAGTAATTATTTTTGTGAAAATTTCACATCGGGTCCTAATCTGTCCATGAATGCCCTTCCCTATTCGTATTTGTCTTACATAATGAGGTTCTCTGAGAAATGAAAGACAGACTTCAACATGAATTCTTATTTTATTTGCATCCAAATAGCTTTCTCTTCAATATTTATTTTCTCTATTTTAATATAATTTTTTCTTAAAATCTAAAATTCACATGTATTCTTAGAAAACAAATAAGACTTTTATGAAATGTGTTACAAATGCCAATTTGACAGGGTGTGTCTGAACCTAATTGGCTCCCAGAAGCTTCCAGGGAAGCGCCCCATTCAGCCATTGTGGACAAGATAACAGAAGAAGATGTAATAAAGCAACCAAAGTGTGGTAAGTAGTGCATTTTATAGAATATCCATTGCTTAGAATGTTTGTGTCAAACAGAATCCTGTCTAAGTAGCCAAAGAAGTTGCCAACTAAACATCTATCAAGCTGGAAACCATAAAATGATAATAAGACACTCATTATCAACTTTGAAGGAAGGTAAGAGTGAGATAGCCACAGAAGGAGCTATGTTATGAGCTCCATTTCAGTTATCTCTGATGCTTGGGAAATCTGAGGAAGCCACGAGAGGAAAGAGGAATGAAGGAGGAGTTAGCGTAGGGAGAGAGGAAGGCAAATGAGACCTCTGTCCATGTTGGATAGTCAGAACATGAAGTAGTTCTTTAAGGAGAGAATGGCTTGGTGTGGGCAAGAGAGAAGGGTATAAAAATCTTCTGTTTGTTCTTAATGTGTTTGGATGGCAGCAAGACTGAAGTGCCTGGGCAAGCAGAGCTATATTTTATTTGCCACAGAAAAACATACACGTGTGATTAGCCATGCATGTAAAGTAGCTAATATGACATTGTTCTATGACCTCATGGACTTGTACCGCATTAATTATGGAATCAAAAGGAAGAGAAGCAATGACTTACATATGGAGGGGTCAGCAATCACAGTTCCATTAGAAAACTAATGGCTTTAGCTAGCAGAACCTACAGGCCACGTTGAAAATAGGCATTTTGAAGCAAAGAAATTTAATTGCAAATGGCATATTCGCTGGAGCTCGTGAAAATTTTATTAGCCACCTGTTGCAGAGCATGTTAAAGTGATTGTTCCCATTTAAAATATCCGGGGTTCTTAAACTACAAAGGTCTGCCCAATGTTCCTGTAAGCAAAGAATGGAAACTTATCTTCAAAGAACTCTATGGTAGGTGCACAGCACAAGAGGTCAAAGATACTGGGAGAAGTATTGTCAACAGGTACCTTGGCACAAGCCCATTTTAAGACATATTTTATACTAATTTACTAACTGGTGGATTCCACAAGGAATCTTTATACTCCTTCATTTGGAGAATGATGATACTCTTCCCCTCTGGCTCTCTCAAGTAAACCTCTCACACTCACCACCACTAAAACCTTCACTTCCGAGGTTCTCCCAGTGACATCTTATTTGCTATGTTCTGCTGTCCTTCTAATTATATTTACATGGATTGCAAGGTCATAGATTTCTATGCAGCTTTTCATGGCCCTTTAGTTTCATTGTTATGCATTCTGCCCTTGTTTTCCCATCTCCTGAACACTCAGAGTCTTCCCCTATTTTGGTTCTGCCCAATGGTTCTGCCTCTTCATGGTTCCACCCAATGTTTCATTTCTAATTGTCTGACTTCTACATGTACTTTAAGTTAAACATACCAAACCTCAAAGTGAGAATCCACCCAGGAGGAGAGTACACAGCTGGTTTTTCTAAGCCTGACTAGCTCCAATGAGTACCATTTTCTTTTTTATCAGTGTCATCCATTTACTTACAATTATCATTATTCTATTTTATAGCTGATACACACACACACACACACACACACACACACACACACACACACACACACACCATACTTACATTATCCATAGTCAGATGATGACTATTTAGGTTAAATCTTCTTTCTAGTGTTTATGAATATGATTTTTTGTTTCACATTTAGTTTATATGCCATTGGTATTTAAGGTGGCTACTGAGTTTTGTGTGTTTGGTTTATAATCTAATTTGTTGAAGGGTTTATCTGCTAAGATTTTTTTGTGGGGTTGAAGTATTATGTTTGAATAGGCATGGTCCCCATAGACTCTTGTGTTTGAATGCTTGACATATACACTATTAGGTGTGGAGTTAATGCAGCCTTGTTAAAGGAAGTGTGTCACTGTGGGGGAAGGCTTTGAGGTCTCCTATGCTCAAACTACACTCGGTGTGGCACACAGTGTCCTTCTCCCTATGGATTAAGATGTCCTGTGCTTAAGGATATAAGCAGATCAAGAAATAGAATAAAAGTAGGGGTGACCTCAGTAGAAGACCCCACTCAGGTCTCAACTACCTCTCCAGCACCATGTCTGCCTGCACACTGTATGCTTCCCACTGTGATGAAAATGGACTAAACCTCTGAACTGTAAGCTAGCCCTAAGTAAATGTTTTCTTTTTTTTTAATTTTTCGATACTTTATTTACATTTCCAATATTTCCCCCTTTCCGGGTCTCCGCACCAGGATCCTGCCCAGTCTGGGCTCTGCTTCATCCTTCCAGCCCAGTGTGCAGTGGCATCTGGACACCCTGCAAGGGAAGAAGTGGAGGGTTCAGAACCACAGCATTGATCCAGAACCCTGCCTCACTTCTCCCAGCTGGGCATCCAGTGATGCTCCAGAGGTAAGAGGCAGACTGCAGACCCCACCAATTCTGGACTTTACCCTGTTCTCTCTGAGACAGTGTACTGGTGGTGTCAGAACACCCCGAGAGAGGTGGGACCAGGAACCACACTGCCGAGAGCTCATTCTTGTGATATTTTGGTTAAGAATGTGGCTGCTTTTTGCCCTTGTTGGAAGAATCTGCCTGAGGTTAAAGCAAAGATATTTACATTAATTGCCTTAGCAAAGGAAATCTCAAAACAGCCTAGTGTAGACTCTTCTGTGAGTCTCTTCCTGTTCACTCTTAAGAAGAGCATTTTGATGAAAGAGAGCAAGTCAAGCAAGTACAAAATGTACAGATTGAGGAGAAAGGGTAGCACCAAAAATTGGAATGGAGCTAAGTCCTGTGCTTAAGGATATAAGCAGATCAAGAAATAGAATAAAAGGAGGGGTGACCTCAGTAGAAGACCCCACTCAGGTAAGCTTCCATCTTGTGAAAAGGAATTAAAGAACAACTTAGGTCCAGGTTCTACATGCCTTTAATCCAAGCACATTTAAGTTCAAGGTCAGTCTGTTCTACAGAGCATGTTCCGGGCCATCCAAGGGAAAGGAACATAAATCTTACATGTGTATTTAAAATTTACTGGAAAGAATCTCATCTAAAATACTCACATATCTTCTGCATCAGCAATATTTGTATTTAAATGATCTTTTAGGCAAATGATTAAATCTTAATGTGATGTTTATCTTCATGAGTAGACTAAATAAAAGTAATATATATATAGCTATTAATAGAGTAATATATAGCTAGATATTGATAAATCAATAGAGATATAGATATGCATATAAATATAACTGTTAGGAGTTACCTTTAAGTTATTCAGAAATAGGAAATATTTATAAAGGAAGAAAGCAATGGCAAAGATTCAGAAGAGCGTGGAATGAGGAAATATGTGGAGAAAGATGAGGCAGGGTGACCAGTGGAGGATGCAGGAATAGATTCTCTAGCAAAGGAGTGACAAAGCATTGTAAATGTATGAAGAGTATAAAATGACTTTCTAGTACAATATTTTCATTCATAAGGAGAAAAGATATCCTGAATTTCAATGTTTTTCTCCCTGTTGTCCAATGCTAGGGTTAAGATCCAGTCTTAAGTTAGAGTCAGGTGGAATTAAGGTTGTTTACAGCTGTTGTCATGGTGCATATAAGCATGTCACAAACACTAGGGAATACATACTCATTAAACAGAATGTTGATGATGGGTGAAAGATGGCTTGTTTGAAAAGCATCTTTATTGGCCCATATGCTCTGTAACTGCATTGCATGGGTATACTCTTTAAATGACAGTGTATATAGTTTTGTAAAGAGAAGTAGAAGTAGAGAATGGTTTTTTGTTTTTTTTTGTTTTTTTTTGGAGAATGTTAATTTTAAATGGGTTATTCTTCTCCTGGAACTTGGAAGAATCTGCCACTATGGCTGACAGTTTCTCTAACTATCCACAACAGGACACTTGAGGAAGAGATCTGCCACTTCTTAACTAAATGAAAACAACTAGTGCTTCTCTTCAGTGTTTATCTTAAATGTGTCTACCTTTGTTTAATCTAAAGCAGCTTTGTATATATGTGTATGTATCTGCAGTATGCAGCATTTTAGAAGGCAGCATTTTTTAGTGTCTAGAAAGTTATTGATTAAAAATAATTGATTTATCCATTCAAATGTTTTTGGAGTCCACTGAGCTCCCTTTGTCTCCTTGAGTTAGTAATGCAGTCCTACAGGAGGTGCCTTGCCAAAGTCGCTAAAGGTTCTTTACATAAACCGGACTTTGTTTGCATAAAGGATTACTGCTTTACTTACACCACCGCACTGAGACATGCTGTAAATGAACTTTATGTCGATATATCAATGATTGTTTTCAAGATTGCCCAATCCTTAGCAGAAAGCCATAATGACAGTTTTATTATTTTAAAAGTGTATTCACTTTACATCCCAATATCAACCCCCACTCTCCTCCCAGTACCTCCTCACCCAATCCACTTCCCCCTCTCTTCTGAGAAGAAGCTTCCCTCTGGGTGTCACTCCTCTCCCCACTAGCCTCCCCCCAACACACACAGGCTCTGCAGGACTAGGCACATCCTCTCTCACTTAAGTCAGATAAGGTGGTCCACTTAGGGGCACAGGATCCACAGGCAGGCAGACAACAGGCTCAGGGACATTCCCCTGCTCCAGTTCTTGGGGGACCCTCGTGAAAATCAAGGTGTACATCTGCTACGTATGTGCGGGGGGCCTAGGTCTAGTCCATGCTCACTCTTTAATTGGTGACTCATTCTCTGGGTTAGTTGACTCTGTTGGTCTTCCTGTGGAGTCCCTGTCCTCTTTGGGTCCCTCACTCCTTCTCTCAACTCTTCCTTAAGACTCCCCAAGCTCCATCTAATGTTTTGTTGTAAGTCTCTGCATCTCTGGGTGGCTGCTGGGTGGACCCTCTCAGAGGACAGTTATGCTAGGTTCTTGTCTGCAAGCATAACAGAGTATCATTAACAATGTCAGGGATCCGTTCTTACCCATGGGATAGGTCTCAATTTGGGCCACTTATTGGTTGGCCATCCCTCAGTCTCTGCTCCACAATTGTCCCTGCACATGTTGTAGGCAGGACACATTTTGGGTCGAAGGTGTTGTGGGTGAGTTGCTGTTCTTATCCCTCCACTGGGAGTCCTGCCTGGTTACAGGAAGTGGCCACTTCTCGATCCATAGCCCTCACCGCTAGGAGTCTCAGCTAGAATCACCCTCATAGACCCTCTGGGGCTTCCGCTCATCTGGGGATTGCATTGAATCTGTGGATTGCTTTTGGTAAGATGGCCATTTTCACTGTGTTAGTCCTGCTGACCCATGAGCATGGGAGATCTTTCCATCTTCTGATATCTGATACCTCAATTTCCTTCTTCAGACACTTGAAGTTCTTGTCATACAGATCTTTCACTTGCTTGGTTAGTGTTACACCAAGATCATTTATATTACTTGTGACTATTATGAAGGGAATTGTCTCCCTAACTTCTTTCTCAGCCCTTTTTTTGCTTGTATAACTGAGGGCTACTGATTTCTTTGAATTAATTCTGGATCCAGCCACTTTGCTGAAGATGTTTATCAGCTATATGAGTTCTCTGGTAGAATTTTGGGGGTCACTTATGTTTACTATCATATCATCCACAAATAGCAATACTTTGGCTTCTTCCTTTCCAATTTGTATCGCCTTGATCCCCTTTTGTTGTCTAATTGCTCTAGCTAGAATTTCAAGTGCTATATTAAACAGATGGTAAGAGAGTGATCAGCTTTGTCTTGTCCCCAATTTTAGTGGAATTATTTTAAGTTTCTCTCCATTTAATGTTGGCTATAGCTTGCTTTATATTGCCTTTATTGTGTTTAGGTATACATGTATCCCTTATCCTTCCAAGGCTTTTTTAACACAAAGGTGTGTTGGGTTTTGTCAAATGCTTTTTCGGCATCTAATGAGATGATTGTGTGTTTTTTTCTTTATATGGTGGATTAAATCAATGGATTTTGGTATATTGAATCATCCCTGCATCCCTGGGATAAAGTCTACTTGTTCACAGTGGATGATGTCTTTGATATATTCGGATGCAGTTTGCCAGTATTTTTATTGAGTATTTTTGCATCAATGTTCTTAAGGGAAATTGGTCTGAAATTCTTTTTTTGTTTGTTTTTTGTTGAGTCTTTGTGTGATTTATGTATCAGGGTGACTGTGGCCTCATAGATTAGCTTGGCAATGTTCCTTCTGTTTCTGTTTTGTGGAAAAGTTTGAGGAGTATTAGCATTGGCTTTTCTTTGAAAGTCTGGTAGAATTCTGCAGTAAAACTATCTGGTCCAGGGCATTTTGGGGTTGGGATTTTTTTTTTTACACATAACAGCAAAGAACATTTATTTTGCAGAGATCCAGCATGCAGAGGTCCACCACACATCAGGATAGAAGACAGAGGTGAGGACTTTTCAGGATCAATTTAAAGCCTGTTAGGGTAGGAGTAGGTGACTTGTACCTTTCATTCCCTTGATTGGTTGGCTCTGTCTCCAGGGGTATGGGTGCTATTCTAGCTAGTTTCTTGGATCCATTTGCTTGGAAAACCTTTTCCCAGCCCTTTACACTGAGGTAATGACTATCTTTGTTGCTGAAATGTGTTTCTTGTATACAGCAGAATGATGGATCCTATTAGCTTGTATCTTTTTATTGGGGAATTGAGACCATTGATGTTGAGAGATATTAATGACCAATGATCATTACTTCCTGTTATTTTGATGTTGGTGGTGGTTGTGTAAATATATGTGTGTTTTTCTTGTATTGGTTTTAATAGTGTGAAATTATTTATTTCTTGTGTTTACTTGAGTGTAGTTAGCCTGATTGGGTTGTAGTTTTCCTTCTAGTATCCTCTATAGGACTGAGTTAGTGGAAAGGTATTATATAAATTTGGTTTTGTCATGGAAATTCCTGGTTTCTTCATCTATGATGATTGAAAGTTCTGCTGGATATATAGTCTGGCTGACATCTGTGGTTTCTTAGGGTCTTCAAAATGTCTTCTGAGGCCCTTCTAGCTTTTAGAGTCTCAGTTGGGAAATTAGGTGTAATTCTGATAAGTAGGTCTGCCTTTATATTTTACTGGGCCTTTTCCCTTTGTTGCTTCTAAAGTTCTTTCCTTGTTCTGTATATTTAGTGTTTGATTATTATGTGGCAGGAGGATTTTTCTTTTCTGTTACAATCTGTTTGGTGTTCTGTAAGCTTCTTGTACATCTATAGGCATCTTTTTCTTATGTTAGGGAAATTTTCTTCTATAATTTTGTTGACGATGTTTTCTGGACCTTTGTCTACGAATCTTCTCCTTACTCTATTTCTATTATTCTTATGTTTGACATTTTCATAGTTGCCCAAATTTCCTGGATGTTTTGTGTCATGAACTTTTTTGATTTTGCATTATCTTTGACTGATGCATTGATTTCTTCTATTGTATCTTCTACCCCTGAGATTCTTTCTTCCATCTTCTGTATTCTGTTGGTGATGCTTAGATTTGTAGTTCCTGTTCCCTTTCCTAGGTTTTCCATCTACAGGATTGTCTCAGTTTTTATTTTCTTTATTGCTTCTATTTCACTTTTCAGGTCTCAAACAGTTTTATTCATATCCTTCACTTATTTGATTGTATTTTCCTGTATTTCTTTATATTTATTTGCTTCTTCTTTTAATGCCTCTACCTGTTTGAATGTATTTTCCTGTATTTCCTTAGGGGATTTTTTTCATGTCCTTTTTAAAGGTCTCTATCATCTTATAAAGATTTTATTTAAGATCTTCTTCTTGTGCTTCAGTTTCATTAGGATATCCAGGGTTTGTTGTAGCAAGAAAGCTGGGCTCTGGTGATGCCATATTGCCCTGGGTCTTATTAATTGTGTTTTTATGCTGTCCTTTAGGCATACCTTTTCCCTGGTGTTGACTGAATAGCCCTGATGGCAGGAGGACTTCTTAGGAAGGTGGGAGAAGTCATGGGTCAGAAAATGGACATCAGGTTACCCTACTCTGCTGGCTATGCACTGGTATTGGCGGAGCTTTAGTGGAGCAGTGTTCTAAGCTGGTAGTTCTTGGGGTCTTCATAGGCCTATAAGGGGCAGTTAGAGGGTCTTGGGGTCAAACAAGTGTCCTCAGGACCAAAGAGTGAGCCCAGAGATAGACAGTGGAGCTCAGGGGACTGCATGCAGCTCACGTCTGCAGACTGAGTCCTGTATAAGCCTGACTGGGAAGGGATTCGTGGAGCAGGGTTCCAAGCTGGTTGGTTTTAGATCCTCCAAAGGTATCCATGGGGAAGCAGGACATTCTTGGGGTTCCACAATCTCTCCAGACCAAAGAATGAGCCCAGAGCTAGACAATGGAGATCAGGGGACCATGTGCAACTCACCTCTGCAGGCTGTGTCCATGGTGGATCTGACTGGCAACAATTTTATTTATTTGTTTATTTATTTATCTGTCTTAGTCAGGGTTTCTATTCCTGCACAAACATCATGAACAAGAAGCTTTGGAGGAAAGGGCTTATTTAGCTTACACTTCCACGTCACTGTCCATCACCAAAGGAAGTCAGGACTGGAACTCAAGCAGGTCAGGAAGCAGGAGCTGATGGAGGGTTGTTACTTACTGGCTTGCTTCCCCTGACTTGCTCAGCTTGCTTCCTTATAGGACCCAAGACTACCAGCCCACAGATGGCACCACCCACAAGGGACCCTCCCCCCTTGATCACTAATTGAGAAAATGCCTTACAGCTGGATCTCATGGAGGCATTTCCTCACCTGAAGTTGCTTTCTATGTGATAACTCTAGCTTGTGTCAAGTTGACACAAACTAGCCAGTATGCTATCTATTTTTTTTATTTTTTAAATAATTTTAAAGATATTTGTAGAGTAGAATTCTTCCTTTCACTGGGGACAGACCACATCTTGACAATATACAACAGCACAGAATACAAGAAATTTCCCAAATGGAAAATAGAATGAGGATAGGCTGAACCAAAGCAAGACCAAAACACAATGAGGAAATCGACAATTTATGCATCACCAGGACCAGCAACCAGGGAACACAAGTTCATGCAATGAAATCCAAAGTCCAGACCATCCTCCCACGCCTTTCCTGCAGCCCACATGCCTCTCTAGGTTTGCTCCACTTAACTACTGCAGGTTTCCATACACACAACCCATTTTTCTGGCATCTTCAGCATCTTGGCATGTCCATGTCACTCTCAAAGCTTCATGTATAGTCTGCTTTAATATTTAATTAAATATTAAATTAATATGGATTGAATATGGAATTCAACATTACGGCACACCACCTGACCAACCCAGCTGTTGTCAAGATCTTGGTTGCAAGTCTTCATTTCTCCATGACTTCTGTTTTCATAGCATCAGCTGTCAACTTGATGCAGACTGGAGTTAGTTGTATGAGGGTTCTTAACTGAGCAATGGCTAAGGTCAGGTCAGACTGTGGTCAGACTAAGTAAGGATCAGGTCTGTGAGGGATTGTCTCACTTGATCAGTGATGTGGTGGGATACAGGACAATGTGAATGGCAACTTCCCTGAAAGTTGAAGGTAAGATTAGGAAGGTGATTTGGAGACGGTACACAGAGAGTCTTCAATACTAATTTAAGAGCCTGCGCTTAAATCTGGAAAGATTGGACATAGCACGGCTGCTTGAGAATATGTACTCTGTAGCCAGATGGGTTTCATCAACTTCTACCACTGCCAAAACATTGAAACCAAGAACGGTACTTGCCCAATTTCTGTTTTAGAATTAAATTGTGTGTTTATTACCTTGAAGCACCTTTGCAAAATTATTGTGAAAAGGAAGCTATTAGAGAGCTGCTATGACAAGAGCTTGGCCATGAGCAAAGAATCTGAAGTTAGGAGTTATTGAGAGTTACTATTTCATGGAGGTCTGCAGTGGGAAGCAATGGAGAAGGCCTTTGTCTGAAGAGCCGGCCATCTAATTAATCTCCCACGGAAGGTGTCTCAGCACTCCCAGCCTCAACCACCAAGCCAAGCCAGTCGCCGACAAGCCAAGGACTCATCCCTGATGGACCCAGCCAGAGCTCTCTCCTCTTTTCCGCTTCAGCCCCGGGCTAGATTCAGTCAGTGGGCCCCCATTCTGTTCTCAGCTCTTCCTCCGCATCCAGGGGCGCCTTGGTGTCCAAGAGTCTGAGAACCAGATGGCCCCGGCCTCATCACAGGCCCCGGGGAGCCCCAAGCTGGCTCTGGCTGGCTCCGGCTGTCCCCGGAACCCCAGACATTGCTCCCCCACCCCTAGGCAGTGTCCAGCAGCTTCACATAGCCCAACACCTACCCGGCAACGGGGTGGGGTAAGTGTAGTCAAAACTTCCCAAGTCCCGCCTCCCCCAGTGGCCCAAGCCCTGGGGTGGACTCAGGGCACTTCACCCAACACACCACTCCCTTGGAAGCAAGTGTTCTAATTCCCACACCAGTGGGGAACATTCTCATTAAAAGCAGCACAGAGATCAAATATAAAGATCTGGTATTGAAGACAGTGTGGAGAATCTCAGGGTAGAGAAAAAGTTCTGTGAAAGGTAGTGGAAAATTTCCCCAGATTATGAGGAGAAAATATGAGCAACCTTGTAAACAGAATCAAACCTTGCAAACAGAATCAACACAGTCATGACAGGAAAAAAATTCTCCGCATCAACTAATGATCAAAGAAGTTTCACTTTTTCTTCTTGAGACAAGGTCTCACTAGAGTACTCTCTTTAGCCTAGAACTATGTAGATGCGGCTGGCCTCAAAGTCAAAGGTTACCCTGCTTAGTTCTGAAATTAGAGGCAACAGCTCACATCTCATCAACCCTCTAGAGCAGAGGGTGATAGGTGAAGGTTTGCTTACTGCTCAGCTCTTCGGAACTCCTCTTACACAGCCCAGTTTCCCAAGCCAGGCTATGGTGTTGCCTACAAAGGGATGGGTCCCCCTCCTCAATTATCAATCAAGATAATCACACACAGACATAGCCATGGGCTTACCTTGCTTTAGATGATTCATCAATTGAAAGTCTTTCCCTGTGTGAGCCTAGACGGTATCAAACTAAAAGGAAAATGAACCATCACAAAGACTATTTCCCAATTTGGGGTCCATCTTGGTTACTTTCCTCATTACTGCGACGCAGTTACTACTGGTGGAAACCACACAAGGGAAGAAAGATTTGCTCTGGTTCAGGGGATAGGGTCTTGTCTTGGCTGAGAGAGCACAGCATCTGGGTCCAGCATGATTCATGGTGTCAGGAGCTTATAACTCCTCTCACATTTCCACAAACTTAGAAGCATGGTGATCTAGAGAAAATGAGACTGTGTAACCCCAACAATGCCAACAGATCAGCCAGTAAGGATCCATGTCCACGATTTCCACATCCTCCCCCCAAATCATGACCTCCTGGGCAGGGCCATTGATCGCTTGAACCTGTGAGTAGTATTTCACATTCAAACTATTATTAAGGACAGATTTATTGAGCAAAACATGGTTGATTGGGCTACCAGTGCTTGATTTGCACACAGTCATTGGTAAACATGCAGAAAAGGTTTAGAAAGTCAATAAAGGGCAGGGAAGGCAGACCACCCCATACACACTGTCAGTCTCCTCCAGTACACACTCTTACCTAGAGAAATTTCAGAAACCTGAACTTTCTCCTCATCTTAAATAACCAAATTCTTTTTCCTTTGAGCCCATTTTGAATGGTTTCCTGTAGTATACAAAAGCTAGTACATACAGGCCAATAGTTTTGAGTTTTCATTGGTAAATAAGACATTGCTTTATTTTTTTATCATATTTTGCCTAGAATAGTAACTTAAGCATTTATCAAAATTCTGCTATAACACAAAACAATTTAAAATAGTGGGTGATCTAGCTGTGATAACACATCTGTAAGGAAGGTGTACATCTGAGGGTGCTAATTCAGAGGTTTCATGACTTCTGGGTTAGCCTAGGCTACATAGACCTTCCATTTAAAAATGACATTAGAAGTCTCTTAGGGTCATGGTGAGGTCATCATTATTGGTAAGATTAAAATCATGTAAGTTTAAATTGAGTTTTGTCACATGATATAAAAATGTTCATACTTTCCCTGAGAGGCATAAACTAACAAAATATCTAGTGCCAAGCAAGGGAAACTTCACCTGAAATTAATGTCCCGCGGGGTCAAAGATGTTATCCAAGTGACATGAACGATTGTCATTGCCCTTGGTTCCCTCCTGCAACTTGATCTTAAGACTCTGTTGCTCAAGACACCACATAATCTTCAGACACAGGATGTGGAGCAATCAATCTGGAGCTCACCTTTCCTGGAAGCCTCTCCACTTAGGACTAGTTCTCATAGGATCTGAGTGCTTCTCATAGGAAGGTTCTGTGTAAGCTGCCAAGAGAGACATTTAATCAATATACCATGTTGTAAAGTCTACAGTCCACAAACATGACTGGCTCAACAAGTTATGCCCAGCGATTCAACAGTGACACTTGTAATTTGTATTTAACTACAGATGTCTAACTAGATTTAAGATCTGTTCAATAGGAGTGAATTAATGCCTAACACTGTAAACCTAGACAACTCTTTGTGGATAGAGAGGTCATATATCTAGAGGAGAAGCTCTGACTATCATTTTTCTAAGTCAATATAGTTTCTGACTATATTCTAATTATGTATGTTTATAGCTACTGACAAGTGTAGTTCTCATCCTCATCAAAACAGCTCCTATATGCCCCAGATAGACTATTACAGAGATCCACAACTGGTAAAAATGCAGGGAATAAATGACCATGGTTTGCCCAGATCTAACTAGTACATCTACAGTACAGCCTGTATACCTAGGGCTCAGGAAACACTGTGGAAGATGGGTTGGAGAAACTATGAGGACCAGAGGACCAGGATGACTATTGCAAGACCATCACCTAGATATACCAGGGATGGTTCCCACACAAAATCCAAAAAGTATTATTGCCTAAACAAGGCCTGAAATTGACAACATCATTTGGTTTGCCAGCATTGATGGCTGAACCTCACAAGACCCTAGATAAAGAGCTGCAGGCAATCAGTGATTGATAAGAGAAATGTCAGTTTTCTCTAGTGACAAACTCCCTGATAGGTTACCCAATGTAGGTGGCCAGCCATAATTACATGCACATATGGACAATATCAAGTGAAGTTAACAGTGTGTGTGTGTGTGTGTGTGTGTGTGTATGTGTGTGTGTGTGTGTGTGTGTTTATGCAATCTTGTATATATGTGTGTGTATAAAACAATAATAGTTAAATAAAAAGTCATGAATTTGAGAGGGCCGACGGGGTGTGGGGGAGGTATTTGAGGAGTAGCTGACTGATATAATTAATCCAAATGCAACAGCTTTGTATAAAATTATCAAACAAAAAGCATATTTAAAAATATGTACCAGGATTTCTAAAGACTAAGATGTCTTTCATGTTATGAAAGGAAGGAACTGATGTCAAGGTAAGCAAGCATTCAAAGTTTCCTTAATGTCTCCCTCATTTTGAGTCCATTTCTTTGGTGACCTATTTGGAGCAAGAGCCTGACACCATTATCATGGATCCTTCCTCAACACAGAATGAACCAATGCTTCTGTGGCCTCAGGAAACTTCCATGTCATTAGGAAGTTCTGAGTATTGTGTCTCTTAAACAATGCTTTCAGACACCGATACCAACATCTCTTGAAATCTAGAACCTCTGACATTGAGAAGAAAATTTAACTCATCCATGCAACAAAGGGTTGCAAACCTTTGCTACTGTGCTACTGTGTGTTGTAGTAAGTATTTAATCTCAGTGGGGGTTTCTACCCTGCCTTAGGTCATCCAGTTCCCAGATAAGAGGCACAAAGCCTTTTATATTTATAATAAGAATTTAAAGCACTAGAGCTGAGTAGATAGCTACCCTCTATGGTATTGGTATTAGTATCTACTTCTCTATCAATAAATAACCCTGAGTTATAATTTTCCATATTCCATCTGGGCTGCTCTTAACTCCAATTGGCCAGCCCTCAAGGGCATGTTTTCGTGACCCCCCCCATGACATTTTTCTCCTCTCTCCACCTTCTTTTTTCCCTCATGGTCGTCCTCAGACCCCAAGCCCAGGAACCAAAACTCTATCTACCTCTCTTCTGCCCAGCTTGAGGCTGTCAGCATCTTTATTTAATCAATAGTTTTAAATTAGAGAGCAAGGTCACATAGCATCACCGGTATATCCTTGGGGCAACCAGGGCCAGTATTTAGCAATACATAGCAACAGAGTCAACTGTGTATTTTGGTTTGAGACTTTTGAGATAGACCCTCAAGGAATTTTCATCATATGTGAAAAATAACATATCTCCAAAATACCATGATAAATGCTGTGACTAGAGAGGTTCATGAGACAAAGGTGTTTCTCATGAGTTTTGGAGTGGACTAGAGGTCTTGTGACAGCTGTGGGCAGGGTTAAAGCATTGCATTGCTGAGAAGCAAGTGATTGAGCATTGAGCGGAGATGGAAAAGACCACTGCTCTCTAGTCTATGGTAAACATATTTACAGGGCTAGATCTGTGGTTTTTAGTTCAGTTATGAAATTTGCAGTACTGTGGATTGTTAACTGATATCATTACAGGATTGAGTTTACACTGCTTTTGTTAGCACTGCAAGAATGAAAATGCTTTATTGAAAAATACTTAGTAACATCTGGTGCAAACATACATGTATATGATCACTGTAGAGGGTACCGTGCTTTGACTTTTAAAACTTTAGTTGTGTTCTAGAATAGTAATGGTGACACAAAGACATATTATAGGAATATACTAGTAATATCAGCAAAACAATCATTCTAGAAAACATCCTATTCTATGGAATGGCTCATACAAAACCTGACATATAGTCATGTTCATATCACCTATGATTACAACTGGTTTTTCTCATTTAGAATGTCATTCTGATAGTCATATGATCTTCTTTGTGAGTTAAGAGGATTCAAATCAATTTTATAAATTATGAAGTATTAGTTCAATTACTAATTCATCATGAAATTTTTATTCACTAAATATGTTTTCATATTTTAGTATATTAAGTATGAATAGAGGTTAAAATTAGAAGCTGTTGTTGGGTGGCTCTTTAAATTGTCTTTGAAGAATATTGATGTCATGTTTCCCCACGTGACCATTCCCCATTACCAGATGCTGGTCAGCTCATCTTTCTTTTTTCCCAATTAGTCTTTATTTTTTAAAAAAGAAAAACAGTTTTAACTAGGAAAACTTTAATGAAAGTGAATGCCAGATGAATAGATGAATGGCAGAAGCTTTGGAATGGCACGAGAGGATGGCAGTTCTGGGTCCTTCCACTTTCCAGGTATGCACCCTTCTGAACATTATCTAATCACCACGTTTGCTTTTTAATATGCAGAGGATGATGCTAAGTCTATTTATGTAGCACACAGCTCAATGCTGAACAAATATGTATTAGTGTCAAAAATTGAAACTTCTGTGGATTTTTTAAACCAACAATATTATTTTATAAAATCATTAGTATTACTTTAATACACAAATAGCTGCTCATTACTTGACAGAAAGGAAATGGAATCTTCTTCATGTCAATCTTTTCATACATCTAATGAATATCAAAGCACACTAATTCCCCATAAAAATTGGCATTAAATTATATATGATGTGTGTGTGTGTGTGTGTGTGTGTGTGTGTACTTGTGCTCTTAATATGCTGAAGTCTGTTAGTAAATCGTTGATTCTACACAAACAGGCAAGACATTTCAGTGGTAAAATATGTTCAATTATCTGTTTAAACCATTTAACCATTTTCCTGTCATCTAGAACAACACTGAAGGATGCTGTGAAGTGGGACTCTGAAGTCATTGTCCAGCAAGGTATTGGTCACTTCTCTAGAGACGTACTTGAGTGAGATGCATTGCACTATTCAAGGGCAGGAAAGGCAAAGTGTAAGTGTACACACACATTAAAATGCTAATTAACACCAAATTTAGGCACAGAATAATCCCAACTGTCTAGTTCACACCAGGTGAGAGGTCATTGCTTAAATACTTTGGGAATAAAAGTGGATTCATTATTCAACTTTGCCAAGGAGCAAGCAGAGGGCAAGATTCGTGAGGAGTAGCACTGGGTGCAGGGTAAGTATCTCAGGACTGACTTATGGTCATGCTGTGAAGCAATGGTAAGAACATGAATGTTTTTAGCCAGAGTTCTACCACTGAGCGGCGTCCCTAGCTTCTCTTTCTGAAGCTTTAGAATCTTCACGTTTTGGGAGATTCATCAAGTTCTGTTCCGTTCCACAAAGAGCCGCGTGCTTAGGATGGAGTTGGCGTCGTGCTCTCGTTTTTCTAATTATCTTTTTGACTTCCAAAAGGTACAGTTCCACAGAAAATCCTGCTGTTCTCTTCTTGGAAAGATTTCATCCTTCCCACACCTTGAGTACCCAGCAACTGAAGAGGCTCCCTAAGTGCAAGGAAGTCAAGGGTCTTCATTGTGTCAGATGGATAAGGCAGACATGAGGGAAACCCGGTCATCCTTTGTTCATGGCTATTTGGTGCCAATAAGCCTGTCCTTCAGTCCAGTGTTGATTAATCTTGACTATCAGGTTCTCTGCGTGTTTATTATGATAGTCATAAGGCCTTGAAAGCTGCGTAGTCCACATGCCTGTGTGTTTGCAAAGTCAAAATGGCTCCCCTTATAACAGAACTGCGCACTCTGGCAGCGAGACTCTTAAGATTACCCTACAGCCCTTGCTAGACATCAGATCCTTATCACATATTCAGGGGATTCAAGTAGCCTAGAAGCTCATGGCGGTCCATTAATTTTGAGAATTCTCTTTTTTTCAGCTATTAAATGGGTTTGTAGGTATACTAAGTTATCACATGGATCCAATCGATCACAGAAAGAGGCCAGGGATTCTTTCCCTCTTCCTTTGCACTAGCCTCTGTCGTTCAGTCTGTGACTGTGACAGAGCTTGGTGACAGAGCTCTGTCACCTTCCTCAGGGGAGGCGTCAGGAAGCGATTGTTCCACCGAGTACTTTTTTTAATATTAAGGAACATTTCCAAGATCCTTGAGTCTGTGCCTCAAGAGTTCAAGATATTTTCCAACTCGGCCGCAGCAGGAAGAAACTGAATCTAATTTATGTTAACTATATTAATAGCTAAGTCCCATCCCATCTGATCAGTATGCCTATGCATGTATGAAAGATGATTTTGTCTTCTCTGTCAGTTCCAGATAAACATGGAGACTCGGGATCATTACAACAACCCTCAGCTATCTCAATGTTTCCTTGGTGGCTGAAGGAAGAACAGCATTAGACTGACACAGGCCTTGAAATTCATTAGTGTTCTCACTTCAGACTGACTCTTTAGTGCAGTATTAGCAATTTCTGATATCTATAGCATTTGGAAACAGGCCCATTCATGGCTTACAGTATTTTAATATTTGAGATTCTAATCAATTCAAAACTGTTTTTCTATTTCTGCGTAAGTTTTTATGTCATGAAATTTTCATAACAATCTGGTGAACTAAAGTAGTGAAATCCTGATTTTGGAAGCCTTAGTTTGGAAAAAACTGAGAATGAGGAGATGTAGGACTCCTTCTCATATCAGGGCACTTTCCATCCTGTCGGGATAACCTAGATGATATGAGCTAGACTGACCTTGACTCAACACCACTTCACTGTATGCTGTCCTACTTCACTGAGAAACATTTTAAAACTACACATGAGTAGTGATGGTAAAATGTTCCGACACAATTTTTGATACTATTTAAAATATTCTCATGAATTTATTATGTTGACAAATGTTTTCCTATCAATATTAAAACAATAACGTTGTCTCCCCATTTCTGTGTAGAGAAGAATGCAATGTGTATTATTTTGGAGCATGACCTTGTGATAATTGCAATGCAAATGAGGATTGGCCTCGGTTCTGTGGTCCTTGGGTAAGAAAGCTTGAATAAGAAATGTTTAGGGGATAACATTTGAAATGTAAATACATAAAATATCCAATTAAAAAAAGAGAAAGTTTTGATTCTCAAAGTGCAATGTAAAATTTTTTTTAAAAACTACAATATCCAATAGAAAATGATTATGTCATCTCTCCCATGCCCTTTCTCCACTCCAGCCCCACCTCAACAGTTTGAAAGATCAGAATCGATTTAGTTCAGAATTATTTAAGAAATTAATTCTATGAAAAAATGCTTATGGTTTAAAAGTTTTTCAGTTTTACACTGTGAATCTTATATATTCGCATATATTACTTTTAATTAGCATATTTGGATGACAAGTCTTCTGCTCCTGTTCTGCTCATTGCATATTTTAGTATATTGAAAATGATTTTCTTAGGAGCACAACATGTTATGCATTTCCTCAGTTGTTATAATGTAGGACAGTGGACTATTTTGTATGTGTATGAGTGTTTTGCCTGCCTTCATGTGTATGCACTATGCGCGTCTCTATCTACCTACTCTTCTTCTCTTTCTTTCTTGCTTGCTTGCTTGCTTGCTTTTTTTTTTTTTTTTTTTTTTTTTTTGGTTTTTTTTTTTTTGGTTTTTCGAGACAGGGTTTCCTCTGTGTAGCCCTGGCTGTCCTGGAACTCACGCTGTAGACCAGGCTGGCCTCGAACTCAGAAATCCGCCTGCCTCTGCCTCCCAAGTGCTGGGATTAAAGGCGTATGCCACCACTGCCCGGCTTCTACCTACTCTTTTCCTCTGTGAGCAACAAGTGCTCTGAACTGCTGAGCCATCTCTATAGTTCCTCACACTGGACTCTGTCAAAACACTCATTCTGATTTCACACTTACAACCACTGCATTGCAACAAGGGACTATGAATACTTTCTAAAGATGTCAATGAGAACATGATTTGTATCCGTACAACCAGATTCTCCATGCAATCATTTTATGGTTTCATTTCCAAAGCAAGTAATTACAATAATTATCTTTTTGTATTTTCAAACTCAGTCCTATGGTGTTACTAAGTTGTTTATATACATCGTGATCCTTCCTCTAAGTATATGGTAGTGGGAGGACTCCTAAATGTACAACTAGACATTAATCATGTGCTTTAACGGTTTGAGAGATTGGACCCACGGTTTCTTGCTTGTGAGGAAGGTCCTGCACTCATTTGCTACACCTACATCCCTGTGTCTCTTTTCATCCTTGTTTCTCAGCAATGATAAGGCAAATGATTTTCATGTTGTAAAATCATCACGTCCTCGGGTATCTGCTTCATAAGGAGACGTGTAGAGAGATGAGGTAGTGCTTTTTACTACACACCACTAATTTCTTTCTTTTTTCTCTGTGTAGCCCTGGCTGTCCTGGAACTCACTCTGTAGACCAGGCTGGCCTCGAACGCAGAGATCCACCTGCCTCTGCCTCCCGAGTGCTGGGATTAAGGGCCTGCACCACCACTGCCCGGCTACACACCACTAATTTCATCATCCGGCTCTGTGATTCCATATAGAATGGTGAACACTGGCAGGTGATTCCCCAGGGGTCATTCTTCAAACATGTAGTCAGGTCTATCACATGCATTTTGCCATATGCACTAACACTAGAATTAAATACTATGGGTGAATGAAACCAAGCCTCTTCTTTTGAAGAAAACGGTGAAACCAGTCTATCTCTGCCTGATTTAAAATTGTTTTTGAAGTGTGATGTCTGTGCTGCTAAAGCATTGAACACGAAGCTACCATTACCACAAGAGAATGCTTAGGTATTGGTCCACAATCCCAGCTCATCTCTTACCCTGTTTTTCAAGACAGTTTCTCTACCACTGGGGCACATCCCAATTTTCGCTTTCTATGGGAAGATTCTTTCTCATGAGTAATATCAAGAGAGTCACAGTTTTATATTAAATGAAAAACAATTTTCTATCTTATTATGGAGAAACAATTGTTGTCATATTTTGAAAGTTTCTCTGAATTCAGAAGTGATATATATGCACAAATCTACAAGTGTGTATATAATTTCAGAAATGAAAACTCACTCTCTGTAGCAACTTTCTCTTATCTCAACCTCCCAATGTTCACAGTTCTGTATATGAGCACTGTGCAGAGTGGGTATGTTCTTGTAGTGGCTATTTCTGATTGTCAACTTGACTATATCTGGAGTGAATTAAAATCCAGAATTAGAAGGCTCACCTGTGATCTAGATCTTGAGTCTGGAAGACACAAGTTTCAGGCGTGGTGGTGTGCACACCTTTAATCTGGGCCACACCTGCTGCTGGAGATCTACATAAGGACATTGGAAGGAGGAAGATTCAATCTTCTTCGCCTGCAAGCCTTGTGGGACTAAGCGACTACTAGATCCTCGGGTTTTCATTCACAGCTACTGCTGACCATTGTTGGGGAGTTTGACTACAGACTGTAAGTCATCAACAAATTCCCTTACTATATAGAGACTACCTGTAATTTCTGTGACTCTAGAGAACCCTGACTAATACAGAAGTTGGTACTGGGAGTGGCTCTAGAAGAGCAGAAAGCAGTATAAGGATGAATCTTTTAAGAATCTGGAGTTGGTTTAATAATTCACCAACACTTTCAACTGCTGAAGCCTCTCCAGATACGCTCTCTTCCGGGAGTTTGGAGAATATTGAAAACCCGTGGTTAATGCCATTGAGCATCTTGATGAATTGGGTGATTGTATGCTCAAAACTTTTTGCAATATGGGAAAAAAATTTGAAAATCACTTTGCTGACCGGTTGCTCTTAGTATCTTTGGAAAAGATGATGAAGGAAAAGAAGGAGTTGCATAGTAAAATTGAATGGATCCAGATGCAAGTGACCAATCTAAAAGTTGCTAAGTGTGTCCTTCAAGAGAATCTTCTCTCCAGCAGCCATAGAGCTCAAGTTACAGAAAATCAAACTGAAGCCCTCATTATAAGGTTGGCTGAATTGCATTGAAAGTTCAGGTCTCAGCCTCAGAGGGTGTCAGCAGTTAAAGTAAGGGCATTAATTGGCAAAGAATGGGATCCTATAACTTGGGATGGGGATGTGTGGGAAGACCCTCTTGAAGCTGAGAATTCTGAATCTTCAAATTCTCAATAGTTTACCCCACCTGAGGAAGTAGTATCCTCAGCCCCACCACTAGAAATAATGCCTTCTCCACATGAGGAAGTTAATCCCTCAGAGTCTGATGGGCCAGCGGTGACTTTCACTGAAGAAAATGCCAGACAAGATAATATTGATGTTTCTCAAGGTCCACCAATAGTTTCTTCTAGACCTATAACCAGACTCAAAGCAAAAGAGGCCCATAGAGGGGAGGTAGAAAGTGTAGTCCATGAGGAAGTGTGCTACTACTAAGGAGCTTAATGAGTTTGCTAATTCATTCAAGCAGAAGTCTGGAGAATATGTGTGGGAATGGATTTTAAGGGTGTGGGATAATGGTGGAAGGAACATAAAACTAGATCAGGCTGAGTTTATTGACATGGGTCCTCTGAGTAGAGATTCAAG
>CM052720.1:6007624-6034677 GCA_028551405.1 Uromys caudimaculatus
CACAATGGGAAGGCCCAGAAGATATACCCTTAACCAATCCTATAAGACGCAAACTGGTAAGAGGGGCACCAGCACATTTGAAGAATTTTGTTCTTGCCCTTTTCCTTGTGCCAGACCTTAGGGTTGGAGATGCTGCTTATGAATTAGATGAATTAAATGCAATGGGTTTAATTGGGCCTCGAGGTAACAAGAGCCAGGTGGCAGCATTGAATCGCCAGAGACAAGGTGGTCGTAGTTATTATAATGGACAACGTAGACAAAGCAACATTTATAATGACATATACCGTGATGGTCAGCACAGGAGAAGTGAAATTTATAAGGCATGACTTGTTCAGACCTTTGGTTCTGGCTAATCAGACATGGTGTTTCCAGATATGAAATACATAGGAAGCCTACTGCATATCTGTTTGATCTGTATAAGCAGAAAAATTCTCAAACAAATGAAAGAAAGGCTACATTGGATCCTGGCAAAAGGCAATCTCGGCCGGCGAATCAATTTCCAGACTTGAGCCAGTTTGCAGACCCAGAATCCCTTGAATGAAGGGGTGAGCAGGTTCCCCTGAGGAAGGATCTTGATAAGACACCTAAAAGTTAAGTGTTAGTTAGTTAGCCTTTCTCCAGAGGGACCTACAGCCTTTTACAAGGGTAACTGTACACTGGGGGAAAGGAAATAATCAGACTTTTAGGGGTCTATTGTATACTGTCTCTGAATTGACATTGATCCCAGGAGATCCCAAGAAACATTGTGGCCCTCCAGTTAAAGTAGGAGCTTATGGAGGACAAGTGATTAATGGAGTTTTAACTGATATCCGACTCACAGTAGGTCCATAGGTCCCCGAACACATCCTGTGGTCATTTCCCTAGTTCCAGAATGTATAATTGGGATAGATATACTTAGGAATTGGCAGAATTCTCACATTGGTTCTCTGACATGTGGAGTGAGGACTATTATGGTTGGAAAGGCTAAATGGAAGCCGTTAGAGTTGCCTCTGCCAAAGAAAATAGTGAATCAAAAACAGTACCATATTCCTGGAGGAATTGCAGAAATTACTGCCACTACCAAGGACTTGAGATATGCAGGAGTGGTGGTTCCCACCACATCTCCCTTCAACTCTCCTATCTGGCCAGTGCAGAAGACAGATGGATCATGGAGAAGGACAGTTGACTGTTGAAAACTAAATCAGGTAGTAACTCCGATTGCAGCTGCTATACCAGATGTTGTTTCATTACTTGAACAAATTAACACATCTCCTAGTACTTGGTATGCAGCTATTGATCTAGCAAATGCCTTCTTCTCAGTCCCTGTCCATAAGGACCACCAGAAGCAATTTGCTTTTAGTTGGCAAGGCCAGCAGTATACCTTTACAGTTTTGCCTCAAGGATATATTAACTCTCTTGCCCTGTGTCATAACTTAGTTAGAAGGGATCTTGATGATTTGTCTCTTCCCCAAAATATCACATTGTTGCACTATATTGATGACATTATGCTGATTGGACCAAGTGAGCAGGAAGTAGCAACCACTTTGGACTCATTGGTAATGCATATGCGTATCAGAGGATGGGAAATAAATCCAACCAAAATTCAAGGCCCATCTACCTCAGTGAAATTCTTAGGAGTCCAGTGGTGTGGGGCTTGTAGAGATATTCCTTCTAAGGTGAAAGATAAATTATTGCACCTGGCCCCTCCTACCACCAAGAAAGAAGCACAGCGTTTAGTGGATCTATTTGGATTCTGGAGACAGCACATTCCTCACCTGGGTGTGTTACTCAGGTGGATTTACCAAGCGACTCGGAAAGCTGCTAGCTTTGTGTGGGGTCTGGAACAGGAGAAGGCTCTTCAACAGGTTCAGGCTGCTGTGCAGGCTGCTCTACCACTTGGACCAAATGATCCAGCAGACCCGATGGTACTCAAGGTGTCAGTGGCAGATAGAGATGCTGTTTGGAGCCTCTGGCAGGCTCCTATAGGTGAATCACAGAAGAGACCTTTGGGATTTTGGAGCAAATCTCTACCATCATCTACAGACAACTATTCTCCCTTTGAGAAACAGCTCTTGGTCTGCTATTGGGCCTTAGTGGAAACTGAACATTTGACAATAGGACACCAAGTTACCATGCGACCTGAACTGCCCATCATGAGCTGGGTGTTATCAGACCTTCCAAGTCATACAGTAGGACATGCACAGCAGCAGTCTATTTTCAAATGGAAGTGGTATATCTGTGAAGGTCCTGAAGACACAAGCAAGTTACATGAAGAAGTTGCTCAAATGCCTATGGTTTCTACTCCTGTAACAATGCCATCTGGTGCCAAGTATGTGCCTATAGCCTCATGGGGTGTTCCCTATGATCAGCTGACTGAAGAAGAGAAGACTAGGACTTGGGTTACTGATGGCTCTGCACGTTATGCAGGCACCACCCAGAAGTGGACAGCTGCAGCATTACAACCCCTTTCTGGGACAACCCTGAAAGATACAGGTGAAAGAAAATCTTCACAGTGGGCAGAACTTCGGGCAGTACACATGGTATTACAGTTTGTTTAGAAGAAATGGCCAGATGTACGATTGTTCACTGACTCATGGATTGCAGCCAATGGATTGGCTGGATGGTCAGGGACTTGGAAAGATCACGATTGGAAAATTGGTGCAAAAGACATCTGGGGAAGAAGTATGTGGATAGATCTCTCCAAATGGGCAAAGAATGTGAAGATATTTGTGTCCCATGTAAATGCTCACCCAAAGGTGACTTCAGCCAAGGAGGAGTTCAATAATCAAGTGGATAAGATGACCCATTCTGTGAATAGTCAGCCTCTTTCCTCAGCCATCCCTGGGTAGGCACACGAACAAAGTGGCCATGGTGGCCAAGATGGAGGTTATGCTTGGGCTTAACAACATGGGCTTCCACTTACCAAGGCTGACCTGGCTACAGCTGCTGCTGAATGCCAGATTTGCCAACAGCAGAGACCAACACTGAGACCCAGATATGGCTCCATTCCTCGAGGTGACCAGCCAGCAACCTGGTGGCAGATTGACTACATTGGACCACTTCCTCTGTGGAAAGGACAAAGTTTTGTTCTTACTGGGGTAGATACTTATTCTGGTTATGGATTTGCCTTTCCTTCATGTAATGCTTCTGCCAAAACCACCATCCGTGGACTTACAGAATGCCTTATTCATCATCATGGTATTCCACACAATATTGCTTCTGACCAAAGAACCCATTTCACAGCCAGAAAAGCGGGACAGTGGGCCCACAATCATGGAAATCACTGATCTTACCATGTTCCCATCATCCTGAAGCAGCTGGTCTAATAGAAAGATGGAATGGCCTTTTGAAGACAGTTACAGCGCAAATTAGGTGGCAGCAGCATGGAGGGTTGGGGCAGAGTTCTTCAGGAGGCAGTATATGCTTTGAATCAGCGTCCAATATATGGTACAGTTTCTCCCATAGCCAGGATCCATGGGTCCAGGAATCAAGGGGTGGAAAAGGGAATAGTTCCACTCACTATCATTCCTTGTGACCCTCTAGGAAAATTTTTGTTTCCTGTCCCCACAACTCCAGGTTCTGCTGGCCTAGAAGTTTTGGTTCCAGAGGGGAGAGTGTTCCTACCAGGAGCTACAACAAACATTTCATTGAACTGGAAGGTCAGACTTCCCCCTGGTCATTTTGGGCTTCTAATGCTTTTAAACCAACAGGCTAAGAAAGGAATAACAGTGTCAGGAGGGGTGATAGATCCAGATTACCATGGGGAAATTGGATTGCCTCTCCACAATGGAGGTAAGAAGGATATGTCTGGAGTGCAGGATATCCCTTAGGGTGTCTCTTAGTACTACCATATCCTGTGATTAAAGTCAATGGGAAGCTACAGCAGCCTAATTCAAGCAGGATGACAAAGGATGCAAACCCATCAGGAATGAAGGTATGGTCACTCCTCCAGGAAAAGAGCCAGGACCTGCTGAGGTGCTTGCAGAGAGTGGAGGAAATGCAGAATGGGTAGTAGAGGAAGGTAGTTATAAATACCAGCTAAGACCACATAACCAGTTGCAGAAATGAGGATTATAAAGGAGCATGAATACTTTTGTTTTATTTTGTTAAGAACATATTTGTCTTCCAATTTCTTTAACATCAGTTGGTATTTAAATCAAGATACTAAAGGAATGTTCCCAAGGGACATTGCCCCATTGTAAGTTTATAAATGTGTTTGTGATTGTACGAGGAATAGTTAAATCATGTTAAGCGTATTTATAACCTTGTTATTGTTTCATGTGGATATGAGAAATTATTTGTGTCAAGTTGACAAGGAGTGGATTGTAGTGGCTATTCTGATTGTTAACTTGATTATATCTGGAGTGAATTACAATCCAGAATTAGAAGGCTCACCTGTGATCTGGATCTTGTGTCTGGAAGACACAAGTTTCAGGTGTGGTGGTGCACACACCTCTAATCTGGGCCACACCTGCTGCTGGAGATCTACATAAGTCCAGGCCTCGGGGAATAGCCCAACTCAATCCAAACTCCCCTCCTCCAAGCCACCTCAGGAAGCGCAGGATTGGACTTGTGTACCTCCACCTCAACAATATTAAAACCCGAGGATGGAGTACAAATTCTTTCTACTGGTGTTTATGGCCCCCATCAGCTAATACTTATTTTTTATTTTAGAGCGTGCTTCCACCACACTTAAAGGCTTACAGGTTCACTCTTCCTTAGTGGATAATGATTATACAGGAGAGATTAAGATTCTTGTCTCCTCTATCCAGGGTCCATTGTCCATTATGTCAGGGCAACGTTTGGCTCAGGCCTTACCATTGCCTTTAAATATTAACCAACCCGCTATTACTGGGCCGAGAGGAACCACACACCCTGGCTCCTCTGATATCTATTGGATTCAAGATATGACTAAAGAACGCCCTACCCTTACTTTAAAATTACAAGGAAAACCTTTTAAGGGCATTCTGGATTCTGGAGCAGACTCCACAGTGATATCTCAAGCCTTTTGGCCTAAAGAATGGCCCCTACAGGCCTCCATGACTCATTTACAAGGCATTGGGCAATCAAAAAATACTCTTCAGAGTACTCAATTATTGACTTGGGAAGATGAAGAAGGAAATCAGGGCTCAGTATGACCTTTTGTGGTCCCAGGCCTGCCTGTTAATCTATGGGGCAGGGATATTCTCTCTCAGATGGGAGTCTTTATGTGTAGCCCTATTGTAGCCCAGCAAATGTTGTCACAAGGATATCTCCCCGGACAAGGCCTAGGAAAAGAGGGACAAGGCTGTCCCTCATCCATAATGACTGTTTCAAGGCCAGGACGGCCAGGCTTAGGATTTCCTAGCCATTTTTCATAAGGGCCATTGCTCCTCCTGCACACCAGGCAGATAAGATAACTTGGAAGGACGATTCCCCTGTCTGGATCGATCATGGCCCCTCCCTTCTGAAAAATTGGCCGCAGCCATAGAGTTAGTGCAGGAACAACTAGCTGCAGGTCATATTGAACCCTCCACCTCTCCTTGGAACACTCCCATTTTTGTAATCCAAAAGAAAACAGGTAAATGGCGCCTACTTCAAGACCTTAGGGCTGTAAATAAGACCATGGTGCCAATGGGAGCCCTACAACCCAGCCTTCCCTCTTCTGTTGCTATTTTCAAAATTGTTATCGATCTTAAAGATTGCTTTTTTTCAATTCCTCTGCATCCCAAGGATTGTAAACGATTTGCCTTTAGTCTCCCTGTTGTTAATTGTATAGGTCCTTCACCCCGCTTTCAATGGCGTGTGCTTCCTCAAGGGATGGCAAATAGTCCCACCCTATGTCAAAAATACGTTGCACAATTTATAGATCCATTTAGAATAAAGTATCCTCATTTATACATCATTCTTTTTGTTTTGTTTTGTTTTGTTTTTTGTTTTGTTTTTTTTGTTGTTGTTTTTCGAGACAGGGTTTCTCTGTGTAGCCCTGGCTGTCCTGGAATTCACTCTGTAGACCAGGCTGGCCTCGAACTCAGAAATCCACCTGCCTCTGCCTCCCAAGTGCTGGGATTAAAGGCGTGCGCCACCACTGCCCGGCCTACATCATTCATTTTATGGATGATATTTTATTGGCAGGACCAAATGAACAACAATTGCAACTGGTTTGCCAAGACCTTATTTTAAGATTACAAAAACAAGGTCTTTATGTTTCACCAGAAAAGGTTCAAACTCGTCCTCCACAATTATTTTTAGGCTTTGAATTATTTCCAAACAAAATATTGACTCAAAAGGTTCAAATTAGGACTGACTCCTTATGCTCTCTTAATGATTTTCAACGGCTGCTGGGAGACATCAATTGGCTCCGGCCTTACCTAAAGCTGACAACAGGAGAACTTAGGCCTCTGTTTGATATTTTAAAAGGGGATTCAGATCCAACATCGCCCCGAAAATTGACAATGGAGGGACAAAAGGCTCTTATGAAGGTTAACCAGGCTATAGCTAATCAACAAGTTGGATATTTTTTGCCCTCCCAACCTTTTTGGCTCCTTATTTTTTCCACCTCCTTTTCCCCTATGGGAGTACTTTGGCAACGAAAGCCGTTGTATTGGATCCACTTGCCTGCGTCCCCTTCTAAGGTTCTGGCTACCTATCCCTTTTTGGTTGCATCATTGATCCAGTTGGGTCGAGAAGCTTCTAAAAAATTATTTGGTAAAGAACCTGATTCAATTGTTGTTCCTTACACTGCCTCTCAAATTCGATGGCTTATTAATAATGATGATGATTGGATGATTAGTTATGTTTCATACTCTGGTTTAATTGATAATCATTACCCTGCCGATAAGTTAATACAGTTTTTACAAAGAACTCCCATGGTTTTTCCCTCTAGGACTAAGATTAGACCCCTAGCAGGGGCCATTCTGGCCTTCTCAGATGGGTCCTCCACAGGCCTAGCAGCCTTTAGCATTGATGGTCAGGTCTTCCAGAGGAAAACAAATTATTTGTCAGCACAGCTTGTTGAATTAGTTGCTGTAATTCAAATTTTTAAAATTTTAAAAGAAAAGGCTTTTAATTTATATACTGATAGCGCCTATGTTGCCACATCAGTCCCCCTATTGGAAATCGTACCCTACATACGTCCTACCACCAATGCATCTCCTTTGTTTGCAGAACTTCAGCAATTGATCCTGAAGCGATCAGAACCATTTTTCATTGGACATATTAGAGCTCATTCGGGACCCCAGGTCCTCTAATAGAAGGAAATGATAGAGTAGATTTGGCCACACAGACCATTGCTACTGCCATCTCCACCACCCCTCTTGCCGCTACGCAACAAGCTCATGCTCTTCATCATCTTAATGCTCACACCCTACAGCTTAAGTTCGCCATTACCCGGGAACAGGCCAGACAAATAGTCCATCAATGTAAGGGGTGCTATACACTGCTACCCGAACTGCATTTGGGAGTAAACCCCCGTGGCTTGGTTCCTGGTGAATTATGGCAAATGGATGTGACACATTATCCCTCCTTTGGGAAATTAAAATACATACATGTTTCTATTGATATCTTTAGTGGTTTTATTTGTGCCTCTTTACAGACAGGAGGGGCCACCAAGCATGTTATACAACATGTTTTGTTTGCCTTGTCTGTGCTGCCCCAACCAAAAATCATAAAGACAGATAATGGGCCTAGCTATACAAGTACTTCCTTTAAACAGTTTTGTGCTCAAATGGGAATCAAACATACTACTGGCATTCCCTATAATCCCCAAGGACAAGGCATTGTGGAAAAAGCACATCAAACCCTAAAACATATGTTAACTAAATTACAAAATGGGGGGGGAATTATTATACCCCAAATTGGGTAATTCCAAAAATATCTTAAATCATGCCATGTTTGTATTAAATTTTCTTACCCTTGATGAGAAGGGAAAAACAGCGGCGGATCGCCTATGGCATTCATCCACCACCTCCACTTATGCACAAGCCCTGTGGAAAGATCCATTGATGAATAAATGGCATTGCCCCGACCCAATACTTATTTGGGGAAAGGGACATGCATGCATTTATGACTCAGAGGCCCAAAATGCTAGATGGCTCCCTGAGCGTTTGATAAAACTATATAACCCCTCCAGGGAATCCCCTGAGAAAAAAATCTTAATTGTGCTTTGTTTCAGAAAATGAAGAAATTCCTAATTTTGATCATCATCTGGACCCTTGAAGACTCTGCCTTCAAATCCTCTCATGCAAGTTCGCCCCATCAGATATTTAATTATACATGGCAAATTATTAATCAGGCAGGAGATGTGGCTAATTCCACCTCCTCCTTATCAGCCTACACACCCTGGCACAGCTTGAAGTAGATCTTTGTAAATTGGCGCTGGGGGCCCATTCGAATTGGGGTATTCCTGATGTTTTTCTCCCACAGTACAGTGTGCCAGAAGGATCAAATCAATTTGATACAACCCCAGGCTGTAGCTCATTGGCTAAACGCATAGCCCTTTTTACCTCCCCAAATGGGATATACATATGCCCCGGATCTCATCGAAATCGTGTCCTTGGATACAAATGTGGATATTCCTCTGATTATTTTTGTGCCAGCTGGGGATGTGAAACAACTGGAGATACTTATTGGGACCCCTCTTCCTCTTGGGACTATATTAATGTTAAGAGAAAACATCAAGTAGGTTGGGTATTAGATAAAACTAAAGATGGAATTAAAGTAAATGACTGGGTCCAGAATTGCAAAAGCATCTCCCCTTACAAAGGATGGTGCAGCCCCTTACAAATTTCCTTTACTGATAAGGGCAAACAGCAAAATTGGGAGTCTAAAGGCTTCTAAGGCTATATGCATCCGGGAGGGACCCCAGACTTACCTTCAAAATAAAACTTATAAAGACCATCCCCAATCGACAAAACCCTTTGGCTATCAGACCAAATTCAGAATTACATTCAAATTCAAATCAGGGCAGAATTCTTCAGTCAGGCCCTAGGCCTACTCCTCCTGCCTCTGCCTTACCTTCGGGTACTAGTTTTCAGCCTACGCTCCCTGAAGGACCACCCTCTTCAGCCACTCTGATTCTTTCCTTGGTCAATGCATCTATTCAAGCCATGAAAGAAGCTAACAAGACCACCTTGGAGGATTGTTGGGTATATTACTCTTCCTCCCCTCCCTTTTATGAAGGAGTTGCACATTTTGGAGATTTGACATTTACTAATGACACCAATTCGCTTCACTGGGGTATTGATGATAAGCATGGCCTTACCTTAAGTAAAATTTCTGGTTTGGGCCTGTGTCTCTTAGGACCCAATATGTTACCCCCCAGACAATTAGAAGATTTATGTACTTAAACCATTGTTGTAGATATCACTTTCAATATATAGCTGCATCTAATAATTCATATTTTGCCTGTGCTACTGGTCTTACCACCTTTATAGTCACTTCCTCCTTTTTAAGAAAAAAAGATTATTGTGTTGAGGTTTCCCTTTTCCCACATTTGACGGTTCATAAGCCCGATGATTTTTTAAAGTTTTGGGAACGAGGAACCATTCCTCTGAGCCGATCTAAACGGGAACCCATCACAGCTGTCACCTTGGCAGTTCTTTTAGGCCTCAGTGCTGTAGGGACAGGAACGGGAATTGCTTCTATTGTTACCTCCAATATGCAATATGCACAATTGAGTGCTGCCATAGATAGAGATCTTCAGGAACTCCATTCAGGACTTTCCAATCTGAAAGATTCAGTAGCCTCCCTAGCCGAGGTAGTGTTACAAAGTAGAAGAGGACTGGACCTCCTTTTCTTACAGCAAGGAGGACTTTGTGCGGCCTTAAATGAGGAGTGCTGCTTTTATACTGATAAGCTTGGATTAGTTGAAAATAGTCTTCAAAAGGTTAGAGAAAGTTTAGAAAATCGCAAGAAAGAGAGAGAACAACAGGAATCCTGGTACCAAAATTAGTTCTCAATCTCTCCATGGCTTAGCACCCTCCTCCCAAGCCTTTTGGGACCCCTTGTTGGTATTTTACTTCTTCTTTCCTTTGGCCCCTGGGCCTTTAATAGATTAACCAGTTTCGTTAAGTCGCAGATTGATTCAGCCCTACAGAAATCAGTCTCAGTGCATTACCATCGGCTGAGGCTCCATGGCTCTGATGAGGATCCACTTTCTGAGCCTGAATGCCTTCGGTTTTCCACATTGGCCAATGAGCTAGAAACACCTTGGTATCTACGGCTTTGGAGAAAGCCTTAACCTTCTGCTCAGTGAAAAATCAGGCCATGGCCTTCCTCATCCCTCTCTCCCAGATTAGAGTTTGAGCCCCTCGCAATAGAGGGCTGCCTGTCCAATGGTCCAGCAACAGGCACATGGTATGCTATGTGGGCATCCGCAGAGTTGCAAGACTAAGTACTGCAAGGGATGGAGGGTCCGGGCACGACCCGATAATTGCTGGCTTCCCTGAAGGGCACGCCCATATGCATAGGGGTTGCCATCCCAGGACCCCTCCTCCAGCAAAAGATGGCAGTCACCATGGAGGTATGGGTCCCTACCCTCACTCTCGGATTACAAGCCCATCCTTGCTTAGGCAAGCATAATGCTCACTCTATAAAGAAAGGGAGGAAATGTTGGGAGCCATTAAGCACAAGCTTGGCTTCTGGCCTCACTCATTGTGTGAGAGCCTGACCTTTTGCACCAAGCTAATGTTTGCACTAGCTTGGGCATTCCAAGTATCAGTTAACCACGGGACGTTCAAGATAAGATCAACCACAATAGGTTCCATTAGCAGATGCTCACCCATTGTTCGAACCCAGTTATTGATTTACCCCCTCCCCTACCCTCCTGACCCCATTTTTCTTTCTCTTTTTACTCTTTATAAGCAGCAACTTGTTATGAATAAAACAGACCTTGACAAATCTCTGCTTGGTCTCGCTCCTTTCTCTCGCCCGTTTCTCTTACGGGTTAGGGTCCTCCTCGACCACTGAGAATAACTAGGTCCTGCGGGTCAGGACATATAGAGACTACCTATAAGTTCTGTGACTCTAGACAACCCTGACTAATACAGTTCTTAAGGCAATGATCTTACCAGTGGTTATCTCCTAGGGTGACAAAGATAGCAAGTAACTTTCTGCCTTGTTTGTATCAGAGATAAGATTGAGAGTTACACCAGATCTACGAGTTCATCCCCACCTAACCTGAGGAGAGCAAGGATGAGAAGCATTGATCTCACCTTAGCTCTCTTCTCTGATAACTTGTGAGTCTCTGTGAATTACATTGTCCTGCTCGGTTTCTGTCATATGGGGGGAGATTAAAAAGCACAATGCTGCTTCTCTGTCATAGGGGGTTTCATCCTTAATGGACAGATGCAACCAAAGGTCTGGAAAAGCTTTGTTGTGTCATAACAAAATGTACATACTGTCTTCAAGTTGTTCCTAGTGCCATAACTCCAGAAAAATTTCTCCTTCTGCTTGTCAGTTTTGATAGGTACTGATTCTTGTAATGATATCATTTTCTACCAGTCTTCCATCAGGAACATGGTCACTGTAAGCAACCACTTTATTTTAGCAATCAAATACTGATAACTTTGCATATTTTATTCAAATTCAAAGAAAGTGAAGATTTCTTAATGCATTAATTACTTATCACTAGAAGAGTTAATATTTACCTTAAAACCTTCTTAAGATATAAGTATTACATTTTATAGATTAATATCATGTAATAAAACATTTTTACTTTTTCTTTAATCATAGAAAATTATCATCCAGAAAACATCTCTCTGCCAAGGTAGAATTTTAGAGATTTTAAAAAATGAATGCTAACTGATAATTTGAGCCAGAGAAAGGAAGCTAGTGTCTGTTGAATGTTCTTCTCTGGACTAGATTCCATATGAGCTACATTTATTAGTGTCATCAAATGTTAATTTACTGTTTAAATCATTGTAACTTAGTGTCTTTCTAGTTTAGCAGCTGTCATCCAGAGAATGTGATGACTTCCATGGTACCATGATTAACAAGTAGCCAGCTCAGGACTTAGATGCCAGCCTGGGCAGCCTCTTGCTCCTCTGACTACACTGAGAGTGTCCCTTGGAGAGTTCAGTCGTTTGTTAACATTTCTGGTCATTGCTGTTAGTCACCACATGGGTGCACTGTACTACCATCAAAGGTTGGAGAGTAACCATCCCTGAACTGTGTGCTTAGTATCCCGTGTTTGAAATGAGTGAGATGAGAGCTTCGAGAAGAGGACTTATTTGACATGGGTTGTAGGGCATGTGGGTGTATATCATGTCACATGAACATATTCGGCATCCGCTTGAGGATATTATGAATTTATTTATTTACTCTTAGCTTTGCTTTCTCTTTACGCTACTCCCTGCCCGAGGACAGGAAGTCTTGCCTTTGTGTCCCCCATGACACTAGGATTCTTGAAATTTCTATCATACCTTTTACTTTCTCTGTGTCTCTTTTCATGTATTTTAGAATGTCTGTTAGCCAAGCATTCCTGTTTTCTGTGGAGAATCTCTGACTCCAGCGATGTTGAGTGTTCCAGGAATCTTGAAAACTAATCAAAAGTGCCCTGTAGCTTAGCAATTTTAGCTCAAGGTCATTTGGGGAAATGGCCGTTCTGATGGAGCCCCCGAAGCTGTAGGGAGTCTGTGTGGGTTGATGTGTGAATGGCTCATGTTAGGTACAGATGGTCCTTAAATGGAAGACAAGTTGTCTTTGTTGCTCACCAGTGTATAAGTGGAAGAACATAAGAATGACAGTACAATTGAGCCCAGGGGTGACAGACCAGCATGGAGTTAACAGAGGAAGGGGGGACAAAAGGGGACAGAGTGGGGCTCAGTGGGACTAGGGACTGAGTGCCTTGTGACAGGTTTTACAAAGACAAAGTACACAGGGTATTGAAATTGTCTAGAACTGGATGTTATAATAAGGATCAAACTCGGCTGTAAAATGTGTTGCCTTTTGTTTTTAATTGTAAGAACTGACAAATACTCAAGCTTCTGTTGATACTTGAGCCGCCGTGAAGTCTCCATAGGAAACAGGAAAGTGACATCACAAGGGTGGGCGAGAGAGTGTGCAGTACCAAGGACTGCAAGAAACTGATGAAATGTATCTGTGACCTGGGATAGCTGCCCCCTTTCCTGTGCACCCTTTCCCAAGTCCTAGATGTCCTTTCTGGGATGAAATATACAACAACATATTCATAGAAAGTAGTAACATGTCTGTGCTGGGTGGGGGTTACTGACACTTCATTCACCTTATTTGTCTGAGGCAAGGAACTAGCTGCTACTCAAGTCCTCGGGTCCCATGCTTTCAGGAATCTGCACCTTCCTGGGATGAATATTTAAAGAGTGGAGAGAGTCTTTAAACAGTACAGAAGAAGGAACAAGGAGTGGTATCCTATGGAGGGAAGCTATCTAGAGAACATAGACAGAAACAGACAAAAGAACACGTGATCTGCCCTTCCAGGTGTGTCTGCCCATGTGGACCCTTTAAAGTGCCTGATAGTTCCTGAATAAGCAGTTGCACCACTCTGAGAGGACCAATGACTCTCGGACTCCTCTTATATAGTGGCTGACACTACTTGATGAGGAATTCTGTGTGAATTTTCACTGAGTAGTGTGGAGATGAGGAGAAGTGAAAGCAGAGAATAGCCATGGGAAAATGTTAATAAACCCAAGACTAAAAACTGTATGAACCCTAGTCACCAAGGAGCCAAACTTCGTGCACATTTTTAATAATTACCTCTCACCTATATGCTTTTGGGTTCTTTTCTTAAAAGGCATCCTGTTGCTGAAACACCTATGAGCTCACAGAAACTACGGCAGTACATATGAGGAACCTGCACAGGGTCAAAGCAGACAGGTTCTCAGCACCCAAAGGGGGGGAGGGGTGGCCATGCACTCCCATCCCCAACCAAGAAACTACCTTCAATCAACAATGCATCTGAAAGGAAAAAAATTCGTTTTCTCCCAAGTGAGTCTCACTGGATATATAAACTGCATTTAAGAGTAGGCCCAATGCTCAGTAGTATGTAGTCACCAGAAAATGAACTCAATGGCATTTTTGTAGATTTTTTTTATCTCATATTTCATTGTTTGGGATTTTGTTTTGGGGTGTGTGTGTGTGTGTGTGTGTGTGTGTGTGTGTGTCTTGTTTGCATTTTGTGTTTTCTGATTTGTCTTTTGTTTGTTTCTTTGCTTTTCATTTGTTTTGCTTTTTTGTTTGTTTTTGGGCTCGTTTTTGTTTTAGTTTTTGCCTCTTTGTTTTATAAAAAGAAAAAGACCGGAAGAGATTTGGTGTTGGAAGAGTCAGGGAAGATGGGGAGGATCTGGAGGAGATGCTGGAGCAGAAACCATGATCAGAACGCACTGTATAAATTTTCAATTAATTAAAACTAACACACCAGGATCAAAAAGACAACCTGTTGGATTCACATCACTGGTTCCCTGAGTTCCTGAGGATGAGCCTAATTTTCAAATCCACACTCGGGTAAACAAAACCTTTTTGAGAAAAAAATGTTCTGTGCTAAATTTTGTTTTGTAGAATGCTTCCTCTTGGTTATGTATCATCGTTTATGTGGTTGGCTGGCCAGAAAATGTGTAATTGGAATGTCTTTGCTATGAGAAATACCAAAAGAGGAATAACAGGCTTGACCACCAGAAGCTGAAAATGGCACGATGAATACACAATGCCAGGAAATTATAGTATTTATAGTTTTCTCACAAAAGAACAAATATAACATGTGATAAAGGGTTATTTGGCTAAATCAACTTTAGTGTTTGTGCATGTTTAACAACTTTCATAAGTCTCAGGCTGTATTAAATATTTACTAGATCCACATAACCAGAATCTGCCCAGTGGTTTCAGCTCCAAAACTACGTTTCATACAGCATGGAATTTTGGACATAGTTTTTATGACTTAAAACAATATTTTATACCAGCTAATTTTGAAGAATGATTTCATTTCCTGTCTATCTTTGTTTCTTTCTGTATTTGGAAAAATATCTCTGTCCTGTCTCTCATGAAATGAAACTAAAAGGTGTCCCGTGTCTGATTCTCCCTCTCCTCACTTGTAACCGCCTCCTTTAGGCCCTAACCCCCACCCAGAGCTGAACTCCGGCATATATATGTAAATACATATATTTATATGTGTGTATATGTATATATGTATGTGCATATATGTATATGTGTATGTATATGTATGTATGTGTATATATATGTATGTGTATATATATATACGTGTATGTATGTATGTTGTATGTGTATATTAAACTATGTGTATATGTCTGTGTATAAATCTATACATATATATGTATTTCTATATACATATATTTTTATACATATGTTTTAATATATTTATAAATACATATGTATATGTTAGAAATTAGTAAACACTAAGCTAACCACAGAGAAACCAACACAATTTACCTTTCACATGTTAGTACATATGAAGCATTTTGACATGTTGTATGTGAAAAATGACATATTAAAATGACAATTCGGAGTATTTTTATGAGTAAATAGTTCAGCTAAAATTCATATTTCATTGAAAACAGTACTTGGAAAAATGAAAATAATTTCAAATTGAATTACATGCTTTGTGCTGTCTTAATAAAGTTCCATCGCTCCCCAAAAGGTGAAATTTAACATTTTCTTTAACATTAATACATCAACTTTACTCTTTTAAAACTATTTTATTCATTCTTTGAAACATCCATACATATGTGCAATGATTTACTATTTTAAAAACTACATCTTCTCTCCCTCCCACTGCCAACCTCTCACATGGCCTGGTATCCATCAGCCTGAATTCCTGTGGACTGACTGTCCTTCTTAAAAAGAGTCATTAACAGCTCACTGGGTCCATTTTGTGCGGACCGTGTGTGAATGTTTGTGAAGCTGTCTACTGGGACATGGGCAACCTGCCAGCAGCCACAACGCCAGAGATAAATGAGTCCCTTCTTTTACAATGATCCACTGCCAGTTAAATTGCTCTTCTGCTAATGATGCGGCCTGGAGAGGTCCTTCCTCATTGCTGGAATTTTCTCTGGCTTGATCTTGTATACATCCAGTGCAAGACACACTGCTCCTAGGTGTTGCTCTGTTGACCCAACTGCGCCTGCGCCATCGGATGTGCTTGATTGGATGTAGGCAGGAGGTGCATAAGCAGGGAATACATCAGGATGCAAGCTTGCCCCTGATTGGACCTGATGGGAAATCGGGATGTATGCTTGCCCCTGATTGGACCTGATGGGAAATCAGGATGTATGTTTGCCCCTGATTGGACCTGATGGGAAATCAGGATGTATGCTTGCCTCTGATTGGACCTGATGGGAAATCAGGATGTATGTTTGCCCCTGATTGGACCTGATACAGTGGCCCTGGGGTTTTGCCTTTTTATGCTTCTTCAAAATGTGACCATGGCCATTTCCTGGGAAACCCTAAATGGACCTGGCCAGAGTCCATCATCCCAGCCAGTATTTAATGAAAGCTTGCTTTAAATTCAGCTCAAAATTGTGGAACTGGTCTTTCTCTGGAGAATCTCAGGTTTAGCCCTTGCCAACAGAACACAAGAGATCAAAGAGAGAACCTCATTCACCGAAGTCTCGATAGAAGAAACGGATACCACAGTCAAAGAACATGTTAAATCCAAAACAACAAACAAACCAAAACCCTCCTGGCACAAAACATCCAGGAAATCTGGGAGAAAAGACCAATCTATAAATAACAGGAACAGAGCAAAGAGAAGAAACGGGTCAAAGATACACAAAATATTTTCAACAAAATCATAGCAGAAAAAAATTTCCTAAAGAAGTAGATGCTTATGGAGGTACAAGAAGCATGCAGCGCACCAAATAGACTGGATCAGAAAAGAAGTCCCCCCTCGGTACATAATAAACACTAAGCCCAGTAATGGTGGTTCTAAACACCAGAAGGGCCTGAACACGTGCTACGGACTCTCAAAGACCACTGACCCAGCCCCGACTACTATTTTCAAAAGTTTCACCAGTCTCTCTCCTGAGTGTGCGCCACGACTTCCCAGATGCTGAGTCCCCAATCTCCCCTAGGACTTCCACAGCCACAAGCTTTGTACAAATTTTGCAGAATCCGGCATTAAGTACTTCCTGTGGCACAGGTCTCAAACCCAATCTGAGTGTGCTCAGTTACCCACATGGCCATCACGGCGCTACAGCCCCCATTGAGATAATGTGGCTTGTTGGAGCATCCCGCGAGGTCCAAGACCAGATAAGATCACTGAGGACTGTCTGCCACTCCTGGGCGCTATCACACCTTCTAACACTAGGGAAGCCAGTTAGTAGGGATTTTCCTGGTCAGTTTGGTGGCAGGTCACTGGGAAATCAATACCGAAGTGTGGTAAAGACAGCAGAAGGCTTTTCCCGTTTAGCTATGGTGGGCTTCCCGCAGCAGTGGCATTAGCCTGTGTTGTTTTTGAGGCGTCTGAGTCCTCCCTGAGAAATAACTCAGAAGGAGATGTCCCACCCATGGTTCTTGGAGATTCATCAAAACCAGACACAGACAAACAGACAGGTCTGTCTTCTGGACGCAGTATTATCAAGGAAACTCCATCTAGTACCTAGTATAAACCAGTTTACAAACTGGTACATTGCCCGAGGCATCTTCCTACGTCCTTAGTTTGGGTTAGCCTGCACCATCCCCATGCTCACTTCTAGTTCCTTTACTGTTGCTTAAATCTTCAGCCCCGAGGCTTCTTCCAATGTCATTCCTTGTCACCTTTCTTCCCCTGCCCTTCTGCGTTCCACTTGGGTTGTGAGGTCATGGGTTTATATTTGGCTTTTTCGTGGCCCAGGTTAAACATGCAAGTATCAAGGTTAGGATCTACACGCATGGACAATACGCCTCATTTGTTTTTCTGCATCTGCTGGCCCCAGCGAGTACCCTTTGTTCCAGGGCTGGCACGTGTTTCCATGTGATTGCAATTTCCAATATTCCAATTTCTCCATAGATGAGTATTATTCTAATGTGCTGCGTTCGCCTTATGTGTTCACCACTTGATGGATAAATCAGTTGTTCTTTTCCAGGTGTTTGTGAATGGGATTGCCCTTGATTTAATTTTTAGTGTGCTTGTCATTGGTATACAAGGCAGCCATCGATTTTTGTGGGTTAGTTTTGTGTTTTGATAATTTGATAACATGTTTATCAGCTATAGGGTTTTTTTTTTGAAAGAATCTTTACAGTGTGTAAAACCCTATCTGTGAATATTGTTATTGGTAGCCTTTAATTTCCTTCATGATGTATTGCTCTAGTGTGCCCTTCAGGCCTTTGTTGACAGACATGGACAAAGCCTTGTCCTGTTTCTCATCTTAGTGAGACTATTTCGAATTTTTTCTCAATTTACCAAGATGTTGATCATAGGCCTGTTGTCTGCAGGTTTTACACTGTTGGTGTGTGCTCCCTCAATCCCAGCCTCTGCGTGACCTTTATCATGAAGACCCGAATGCTGAATTTCATTACTGATCTTTTCTGCATACATTGAGATGATCTTGTGATTTCTTTCATTCTCTTTATGCAGTGGGTACTATTTATTGATTTACACACATTGATCGCTCTCTGCAGTCTGGGATGAAGCAGGCTTGATCATGATCACTGATCTTTTTTGTGTGATCTTAAATTTTGCCTGCCAGTATCTTTTATAACCTTCATACTTTCAACACGTAATCTTTGTTTTTAGATAAAATGTCCCTCATAATATATTCTGATTATTGTTTCCTGTCCCTCATTTTCACCCAGCACCTCCCTACCTCCCTACCCATCCAACAACATGATTTTTTTCTTTCTCTTTAAAAAAAGAAAAAAGGGCAAAAAACAAAAATCCCAAACAAAACAGAATAGAAAAATTAACAAAGAAATACATGAGAAAAAAGATACACACCCAGACACGCACATGCGCACACACCAAACTCATAAAAAGACATAATTGAAAGCCACAATATTTAAGCAAAAAGACCCATAAGTTTAAAAGGGGGAGCAAACAAAAGCATCATGAAACAAAACATCTCCAAAACCACAACTGAGTCTGTGTTTGTGTTGATCATCTACTGTTGGGCACCGGGCCCGTCCACAAGAGTTGTTTCTATACCTGCTTCGTTGCAGGAAACTGATTTTTTTTCCCCTTGCAAGAAGTCAATTGTCAATAGCTTCTGGGTTAGAGATACCATGAGCCAATTTGATTATCCTAGATAGAAACAAACTAACGCCTCAGGATAAAAATAATTGCAAATGGGGCTGCCCTGCCTTTGTTGTGTGGATTCAGGACGCTCACCTTCACAGCATGGGCGGCAGGCGCCATCACAGTGAACAAATCCATGATGGAAAGACAGCAAACCTGTGCCGTGGAGAGAGGGGGGGACTGGGGAGGTGACCGGATGTGGTGGCGGTGAGGACCGGGCTGACGTGAGTGGCCTGCAATGTCATCTAAGGCCATGGTGACATCTGGATTGATGCCCCCAAGGGCCCTATCTGAGCTGAGAACCTACTGCAGCTGGGGTCTGTGTTGTCGTCCTTGGCCCATGTTACCACCAAACTTCATGCCGATGTTAGTGGTCTCAGGCAACTTCTGGAGCCATGTTCCCCCCCCCCCCCCCGTGTCTGTCTGTCTCTCTCTCTCTTTCTCTTCTCCCTCTTTCTCCACCACCCCCCTGCCTCCTGTCTTGCAGATCTGAAGGTAAGCTCTCAGCTACTGCTCCAGCACCATGCCTGCCTGCCACCACAATCCTCATCGTAATGATAATGGACCCACTCTCTGAAACTGTGAGCAAGCCCCCGATTAAATGCAAGCTTCTCTAAGCTGCCTGAATCATGGTGTCTTTTCACAGCAACAGAAGAGTAACTGAGACACCAACTAAGAAAAGTATCAATGCTGGTAAACAAAAAGCCCAAATGACAATTCCAGGGTGTGTTACACCGCAGATACCTGTAATCCCAACACTCTCGGGAGGAGGAGTGACAAAGGCCTCCACACATGCTCGCCCTCGGCCGCTGGCCCTGGTTCCGTAATATAAGTACTTTAAATTGGGAAAAGAGATTAAAAAATCTTTCTAAACCTTGTTAGTATTAATTCTGATTTATTTTTTTCAGATCTATTTCCTTTCTGAGCTGGACGATGCTCCAGTGTGTCTCAAGGAGCTTCCCACCAAGTTTGACAACCTGAGTCTGAGCTCCTGGGCTCAGATCAGGGAGAGAGAGAGAGAGAGAGAGAGAGAGAGAGAGAGAGAGAGAGAGAGAAGGAAGAAAGGAAGGAAGGAAGGAAGGAAGGAAGGAAGGAAGGAAGGAAGGAAGGAAGGAAAGAAGAAAGTTCCTAAAGTTGTCTTGTGACTTCCACATGTATGCTATGGCAGGTGCTCACCTACACACACACACACACACACACACACACACACACACACACACTTTTTAAAAAAGAAAACCATTCCCTTTCCCTCACATTCTATTATGGGTTTATTTCTAAATAATGGGCTAGTACAGCATAGCAGAGTGTTTCAGAGCACAGATTCTCTTTTTAAGGATTTGTTTTATTTTTAGTATTTATGTCTAATGGGGGGGCGGCAGGAGTGGGGGTTTCTGAAGGAGGTCAGAAGAAGGCAGCAGACACCATGGAACTGGCGTTGGGAATGGTCCTGAACCATTTGCTGAGGTTGTGGGGACTCAAACTCGGGTCTTCTGCAAGAGCAGCAGGGACTCTTAACTACTGAGCCATCTCCCCAGCCAAGAGAGGATACAGACTCTTAAATCCCTGCTGTGACAGCTACCAATTGCGTGACGACTGGGAAGCTATTTAACCAAGATTAGCTTCATATGTGCAGGACCAGATACAGAATGAAAACAAGCGCCCTTTATTTAAAAAAAGAAAAGAAAAAGAAGTTAAGTGGGCTGGGGAGCTGGCTCAGCAATGGAGAGCCGGCTCAGCTATGGAGAGTCCCCGCTGCCCTTGCAGAGGCCCCGAGTTTGGTTCCCAGCACCCGCTTTGGGCAGCTCACTACTGCCCGTAACTGCAGCTTCAGGGGATCCGATGCCTCTAGCGTCCACCTGCACTTATATGCAGGCATCCGCACAGAGACACACACCCACATAATAACAAATAAAAGGTTTTCTTTTTTCTTTTTTCTTAAAGATTCTCAAGATGGCAAAGGAGTGAAAAGTCTTGTGCTGGTGAAAGGACCACAGGTCCAGGTCCAAGACCCCGGCTTCTAGACAACCTCTGATAAAAGAAGAACTATGGAGTTGGATATTGAGGAGCGTGCAGTAATCCCAGCACTGAGGCAGGAGGATTGACATGAATTTGAGGTCATTCAGCTGCACAATGAAATCTCGTCTCAAAAAAAAAAAAAAAAAAAAAAATTTAAAAAAAAAAAAAGAGGAGGAAGAGGAGGGGGAGGAGGGGGAAGAGGAAGAAGAGGAGGGGGAAAGAAAAGAAAATGATGAAGTGTTCTAAAATGAAAAGTACCAGCCAGGCATGCTGTGTCCCTTCAATTCCAGCAATCTGGAGGAGCGGCAGGGGGATAGCTGTGAGTCGGAGGCCAGCCTGGTCTGTAGAGAGAATTCCAGGACAGTTACGAATACACACAGAAAAAAACTGTCTTGAAAAAAACAAAACCAAAGACACAAGTGCCACCCCCCAAAAATAAAGGGGGAGGAGAGAAACCACTTCCTGGCTAATGGTGAGACGTAAGACGATAGTGCTGTGGCCCTGACTTAATTCAATCCCACCACAGCTGCCATTTGGTCTGTCACACTCTGATTGGATTTTTAAAAACTTTTTATTTATCTTATATTCACTAGTGTTTCGCTTGCATGTGTCTGTGTGAGAGTGTTCGATCCCCTGGAAGAGTAGACAGTACCACTGAGCGATTCCTGTGAGCCCTTTGTTTTATTTTTTTGAAATAGGGTCTCCTGTAGTCCAGGCTGTCCTGGAACTTGTAGGATAGCCAGTGCTATCTGTTGTAGTGGGCAGGCCTGATTCTGCTCGTATTCCAAGACTAACACTGGTTCCTCAGGGCCTGGTTGCCCCGGAGACAAGAAAGTCTACGCATAGAACCAAGTAACTCTATGTGGCCTTGCCCCCAAGTTATTTCGGATTGGTGAATGAAGATGCCGACAGCCAATAGCTGAGCAGAGGAGACAGAGGCGGGTTTTAGGGTTCCTGGCTTGCAGCTCAGAGAGGAACCATGAAGGAGAGAAGAGAAATGGAGGTGAAGCCACTATGGGTTAGGTAAGTCATGAGAACGTGGCCCCGAGCGCTGGCCAATTGGAGTTAAGAGCAGCCCAGATGGAACACAGTAAGTAATCACTCAGGGTTATCAATAGGAAGGTAGATTCTAATAGCATAGAGGGTAGGTATCTGCCCAGCTCTTGTGCTGTTTAAGGCTTATTGTAAATAATAAAAGTTGTGTGTGTGTGTGTGTGTTTTTTTTTTAATCTGGGAACTGAATGATCAAGGTGGGGTAGAAACTCCTGATTGGGATTAAATTTTCTACAATAATCCATGGGCTCCTAACCCTTCTGCCTGCGATAGCCAAGTGCTGACATCACAGCCTTGCATCACCACACACCTGGCCCCTCACACACTGTGTATGCTCAGACTTCCTGCACTGTTCACCACAGCCAATCTACTTCTGACCGACAGCAACGGTCCACATAGGTTCAATTCGATAGCATGTCTTCCTTTCCCAAATCTCTGCTTTGCTTTTTACTCTCCTTGATTTTCCATCAGGAAATACCCAGACTTTTGAGATAAACCCCCCCCCCCAACTGCTATCCAAAGTTTCGATTCCCACTTTGTAGAAGCCTGTCCTAACACCTGGTTGTTTTGTAGCTTAATTCTATAATGGCTCAGTAAACTCTATTTTAGAGACCCGTTGGTTTCTAGAGTGAGTTTCACACATCTCCAGGCCTCTACTCCTCCATATTCCTCAAGATAAAATGGCTAGTAGCTGCCTCATGGGCATCTGGAGATTGACAGGACACTGCACAGGATTCATTCAGCGCAGTGCTTGCACACAGAGAGCATTAGCGGAGGAGCACTGCTCTTTCCACACTCAACAGACTCTACACCTCCTGCACTGCAGGGATCTCCAGCACAACCTGCAGCCAGAACAGTGTGCCCTTTGTTCTTCGACACAAGCTCCAGCTGTGTAGACCAGGTGGGCCTAGAACTCAGATCTTCCTCTGCCTCCCAAGTGCTGGCGTTAAAGGCATGCGCCACTATGCTCAGCACCCAGAACAGTGTTCTTTAGTTCAACTCTCATCATGGTCCTGTTCTGTCTTCACAACACCCAAATCCTTGTTGCCTTAAGGACAAATCCTGATTTCTTCACTGAACTGTAATGTTCTTTCCCAATTCTGCCTGCCATTGCTCATCTGACTCTCTGGCCTCTCTCTGGCTGTCCTGTTCTGGCCTTCCTCCGAAACGTAGGGAATTGCGGGGCTGGTGTCAGAACGTTTTCCAAACCTGAGACCAACGCTGCAAAGATAAGGAAATACCCTTCTATATTTGCCGGGCCTAAGGGCACAGCCTTCTAACCCCAGGTGAGGAGGGTCAGAAGTCCCAAGGTCTGCCTGGGACACAGATGAATGCATCCAAGTCACAAGGCTGTCTTCAGTTTCCCCTTTCAATTTTAAAGGGGTCAAAGAGCTCCAGTCAGATAATCCTAGCATTTGGTAGAGAGGCGAGAGGCAAAAGAGTTCAAAGTCCGCCTTGGCTGCATACTAAGTCTGTAAACAGCCTGGGCTGCAGGAGACCCTAATTTGAAAACAAAATAATGACAAATAAATAAATGAGAGAGGGGGGGGGAGAGAGAGGGAGAGAGGGAGGGAGGAAGAGAGAAGGAGGAGGAGGAGGAGGGGGAGGACATAAGAGCTGGAGAATGAGGAGGAACACTGTGAATGACGTTGTCTTCTGGACATGATACATATGACCTTTGTCTGCATGCGTTATCTTGTTCAGATAACACAGATAGCCGCTGTGTTATCTGAACAAGACCCGTGTTGAGGTTAAGTCTGCTGCTATGTACTATAATGCTAAATACTGGTCCCCAAGGACTGGTTGCCCCCAGGGTGCCCTAGTGCTGTCTTTAAGGCTTATCATAAGCTTAAAAGTTTTGTGTCTTTTATCTGGGAACTGAATGACCTAAAGCAGGAGAGACACCCTCATCGATATTTACTACAAAAAAAAAAAAAAAAAAAAAACCCTGCACAAAATCAAGTCAGCAGACATCGCAGCAGAGACGCTCCAACCACAAATTCTCATTGGTTTGAGATGTGACCCAAAGACACAGGCACCAGACAAAACTCAACCACAAGCCTCCTCTCATCTACAGGCTTCTGATTTCCTCCCACTCGGGATCACTGCTTACCTCTTACACAGAAACAGATCTCACACACACACACACACACACACACACACACACCACACACACACACTCTTTCTCTCTCTCTCTCTCTCTCTCTCTCTCTCTCTCTCTCTCTCACACACACACACACACACACACACACACACACACACTTTTAAAGAAGAAACAGTTGGCAAGATGACTCAGCAAGTAAAATATCTTGCCACACAAGCCTGGTGACCTGAGTTTGATCCCTAGAACTCACTGTGGAAGGAGAGAAATGAATCCTAAATGCTGTCCTCTGACACACGCATGCACGCATGCACACACACACACACACACACTCACATACTCCATGCAGGGATTACAGGCATACATGGGCATGCACAGGTGATAAGATAATGTGCTTTTTAAAGATTTAACAGGCTATATCTTTAAGAGTAGTTTTTGGTTCACAGCAACATTGAAAGGAAAGTAGTCTCTACACCTTTCTGAGAGCGGAAGTTTTCTGAAGAAGCTGCATGAGTGTTAACAGTCCCAGAGACATGTTGATTTTGGCTGGGGGAGAATAGTGTGATTGGGGAGAAATAGACATTGTGGGTCCAAAGCCAAAATTGTCTTGGGTTATCTTTAGCGCCCCCTATGCTCTGGCCTTGAACTTACTCTGAGGATAAGTCTGGATTCTGAATGGTCCTGTCTCCACCTCTGGTGTTATGGGATTACAGGCACATGCCTGGTTTATGTGGTATTGGGACTCGAACTCAGGGTGAACCCGGTACCTTTTGTATGCTAGACAAGCACTCTATCAGTTGAGTTACTGCCTTCCTCCCCTGCACCTTCTTGATAGTCATTTATTATCAACCTTTATTTCTCACCTAACATTTTCTTGACCTTCAGATAAAACTCTTTATTTCAGAACTCAGGAGCTGAAGGCCGGAGGAAAAGCTCCGGACTACTCCGGAGCCCCTTTCGAAAACAATCACAAAGCTCTTGGAACGTATCACCAACCTGTGCATACCCCTGGTATCTATCAATCCTAAACCAAGAATGTCAGAATGACAACCTCAGTCTAGGGTCATACCCACCTGAACTGATCAGATCTCATCAGAACGACCACCTCAAAAGACTGGGGTGGGAGACAGGTTGGCAAGACGGACAGACAACTCCATAGAGTCACAGTTTGCATGAGGACATGATTTTAGTACCCTGAAGCCACATCAAAATGCCAACTGGGGTATGCACCTGTTACCCCAGTGCTGCAAAGGCGAGGATAGGACCCCAGAGCTGCTGGCCAGCATAATTAGTAAATGAGATGCAAGCTCAAAGGCGGTAGATGGCACTACCAAAGTTGAAACTCAATTCCTTTGGTCTCTTTGTACACTCATGTGTAACCGCACACATGAACATAGGTGCATGCACAGATACATACTAATTAAAACTTTAGGACCAGAAACATAGTTCAGCAGGGTTATAGCTCAGTGGCAATGTCTCCTAGCCAGTGTAAGGTCCTAGGTAGGATCTCTAGTGCTCCAAAATTGTTCTTGGGTGAATTGGCCTGCGATCCCAGAATGTGGGAGTCCGTGCTGGAAGGATCACAAGTTTGCGGCCAGCCTGGTCTACATAGTGAGTCTCTGGCAGGCTTGAACTACAAAGAGACATGCCTTTTTAATTATATTTAAAGTTTTTATTTTAATTATGCATCTATGTGCTTGTGCAGGGGTAGGAGCTGGGGAGGTATGTGCACATATGTGTGTAGGTTTCCAGAGAGCCCAGAAGAGCCCACTGGGTCTCCTGGAACTGGAGCTATAGGCAGTCTTAAGCTGTCGGACATGGGTGCTAGGAACTAAGTTTTGGATCCTTTACAAGAACAGGACGCACCCTTTACTGCTAAGCCATCTCTCCAGCCCCAAGAGACAAGTCTTTCTTTTTTTTTCTTTCTTTTTTTTTTTTTTTTTTTTTTTTGGTTTTTCGAGACAGGGTTTCTCTGTGCAGCCCTGGCTGTTCTGGAACTCCCTCTGTAGACCAGGCTGGCCTCGAACTCAGAAATCCACCTGTCTCTGCTTCCCGAGTGCTGGGATTAAAGGCATGCACCACCACTGCCCGGCTAAGAGACAAGTCTTAAACCAAGAAATAGCTATCAATTCTCCCCCTTGCTGTAACCACCCTACCTGATAGCCCTATCTGTGAATATTTTCAACATTTATTCATCACTTTCTGTTCTGTGGCTATAAAGTTCACAAGATCTTTCCCATAGTAGGACATGTCATTCAGGGCTTGAGTCTGTTCCATAGCCGCGGCCACTCATATTTGACTCAGAATAAACTATTTTCTCTTTCTTTTGACACAGCATCCCTGTGTAGCCGAGGCTTCCGTTGGAGTTGCCATCCTGTTGTCCAAGTTCTGAGAGTCCAAGGATGTCCCACCGTGCCTAATTTAGAATAAGCTATCTTATTACGTTGGAGTAGAGCTGGAACCTTATGTGGACACTCCCACCCAGCCACCCCCGTACTGGCACCCGGAACCACTGTGGTACATTTATGACCAACAATGAAGCTGCGTCGAAGGCTCAAGCAGGACAATGAAGCTGATAATTAGCGTGCATACTTTACGCTGTGATTCGCCGTTCTTGTAAAGTCTGTAGGTTCTGACTCGCGCGACGGCACGTGTCTGCCACCCTCGTTGCAGAAAGACTAAATAATGCTCAAGGTGCACACTGGAGATTTTGGACTGGTTTCTTTC
>CM052720.1:6035177-6060664 GCA_028551405.1 Uromys caudimaculatus
GGGGCTTAAAAAGACAAAACCACGGGGCCACTTTGTCTCCCGTCGGGTTCTATCAGGGGCAAGCATACATCCTGATATTTTTCCTGCCCACATAGACCCTGTCCATATGAGATCAAGCATATTCAGTGCAGATGGTTCAAACAGACCCGTGTGAGGGAATAAAACCACGTGGCTTGTTTTATCCCTCCCATAAACAAGAGCCTTTCAGGAACTATCTGTGCTTCGGCGAGGGACTTACAGATCAGAGGCATTTTTGTTTCATGGCTTTCTTAGGCACAGTAACTGAAACTTAGGATGTAACTTTTGCTTTCACTGTACATGTAGGGAAACTCTCATGCACGCGAAGAGTTTCTGAACTGCTTCATTGTGAATTTTATCACCATCCATGAGGTTTCAAATTTAGTTCATAAAATGCATAGCAAATTTTCATATTGTTTCTTGGCCATACCTTCTTCACTATTATTTCTCCCTTCCTAGCTTGGCCTAAATAACTAAGCAGAGCCACACCCATGCTTGAAACTGCTTGAGTGAGGCTCTGCTCTGGAACTAAGCTATGACACATCTACATACCGTGCAGGACAAACATTTTGTTCCTGCAGTAGATAGAGAACGTTGCATAATCCTTACAGAAGAGCGGGGTTTTGCAAGAGAGGACATGACCATTGCATTGGGAAATAAAAATAGCCTTTCCTCTCATCTGCAATGCTCGTGAAGGTGTGTGAAGTATAGATGACTGGGTTATTTATTCATGACCTGGCCTGTTCTGAAAGGGAAGTGAAGTAAGTGAGGTAAATTCAGCCGTGAACTATGTGGGTTGGTTTCCGTACCCAGAACTGTGGAACGTAACCACACACTATCATGAGAACGTAATAAAGGGATTCAGACACTGCTTAACTTGCTACTGTGGCTGCTTCTCTGTGGCACAGCCTACTCATTCACCGTAGTACTTAGTATCCAGAGTATTCCCTGTGAAAGCCAGACTGCTTGTTCTGTCTAAGTAGATTCTCAGTCTGATTTTAAAATACCATTTGCTATTTTCATATATTGAATTTATGTGCCTAAATTATAGAATTCTAGATGGTGTCAGATACTGGGCATGTTTCTATTTGTAAAAATTAAAAATAAGCCAAGTATGGTGACAGGAAGACCAGCAGTTCAAAGTCATCTGTTACTTAGTGAGTTTGATCCTGGGCTACATGAGGCCTTGCCACAAAACAAACAAAAACCTTGCGATCCTGTCACCACCATGCCTAGCTGAGAAAATCTTGTCCGGGTGTAAAAGGAGGGACAGAGACAAACTTGATTTAATCTAGGAACCACGTGGCAAAAGGTAGTATTGCCTGAGGAAGATCAGAGAGAGCACACCCAACACCAGCTTGGTTTCTAAATGAAGTGTGACGTTAAGATCAAATAGCAACGCAGGCGCAGGTCAGATGAGCCGGTTGATCTGCTCCTTAATAAAGAGTGTCAGCTAAGGAGGACTCTAAGGTGGAGAAGTCCCGGAGCTGCTGCTAGAAAGCCCCAAGCTGGAGATGTCCTCAGAACTTTTTTTTCTCCTTAAATTGTTCGATTGCGACAAGATCTGTCTGTGACCAAGACTAGCCATGAATTTGCAGTCTTCTTCTGTCATCTTCCTGAGAGCTGGGATCCCGGCATCTTCCACCATGCTTGGCTCAGAACACCCCCCGCCCCTTTTTGTTCAGCCAAAGAACACGGCCTAACTTAGAACTTCCTGATCACAAGAATGGTTTATATTAGAATTTTACATACACTTATGCATGTATTAAAACACAAGGCATCTTGCAATCCCAGCACCTGGGAGACCGAAGCAGGAACATCAAGACTCCAAGGCTAACCTGGACTGTACAACAAAACACTGTCTCAAAAACAAAACAGAAAACAAAACAAACAAACAAAAACAAGCAATAATGGCACAAAGGTTAAGGGGGTAACCAGATGCTTTCAGATTAGAGTTAAGGCCTGCTCCACAGGAAGGAATTCAGACCAGGAACTGTCGATCTGTGCCAACGCCCATGGGTTGGAAGGTCAGAGACCCTAGGGAGGAACCTACTACTCTTTTTTTGGTGAATGATCTAGGTATCTGTATCTGTGCTCATACATGAGTGCTTTCCCCAACCTTGGCCAGAGAAGCTGCTCTCTACAGTGTTTACCGTAACTTGTCAAAGTGATGAGAATAAGTATCATAAATCTGACACCTCTATCCCCATCTCTATCCCCTCCTCCTCCTCCCCAAAGCTCGGGTACCGTCTCAGAAGAGGAACAGAAAGGACCAGAGAGGTGGCAGGCGGGGAGCAATGCCGTGAAATGCCGTCTTTGAGACACGCCATGCTTGCTGCACCCAGGAACTCACGGTAACTATGAGATCAGTCAACAAGCTCAGCCAACACCCCTACAAGCAGCAGCGACTGGATTCGGTGGGTTATTAACAGAATCACTAAAGAGAGGACATAGGGGGTGGGGGGATGGGCCAGGGATGCCTGCGGGAGGAGAGGAAAGAGCTGGGGTTTCCCGGGGCTAGTAGGAGGGGAAGCTGGGGTAAATGTATCAAGATGCATTGTTTAAATGTGTAAAATTGTCCAAGGGTAAATAAAATACATTCTATTCAGACTGTCAAACAAACTGTCACCACAAACATCAACAATAACAACGACAAAAAAAAGTGATCGTTTTTTAGTAAACATCAGACTTCATGGCAGCCAGGAAAATAGGCCTTGCAAGTGAGAAAAACCCACCAAGGGCTCAACGACACGCTCCTGAGTCCTGTTCCTGGGAGGACATGTGAGTCCTCTGATGACTTTGGCCTGAAGACTTCAGAATATCCCAGGGCACCTTCCTAGTCTGCACTGGCTCCCGTCGGGTCGGCTTGCTTGTCTCCTCCGTGCTGATGCTTGACCCTCCCGGGCCTTTGGTGTTCCCCCTATTTGCTATCACAGTGACACCCTCTAATACTCTATTTTTTAACCTAAGCCCATCTTAGCATCACTTCCCAGAGGGCCCTGACCAAGATGATAAAAGATTCCTTAGGAAAACACCTCTAGTCAGACTCCTTTCTAAATTACAGATCTCTTTAGAGGTCGCTGTAGAGCTCCACAAGTGTTCCTCGCAGTGATCTCTTTCTCCTCTTCAGTAGATTTTAGGGGAGGTTTTGGTTCACAAAACAATTAGAGTTACAGGATTTTTCCTGATACTCCTGGCTCGCACACGCACAGCCTCCCTCAGGATCACACTCTCCCACCAGACACGGTGTCGTATTTGTCACGGCTGATGACAGTCCAGCAGTACGAGATCATCCGTGTCGTTTACAAAAGAGTTCCTTCCTAGTGCTGCTCCCGCTACAAGGTTTAAATTTTCTATTTTATTAATTGGCTGATGGTGGTGATATGGTGTGGGGGTGTTTTCCCTGTATGTTAAAGTATATACTATGCCCATGCAGTGCCCGCAGAGGCCAGCAGATGGCACTAGAACACCCTGGAACTGGTTTACATGTGGTTGTGAACCACCACGTCGCTGTTGTGAAGCAAATTTGGTTTTCTACAAGAACAGCAAGTTCTCTCAATAGCCAAGCCTTCTCTCAATCCCACATCCCCTTTATTTGAGACAGTATCTTTTTTTGTAGTTCTGGATGTCCGGGACTTTAATGGGTGGACCAGGCTGGCCTCAAATCCACTGTCTGCCTCCACCTCTCCAGTGCAGAGATTAAAGGCCACGAATCACCATGATCAGCTCCCAATTTTTTAAAATTAACATTTATTTATTTGCGTGTGTGTGTGTGTGTGTGTGTGCACCCATGTACATGTGACGGTCAGAGGACAACTTGCAGAAATGTATTCTCTCCTTGCACCATTTTGGTTGTTGGCTTTTAAATCTAGGTGCCCAGGCTTATCAGCAAGCTCCTTTACAGACTGAGCCATTGTATTAGAATGCTCTAGAGCGCTGGACTCGGTGGGGTGCATGTGTGAGAATTTAAGTTTGCTTTAAAATAGTAACATCAGCATCACACCTGAGAGCTGAGAACCTGGTAGTTACTCAATCCTGAAGCCGACTGCCTCAGCAGTAGGAGAGAGCCCCACAACACCTGTCTCTCGCTGGAGTGGGGCCAGGGCAACACAAGGTAGTTGTTCACGGGGTTGGGTGTGTGCCCCTGGAGTTCCAATCTAGCATGAAAGACCCAGAAGTATCCCGGAGAGCCACAGTCCACTACGAAAGCTTGGGACCACTGATGCTGATAGCAAAAGAAGCAGCAGCAGCGATAAGGTAAACCTGCTTGGTGGAAAGAGGAAAGCCAAGCTAGTGTACCCGTTTTATCTGGACAGCCACCAGAAGGTGCTGCTCACAATCGAGGGCGGGCCTTTCCCATGTCAATCAAGGCAATCAGGGCAGGCAGCTAAATCCTATTTGTGTCGGGTCACCAGTAGAACCAACCTTAGCCATCTTGCCAGCCCACTCAGAGGTTATTTTATTCCAGTCTTGGTGGCAAATGACTGCAAATGCCAGCATCGTAGAGGCTGAGGCAGGAGGATTGCTGGACTACATGGTGATACCATCTCAACACCAACAAAATAAGTTATACATGACAACCAAGTCTTTTGCAGTTTAGTACAGATTTGTGTCATGTTTATGTCTCGGAGAGCTGAATTTTTTCTATCACTTTCCCTGGGCTGCACAGCTTCTCTCCTTTAGTTTCATTATTTACTTCTTTGAGACAGGGTAGCAATGTGTAGCACTGGTTGGCCTGGGGCTTGCTGCAAAGACCTGGCTGGCTTTGAACTCACAGAGAGACTTGTCTGTCCCAGCCTCCTGAGTGCCACCACACCTTTGATTAATGTCTTCACATCCTCCGGAGTTCACTGTGATAAGTCTGTGGCCTTTCGCTAGCAGTATGGAAAACATGTCATTCTTTCTTCAGAGGTTGCCTCAGTTTCCCTATTGGCTTCTTTACTTTCTGCTGCTGTTTTCTGCTCTCTTGTCTCCCCCCTCCCTTCGCAAGAACAGGCATTCTTCAGCACGGAGCCAAGTCTCCAACACAGAACTGTTTTCAAACAAAAAAGAAAAGAGATACTCACTGATAAGTGGATATTAGTCCAAAAGTTCAGAATACTCAAAATTCAATTCACAGCAACCGTTGGACTGAGCGTGGGGTCCCAGATGGAGGAGTTGGAGAAGGGACTGAAGGAGCCGAGGGACTTTGCAGCCCCATGGAGGGAGCAACAGTGCCAACTGGCCTGACCCCCCACTCCGTGCTCCAGGAGACTGGACCACCAACCAAAGAATACACATGAAGGGACCCATGGTTCAGACCACATATGTGGCAGAGGAGGGCCTTGTTGGCCATCAGTGGGAGGAGAGGCCCTTGGGCCCAAGGGTGTTAGATGCCCCAGTATAGGGGAATGCCAGGGAGGGAAGACGGGAGTGGGTGGGTGGGTGGCAGGGGAGGGGGGATGGGATAGGGGTTTTCCAAAGGGGAGACCTGGAAAGGGGAAAACATTTGAAATGTAAATAAAGTATCAATAAATAAATAAATAAATAAATAAATAAATAAATAAATAAAAGAGAAGCTACAAGAGGGAGAGGTAAATGAGAGGAGAAGCTGGCAGAGACAGAACAGGGGGAGGAGAATTCCGAGCAGCACATTTGTAGGCTCTGAAGTAACGTGCTGTCGGCCCCATTCTGTGAGGAATTTTGCCACTTCCGGTATTACATTGTTCACAGGTAGAGGTTTTATTTGATTCTGATTGTATCTTCCATTTTGTTTCCTCCCTCTCCGAAGTGTCTTGTCTTAATATTATTTTTTTAATTTAATTTTATGAATACTTTGCCTGCAAGTATGTCTTTGTACCATACACATGCCTGGTGCCCTCAGAGACCAGAAAAGGGCATAGCTTTCCCAGGAACTGGAGTTAGGGACATTTGTGAACCATCACTTAGGTGCTGGGAGTCAAACCTGGGTCCTCTAGAGGGCAGCCAGCCTTCTTAGACTCTGAGCTGTTTCCCTATCCCCAGCCAAGCCCAAAGTCTCTTAGAAATGACTCCAGAGCCATATTAGGTACCGTGCAAAACGGTGTACTCTCAGAAGGGCGGGTGACATTAGAGAATTAAGACACAAACAAATAGAGAATGTATTGAATTACACTGTAAAAAACAAAAACAAAAACAAAAACCAGCAAGTAAGCTCCCAGTGAAAGAGCCAAACTCCTGACACACTTGGAAGTTCTTTACTCTGTGTGTGTGTCTGTCTGTCGGTCTGTCTGCTGTGTCTGTCTGTGTCTCTCTGTCCATACACATTCCATAGTATGCATGCCAAGATCAGAGGACAACTTCTGGTAGTTGATTCTCTCTTTGCAGTCAGTATGTGAGGGGCATACAAGGGGGCCTTGTTTTCTTGTTAAGCAGAATAAACTTTACCCTGAATATGTTTTTCTCCAGATCCTCCATTTGTAAAAGATGTCATGGGTCATTACAGAGTACATTCCAGAAGCCTGTGGAAGACATCATGAGTTACTAGAGGCCTGGCTCCAAGCATACCACCCTGTCTAGATTAAAGGGCTCATGACTAGTTCTCTGATTCATCTGATCCAGGCAAACCCTTTGCAACTCATTTGGATGAAGCTGTTTTTCCTCATTTTGGCATATTACTTTGGGTTTATTTTGATGCTTTTGAGGCTTATTTTAAAGTTTGCTCCCACAGAGCAAACTTACAATTTAAGTGACATGTATTTATTTACGTGTGAACACACCCGTGCACTCAGACATCCCACAGCATGTGTGTGGAAGTTAGAGGACAATCTGTGGGAGTTGTCAATGCCTTCCACCATGTGGGTCTCAGGGATTGAACTCAGGTCCCATGGCTTGGTAGCAAGCACTACTAAGCCTGCTAAGCCATCTGCACAAGCCAAAAGCAAGTTATCAGTGGTGTTTGCTCTGAATTAAGTTAGCCCCTTCTATTGCTGGATGGCCTTCGGCTAATCTTCTCTGAATTTCCCAAGTGTTCAGTGAGAGCTCTCTTTTGGTTGTCCAGAGTCTGAGCATCTCTCAGTCTGGTGTGAACTCTAGAAATAATAAGCTCATTGTTCTTCACTCCTGGCCTTCCCTGTGGAGTTCACCTTACTCGTGTGTGCGTAGATTGAAGTCAGCAACAGACCCCAGGGATCCTTAGTGTAGAATTTTAAAAAATAAATTCTCACTCCATAAAATTCAGCCATTTCAACTTCCTCAAAAAATCTAATTTCTTAGCCAAGTAGTGGTACACGCCTTTGATTCTAGCACTTGGGAGGCAGAAGCAGGAAAGTCTTTAAGTCAGAGACAATCCTGTTCTATAGAGAAAGTTTCAGGACATCCAATGCTGCATCAAGAAGCCCTATCTCGCCAGGCAGTGGTGGCGCACGCCTTTAATCCCAGCACTTGGGAGGCAGAGACAGGTGGATTTCTGAGATCGAGGCCAGCCTGGTCTACAGAGTGAGTTCCAGGACAGCCAGAGCTACACAGAGAAACCCTATCTCAAAAAAGAAAGAAAGAAAGAAAGAAAGAAAGAAAGAAAGAAAGAAAGAAAGAAAGAAAGAAAGAGAAAAGAAAAAGAAAAGAAAAGAAAAGAAAAGAAAAAGAAAAGAAAACCCCCAAAAAGCCACTATCTGTCTTATCAACTAAGAAAGTCCACTTCATTCTCTTTAGAATCATTGAGGTCTAATACTACTCTAGTATAGTACTAGCTCTACTTGTTAATTCTTTATGATTAAGGATCAACCCTGTTCTGGTTACTCTATTTTGACTAGGAATTCCCTTCCCCGTTCTCTTCTCATAATTCTATGTATTTATAAATTAAACAAATAAACATATGGGGGAAGAAGCCTGTGGCCAGAGAGAAAGGGCCAGGCAGATGGAATTCTAATCTTGAAATCTTGGAACAGAGAGCTTGCTGGCCCCTGTAGCTGAAATTTCCAGTCTACAAGGAGCCCCTGCAAGGTCAGGGTGTGAACGTGGGTCCTCTGGGCTCCTTGCTTTTCTGGTCACTTCAGTCCTGCTTATGCCTAATGAACGAAGGTCTTGGTCTTGCAACATTTATCACCTGATATATTTTCTTACAGCAATGGTTCCCTAGGGGCAGGTTCTCAGGCAGGCCCACAAAACAGAAAGGATCTATCCTTGTATTCTGTGGTCTTTCCTCGCAAATAGATTCTTTGGGCTCTGTAGTGTGTTAAATGGACCCTAGTTGACCGGCCGGTGAAGAGGATAGACTCTGAACATTTTAATGCATCCCCCAAAATGCCTCAAGATAGTCTATCTACTTCCATCTGTTTCTGTGAGACAATAAATGTCCCTGTCAAAGGATTGGCTTGTACCTGATTTGTACCTTCGAGACCTTAGTCTCATAGTGTAAGAGAATAGATTTTAATCCTTCAGTATCTGTCTTCTGTCGTCTGTTGCTTTAAGACAAATCATCTCAAAAGCCAATGAGCACCATCTTTTTAAAATATAAGTGCTATAAAACTCTTTATGACATTCAGATTAGCTTTAAAACTCCGTGTTCTGTCTATTTATTTATTATTATTTATTTTTAAAGATTTATAACTTATCTAACCTCGGCGAACACTTGCAAATGATTTGAATTAAGTTTCCTTTTTCTTATTTAGGAGCTTGAACATAATTGAATTTTTATGTGGTGAGCAGTTTGGGATTTTCCATTGCTTCTCATTTTTCGTGTATCTCCGAGGTTCAACATACAGATAGAAATTGAGTTAGCTGCTTTGAGTTTATGTGATGTCATTAATTTAAAACATTTACAAATTATAAAATGAAAAAAAAGTGCCTTCAACCAGCACTGTTTAGTTTTTTGTCTGGGACAGCTGCAATGTATCTAATGCTCTCTTCCATATACCTGGACCAGTGTGTGGCTTATGAGGAGGCTGACTGGTCTCAGATGGCCTCACATTTATAATGGTGGGCTATCTGTTGTCTATTGACGATGATTGCAAATTTTCCACATGTCTCTTATCACTCACAGGCAACTCCAGACACAGAGCAAGAATCCAAAAGGAAGTCAGGTGTGATAACTCACGCCTGTAATCTCCTGCAGTCCTCAGGAAGCTGACATAGGAGTATTGCTATGAGTTTGAGGCCAGCCTGGTCCATGTCACGATTCCAAGCCATTCTGAACTGCAGGGTGAGACTATCTCAAAACAAACGTGCAGATGAGAGACTCTTAGAGAAGCAGTGACCCGATCCTGGTGTGCAAAGATGTTTCAAGTTCTGCTCGCGTTATGTTTGCTAATGAGGAAGTTTCACAACCTGATTTACGGATTAAGGAAGAAAAGATTTGTTTATTTGTGGGATGTATGAAGAATTACCAGCATTTCTACAGTCTGTCAGATTGAAATGGAATACGAACAGGATTTGATAGAGAAGGAGGAACCAGTGTCGGTTGAAGGGAACTTGCCTCTGAGATGGGTCAGATCGCTGGGTAGAGAAAAGGGTTACCCATGTACCTTCCCGCATGTTGTTCTGACCTATGACCTCCAGATTCATTTTCTCAATGAAATCCTAAATTAAATCTACCTATGGAGCCTCCGGGTTTCACTATGTTCAAAACCAAGCTTGCTTTTATATGCAAAGACTAATCTTTCTCCAGGATTTCTGTCTTAGGCTAATGTTGTCTATCTGACTAAGCCAGAAGGCTAACTACTAAGTTATTCTTCATTATTTCTCTTTTCACTCACTGCAAGTCCTGTATTCATCTCCTACAGTTTTGTTCCACCAAGGGAATTCTTTGTGTGTGTAGAGTGTGCATGCCGTGACGTGTGAGTGTGCGCGTGTGTGTGTGTGTGTGTGTGTGTGTGTGTGTACATGTGTGTGAGGGTATGCTTATGAAAACCAGAGTTTTTGAAACAGAGACTCTGACTGGAGCAAACACTTCCCTGACGAAGCCATTTTTCAAGTCCCCATTTACTTTTCTTTGTGGGCCCCACCTTCTGACTTCCTGCAGAAAACTCTAAGCTGGTCTTAGCCGATTCTCCTTAGAGTTTCTCCCGATTCTGAGCCATTCAGGGAAGCCCTCTTTGCAAAGCCCAAGCTTGTTCACCTCACTTCTCTGCATAAAAATATAACTAGGTCCTGTGTTAGTTGTCTTTCTGCCAGTCTGACCCAGACCTAATACCATAGGGGGGGGGGGCTTGTTTTGGTCCACTCTTGAAGTCCAGCTGACCCCCTGCTCTTGGGGCTGGTGCTAGGCCGCCCATTACGGCACGGGTGATGGCAGAGGAAGACCACTCAGCTCACACTGTAAAGCAAAAGTGAAAGGCAGAACTTAGAGGGCCCACCGGCTTCAAACTGCACCGTATTGGACTCTGAGCGTTTTCTCTATGGCGTGGGGAAGACGTAAGATCCAGACTACGGTTCTATTACCCGTGGAGCCAAGGCCAGGCGCTGCAGGAGCCTGACTTACGGTGTGCTGTCCCTCCAGCTCTGCCTGACTGACCCATCTCGTCTCCTGCCCCTCTTCCCACCTCGCGCCCTTTTCTTCAGCCTCCCTGTGACCAACACATGCCCTTTTGCAATCCTTGCCTTAGGCCCATCTTGTTTATCCTCTTCCTTAGATTTACACCCTGTCTTCTCTCTCTGGTAAATTCCCATTCATTATTCATCAGTGACAACCCATAAACTGGTCACCTCCCTGCTGATGAGCCACCAAGAATTCCTGGGTTGCCCTTTGCTCTGGAAACAGCCACTGTTCACACACTGACCACACCACAGGGCTTCTTTGAATACCTCTTCTATTGACCTTTTCTTTTTGAGCCGCCATGCCGTTAATGGGGATTTTGCTCAAATCCTCTAGAAGACCAGCCAGTGCTCTTAACCACTGAGACATCTCTCCAGCCTGCCAAATTTTAACCACATGGATTCCATTTCTCTGAGGTGGGACCTAGAAAGCCAACATTTCCCTTGTAGTTAGCAAGCAGCTAAAGGACTCAGATTCTAATTGGGTGTAAATTAGATTTAAAAACTGGAATTTGGGGGCTGGAGAGATGGCTCAGTGGTTAAGGACAGTGCACTGGCCGCTCCTCCAAGGGTCCTGAGTTCAATTCCCAGAAATCACAGGGTGGCTCAAACACACACACACACACACACACACACACACACACACACACACAGAGAGAGAGAGAGAGAGAGAGAGAGAGAGAGAGAGAGAGAGAGAGATCTTTAAAAAACTGGAATCTTTAAACACCTTTGAAAAAACATGAAAATGCTGCCAAACTGCTTGTTACCGTGTCCCCTGTGGGATTCACCAATGCTGAGCCTATGCACATCCTGTTACTGCGTTTGAACCCTGGTGTGTGTCTCCAATAGAAATGAGTGCTTTATTGATAATATCTCCAACATGAAAACAATCTATACGTCCACCCACAGTTGACTGTGGGATAGTTATACCATGCAATAGGAGTATGCTTTTTTTTTTACCAGTGTCTCTTGGTTTTTCTTTTTATATATATTTTTTTTTTATTTTTTGATACTTTATTTACATTTCCAATGTTTCCCCCTTTCTAGGTCTCCTCTTTGGAAACCACCTATCCCCTCCCCCTCCCCCACATCTATGAAGGAATTCCACCTAGTATACATTTTTTTAATGGCTAGAACCAAGAATATAAATGACTTTCACAGATTAATACTGAGTAGAGGGGGAGAATTTCAAATCAAAAGAACACATATGCGATTCCTTTCATTCAAGTTCCAGAAGAGGCAAATTACCCACCCGTAATAAAGGTTGGATTAAGGGGTGCCTTTTTTTTTTTAATGCATTGGGAGTGTTGGGAGAGAGATTCTGAAGCTAAGACAGTTCAGTGGTGGCATTTTATCTGGTCTGGTGTGCTTTTGTTTGCTTTTGTTTCGTGCATCTAATCAAGCCCTTACCATTCAGCTCTAAGCCCAGACTACAATGGTTTTTTTTTTTTTAATTTTATTTTTTCTTTCTTTCTTTTCTTTTTTTTTTTTTTTTTTTTTTTTGATATGTTTTGTTGAGACACCGTTCCTCCCTCTGTGTAGCTCTGGCTGTCCAGGAACTCACTCTGTAGACCACCAGGGTGGCCTGGAACTCACAGAGATCCGTCTGCCTCTGCCTCTCAAGTGCTGGAGTTAAAGGCATATGTTGCCGGGCCCCGCCATGATTTGTACGTTTTAACCATCAGGCAGTTTATATCTTGTTACAAACGTAAGGGAAACAATGAAACAATAACGCATGTTCACTGAATGAGTGAAGGAATGAAAGCAATAGAGGCATCTTCAAAGAAGCGAAGAAAAAGGCGTGGCAGCGTGGTGGCATTCTCCTTTAGAGCGGTGGTCTTAAACCTCTTCGTATGTTAATGACGTCCAAAGGATTGTTACTGTTCTTCCTTCGCTTAATACCACTGCCTTTGCATATTAGTGCCGCTTAAGTAAAGAAAGTTACTAGCAGCAAAAGATGCGACACATACCTTATGGGTCTGAAGTTTAATTCACCGTGAGGACTATATTGAGCCCTTTTAGAACGGCAAAGCTTCGCTAATGTCCTTCTCCGTATGCTTTTTAATCCCTCGATGCTTTATGGGATGCGAATCCAAATTAATTCTTCAGATTCTTGAGGAGAGTGGAGAAGCTGGCACTCGTGCTTACAAACAGCATCAAAAACCGCCCCGCACGTGATTGCCTAAGCCACCCAGAGTGAAGGAGTCCTAATTGCTGGGCGGCCTGGCCAGGGGACGTGCCTCTCCCATCCTTCTCCAGGTGGGGTTGGCTAAGCAGCCACTCACCCAGCCAGCCGGATTGTCAAGAGCTGCCAAGGAACTCCAGTGGGTGACCCATGGCAGCTGCATCCCTGGTATTACAGAAACAGGACCAGGCTCAGGGGACGCAGTTCCCGAGATGTCCGGTAGGGGGCGCTCTGCGCCGCAGCCGGGGGCGAGGGGCGGGGCTGTGCTACCTGAGGCTGAGACCTCTGCACCTGGCCGCGCGGGGGCGCTGCGGAGCTCCCGCCGCCAGTCTTGTTTGGTCCCTGTCCTTTAACCCTCCGCCGTCCCTCGCAGGGGCGACAAGGGGGCGGGGTCCGGCGGCAAGCGTGAAAGGGCGGGCGAGCTAGCGCCCAGGTGAGTTCTTCCAGCGCGGCTGGGCGCCGGGCAGGACAGCACCTGAGCCGGCAGAAGAGGCACAAGAGGAGATGCCGCTGTCGCCACCATCGCAGGGCGACCCCAGGGAGGCCAGCCCGTCCAAGGCCCCCAAGAAACACCCCACCTTCCACATCTGGCGCTCCAAGAAGAAGCAGTCTCCGTCGTCCAGCTGTGGGGTGTTTATCCCACACCCGCCCGGGGCTTTCGGGGAGACCAGGTAAGCGCTGCATGTTCGGATGCCCCTGCTCCGTCACTCAGCCGGTTTTGCAAAGCTCGTCCCGCCCCGAAACTGTGCCACAGGGTCGGGGACCCTCAGCCTGTTCTCCGCTATCTCATGCGAGGGGCCTTAGTTTTGATTTTCTTAGTCTGCACCTGCCGCTGAGAAAAGGAGGGCAGAGAAGGGTTGGGATCAAAATGAATGCCTTGGAGCTCTGAAAATACTTTTCGTGCCTCAATCGTAAAAAACCCCATGTTTGTGGATATTAGTCTCCATTATTCTCACAAGATCCAGTGGAGGAGGAAGTGGAGGGCTAGCTGACTCTATTAAATGGATAGAGAACGGAGGTCCTGGAATAAATGTTCCCCGGAGATAGATGATTTTGTGTTGGTTTTTATTGTAAATGTATAACTTTGTTATCCTATCAGGACTGATGGTTGGTTCCATGGAATCCCAGTCTCCTGTTTATCAAAATGTAACAACACATGACTCTTGGTATTTCATTCAAGAGAAAACAACTTGGTACCGAAGTGACAAAGAGATTTTCTTTCTAGAGCCTTTCTGGATTTTAGGCCAGTCAGGAAACACTTCCTTCTGTCCATCAGAACTATGAGGAACTTTGTACGAACAAAAACTCTGAAAAATAAGTGTACTTGTTAGTCCTTGGACTATTTTTCTAGTCAGGGCATCTTTACAAACATTTCATTATACCTGGGAGAAAGTTCTTGAAGTTTAAAGAGGATGGCCAAACTTCCAGTCAGTGCAGCTTCCACTGTGCCCAGGTCTTAGCACAGCCTTTGTTGTTGTTGTTGTTGTTACTCAGAGTCTCACGTATAGCCCAGACCCGATGCCACCTTCATTCTCATGCCATGGCCTTCCAGTCACTGGGAATACAGGTTGTGTTACATCATAGCTTTCTTCCATATCCTTCATCGTCTCTAGAACATTCTTAATCCCTAGTACACTATAAGTGCTGCATAAGTGGTTGTACTGGCTAGTTTTGTGTGAACTTGACACAAACTGGAGTTATCACAGAGAAAGGAGCTTCAGTTGAGAAAATGCCTCCATGAGATCCAGCTGTAAGGCATTTTCTCAATTAGTGATCAAGGGGGAGGGCCCCTTGTGGGTGGTGCCATCCCTGGGCTGGTAGTCTTGGGGTCTATAAGAAAGCAGGCTGAGCAAGCCAGGGGAAGCAAGCCAGTAAGAAACATTCCTCCATGGCCTCTGCATCAGCTCCTGCTTCCTGACCTGCTTGAGTTCCAGTCCTGACTTCCTCTGCTGATAAACAGCAGCATGGAAGTGTAAGCTGAATAAACCCTTTCCTCCCCAACTTGCATCTTGGTCATGATGTTTGGGAAGGAATAGAAACCCTGACTAAGACAGTGGTTGTTAAGTATCTTACTTAGGAAATAATGTCAAGGAAAAATAGTTGGATACTCAATACAGATACAGTACTTTTCCCTAGTATTTTCTCTCTATTTTTAAATTTAATATTTACTTTTAATGATGTGTGTGTGTGTGTGTGTGTGTGTGTGTGTGTGTGTGTGTGTGTGTACATGTGCATTGCATAGACACCCTAGGACATCAGGTCCTTTGGAGCTGGTGTTACAGGTTGTCCGAAGCTGCCAGATTCAGAGGTTCAGCCTAAAGAATGTGGGTTCTCTACATTCTTAACCACTGAGCAATCTCTTCCCTCTCTGGGGTTTTCAATGTTTGGTTGAGATGTGGAAGTCATTATATCAGAAAACAAAATAAAACCTCTCCCCTCCCCCCCCTCAGGGTTTGTTATCATCTAGTTTCAGGTGTCCAGTGGGCTATCTTGGGGTTGTCTTCCATCTTCTCAGGATAAAGGAGACTACTATGTTACTTGTCTGAAACATGAATTAAAAACTCCCATCATAAAAGCACAGCTATAGAGGCAGACATGGGTAAGTAGGGTAGGATGGGGAAGTGCCTCTTTTCCTAGAAGAGCTGACCGTTGCTAAGATACCTTATGGCTCTAGATTTTCTGCGTCCTGTGAATGAGCATCTGCGGCTTTAGAGTGAACATCCTTAAAGCCAATTCTTGCTTTTCATACATTAGGCTGACTATGGCTGCCTCTCTTCCCGAAATTCACTCATAAAATCTTTTCTACCTTGGCCTTGGCAAGCATGCTAATCCTGTGTTATTTTCATAGAAATGCTTACTGTATAACGGGGTCAAAGCATGGCCAGTCTCACACATTATTACCTTCATCAGAGGCCAGCAGTGTGCACTGAGGGCCATGGTAGCTGTGGCCAGAGCGGCTGCCCTCTGCAGATCTTAGCCGGTACAGTCATTTGTCCATTTTAATTGATGTTCTGTTTTGTAAAGCGTTTACTCAGGGCCTGGATTCTCTGAGTTTGAATTCCTGTGTAAGTGTGACACTTAGTTATGTCATCCTGGCAAGTTATTAATCACTTTGTGTCCTAATATCCTCATTCAGAAAAAGGAATAAAAGATAGTTGTTCAATTAAACAGATGAATGTACCCCAAGTGCCTAGTACACTGACTCTAAGTTTTAAATTTTCTTTTCAATTTCTCTTTCTTGAGAAGAAAACCCAACATTTTATTTTGTTTTAAAGCTGGATGTGGTGGAATGTGCCTTTAATCTCAGAACTTGGAAGGCAGAGGCAGGCAGATCTCTGTAAGGTTGGGGCCAGCCTGGTCTATACAGAGAGTTTCAGGCCAGCCAGGGTTACAGAGTGAGACCCTGATACAAACCAAACCAAACCAGAATTTTTTTTACAGAGAGAGGGGAAAAGAGAGAGAGAGAGATAGATAGATAGAGAGAGAGAGAGAGAGAGAGAGAGAGAGAGAGCGCCACTGGGTCTGGCTTGAACATCTAAAACCTCCAAGCCCACCACACTTCCTTCACAAGACCACACCTACTCCAACAAGGCCACCTCATCTCCAATAACACCACTTCCTGTTAGTCTGTGGGTGCCATTTTCATTCAAACCACCATACTCTGTCAAGGATAGGTGGTTGCAAGGGGGGATGTCGGTGATGAGGTCTGCCATTGTTATTTTAGTAATGCTGCATATTTAATGCACACACTGGTACTTTTAAGTTAAAGTAAAGAACTTCAGAATCCTAGAAAAGCTATAACTATCTCCAACAGTCTTTAAAGTCCTGGAATTATGTGGATTTTTTTTTTCCCAAGATAGGGTTTCTCTGTGTAGCCCTGGCTGTCCTGGAACTCACTCTGTAGACCAGGCTGGCCACAAACTCAGAAATCCACCTGCCTCTGCCTCCCAAGTGCTGGGATTAAAGGCGTGCGCCACCACTGCCTGGCCATGGATTTATTTTTAAAGGCAGGGTCTTACTATGTAACCGTGACTGGCCTAGGACTTGATATGTAGACCAGGCTAACCTAGAACTCAGAGTAGGCTGCCCCAGTTTCAACTCCAGTAAGCATTTACTACCCTCACAGTTGTCAGGCTTCAGCCCTTGTCTGACTTTATAAGGTTTTTCTCCTTGGACCCCCCCCCCCACCCCTGAGGATACAGATGAAGCATCTTCTAACACCCCGACCTGGACGATTGTACACAGCCACACAAACCTTGCCCCAAAGACCCTGGCCACCTCCCCAGTGGCATGAATACCTGCCCACACACATAAACTGAACCAGTTCTCCAAAGCTGTTCCCAGGTGTGTGCGTTCTTTACCTGCATGCTCGCTGCTGACCAAGGCCCTGCGCTGCACCCACCCGACCCAGCCAAACGTCCCTCCCTCCAGCCCAGCCCAGTATGCAACAGGCTGGCTACCCCAAGGGGAAGAAGCAGACACCGAGATCCACCCGCCGGTGCCTTCCCATGTTAGGGTTAAAGGTGTGCATCCATTCCCAGTTTGTGGGTGTTCTTGTCGGTGTACATGAGCAAAGCCCCCCCCCCCCATACATTTAGTAACTTAAAAACATTGATGTACAGGTTCAAACCCCAACAACTAAAAAGAAGAAAGAACGAAGTTAAGCATATCTCCTTAGGAAGCCAAAGCTAACATCAAACGGAGTTGCTTCTGAAGTGAGTTCAGAGGCCAAACTGAGTGTTGATGAGTTTGTCACCGAGCTCTGCCGTCGTCCCTCTGCTCATTCCGGCTCCACACGCCGACTCATAACCTGCTCAGTCCATGTATGTCCTGAGACTTAAGCCCTTTGGGAGAGTCGTAAAAGACCCTCGAGACTTGGCTGCTCGGCTTTTTATTTCTGCTTTGTATTTCTTCCTTTGGAGATAGATGTTGGGACATTGTCCAAGGCCTCAGACCCGCCCCTAGTCAGCCATATCCTTGGTCCTGCTGCTCCAGCTTCTGATCCTAAGTCTGAGGCTGGTGACGGGTGCTCTGTTTATTAGCACGAGTGTATCGATGGGCCAAACATATCAGATGCTGGCAGTAGTTTGTGGTAAAACCACCTACCTTTGTACGAACGTTCCGAAAGCACGCCTATCTTGAAGTTTGAGTTCACCAGAGGGTCATTTGTATTTCAGAAATGTCCAAGTGGAAGAAGAGTGATTTATTTATGGGAAAACCTTTGTCTGACTGGGTTGAAAAGAATACAAAGCCTGAGTTGTGTGCTTTTCTGTTACCCTTGAAAAAGTCTATCAAATAATTGCTCAGTCTCCATCTTACACTGTATTTGTATAAAAGATTTGGAGATCCTGCTTATGAAATCTTAACTTTAGAAACCATCTTCTAGGATTCTTGATGGATGTTTCTATGGTGCAAGCTCACTTTTGTATCATGTGTGTGAGTGTGTGTGTGTATAGGTGTGTGTATATGTGTATGTGTGTATCTGTATGTGTGTATATATACATATATGTGTGGTGTACGTATATGTGTGTATGTATATATATATGTATGTCGTGTGTGCAAGCATGTGTATGTATGTGTATGTGTCTGTGTGTATGTGTATCTGTGTGTTTCTGTGCATATGTGTGTATATATATGTATGTGTATACTCAGGATTGAACCCAAGGCCTCACCATGTTGAGCTGCTTAGCATGGGCTGTTACCCCCAGCCTCTATCTTTTTATTGGAATGATGAGATAAATTGAATTTCCAAAAGACAGTTCTTAGATTCAGCCAACTCAAAGCACTGAGACAAAGAACCAGAGAAATGAAATTAGAAGTGATTCCGCCTTTAAAAAATTCAGCCTAGTAGAGGGTGGGGCGTGTGGACGAAACTGAATAAAGGAGCGTGTGATGCAGTCAGTGCTGAAAGAAGGATTTACCCCGGTACGTCGAGGTCAAAAGGATTATCTTGAGGAAGTGGAAGGTATTTTTTCCTCTGGCTAAATTTTATTCTTATTGAATAATTAATGAGAAATTTTATTTCCCGATATACAAATCATGCAAGGCCCCGCATCTTCTTGGGTTATGATTCTCTTCAATTATGTTGAATCCCAGGCCAGGAGAAAAGCCCAACACACTTTTATTTTCTTGATGGCACTTGGGGTGGCAATGCACACACCCATGGCTGTACAGACAGTGCTTACAACACGCAGGCTCTCCTTCAGCACTTGCTTTACGGTTTGGCACCTAGAGATAAAGCTTACACTTGGAATGTGGCAACCCGGTTATCAAAGCCCTGGCTGAAGGTACAAGTCGAAGTGATGCCCCTACCACAGTCACTGGCTGGAAATGCAGGAGTCTGGGCATTCGAGTGGGTTTATGGATCAAAGAAGGGTGTCCTTCGGAACGCCCAGTTAACTTGGTGTCTTCTTGGTCTCTTAGATGATCCTGGAGTTGTTGTTGAGGGGTCTGACTTTGTCGCTGTTCCTCTTGTTTGCTTTCGTCTCTGTATTTGTTTTAGAGAGAGAAGCTTGTGTTTCCGCCTGGCCCTCAGATCGCTAGTGCTGGGCTGCAGAAATGTGTATCTTGGCTGAGAGTGTAGTATTGGCTCTGGGTTCAGTCGTAAATAACAACAAGAACAATCACCACAAAGACCAGGCTTTGTATTTATGCCACAGTGCCTGTAACACCAACATACATCTTTCCTGTGTTCACTTTAGAAAACAGTAATTCTAACCTTTTACCCAGAGGGCACTGAAGTATTGTTTGTGTTTGTGAGGTACTGGGATTTGAACCCAAGACCTCTCATCCTAGGCAAGCATGGAGCCCCTGGACTATACCATATATATAATTTTTAAAATTACATTTTATTCAATTTGTGTGTGTGCGTGTGTATGTGTGTGTGTGCATGTGTGTGCACGCGCGCGTTTGTGTGTGCGTTTGTATGTGCGTGTGTGCGTGCGCGCGTTTGCGTGTGTGTGTGTGTGTGTGTGTGTGTGCATTGTGCATGTGTGTGTGTGTGTGCGCGCATGCGTGTTTGTGTGTGCGTGTGTAGTTCAGAAGATAAATTTTGAAAATCAACTTCTACTTCCACTATGTGGAATCCAGGGAGCACCACTTGGACCCGACCTATGCAGTTAAGGCAGACCACCCAAAATTCCAATCATAGTAACCCCAACTCCTGCCACCAACAAGTTACAGCCATGTCTGTGTTGTGCTTGTAGCTAATACAGAAAAATGACGTGTGGGAGCTAGAGAGCTGGCTTAGAAGCTAAGAGCTCTGCTGTTCTTGCAGAGGACCCGAGCTTGGTTCCCAGGACACGGAGTGGCTAGCCACTATCTGTAACTCCAGTTCTGGGGTGACGTTCTCTTCCGGCCTCTGAAGGCACTGCAGACACATGCTGCACAGACATACCCACAGGCAAGACATACATATCAAAATAAGTAAATAAATACATCCTTAAAAACTGCTGTATGTATAAATGAATGTGCTGTATCTGAATCCTGAGCTGGAAACCTCTGACCCAGCCTTCAGAAAAAAGTATCAGCAAGAGGCAGACCTGTCTTCTACCCCAGCCTTTCTCTGTGGCAGTAGGGCACAGGCCGAGGAATGCAAGCTCAGAGGTAAGTGGTCCTTTAAATTTACAGGTGGTGCTAGGCTAGGCGGGGTTCTCCCAATTTCTCAAGGACTGCCTTAACACTCAGTGTGGTCAACTGCCCTCACTTTGGATCTCTGCGGGGTCTGATTTACTTCCTGATGCATCTTTGAGACTCATCAGGAAGTACAGCCTCCCCTTTAGGTTGACCCTACAGTTGTCAGATTATAAATTCCCACTCACACCATCTCCTGGGGGCTAGGACTGGCTCTGTGAAGCCCACACCCTGGAGGCACAAGGAAAGTGAAGTCCAGAGAATGTAATCCAGAGAGAGAAAAAACTAGAACCCCGGGTTTTGGTTTTTACTCTCCGTTCGGAGGTCGCTTGGGCTCCCAGCCCATATCCACCCTTGATAGAGCCCAGTCAATCACCTGCCTCCTGGTGACCACGCCCCTGAAAATCTTCTCCTTGCTCACGACTGATAGTAGACTGAGCCTGCTCTATAGACTGGTTATAATCTGAAGGCTTCTGGGGTCTCTGCTAACTAGTCCTTTCCAATAATGAATGAGCTAACAGAATTCACATTCTAAAAAAAACTTTTTACGATCAGATTTTTAAAATTTATTTTTAAATTTATTTTATTAAATTAAATAATTTAATAAATTTAAAGTATGTGTAAATTTATAAGATTTCATTAAATTTATAAAACAATACATGTTATATTTGTTATAAACATTATTAAAATATAATAAATTTATTTTAAATTATGTGACTCTGTGTATTTGTATGCATTAGTGCAATGTCTGTGGATGTCAGAAGAGGGCGTCAGATTTTCCCCACCCCACCCTCACCCCACCCCCACCCCACCCCCACCCCACACCCGGTAGAGTTACAGATGGTTGTGAGCCACTGAGGTCCTCTACAAAGGCAGTGCAAGCTCTTAGTCTCTGGGCATCTTTCAGCATACAAACAGACTGATTTATTCGTTCTTTTGTTTGTTTGTTGGGTGGTTTTTGTTTTTGTTTTTGGAGCAGGGTCTTGCTTTCTGTAGTCTTGGCTGTTGACCTTGAGTTCCTTACGTAAACCGGGCTGGCCTTGAACTCACAGAGATCTGCCTGCCTCTGCCTCCTGAATGTTGGGATTGAAGGCGTGCACAGCCATGCCTGGTCACAAGCAGATTTTTAAGTGATAAATGTCACCTCAGTTATGGCGTCGGCCTGGATTGCATATGCAGGAACCCCTTTTATGGCGCTTGGTGCTGGTGCTGTGGCCCACCACATTTTATTTATCATTTGTCATCTAAACCTTTTCCTAATGCTGGTGGGTTCATAAGTATCCCGTGGATACCCAGGTTGTTTGCTTTTGCATCTGCTATGAGGGAAGGAGTCAACAGGAGCAACAGGAGGTGTCTTCTTTATCTCGTGTGCCCTGTAGGCGCCAGGAGCAGGCCCTCGTCAAGCCTGTGCACTGAGGTTTGCTCAGGCCTCGCCAGCCACTCTTGGCTTTGCTGCATCACCAGTGCTGGCTTGGCTTCCCACTGCTTGGCTTTTGTGACAGTTGTCATGGTCCTTAAAACGAGAAAATGTAATTACTGAAAGCATAAGATACAAAGATACTCTGTTTTAGTATGGTCTAATCAAAACAAATTTTTTTTTTTGGAGCTTACGTAATTATTGATCAGGAGTCTTTCATTGGATCATGTTTGAATGGAAACAAGCTCTGGCATTCCCATACGTGCGCACTCCTGTGTGTGTTGGTAAGCATGTTTAAACAAGCTGGACTAAAAGCTAGATTGGATGGTTTTCAAGATAAAAGCAAAGTATGACCGAGCGCCTGGCGTTCGCTCGCGGTTTAGACTCTCACGGGCTTGCGTGTTACGGTTGTCCTGATCTTACCCCGTAGGAGGCTTCTGGTCCTTTGCCCTAGATGTCCTGGCATTTCTGCACTGTGGAGAGTTAATTGTACCCTTCTCCGTTCCTTCGCTTTTAAGCCTTAAAAAAAAAAATGCCTCAAAGGGATTACCAGTCCCTCATGAATCATAGCTGTTGAAGGGGCAGGCAGAGAACATCCTCAGGGAGCATCTGCTCTGACTTCCCCGCTCACACAGGTCTGCTGGTTGCCTTTCTCCCTGCATAAACATGCGTGGGCCCGGTTCCACCCATTTACAAGGCGTATAGAAGTTAAAGAGGAATACACTCACTCTCTCTCTCTCTCTCTCTCTCTCTCTCTCTCTCTCACACACACACACACACACACAGACATACACACACTCACACACACATATACACACATACACACACTCATACACACACTCACCCACATACACACACATACACACATACTCTTCACACACACATACACACATTCACCCACATACACACCACACACACATACACACATTCACCCACATACACACCACACACACATACACACACTCATACACACATATACACACATACACACACTCTCTCTCTCACACACACACACACATACACACACTCATACACACATATACACACATGCACACACTCACACACATACACACCACATACACACACTCTCTCACATACATACACACCACCCCACCCCCACTCACACATACACACACACACACACACACACACACACACACACACACACCATTTATTTATTTTAAGCAGGGTCTCCCGTAACCCACACTGGCTTCAGACGTACTAGGAAGCTGATCATGAACTCCTGCCTCTGCTGCCTCTCCCTCTCCCAAATGCTGGGGTTTCAGGTGCGTATCATCAACACCGGGCTCCAAATTTCTATCCCCATGACGCTCAATATCTGACCAACAAAGGACAAAAGTGACCATAAGTTAATTTGGACATGTTTTCTAGGAAAATAGACATAACATTGGGGTGATAGAGAAAGAGAATTCTTTTCAGCTAGATAATTCCCCAGTCTCTCCTGTACACTAAACAAGCATAGGAACTTTGGTCAAAAAGAAATAGGCTGGCAGGGTGTAGTGGCGCACGCCTTTAATCCCAGCACTTGAGAGGCAGAGGCAGGCCGATCTTTGAGTTTGAGGCCAGCCTGGTCTACAGAGTGAGTTCTAGTACAGCCAGAGCTACACAGTGAGACCCTATGTCCTAATGAACAAACACACAAAAATGAAAAAGAAATAGGTCAAGGGGCATGCAGAGACACGACCTGTGCAGTGCACCATGTAATGTCTGTAACAGCTGTGCAGAGCAGGCCACCCAGCCTTACAGTGACCTTTGAGAGACCAGATCTGAAAGGGATGACTAGGTACAGCACAATATTTAAGCCCGATTTTTCTGATACCCCAACTCAATATTTTTGCCAAACTGTAAAGAAACTAAATTATCCCATAGAATGAGGTGTTTGCTGGAGGGTGTTTGTGTATGAGACAGTAGCTAGCTAAAGAACAGAACTATGGAGCCAAGCATGGTAGTGTATCCCTGTAATCCCAGCACTTGGCAGGTGGGGTGGAGGCAGGAGAATTAGGAGTTCAAAGTCATCTTTGGCTACATAGAAAGTTGGAGACACAGACTGTATTACATGAATCCGTGTCTCCAAAAAGGGGGGTGGAGAAGAAATCTAGATACCATTTGCTGTCTGTGGTGGGTTGAATAGGAATGGCCCCCATAGACTCGTGTGTTTGAATGCTTGGCCCATAGGGAGTGGCACTATCAGGAGGTGTGGCCTATTGGAGTAGGTTCAGCCTTTTTGGAGGAAGTGTGTCACCATAGGGGTGGACTTTGAGGTCTCACATGCCCAAGCTGTGTCCACTGTGGAACACAGTCTCCTGCTGCCTGCAGATAAAGACATAGAACACTCAGCTCCTCAGCACCGCGTCTGCCTGCATGCTGCCATGTCCTGCCTCCCCCCGCCCCTCATGGCAATAATGAACTAAACCTCTGGAACTGTCAGTCAGCCCTAACTAAATATGTTCCTTTATAAGAGTTGCCGTGGTCATGGTGTCTCTTCACAGCCATGGAAACCCTAAGACACTGTCAGACCTATCCATCTTTTATAAACCTGGAAAGAGAGATTTTCTATTTTGATAGTCTGAACCCTTCTGGTGCCGTTGTAGAAAAGGGGGAACTGCCTTGGGAAATCCTAAGTCATCTTTCTTTTCTGGGCACCCATGACAGGTGATTTGGGGAGAATCGGTGACTCAGGCCCTGCAGTGTTAGCCAGGCTTGTAGTACTTCTGACGCTTCTGCATGTGTAAGGAGTCCACGGGGGTTGGGAGGGGGATGCTGAGGGTTTTCACTCTGCCTAGGACTGCCACATCTTTAAAGAAGCGGGAAACTGCTGACTCCCCAAAGTCCACATTTATAGGAGATACTGTTGATTTGGAAGATGTGGATTCTTTGATAGAAAGTGTTTTCTTTTTCTACTGTATGTGTGAGTCCTAGGGATTGAATTTGGATAATTGGCAGCAATCACCTGTATGTGATGAGCCATTTCGTTGGACCCTCTTGTCTTTCTGTATTTTTTCTTCTTCCTTTCTTTTCCCTTTCTTCTGTCTTCTTGCATTGATCGTCTTCTTCAGTGACTTATGTCTGCGAGTGTGTAATCAGTGTACATCACTCACTGAGCAGACACGGTGAACACTTTCTGTGTGCCCACCCTGGGGTGCTCTGTGGGCTGGTGAACCCCTTTAAGCTCTACAGAAAACAGTAGTCACACTCACTTCTTCCAGAGAAGCAGCCATAATCTACCATGAAAACAAGGGAAAGTCCTCACACTCACCTGTCTGATAAAGGAGAGCGCATGTTTAAACACATCCAAGAGGCCGAAGAATCAGGAACTTGGATGTCAGGAGACAAAGGCTCACACCTCTGAAGAGTTCTCCTTAGGAAAGGAGCTGCAGATGGTGTCAGCGCTGGTGCATATGGGCATGACCAGAAACGCAGCTATTAAGTCTCCCAAGGGACGGCAATTCTATTTATATCAAAGACAGATTGCAGACGTGCACAGGATGTGTTTGTATGTAGAGACATATGCAGGTCGAGATGCTGTCAGACTTCATTCACATTTCCGTGAAGCGCTAGATTACCTGCTTGGCAAGTTAAGCTTGTATTTTTTTTTTTCCTCCTTTTTTATTTTTGATACTTTATATACATTTCCAATGTTTCCCCTTTTCTGAGTCTCCTCTTTGTATACCCCCCATCCCCTCCCCAACCCGCCTCTAGGAGGGAATTCCACCTCCCACCCCCCCA
>CM052720.1:6061164-6076164 GCA_028551405.1 Uromys caudimaculatus
TACCCCTGAGCTGCACCCCCAGAGCTGCACCCCCAGCCCGCTGTACCTCTGAGCTGCAACCCCAGCCCGCTGTACCTCTGAGCTGCAACCCCAGCCCGCTGTACCCCTGAGCTGCGTCTCCAGCCCGCTGCACCTCTGAGCTGCAACCCCAGCCCGCTGTACCCCTGAGCTGCACCCCCAGAGCTGCACCCCCAGCCCGCTGTACCTCTGAGCTGCGTCCCCAGCCCGCTGTACCTCTGAGCTGCATCCCCAGCCCCACATATTACCACTGGGACCTGCTCATCACTTTAACATGTCCAAGGCTAATGCCAATTCTTGTATTTCTTTCATTTTTCCTTAGTACAATGCTTACTATAAAGACACTGACATGTCTATTGAGTCTATAGTTATAAACCTAAGTCATTTCTGTGGCTCTTCCTGTCATTATGACAGTTAAAAAGTTAGAAAAATAGCCAGAAGCTGGTGGTGAAGCAGGGGAAACGGAAACCGCACCTTAGCGGCTTGGCGACCATATTCTTTCCTCGCAGTGCCTGGACACCACATGACGGTTGCCCTTTGAAGCTTAATCTAAAACATGTAAATTCCATCCTTCCTTCTCTTCTCTCTTGAGGGAAGAAAAATATGCTTGATACAAAATAATTCAGGAAACACAGAAATACGCAAAAGAGGTTGAGGTTGAACTCAGTGGTAGAGAGTTTGCCCGACAGATGCAAGGTCCTAGGCTCAGTCCCTAGACCCCAAAGAAAGGAGAAAAAACAGAAATAAGATAGTAATTGGCTTTTTATAGTGAGGTTCCTAAAGATGGCTCCTAGAGATAAATAACAACTGCACGTTTGCACATTTTTAGTATGTGCCCAGCTATGCTGAGATAACACTCACACACGCACACACACACACACACACACACACACACACATCATACGTGTCTTTGTCAATAAATACATGTGTCTGACGAAATCCCTAAGCTGTTTAGTAAGCTTGTGTTGAGGACTTTCAGAACCCTTCCGCTCTTTTGTTGGTATTAATCAATGAATTGCTTACTCGTTTTATTCATAGCTTGTATTAATCAGTAAGTCATGTGTTCATTTAGTCACTATCTACAACCATCTTCCTTTTAAGAATTTCAGGTAAGGTTCCACGTTTGAGAACAACGTCAACACGTTCAGAAGACGGGAATCAGAGAACCCTGTGGCCCAAATAAGGCTAGAAACGCAAAGGGACACTGATGCAGAGCACATCACTGCAAAGCTTATTCCTGTATGTCAGCCCTGTCCCGTCCCTTCCTAAGCCTTCTCTCTCTCCGGCCAAAATCCAAGTGAGCATGCGCACTTTTGAGAAAACCACGTGGGATTAACAGCGCCTGAAGGAAGAAAGGACAGACTCGTGTGTGTCTGTGTCTGTGTGTGTGTGTGTGTGTCTGTGTGAGTGTGAGCATGTGTATGTGAGTGTCCTGTGTGTATGTGTCTCTGTGTTAGTGTGTGACTGTGTGTGTGTTTGAGTGTGAGTGTGTCTGTGTGTCCATATATGTGTGTGTGTGTGTGTGTGTCTGAGTATGAGCATGAGGGGTTGTGTGTTTGAGTGTGAGTGTGTGTGTTTGCGTGCCCTGTGTGTATGTGTGTATATGTGTGTGTGTCTGTGTGTGTGTGTGTGAGTGTATGTGTGTGTCCATATGTATGTGAGTGTATGACTGTGTGTGTGTTTGAGTGTGAGTGTGTGTGTTTGTGTGCCCTGTGTGTGTATGTGTCTGTGTGAGTGTGAGCATGAGGGTGTGTGTGTTTGAGTGTGAATGTGTGTGTTTGTGTGCCCTGTGTGTATGTGTATATGTGTGTCTGTGTGAGTGTGAGTGTGTGTGAGTGTATGTGTGTGTCCATATGTGTGCATGTGACTGTGTGTGTGTTTGAGTGTGAGTATGTGTCTGTGTGTTCTGTGTGTCTGTGTGTGTTCATGTGTGTGTATTTAAGTATGTGTATGTGTGTGTTTGAGTGTGTCTGTGTGTCCGTGTGTGTGTCCATGTGTGTATGTGTGTATATGTGTGTGTGTATTAGACTTGGGGCCAGGGAACATTCTTGGGAGACTTTGCTTGGTGTGCCCAGAGTTTAAAGACATCCATGACAGGATTCCTGCCAGAAATCTGAAAGCCGAAGGACCAAGAAAGGCAGCATCATGGGGAGAGTCTACAGAGGAAACTGCACCAACTAAGGAGAAAGACTTACGCCATCTTCCTCTGTCTCCTCTCCTACTGCAGCTTTGATGGTAGAAAAAGAGAAGCAGCCCTGGGGGCTATCGCTTTTCTATAAACAGACCTTAAAAAAACACCAAACAAGCATTAGTTACGAGGAATTCTGTCATCCATGTTTTATGTGAGAGTAGCTTCCTGAAATCACTTAAATACATCTCAAACGAATGGACATGCGCCTTAGAGAGAACCTCAACGTTATTTAATGTGAGTTGAAATTATGGGGCAGTTGTTGACATTCTGTCAATTTTGACTTTGTATTAATGACAACATGTCTGATTTATATGAAGAAAAGACCACGGTTCCTTCAAATTCCTGCCACTGGAATGCATTTGCTTTGGTATTGTACATAATGAGGTCATCACTGGTAGGTAATGAGGTCATCACTGGTAGGTAATGAGGTCATCACTGGTAGGTAATGAGGTCATCACTGGTAGGTAATGAGGCCATCACTGGCGAAGCTTCCAGCCCTGATGTTACCTCTACGAGAGAGGGAAAAGGTTATACTTTCTATTTCAAAGTCATGATGGTTGGAAAGTACCCATTAAGCAGACTATAGAGTTTTGGTGACTTTTTTGTTTGCTTTGTTTTTTGAGACAGAGTTTCTCTGTGTAGCCCTGACTGTCCTGGAACTTACCATGTAGGCCAGGCTGGCCTCGAACTCATGTCTTTGCCTCCTGAGTGCCAGGATTAAAGGTGTACATCACCTCATCCGGCTTTTGAGAAGTTATTATTTTATGTGTATGACTGCTAGCTTGTGTGTATCCATGTATTGACTATTCCCTTTTTTTTTTTCCCCCATGATTTTTGGTTTGTTGTTTTGGTTTGGTTTGGTTTTTGAGACACTGAGCCCTGAATTTCTAATCCTCCTGCCTCCCCCTCCCATAATTATGGGATTACAGATATGTCTTATTCTTCTACTTTCCCAAACATTTTACTGTGCTCTTCTGATGACTAATATAGGATTTTTGTGGAATTCTTGGTAGTCTTTGAAAGATTTATCATTTTCCATTAAATGTCATGAAGTCTAAAGTAGAAATGGGGGGCAGAGGAGGACATAAAGAGTCTTTCTCTCTCTTTTTTTTTTTCCTTCTCGCTCTGGCCCAAGGATTGATTTATTTATTTATTTATTTATTTATTTAATGTAAGTACTCTGTAGCTGTCTTCAGACACACCAGAAGAGGGCATTAGATCTCATTACAGATGGTTATGAGCCACCATATGGCTGCTGGGATTTGAACTCACGACCTCTGGAAGAGCAGTCGGCACTCTTAACCGATGAGCCATCTAAGGAGTCTTTCTCAGTCATTCCCTGCCTTAGGTTTTGAGACAGGGTCTTTTGCTGAACCAGGAACTTGCTGCTTAGATAGACCGGGTAGCCAGCAAGGCCCAACGACCATCCTGTTTGTGCCTTCGTAGTTCTGGGATTACAGCAGGTCCCACCACTCCGGGCTCTCTAGATGGGTATCAGTATTTGGAACTCAGGTTCTCCAGCTTTTGTGGCAGGTATTTTGCTGACGAAGCCATCTCCCTGGCACCCCAAACAGACATCCTTATTAGGTGAAGGGGTACATGGGAAAGGCAAACAGTAGTTTATTGTCTTAAGAGTTGTCAGGAATGCAACCAAGAGTACGCTGTGTTCTTCCTCTAACAAATGCCAGAATGGAGCCTGGTGCTCGGTATCACAGCTTCTCACGCTCTCCAACTCTGTATGACATCTCTCTCATGCCCTCAGAAAAGCAGTAAGACATTCCGGTGGCTGGAAGGTTAGAGCATGCTCACTTCCAAACCACAGACATGGAACCCAAAGCAGGGTCGTAATTCCACAGCCCCAAAGACATGTCTGGTACAACCAACAGCAAGTTGTTTCTTCGGCAGGATCTGCTCACCGTCATGGGCTCAGGGAAAGGCATGTCATGGTAGAGGGTGGGGACATGCTACCAGAGAATGTTGCCAGGAAGGGACAACCATTCCCACAGCCAGGAGCACCTTGGGCTTCCCAGGTGTAGGAGCCAATAAAGCCCCCTTTCCTCTCTTCTGCTGGAATTTGTATGGATTTGTGTGCTTGCTTCTGACAGAGTCCTGAACTGATGGCTGATGGAAGACGGGGCTTCAGCTTCCGGGCGATGGAAGAAAGGCTGCGCTCTGGCACCTTGGCGAGCTCAGCATTTCAGGGGAAATAAGGACTAATCAGTGGATTGCTAACTCTCCTTTATCACGCACCAACGCCAATGTAAATGAGGACCAACGCCCTAATCACAATGGCGGGATTGTGTTTCTAGCACTGTAGACACCACAGCCGACAACACCATGACTGTATTCTCTAGCAGCAGACAACACTCGCCTCCTACACACAACATAGGGCGAAACAATGGTGGAATCATGGGCATTTGTTTCCTAACAAAGTCAAATTTCAAGACAATAGGACTTGGGTTGAAATTATTTTTTAAAAAAAAAGGAAGAAAAGGAAAATCAAACTCTCCCCTACATCAACTACAGAGAAAAACCTGTATTTTAAATTAGTAATCTTAAATCCTTTAAATCAATAATTAAATTTTATATTAGTAACTAAATAATTAAAATACAATTGTTAATTTAATTAAAACAAATAATATTAACTGTTAATAATTAAATATTAAAATAATTTCATAATTGAAATTGAATTATTGATCTAAATTAAAATATCTTAATTAATAATTAAAATTTAAATTAATAATTTTAAATTTGTAAATGAATAATTATACCCAGAAGTAAGAAAGCATTCTTCAATTTACCTTTTATTTGTGTGCATGCACATACATGCACACATGTGTACACACATGCACACACATGCACATACATGCACATATATGCACACGCATGCACATGCATGCACACATGTGTACACACATGCACACATGCACATACATGCACATATATGCACACACATGCAGACGCATGCACATGCATGCACACACGTGTACACACATGCACACGCATGCACATACATGTACACGCATGCACATACATGTACACGCATGCATACGCATGCACATGCATGCACACACATATACACACATGCACATACATGCACACACATGCACACAGACACATGCACATACATGCACATGCACACACATGCACACACATGCGCACACATGCACATGGAGTTGAGGGCACCTTACTAGAACTAGCTCTCTCCTTCCACCACTTGGGTTCCAGGGATGGAATCCCAGTCTTCGGGCTTGGCAGCAAGCCCCTTTCCATTCTGAGCCATCACTTTGACCCAAGAAAGAGAATTTTAAAGAAGGAATATGGAGAGAAAGGAAAAAGGAAGGAGCTTCAACCATCAGTGCAAACAGTGTGATACCGTGCACCACTCAGGACAGCTGTGCTCAGTAGAGCTGGGTCTTTGGGGCCAGAACCAGAAGGAGTGTGGAGGCTTCTGGCCCTCACGAGGAGGATAAACTAGACTTTCCACATAAAGAGTCTTTAAAAGGCTGCCATAGCTGTGAAACAGGAAAAGAAGTTTTCTAGGTTTTGGGGGTTGTTTTGTTTTTTTGCCCAGGTAGGCCTAGAACTCATGATATACAGCCCAACCCGAGCTGGCTTAAACTTGGAGTGATTTCCCCTGGCTCGGCCTCCTCTATTTTGGGATAATGAATGTGTGCTGCCACCCCAAACTATTTAAAAACAATTTAAACGACGAGATATGAAGCCTTTGTCGATAAGGATGCAGCCATAGATCACCTAAGGGTGCGTTCTGAAAAGTACATTATTATACAGTATGATCACCATTTGACTACTACAGAATGCGTTTACACAAACCTAGATGGCATAGACTACTAACACCTAAGCTACGTGGTATGTAAACATGTGTATATATATTGTATATATATTATATGACTTATATATGCTATAGACATTCCCTCCCCAGGATCACTATAGACAAAAGTACAAGAGACCAAATCAGACACAAAACAATGCAATCAGGAGAAGCAGTAAATGGGAGAGAAATGAAGCTGCTTCAGCTATAATATGGTCATTTTATTAAACTTTTTAAATGAGGAGGCATATGCTCAAAAAGCAGCAAAAATACAGTATATTAAATAACATAAGCAAATAGCACAGTCGTCATCATCATTAGCATATTCAAGTAGCACAGCCGTCGTTATGTTACGATGATTCAGTCAACAACTGTGTGTGCCATGCTGGGAATGGGATCTAGGGTCCTGTGCATGCTCCGCAAGCACCCCGCCATGGAGCCGGCCCAGCCCACGGTCCTGCGCATGCTCCGCAAGCACCCCGCCATGGAGCCGGCCCAGCCCACTATACTTCTGTGTGGCTCACAAGTGCAGCAGGCTTGTGTCCACCAGTGTCACTACACTGTGTGATGCTTCGGGCTATAAGGTCAGTGAGCAGTAGGAAATTCTAGTCCTATTAGAATCTTGTGGGCTACCATCACATATGCGGCCTGCCTTTGACTCTGCACGGGACACGTATTTGGGTCTAAGAAGCTAAAGTATCTAAGTTATTGAGTCTTGATAAAACTGGTGGATAAGCTGCCCCTAGGTGTATGGCCAGAACCTGAGGCACTTTTGGGGTCTCCATGGCAATCAAACCCCAATCCAGGGCACAGCCACATCAGACACACCTCCCCAAGCAACAGTGGGCCACCAGGTGGGGGCAAAGTCCCGGATAAGGTTCTTGGATCCTGGTAATCCTGGATCACAATAATAATGACTGTGTCATTTGCTCATGTTAAAAAAAAAAAAAATCAATATTTAGTGAACATTTCGCTACAGCCCTCAGAGCTAATTCCCTCTGCAAGCTCACCAACTTTGGGTAGGAAGCAAATTTTCAAATGAATGTTATTGCTCTTATTCTAGCAGGCAGATATGTTTTCCTGGTTTGTACACTACTCATTAACCACATTTATCAACAATCTTTCTACCTAGTTCTTAAGATTAAATCAGTCCCTTGGAGTTTGCTATTTTTATGACGAGCGTCCTTCCTTTATTTTCATTCCCACACTGGCAACCACGATGATATTTCGAAACAGAGGTTGGCTGTTCACGCACAACTTCACCTTTATGAAACATCGGGGGCGAGACTGCTGAAGAGGCGATTCATTCACACACCGGGGTTTTCCTTTTTGACGCCCAGGTGGTGGAACGCTGTTAGCCGCAGGTCAGCGGCAGTTCTAGCGCAGGAAGGCCGACATGGTGCACAATGCTCCCATAATCCCAAGTCCTTTCTCATTGTGTGCACAAACCAGCACGACACAACAGGAAGATGAGCAGACTGCTGATACGGAGGGCTGGAATCTGGCCCTTACCAGTCTTCTCCCTTGGCTACTCGCCTCGCAGTGAGCCACCTCCCTGCTTCAGTTTCCAGATATATAAACTAGAGATGACATCAACAAAGCCTCCAAGCCCCGACTTGTAAGTGGTGCTGATTAGCGAGGCTGAAGATGGAGTCTTGGACACCTGGGCCTGAGTCCGCTTCTGATAGGACTCCCACGTCCCCTTCAGCAAGTTGACTTCACTCTCCACACTCGGCACCCTACGGTATGTTACACTGTCTTGGTCAGGTCCCTAGCATCCCCACAGAGTTCTGTTTCCCACCTGTTGTTTAGCTTGTAGTGCTAAGAACAGGACCCAGAGCCCTACTCAGGCCAAGCACATGCTCTCCCAGTGAGCTACACCCATAGCTTTTGCATATTGGCTCTAAGCCACCCATCCAAGGTAGCTCTATACACTTTCTAAAAGGAGGCCTTTGTGTGTGTGTGTGTGTGTGTGTGTGTGCATTTTGCTTCTTTACATGCACCGTGTGTGAAGACGGCATTGGCTCCCCTGGAACTGGAATTACAGATGGCTGTTAGCCACCTGTGGGTGCTGGGAATTGGGCCCAAGTTCTCTGGAAGTGTACACGAAACCACGAAGGATCCAGCCTACTTCTTAAATTCTAGATGTGTGACAGCGAAGAGGTAACACAGCACAAAATAAATAGAAAAGCAATCGTGGGTTCTTTTTTTCTCTCTTAGAAAGCCAGAAAGAAGGGCCCATGCTGAACGCTAACTTATATAATCACAGCATGAAAGCTGAGATTCTGTGTAATCCCACTTCAAACACAGCTACAGTATCTGACCTAGTGATTCACACCAGCTTTCCTGTACACAAAACTACCATAGTGCTGACCTAAAGGTTTTCCCTAGGTGAAGAAACGTTGACAGAAAGTAGTGAGCTGAGTCATTGGGTTTCTTCAGTCATTTTGAAATGCCTCGATTGACCCTGGCTGGCAGCAATCTGGGCGCTTTCGATTTAATATGAATCAATGGCTTCTTCTACTGGTACACAATAAATTGTTTCTCTAAGGGAAATTCTTCCCAGGGAAGATTTCATGATAAGTTGAAGTACCATTCCTAAGTGTAAAAACCAGTAAAAACGAACATGGTATGTACTCACTGATAAGTGGATAGGAGAAACTTTGGAATACCCAAGTTTCACTTTACAGTAACTGCTGGATTGAGAGTGAGGTCCCAGATGGAGGAGTTGGAGAAGGGACTGAAGGAGGTGAGGGAGTCTGCAGCCCCATGGAGGGAGCAACAGTGTCAACTGGCCTGACCCCCCCCCCCCCCAGTCTTCCTGGAGGCTGGACCACCAACCAAAGAATACACATGGAGGGACCCATGGCTCGGACCACATATGTGGCAGAGGAGGGCCTTGTTGGCCATCAAGGGGAGGAGAGGCCCCAGTAAAGGGGAATGTCAAGGTGGGAATATGGGAGTGGGTGGGCGGGTGGGTGGGAGGTGGAATTCCCTCATAGAGGTAGGGGAGGGGGAGGGGATAGGTGGTCTCCAAAGAAGAGACCTAGAAAGGGGGAAACATTGGAAATGTAAATAAAGTATAAAAAAAAAAAAAACACAGTAAAAGCGTGCTTCATCTAGTCTTCAGTTACTTGCTTGGCCGGCTTTTGGAGGTGTGTACGATGTGAAGCCAGGCATGAGTGCTAGCTAGGAGCTGTCTTAAAGCTGTTGGCGTTCTATGTCTTACAGGGGTTGTGTTAGATGGATGCCAAAGGTCTGAAGAAAATATGGCTGGCTTTGCTTAGAGCAAACCAACAAGAGTTCACAGATGTAACACTGAAGTGGTAACAGCTGAGAAGTGGAAGAAGAGAAATGAGAAAAATACAAGGTCAAGATGGATGTGGGTCAGTGGGAGAGCATGGGAAAGTACAGGAGAGCACAGGAGAGCAGAGAGAGCACAGGAGAGCACTGGGAGAGCACCTGCCTCCAACGCTCAAAGCCCCTGGGTTCAGTCCCCAGCACAATCATACCAACAAGGTGGCTTAGAAAAAAAGGTCACCTAGCAGAAGTCACTGAAGTTCAATTACATTGAACTGTAATAGCTCTAATGGATACACACACACCCTGTATCTTTTGCTATCAGTGGTTGAAATGGCTTTGGAATTCACTGGGTGTTCAGTTTGTTGGGTTATTCAAACGACTGCCATGTCTCAGGCCTGAAAACCTTCAAAAGTGAGGAAGGAAGGCAAGAGTCTGATCTCTCTAAGGACTTCAAAGCCTTCCTGAAGGAAGAAAAATGAAAAAGAAGTGTGTGTCATACTCAGTGAGACTCAGTACTTACTGGCAAGCTAAGCTAAGGCCCAGACCACGTACTTACGAGAGACATCGGTATCCCAAAGGTCTCACTGACAGATGCGGCAGCTCAGATTCCCATGAGTACAGCGAAAGGTTAGGACCGGACTCCCTGGAATCCGGCAGGGCGTAGGCGACTATTACACTTAATCTCGGCTAATCCCTCGTTAGAAATGTTTCTAATGAGGAGATCATCGCCCAGTGATCCGGGAGTCAGCAGCAGCCCTCCCGCTGTATTCATGGTGCAGACTTGACAGTAGCCTTTCACTGACCCCAAGCCATCTCAGTCAGGCACAATGTGCCCACTGTGGGACAGTGTTCCCTGATGCCACCCTCTCCTTTATCAGAGACGAGAGGGATAAGACTCAGGCTTATTGAACAACCAAGCAGAAACACTGAACCAAATCAGGTGCATTAAAGGTGCCCAACCCTCGCAGCCCTTAATATTTTCTTTAATGTCTGTATTGTTTGAATCAGTTTCCACAACAGTGATTCCAAACTCTCTTTACATGTAAACCTACGCTCCTTGTTAAAAAAAATATAAAAACAAAAAAACAAAACAAAACAAAACATAACAAAACAAAAACCTTTCAATTATGCAGGAAGGAAAGATTCTGGAGAATGCTCACAGCGCAGTCACTATAATTAATAATGCTGGACTGTGGCCTGACCTGGTGGAACCCTCCTGTAATCTTAGCACTGGAGGGGTGAAGGCAGGAAAGTCAGGAGATCTAGGCTAGCTTTGGCTACAAAGCACGCTCAAGGCCAAGCTCGCGTTCACGAGACCCTGCCTCAGACAGACAGAAAAACAGACAAACTCTATTACCATAGTGATACTTGAGTTTAGTAAGAAAGGTCTTGTTTGTTTGTTTTAGGGACTGAAAGATGAATCCAGAGCCTCACACATGCTAAAGGCTCTACCACTGAGTCATTTTGAGCCCCTGAGAGGCAAGATGTTTCTATGAAGGGGAAACAAAAGAAAGGTAGCCATGTGAATTGATCATTAGCAATCATCTCCCTTCCCGTGTGTGTGTGTGTGTGTGTGTGTGTGTGTGTGTGTGTGTGTGTGTGTGTGTGTGTGTGTGTTGCTCACAAGTGCTAAGAAAAAAGACTCAAGATCAAAGTCACTTGTGCTGGGGGGGGTGGGGGTGGCACATGTCTTTGATCCCAGCACCAAGGAGACAAACGCAGACAGAGCTCTGTGAGTTTGAGGCCAATCTTGTGATCAATAGTGATTTTCAGGACACTCAGACCTATATAGTGAGACCCTGTCTCAAACACACAGCACACACATACACACAGCACACACACACACACAGCACACACACACACACCCCACACACATGCACGTCACTTGTGAAAAATACAGCTCTTAAATACTATGCCCTCACATCACAGCAATCTAGTTCAGATATTTTCACACACACTTTTTGGTAACCAATCAAAAGTGTCAGTGCTCCCACCCTGAAGGCTGCCCTGTGGGCTTCTTTTTCTGCCAGAACAGGGTGAGTTCAGAATCTGCTCAACTGGTCCATAGGCAATCCCATTACACTGGCCTCTTCTCTAGCTGTGTGTGCTCAGGGTGGTATGCCTGAGACTTCAGTGCTGAAGCCCTCAAAACAAACAAAATTCCTGCTGCCAGCACCTTCAGCACTGGCTCACACCCGCCTGTAACTCCAGCTCCAGAGCATCACTGCACTCCTCCAGCACACACGAGTATGCGCATACTCGCACAAACTAGATAGCTTAAGAAAGGTAAACGTGACTTCTTAAAACGTAAGCAGTCTCGCTTACTCTGCTTTCTGCTGCTGTGATAAACGCCACTACCAAAATGTACTGGGGAGGAAAGAGCTTGTTCAGCTTACAAATCTCAGTTCTCACTCTCTCATTACGGGAAAGCCAGAGCAGGAGTCAGAGCAGAGACAACACAGGAACTTCCTTCCTGGCTTACTTCCCATGGCTTCCTCAGCCTGCTTTTTCATACCACCCAGGAACATCTGCCCACAGGTGGCACCACCCACAATGCACCGGGCCCTTCCACATCAATCATCATCAATAATAATAATAATAACAACAATAACAACAACAATAATAATAATCTCCACAGACCAATCTGATGGGGACATTTTTTCAATTGAGACCACCTTTTGCCAGATGACTCCAGCTTGTATGAAGCTGACAAAAACCAAACAGCATAAAACCAGCCAGCACCCCTGCCAAAGTTATAGAATTCTGCTTTGCCAGACACTAATGGAGAGAGAATAATACCACAGTTACTAAACAGTTTTTACGAAGGCCCTGGAGGCTCCCAGTTCTGCACAGGACGATGCCCTTCTTGCTGAGTCCTGGGCTGGCATTAGGCAGCTCATGAGTGCGGTGTCTGGGCCTCACATTGTAATTATTTGATTTTTAAACACAGGAGAATGGCGGCTTCCTTTGCTTCTACCGAGTTTCTGAGTTCATTCAGTATTCCTGCTGAAACAGGGTCAAATTCCACTTGCTAAGAGGCTAATAAATTGTTGAACCTTACACTATAAATAGAGGTAGCATGAGATAGTTTTTGGTAAAGTAAATCTTCCTATTTGGACTTCCCTGTTTAACTTGGGGGTGGGGTGGCCTCAGAACCTCTTGTGTGCTAGGTCTCATCACTGAGCTGTGCCCCTCTTTTTATTTTATTTATTTATGTATTTATTTATGCATTCACTTATGTATTTATTTGTGTATATATTTACTTAGAGACAAGGTCTTGTTCTGTATTCCCTTTTCATCTCATGTTTGCTATATGACTGAGAATGGCCTCAAATTTAACTGTAATCCTCCTGTCTCCATCTCCCAAGAACTAGGCACCAGGCACCCGTATGGTGCACATACAGATATGAAAGCAAAACACATATACACATAAAATACAAATAAATCTTTAAAAAATGTACATTGAAGAATACTTTTTGAACTTAAATAAAGACATAGCTATACGTTGGAATCCTTTGGGCATGTTGCAGAGTTTCAAATTTTCAAAGGTCATCTTCATATTTAAAACACTTTAAAAATGATCTTAAAAGTAACTATTCTAATAGTGGGAACTCTTCTGTTCGCCCTGTCAGGTGTTAACATGGGCAAGTTCTTTGTTCTAAAATGTCCTTTATAAATCGTCATGGAAACGCTGAGCTGCACAGGACGTACGTACTTAAGCAAGCACGTCTGTACTCTCCCACTAATGCTTCGACATCTCAGAAAGACCACTGTAAAATGCTAAAACCGCTTTCTGCTATGTGCATTAACACGCTAGTGTTCTGACCTCCCTACGGCAGGGCACCACAATTAGGAAGTATTTGTCTTTGACAGATTGAACCGGTCACATTTTAAAGTATACGTTTCACTTTTCACTTTTATTTATGTGTGTGTACATGTGCCTGCGTGAACTTATGTGCACCATGTGCCCACAGGTGTGCACATGGGCCAAAGGGCATCACAGCCCATGGAACTGAAGTTACAGGCGCGTGCGAGCCTCCTGATACAGGTGCTGGAACCAAGCCTGAGTTCTCTGCAAGAGCGGCAGGAGCTCTTAACGGATGAACTGTCCTTCCAGCCTCTAAATAAATATTTGTAACTTATCATCAATAAACAAATTACATAGGTCACTTCAATGCATTCTTATGAAACAAATTTAACATACTTGCTTAGAGTATCCTTTACTTTCAAAATTAATCTTATTATTTTGAAAACAACTTTAAAAGTACTTTATTTCTCTTCCGTGTGTGTGTCTGTCTGTCTGTCTGTCTGTCTGTCTGAGTATATATGCTAGTGGTTGAGGAAGCCAGGAGAGAGGGGGTTCAGATCTTTTGGAACTGGAGTTACAGGTGGTTGTAAACTCTTGACATGGGTCCTGGGAGTCACTGGCAGCTGTGAGCACTGGGATAGAACTTGGGTCTTCTGCAAGAACAGCAAGTGCCCTTAACCACTGAGCCATCTCTCCAGACTCACACCATTTCTGTTTTGCCAGATAAGGTGCTAAAAATAGTAGGAAGGAGAAACAAGGAGCGCAGATCTTTCTGGAACCCAAGCTCTCAAGCCACCACTTGGTGGCAATTTCACGATTATCTTGAAGAGGGTAAAAGAAGCTGAGGGGTAAGAAAGAAAAGGAAGGAGAAGTTATGTTAATTCCTTAGTTCTCTGTGCTAAGTGGAAACGGACCTGTCAGAGGAAAAACCAGACATCAGCTGGAGGTCAGCTCAGCGGTTGAGCACTGGGTTCTATTCCCAGCACCAAAACCAACAGAAAACAAAGAAAAACAAGAGAAATAGACACATGGATACTAAATTAACATTTGATGTGTCTCGGGACATCCGTGAGGATAAGATTATTGTACATTTAAGGAGGGAAAACATACTGGCACGTGTGTTTCCTCCGAACTTTCGGAAGTAAATAAGGACAAACGGGAGATGTAAAAGACAAAAGATGCTAGTGATGCTAACAAACCGCATTCAGAAAACTTAGAGCCAGGAGCCTGTGCCAAGTATCACTAAGGCTTGGGGAAGGCTGAAAGAGGAGGATTAGTTGTGAGTTTAAGGCTAGCATGGGCTATACAGTAAATTCTAGGACAGCCTGAGCTACATAAGACCTTACCACAAAAAAAAAAAATATATATATATATATATAATATATATTAATATATATACATACATACATACATACATACATACATACATAAAAAGACTGTTTTTCAGACCAGGATAGTGGTGTATGCTTTTAATTCCAGCGCTCTAGAGGCAGAGGCAGGAGGATCTCTGAGTTTGAGGCCAGCCTGACCTCCATAGACAGTTTCAGGATAGCCAGGGCTACACAGATAGATCTTGTCTGGAAAAACAAAAAATAAAAACCAGGAGTGGTGGGGGGTCGGGATGGGACAAAAACAAAACCCAAAAAACCCTTTTACTGAAAATATCGAACCTTCAGCGAGCTGGTAACAGAATGCCCGACATGATGTAACATAGTCCCTTGACAGAAGAGTGCGCGGCAGTCAGCATCACTGTCCAAAATACAGGTGGCTCGCACGGAAGGAATATTGAACAGATGAAAATCAAAGGAGTGAAATTAGTCTACGGTGCATAGGTTAGGAAGGTGCCAA
>CM052720.1:6078664-6085437 GCA_028551405.1 Uromys caudimaculatus
TGCCTGCCTGTAGATCTGTTCCCCTATCTGGTCTGCCTTGTCTGGTCTCAGTGGGAGAGGATGTGCCCAGTGCTGCAGTGACTTGAGGGGCCAGGGAAGCAGGACATCCCCCTTCTCAGAGGTGAAGGGGAGGGGCAGGAGAGGGGCTGTGGGAGGGAAGGACTGGGAGGAGGGGGGGCTGCCTGATGAAGTGGATAAACAAATAAATTAATGGGAAAAAAAGAAAGGAAGGAAGGAAGGAAGGAAGGAAGGAAGGAAGGAAGGAAGGAAGGAAGGAAGGAAGGAACAAAGAAACAAAGAAACAAAGAAACAAAGAAACAAAGAAAGAAAGCAGGCAGGCAAGCAAGCAGGCAAGCAGGCAGGCTGAGTGAGCCACGGGAACACGCTAGTAACTAGCATCCCTCCATGGTCTCTGCTTCAGTTCCTGACTCCATGTTTTGCTTCATTAAGTTCCTGCCCTGCCTTCTCTCAGTGATGGAGTGTGACCTCAAAGCTTTAAGACAAAATAATCCGTTTGCTTCACAAGTTGTTTTGCTAATTGTTTTTATCATAGCAAGAGAAGGTAAAGTAGGAGGCGATTCTAAATAAAAGTGACACTGTAACCCACCACGAGCAGTGAATGCTCTCCAAACCTTTCCTCAGGAGAGGAGGTGGACTGTGTGGATTTCAACAGCTGCTCCCACTTGGTGACTCCGTGGCAGACAGTGCTCATCTATAGCTAGACATTCAGTAAGAAATGAGCAAGGAATAGTCTCTCTCTCTCTCTCTCTCTCTCTCTCTCTGTCTCACTCGCTCTGTGCGTGTGTGTGTGTGTGTGTGTGTGTGTGTGTGTGTGTGTGTTCGCACCAGCTACACACAGGAATGAGAACCACCCTGACCCGTACTCTTCCGCTAGACACTCATGCATGACTCTGTGGTTCTAAGTGGTATGCGCATGGGCGGGAGACGGAATGACTCTGTGGTTCTAAGTGGGCATGCGCATGGGCGGAGGACGGAAGAGGTTACGTATGCAAAGCAGCAGGAGCAAGCTCTTGCAGAACTTGAATACGGGCTGTGAAATTCGAGGCACTATCCCAAAGAAATCGCTCATGACAGAGCACACAACTTCACACTCCAGCACCATTAGCAGCCTGGCCACACTAGGACTGTGCGTTTTGCTCCATGTTTGCTTTATTTCCTATTGCTTGAAGGAAATAAAGCCCCGCCTTCCAACGTTATTCTCAACACTCAAGGTGGTTTCATTTACTCATCTGCATTCCTGAAAGAATTGATAATTTATACATCTATTTTATCTGATTCTAGGTAATTCTAAATGACTGCTTATGCAGAAGACAAGTGTGGAATATGGCGCCTATAAAAAGTCCAGCCATAATAGACAGAAGTGGATGTTAAAGTCAAGCGAGCTGGTTCTGGTCTCGGCTCTGCTACAGGAGCCTAGGTACACTTGGGGAGTCCCTCAAGGGCATCCACTTTCCAAGTCTCACTTAGAAGTGCTGTGTGGCTCTTGGCTGTCATTACCGTCCTGGGGAATAACTCAAATGCAGATTGGACCTTACTGCATATTTACCAAATGTGGATCTCCAGAAGTCATGTGATTTGGGCACAAAATTAAATGACCTCTTGCTACGCCTTGAAAAACCTATAACACTCTGGGTCCATGACTAGGCGGAGCTGAATCTAAAACTTTCAAAAGAAAGTTGACCAGAGTTAGCCTGCCCACGATTACAATCTGCCTTCCGTGGGCACAGACAAGGATTTCCTGGAAGTCCTGTTTGGGTATAGGTAATTTGCAGTAAGCAGATTGCTTAATAGTAATAAAGGACTCAAGTACAATGACTTGTTAGGTCATATTTATCATCATTAGCAGTGTGTGTGTGTGTGTGTGTGTGTGTGTGTGTCTGTGTATGTGTGTGTGTGTGTGTGTGTGTGCGCGCGTGCGCTAACACGTGGACGCAACCTAAGGCCTCATTCTAGACAAGCGCTCTACCACTGAACTACACTCCAGCTCTATTGTAAATGGGTCTTGTTAAACATACACATTATACATATATTCTTAAGCAGGCCTTGAACTCCTGGGCACAGGCAATCCTCCTGCCTCAGCCTCCCATGCAGTATGCTATTGCACTTGCTTAAAGTATATAAATGATCAAAAGCCTCTATTAGCTTCTGCCCGCTAGTGATAGAGAAAACTTCTATAAATGTTAACTCAATATTGGCACAAATGTTAAGAATCAAACCTGAACTTCTACCACAAGTAAAGCAATCATTGCAACAGGCGACACCTGTTTTTCCTCTTCCGGCACTGAGGCGCCAACAGTCTTGAGCACCCTAACCAAGCACTCACGGTCAGCTGTGCCCCTGGCTCTGAAAGATGATTTTTTAAAAGCAGACCTCACCTGGAATGCAATTCAGTTGCTGCAAAACTATATGATGCCAAATGACGCTGAAGGAATTGTAATTTGACCCTCGTGCCAACCACTCCATTTGACAGTGTGGATGTTTCAAAACCTTCTAGGCGGGACACAGATCGTTGGTCTGATTCTCCCTAGAATCAGGTTCTTTATCTCCTAATAGGCTCTCACAATACACTAGAGAATTTTCTTTACAGACAGCACTTTGGATGCAGTGTTGGCTGAACACTGCAAACAGACCTCAGCAGCTGCTGTCTGTGCCCTGGGGACAACAGACCTCGGGTTGCTCTGACTATCAGGAACCCACCAGCAGAGAACATGCCTGCCATCGTGCCAGAGGAGCAGCCAATGACTAGCAGATCTTGGTATGTGGTTCCCTGGATTCTTCTCCTTCAGGAATGGCATAGCTCTGGGCTCTCCAATACCCTTTCCTCTCTTCAACTGCTTAAGTCCTAACACGAAAAGTCACTGGCACAGTTGACTAATGTCCTTCAATCTCCCCACAACAAGTAGGAATCTTCTAGACCCACAGAGTAGAAAACCTGGAAAGAGAGCACTAAGAGCAGTTAATCTCAACACTGACTCCTTCACAGACGAGGGAAGAGAGCTAGAGAAGAGGGGACAATGGCTTACTTAAAGTGGCACAGCCAGAAATCACTGACTCAGAAACAGAATTGAAACAGTTTTATTTAACAGGTCAGAGCTGAAAACACTCTATTAAATCTGCTAAAGAAAGTGGGATATTCCGTAGGGTAATATATTATATTTAATATATATATATAATATATTATCATATATATAACATATCATTAAATCATGTTATATTATTGTGTGCCTGTGTGTGTGGTGTGTTTAGGAATGCATGCTCTCATTTGTGGGAGCACGTGTGTGCATCCTGGTGCACAAGCACACGTATGCATGAACTTGTGGAGGCTCAAGGTTGATTGGAACCCTCCTCCATTGCTCTCCACCTTCAGTAGTGAAGTAGGCATCTTGCTGAACCCAGAGATTGGCATTTGGCCAGTCTGGATAGCCGCTTGCTCCAGAGATCCACTGCCTGCACTTCCCTTTGCACTGAGCTCACAAGTGAGCCACCACCCCCATGTGGCTTTTCCACCACATTCCCACGTGGCTTTTTTGTGGACTCTGGAGACCTCAAGTTCATTCAGTCTTCACCCTCACTGGTGAGCCATGTCCCCTGCCTTCTTTCCTGTGCAGGCTACCACCAAACTCCAGACTCTTCCTGCCTCAGCTGGGAGTAGCCATGAGTACAGATTCAGGCTACTGAACCTGGCTCTACTCTTTTATTTCTGACTCTTTGCCATCGGCAAGATCTTACAGGCTTCACATCCATGCGTGCGTGCTCGTATGTGAACTTTGATATGTAATCCTGAGGGTTTTGTTTTTATCAGTACCGAGATTTAATGCTAGGCCCTCACACGGGCTATGCTGGCACTCTACCCTGAGCTTTTACGAGTCCTTTTTCTTTGTCTTTTGATGCAGACTCTCACAAATTTGCTGAGAGCGGCCTTGAACTTGGTCTGCAGCCCAGATAGGCTTTGAGTTTCCAATCCTCCTGCCTCGGCCTCTTTAGTAGCTGAGATCACAGATATATGCCCCCAAACCTGGGTGAATCCAGAGGATTTTACGAATATTTAAGACATTATTTTAAAAGACAGAATTTTTTTTTTCTTATAACCAATGAAGGATTTAAAGAAGCGAAGCAAATTTCAAGGCTTCAGATCTCTGGTCTAATTGTTTCCTTAAATTATTACTAGTCATCTGTACACAGGTAAACTAGTGTAAATTCTAGTCAGAACAGATGTCACCTGCTCATGCTCCCACCCGCACTAACCATTAAGCCATTAACTCATTAACTCATACGATGGCTGCTGCACTGCCCTCGACCCACCTCTGAGCTCAGACACCCGTGGGGAGCTTAGGTTCCAGCCACTCTGGGTTTCTCCTTCTCACCAAGCCCTGATGTTTGACCTTCAGAATCCTTTAGGAAGCTGGCGTGGCGCTGCATTCTCTACTCCTAGCATTTGGCAAAGCAATCAGGAGTTCAGGATCATTTTCAGCCATAGAAAGACTTTGAGGCCAAGCGGGGCTATGTGACTCCTGTCTCCAAAACCAAGTGAAAAACCGGAATCCCTTGGGAATTTGAATGGTGGCCATTTCAAACCACAGGTCCCTCAATCTCCCAACAGCAAGCTGGAAAGGTAGAGCGGAAGAGCTACAAAGTGATAGCCAAGAATCTTTCAGCTGTCCACCGGCCCATCTTGGACAGGTAAGAACACAGCTCCTGAGGCATGGCGTGAATGACCTGCAGTGACACAGCTGGAAACACTAATCCAGAAAGAGAAAGGAATTAGGGAGATTTGCAATTGTCACTGTCCTGGCTGGTTTTGTGTCAACTTGACACAAGCTGGAGTTATCACAGAGAAAGGAGCTTCAGGTGAGGAAATGCCTCCATGAGACCCAGCTGTAAGGCATTTTCTCAATTAGTGATCAAGGGGGGAGGGCCCCTTGTGGGTGGTGCCATCCCTGGGCTGGTAGTCTTGGGTTCTATAAGAAAGCCAGCCGAGCAAACCAGGGGAAGCAAGCCAGTAAGAAACATCCCTCCATGGCCTCTGCATCAGCTCCTGCTTCCTGACCTGCTTGAGTTCCAGTCCTGACTTCCTCTGCTGATAAACAGCAGCATGGAAGTGTAAGCTCAATAAACCCTTTCCTCCCCAACTTGCATCTTGGTCATGATGTTTGTGCAGGAATACAAACCCTGACTAAGACAGTCACTATTTAAAATTTTTCTATTCACTTTTCTACTTGAGTTAAGGTATTGCTATGTAATCCAGAGGGGACTGAAACTTACTGTGTAACTAGGCTGGCCTTGAACCTGCCATTCACTTGCAGTCTCCCAAGGGCTTGGATTCCAGGTGTATGCCAGCAAGCCTAGAGCTGCTATTTGAATTTGCTAAATGTGTGTTCAATGGTATCAGATTTTACTGAAGAAAAGTCTGAAAGTTGGTGTGAGGATGTTATCGGGGTTATAAATTGTCATGTGCTGGTTGACCACACTAAGAAATGACTCTGGAAGTGGGCTCAGTCATCACCACTCCAGACCCAGGAATATTTATACCGTGTCATCCAAAACCCCTTGCTGAGTCAGACTGAGTCCTGGCTCTGTAGGAAGGCAACAAGAAGAACAGCCAACCGTCTAAGAGTAAAAGTATTGTGCTCCTGGGAAGGTGAACCATTTCCAACAGAGGCCTCTGTTGTTTGTCCCGTGATACAAGAGCGTCTACAGTGGGGCTGGGGAGACAGCTCAGGGGCTAAAAGCACTTGCTACTGTCAGGGGACCAGAGTTTGGCTCCTAGTAACCATGTTAGGTGGCTCATAACCACTTGTTGCTCCAGCCCCAGGGGACCGGACACCTCTTCTGGCCTTCATGGGCACCTGCACGCACACATGCGCGCGCACGCACACACACACACACACACACACACACACACACACACACACACACACACACACACACGCACTCTGTCTCTGTCAGCCTTCTCTCAGTTTCTCTGTCTCCTCCCTGTCCTGCCCCCCACCCCCGCTTATGAGTAAAGATAACCAAAACTAACAATGCCTATGCTCTGCCGGGAACTCTTAGCGGGGAACTTCTGCGTGCCTGCTGCAGCAGGGCTTCCCCGGTCCTGTCTGCAGGGAGATTACGAGCCTAATGTAATGATGTTATCTGTCTGCGGCTTCCTGCTTGTTCTTTGCCTGGAACCCTCACCTGTAGGAGTTCTCTGCTCCACCCTAGAGTCCTGGTCCAGCCAGCTGCCTCAACGGGGCTCCAACGGGGCTTCCCCAATCAGTTTCAGGGAATGTTTGTAGCTTCCTGAGTTGATAATGTTGCCATTTGTGTGCTTTCTCCCTTGGCTGTTCCAGTCCTGTCTGTGATCTGTCCACCTGGTTTGATGATGTCCTGCTATCTGCTGTTTCTTTCTGGCTGACACTCTATTCATTCTTTTGTTTTTGCTCAACCTGAAAGCCTGGCGACTGTAGGTCGGTCTCCACACTGTACAGAGCATGGAGCTTAGGGTTTCATGTTTGTAATCCTAATATCTGGGAGGCTAAGACAGAAGGGTTGCAAGCTCAAGGCAAGACTACACTGCATAGCAAGGCCCTGGCTCATAAAGGGAAACTAAACCAACCCCCCCGAAATGCATATTAAGACTCAAACATAGAAGTTCTGGTCAGAAGGAGAGCTGGTAGAGCAACAGCTTTGGGGGCGTTGTTTCACTGAAGCCCTCTAAGTCAGGGCAGGGTCAAACTCTAGACATGGAAATGTCTAGACACAGTGTTTCT
>CM052720.1:6085937-6145306 GCA_028551405.1 Uromys caudimaculatus
CCCTCCCCCCCCCCGCCTTCCCTCCCCCCCCCCCCGCCTTCCCTCCCCCCCCTTCCCATCTTCTATCCTTTCCTGTGTTGGAGATCTAACCCAGAGCCTGTGCTTGCAAGGCTCTGCCTCCAGCCTGACTTTCCTTTTTAATGACTTTTTGATTTTCAATCTCTTGCAAATGACTTTAAAGAAATGTAGACCGGCTAAATACACATTCAGGCATCAGTATAGGTGGTTCGCAGAAGCACTAAGGTCCAATGGGCTTTTACAACATTAAATATTTTCACTTTCTTGTCTCTCCATATATATATAGTCTTAGCTGGGGTTTTACTGCTGTGAACAGACACCATGACCAAGGCAACTCTTATAAGGACAACATTTAATTGGGGCTGGCTTACAGGTTCAGAGGTTCAGTCCATTATCATCAAGGTAGAAACATGGCAGCGTCCAGGCAGGCATGGTGCAGGCTGAGCTGAGAGTTCTACATCTTCATCTAGGAGAAGACTCACTCTTCCACACTGGGTGGAGCTTCAAAGCCGATCCCCGTAGTGACACACCCACTCCAACAAGGCCACACCCACTCCAACAAGGCCACACCTCCAAATAGTGCCACTCCCTGGGCCAAGCATATTCAAACCACCACAAATATATTATAATGTTTATATGTTGAAATTTAAGAAAACCCAACTTACACCTTTTAGCCAGGCATTGGTGGCTCACCCCAAAGATCCCAGCCGAGGCAAGAAGTTCCCTTTGAGTTGGAGGCCAACCTGGACTACCTCGGACGTTCAGGCCAGTGAGCTTCATAGTTATAACCTTCTTACAAAACAAACAAACAAAACCCACACCAAAGTCTAAGGAATGAGGTCAAGGATTACTTACATTGCAGAGAAGGCTCCACTTTGCAAAGCTGACTAAGTTCCATTAGCCAGCAAACCAGAAGCATGCTTTGATTTCTCAAACTGCATGCCCCAACAATTTTTTTTAGGAACACACAGTGCAAAACAAAACTATATGTGTTTCCCACTTGCACCTTCTTTGAGGAAGAATCAACGAGCCTCTGCTGAGCCTCCAAATGAGATTATAAAAATCATTAATATTATTTATTTTTCCATTTTTATTTACCTCTATTATTCTTCTCATCACCATCATCGTGTGTGTGTGTGTGTGTGTGTGTGTGTGTGTGTGTGTGTGTAGGATAAGTCTGCATGTGGGTGAGGGCACATGTGTGCCGCAGTGCATGTGTGGGGGTCAGAGGTCAACTTTCAAGAGGTTTCCTTTCACCATAGATTCTGAGGATCAAACTCAGGTGGTCAAGTTTGCATTGGCTATATATTTCAATAAAACCCTAAGGATGACCTGGGGCTCTTATAATCATTTCCTCATCTTCACCCCCACCTGTTTCCCTCACACATGGCTTAGGTGACGCTCTGAAGATAGAGGCTCTCGTGGGAACTGAGACCCACCTCCTCTTCTGGCACCGTCAGCATGGATGCTGCTGGGCCCTACACATTTGTCTACCTCAGCACCAGAACTCTAGCCTCTCTGTTTGCTCCTTGTCCTCGGGGGTTTAACTTTATACTTCCGGCTCAGTCCCAAAGTCCTTCTACTGTGTCCTCTAGCTCTTGGGGGGCACCATCATGAGCACACCCAAACATTCTGCAGTGCTGACTTTCTCTGAGCTAACCTTGGCTCTTCTCCCAGGACGGTGCCTTTCCTATCTCCATCACCCATGCCAGCCTTTGACTCTCCTTGTGTCACCTCCACAGAGAAGATGTTTTCCTGGCTCCTTATGCTTTCCCGCCCGCTGCCCTCCCACCTCCTGCACAGAGCCTTGGACACACACCTCCTGCTGTACACCCCAGCCTTCCCGGCTTGCTCCCTCCTGGGTGAAGGTCTCAATCCTCACAGTCCCTCTCTTTCCAACACTAGCCCAGGCATGCCCTTGGCAGTTCTGCATCCTTGCTGACAGCTCCTTCTGCATGTTGGCTTCTCTCTGCTGTCCCCCTTTGCACTTCCACCATGTCGATAGCTATTCTCCAGACCTTGTCATTATCGATCATTTCATCATCTCCAAAACCCACAGTTGGGTTTCCGTTGCTGTGAACAGACACCATGACCAAGGCAACTCCTATAAAGGACAACATTTCATTGGGGCTGGCTTACAGGTTCAGAGGTTCAGTCCATTATCATCAAGGCAGGAGCATGGCAGCATCCAAGCAACCATGGTGCTAGAGGAGCTGAGAGTTCTACATCTTGTTCCAAAGGCAAACTGGAGAAGACTGGTTCACAGTCAGCTAGGAGGAGAGTCTCAAAGCCCACCCCCACAGTGAGACACTTACTCCAATAAGGCCACATCTATTTCCAACAAGGCCACACCTCCCTGGGTCAAGCATATTCAAACCACCACACCCTTGAACTGTGCTTTTTCTGTTGTTTTGACTGAGTCCATTATAGGACTCAGTGTCTGTTTCTTCATACACAGCTTCAGCTTCCTTGCCCAGTGCTTTATGGTCATCCGAGAGATGCACGATGCTGACCAGCGAACCTCTAGCTGGAGGTGACTGGGGATACATTCACAACCATGCTGGCTGGTTTCAGTCTGAGTTTCTGAGCACAGTGCCCAATGGGACTGAGGACAGATCTAAACCTCCTGATGTCTGTCCCTTCAGTTCTCCGTTTCCCTGTGCCGTTATTTCTTCTCAGCCTTTTAAACCTCACACTCCATTACATTATAATTTTACTTCTTACTCTCAGGAAACAGAGTCAGTCCCATATGAATCCCGCACCCTTCTGCCACCAACGTACCTTCATTCATATCCCTTTCCCCAACTCTGTTACCAGAGATGCTCCTGTTCAAAGCCAGACCTCCGTACTGTGTTCTTGGCTCCATAGTCTCTGTTGCTTAAGGATTTCTTTAGCCTCCTGTACTGGCTAGTTTTGCATGTCAACTTGACACAAGCTGGAGTTATCACAGAGAAAGGAGTTTCAGGTGAGAAAATGCCTCCATGAGATCCAGCTGTAAGGCATTTTCTCAATTAGTGATCAAGGCGGGAGGGCCCCTTGTGAATGGTACCATCTGTGGGATGGTAGTCTTGGGCTCTATAAGAAAGCCAGCTGAGCAAGCCAGGAGAAGCAAGCAAGCCAGTAAGGGACATCCTTCCATGGCCTCTGCATCAGCTCCTGCTTCTTAACCTGCTTGAGTTCCAGTCCTGACTTCCTTTGGTGATGAACAGCCGTGTGGAAGTGTAGACTGAATAAACCCTTTCCTCCCCAACTTGCTTCTTGGTCATGATGTGTGTGCAGGAATAGAAACCCTGACTGACACATGTCCCTAATACCTCCCATTCCCACGTCACTATCTGTCTGCCCCCGTGGCATCATTCCTGTCCCTCTGCTGTCTTTTGCAGACACTCTTTCTAGACCCAATGTCTCATTCCCCTGACCCTCTTACAGAAAACCTAGACAAAAGGGTTGCCATACTGGTGTCTCCTTCACCCTTTAAATCCTGTCTCCATCCCACTCCTCCAAAACGCTTTCTGTGAGACTCCTGAGGTCACCAACGGGTGTGGCAGTTTTTTAGCCCGGGCTCTATACAAACCAGGACAGCTCAGGTGTCTCTGCTTAAGCACAGCCTGCCCCTGGGAAAGCAGAGAAGAATGCCGCTGGCTCCCAAGAGGAAGAGGCTGAGCAAGCCTGCCAACCAGGACAGTTACTATCTTGAAGGAGGCAGAGTGAAGAGAGGGGTCCAGAGTCCCCTCCATGAGTTCTTTTCCATGGGCTAAGGAAACAAAGGGGGTCGACATTTATTCCAGGCTATGATGTTCATGTCCTGAGCTCCTTGTAAAGTTTCCACACCCTTTTAACATGGTTCCCAGCCCCTTCCGTGGTGTTCTGCAAGGCAGCTGCCCTGGTTTTTCTCCTGTCTCCGTGAAATCTCCTTTCACAGCTTGCTGGCTATTCTTCTAAACTCTCAAATGTCGGGGCCTCGGGCGCGGCTGGCTCCATCTTCTCTTTCCCTTTCTTTCTAGGTGAGCTAGCTGGCCGCGCAGCCTTATGTGACTTCCACATTTGTGTTTCCAATACCAGCATTCCTCCTGCCTCCCAGAATGTCCTATAGGCTTTTTTCTCTCCCTTCCTATCTCCCTCCACACTTTTTTCCTGCCTTTTTTTTTTTTTTTTTTTTTTTTTGAGACAGGTTTCTTAGTCACTGTTCTATGACTGTGAAGGGACACCATGACCAAGGCGACTTATAAAAGAAAGCATTTATTTAGCAGCTGGCTTACAGATTCAGAGGGTAAGCCCATGACCATAGTGGCCGGGATGGTGGCAGGCAGGCGGGTAGGCGTGGCATCTGATCACCTAGCTGAGAGCTCATATATGATCACCTAGTTGCAGGGAATTGGGGGGAGGGGAGAGAGAGGGGATCGGGAGTGAGAGAGACAGACAGAGACAGAGACAGACAAAGAGACTGCACCTACTGACACATCTCCTAAGCCTTCCAAACAGTTCATCGTCAACAAGTATATGATCCTGTGGGTGCATTCTCACTGAAATCACCACAGTGTTTCCCTCTGTAGCTCTGGCTGGCCTAGAACTTCTCAAGTGCTGGGATTAAAGATACATACCAGCATGTCTGACATGCCTACACCCTTTTCTTGGGTCCTTCGACTGGTTTCGAACTCACTGTGTAGCCAAAGACGACTTTGAACGCCAATTCCCCTTCCTTCACCTCCCAAGTACTGAAATTACATAGGTATGTGTTACCACACAGGGTTTCTTGTCTTTTTACCATAGCATGTCCAAAACCCCGCTTCTGACTTTCCCCAATATTCTCCCCCCGCCCCCACCCCTGTGTTCTCCATCTTGGTAAATCTGAATAACGTGATGACTCAGGAAGAGTTTTATAATTGCCATGGACACCATTCCACTTGGAGGTGTGTCTAGGACCTGGAGGCGTAGCTCAGTGGGCCCGGGGCGTGGCTCAGTCCCCAGCTCCACTCCCTCCATCCTGCAGTCTGCAGACCTCGAGTCTATCCTCTGTCTGCATCTCCTTGCTGCCAAGCTAACCCATCCTGTGGTCTCTAGGTTGTACTCTTCCCATGTCCTGCTAGTTTGCCCCCCACTTTTCACCCATGCTACTCATGATTTGTTCTCTAAATATATACCAAAGGTATATCTAGTGTACGTTTCATTTGGGGGCTGTGGGAATGTGTTTGAGAGAAAAGCCACCCTCTATAACTAAGGCCTGCTTGGAACTCACTGTGTGGCCTCGGTTGGCCCTGAACTCATGCCTCAACCTCCTAATGCTGGGATTACAGACATAAATCACCATGCCGAGCTTCGTTTACACTCTAGAAGGGTGCTGTTATACTGTCATCACATTTCTAGGTGAAGACTCTTAACAGCAGAGAGATCACCTCACCCAGATACCATCAGACGCAGCAGAGACCTGTTCTATGCAAAGTGCCCTGACACCAAATTACATTCCCATTTTAAGGACAATTGGAAATGTCTGTTATAAAGCAAGGGTATCAGTCCTCTGGTCCGTTGCACTCCAGTGATGTAAAGCATCATTTTGAATTCTAGAAAAGTCTGGCAAGTTTGAGAGGGCTTGAAGGATATCAGCCAGGTGATCTGAGAGCTAACAGCTTCTCTGGCTCTTTTTTTTTTTTTTTTGCCAAAGGTGGTGGTTTGAATAGATTTGGCCCCCATAAATTTATGTTTGAATGCTTGGCCATAGGGAGTGGCACTATTAGGAGGTGTGGCCTTATTGGAGTGGGTGTGGCCTTGTTGGAGGAAGTGTGTCACTGTGTAGGCGGGCTCTATGCTCCAGTTCCTCCCAGGGTGAAATCGGAGCCTCCTCTCAGCTGCCTGCAGAAGTCAGTCCCCTTCTGCTGCCTGTGGATGAAGATGTAGAACTCCTGGCTCCTCCAGGGCCATGTCTGCCGGCATGCTGCCATGTTTCCTGCCATGGTGATAATGGACTGAGCCTCTGAAACTGTAAGCCAGCCTTAATTAAATGTTTTCTTTTATAAGAGTTGCCTGGGTCATGGTGTCCCTTCACAGCAATGAAACCCTAAGACACCAAATGAATGGGTATTCTTTCCCTTTTCTGTGAGTGTAGGACGCTCGATGAGGTTCTAAAAACAAGCTGAGCTGGCTGTGAGCCTGGTTGTAGAACGGCTTCTCTTTGTGGAGATTTTTTACAGTGTTTTAGACTTAGGGGAATAGAAAAGCTCATTTATAAGCCTGCTGGGGGTGGTGACCCAGAAACCTCACTCTTCGACAACAAGTGTGTCTCTTACATTTTCTTCTATTTCCCGTTTCTGTGTGGGTCATATCACCACTTGCAGCCTGACAATCAGATTATGTTCTCTTTGAAAACTGAAAAGATGGCGCATGCTCTGGGTGGAGGGAGCTTTAGGGGAAGGAAACAGTGAGACAGGTGTTGCTGGCAACAAGGAGGCTCCAGCGCTGCTCCAGAGGAGACATTGTAACCTCACCTTGGGCCTCTTTGGGGAACACAAGAGAAACTAACAAAAGGACAAACCTCTAAACTGTATGCAGAGACTTTGCCCTTGTCTCCTGAGGTGGTTTCATATGCGGGTGCCATCAGTGAAACACAACAGGAAGCTGAATTGCATATAGATTCCTGGGACCAAAACTGGCTTTCCCCATTAGCTGTTATTACAAGGCACACTCCTCTCTAAAAAGAAAGAAAGTAACTAAATAACCGACCTGTCCTGTGCTACAGATCTCAGTTTTATAACTTCCAGTGTACCCACAAGCAAATAAATCCCTTGATCTCTTGGATCACTGTAAAAAATACTTGATCTTTTCCCTCACCTGTTAAACACTGCCAGTGATAACAACAGTCCTGTGGGTCCCTTGTAGGGGTTACACACGGTCATAAAGCATGGAGACCAGGAAAGTGGTCCGTAAACTATAATCGCCAAGGTACTGAGTACAAGCTTGGGGGTTCCTTCTCTGTCCTTTCCTGGTGCCTTCCGTATTCATTTACTATTGTGAGATCAATTAGGATAGATATTTTCAAATCCTCCCTAGGGATTTTTTTTTTTTTTTTTTTAAGAAATAACCATATGTGGGGTAAAGAGCTGGGTTATCAGTTAATAATATGTACAGCTCTTCCAGAGGACCTGACTTAATTCCCAGCACTCATGTTGGGTAGCTTATAACCACCTGTAACTCCAGCTCCAGAGCATCCAACATCTTTCTCTTCTGATGTCCTCGGGCATCTCTATTCATCTGCATACCACACACACACACACACACACACACACCAAAATAAGTACTCTTGAACACAGGAATGGGAAGAAAGGAGGAAATCAATGGGGAAGGAGAAAAAATTATGGAGATAAAAGCCTATTGCTCAATAGTGAAAATATGCACAAGCAAAACTAGATGAATGCATTAAAATGAATAACAAAACCACGAACACTTAAGAATTAAAATGCAATAAAATTAAGGTTTCTTGAAAGGGGGCTGGGCATGGTGGCACACACCTTTAGGCGCAGCACGTGGGAGACAGAGGCAGGTGGATCCTTTTGAGTCAGAGGCCAGCCTGATCTACAAAGTGAGATGTGGGCTGGGCTGGGCTGGAGAGGTTAAGAGATCTTGCTGCCCTTGTAGAGGACTCGGGTTCAGTTAGAAGTACTCATGTCAGGCCGTTCACAACCACCTATAGCTCACGGCATCTGATGCCCTTTCCTGGCCTCCTTGGGTACCTTCACACCATGAGCATTTACATGGACACGCAGACAGACAGACAGACAGACAGATAGACAGACACACAGAGAAGCATACTCCTATAAATAAAATAATAACAATATTAATCTTAAAAAACAAGGTGAGATGTTGAAGTAACATCTTTCTAAACCCTGAGCATGAACTAATGGGCTCTTCTCTTACCTGTGGTTTACGTAGTTGCTAAGTCTGTGCTGGATACATGTCTCATGTGGAACAGAGCTGTCTGCACCTTGGTGGATTTTCTCCTTTGTATATCGGGTACTCCTACTGGCCACACAGTCTGTGGGCTAGGCATGCTCTCTTACTAAAATCCTCCAATCTATACTCCTGTGGTGGCTGATTTTGCAGCTAGAGGGGTGTTTGTCTCCCCAGCTTGCTGAGAGTGTGGGACGTGACCGTAACACTGAAGTCAGTACAGGCAGAGGACCTGACTTTGTACTGTTGGGCTTCCTAAGCATTGGTCACTCTGACGGAGGAGTTCATCTGTGGGTATTAAGTATGCCTGGATCTAGTGAATCCTCGGACTGTATTGCAGTCATTGACAGACAGATGGCCTAGAGTTTGTTGCATCTGGTAACCTCAGAGCTATGACACTCCAGGGTATCTTTCGCTCTGCATGTCCCTATCAGAGTCCAGCCTCTTGATGCCTGCAGTCCTTGGTGTGTCAGTATCTGGCCCTCCTGCAGGTCTCCACAACTGCCTCTCTGGGATTTCCCTTACCCAAGAGATTACAGCCCACACTGAGGCTCGTTGGCCCATGGCTGCTCCCTGATCTCAGGCCCACAGGGCAGCTCAGTTATAGTTGTTTGGTTGTGTTGTTTTGTTTTTGAAACATGGTTTCTCTAAGTAGCCCTGGGTTTCAGTATGCAGACAAGGCTGGCCTTGAACTCACAGAGATCTCTCTGCCTCTGTCTCAGGAATGCTGATATTAAAGGTGTGTATCCCATGTCTGCTTCAGCTCAGTTTTTGACAGTAGACCTTCTCTGAAGATGGATTTTGGCCACGCCCTCCTCTGGTGCTCTCTTAGTCATATAGTGAGCCAAGATGAGATTTCTCACCTCTGCTGACCTGCCCCCCGGAGAGCTCACTGTCTCACCAAACTCACAGCCAGCTTTGAGACCTCGGGCTATGCATCTTTCACCTTGCTTACCTTCCAGAAGTATCATCCGCTGCCCCCATCCACATCAGGAGCCACATGGCTGGGGTGGTGACAGAGTCTCTCTCCAGGACTTCCCGTTTCTTTCTGGGTTTCCAAAGTGCTCCCTCTCTCTGGAATAGAGCCCACTTTTTCCTGTTCTGACTCTCCTTCGCTAGCTTACAGAAGCAAAGACTAGAACACTGTGTTACCCAGAAGTTCGGGCTTTTCTATGCCCACCCCAGTTCCTGAATAATGACAGAGGGGCTTAGATTTATTAATAAATGCCTAGACCTTATGCTAGCCTTGTTTCCCATGAGCTTGTAACTCAATTTTTCCATTTATACTATTCTATGCCGGCCACTTGACTAGTTAGTTACACCTCCTCGGTTTCATGCATCCAACTTCCTGGGTCTGGATGACAAATCTCCCGCACCCTTTCCTCTCCCAGAGTTCTCTCTGTGCCCAGAAATCCCACCTTACTATTTTGCCTTTTGCTATAGGCCTTCGGCTTTTCATTTTAACCCATCAGAAGTTGCTTTAGGGGCAGGCAAGGAAGGACAGAGACACATCTTCACACAGTGTACAAAAAACATCTCTCTATCAAGTTCTCATTGTTGGTCTGAGACGCAAGGGCTCATTCTGTGCCAGGGGTGCCCTCAAACTTGTGGACTCAAGGAATCCTTCTGTCTCCGCCTCTCAAGTACATGAGGCTATAGACACACACCGCCATGTCCATCCATTCTGTACTACGGAATAAACTCTCTCAGCGAATTGACGGCTCAGTGGTTAAGAGTGCTTGCTGATCTCGCAGAGAATGGGAGTTTGGCTCCCCAGTTCCCAAGTCAGGTGGAAGGACACTTCCTGTAACTCCATTCCAAGGAATCTGTTGTCCTCTTCTGGCTTCTGAGGGCACTGCACTTATGTATACAAACCTGTTCTCAGACGCACACAGAATTAAAAATTAATAATAAAAAAAATGGCTCAGTGGTTAAGAGTACTGACTGCCCTTCCAGAGGTCCTGAGTTCAATTCCCGGCAACCACATGGTGGCTCACAACCATCTGTAATGGGATCTGATGCCCTCTTCTGGTGTGTCTGAAGACAGCAACAGCGCGCTCATATATCGTACATACATACAATAAATAAAATCTTTTTTAAAAAATCCTCAAGAAACTAATAACTTGCCCACTTAAATAAATTCATAACTAGATACTCTTTAAATATAATATGTATAATATTTAATTTTGTTTTCACTTATGTGTACAAGTGTGTGCCTTATGTGTGTGTAAGTGTGTGTGCCACATGTACCTTGGTCCCTGCATAAGCCAGAAGAAGACATCAGATCCCTTGTAGCTGGAGTTATAGGCGGTTATGTGCCATCTACCTGAGGAAGAGCAGCAAGCACTCTGAACTCCTGAGTCGTCTCTTCAGCCCCTGATTTAAAACAAATAGGAAAACTACTTTCTTCAAATTTTTCTAAAAGAACACTTTAAAATTTTGTGTCTGTGTGTTTGCCTGCATGTATATGTGCCCTGGGTGTGCCCTGTGCCCCCAGAAGTCAGAAGAACATTAGTTCATCTGGATCTAGACTTAATTGTGGTTGTGAGCCACCATGCGGGTGCTGGGATCTGACCCTATAGTTTCTGCAAAAAATGATACCCCTAACTACTGAGCCATCATCCCAGTACCCCTAACTACTGAGCCATCATCCCAGTACCCCTAACTACTGAGTCACCATCCCAGTACCCCTAACTACTGAGCCACCATCCCAGTACCCCTAACTACTGAGCCACCATTCCAGTACCTGCCCCTGGAGGTTTCTTTTATTTTCGATGAAATCTTGCCATATGGCTCAGGTTGGCCTGGAACTCACAGACCTTCTACCTCAGTGAGAGATTATAAATATTGTATGTCACCATACCTGGCTTTAATCTTTCCTTCAATTTAGCTCTTTCTTTCTTGCAGTCTTCTCTAAACCGAAACATTCAGATTCAAACCATTTGGAGAATTTTAGACTCTAAGACGAGGGCATTATGAACTCAGGTGGGCAAACAAGTCCTTTGTACCCGTTAAGCACACACACACATACACATACACACACACACACACAGACACACAGACACACACACACACACACAGACACACAGACACAGCTGCAGAGAAAGTGTAGGGTTCTGTGTGGACTCGCTCATTCCACCCGTAAGTGGTTAGCTTACCCCGAGAGGGAGCACCTTCTGTCGAGAGAGAGCATCTCCTATGCAGGAAAGGCTACACTGTTTCAGTTTGTCTTGACTTGGACTTGGATCTCTTTCAGTTCTTTAGTCATGGAGATTTTCCTGAGAAGTGGAAAGGGAACTCCTCTGGACCCTGCAGTGCCTGACTCGCTAGCTCTTGGACAAAAGCTATTGTGGGTCCACAGTGACTTCTTCTAGAAGTAGATGTTGCCTGCGATGCAAAGGACACGACCAACCTGCCGCCCACGCCCACGTTTCTGTTGTTTGATTAGGTGGCTGAGCGCTGTGGGCCCTGCTAGGTTTGTAGGACCGGACCTCGTTTATCTGGCAAGACAGCAAGCACTGTTGTCTCCTAATTCTCTTCTCCGGAGCTCTTTGAAAGTAAAGTATGCACACACCATAGTCTCTTAATTGTGCTTCAACTTAGATTCCTTGAGAGATGAGTCACTGTCAACTCAAAGAGGAGGGTTTTTTTGCACTACCTGGCCTGATTTTGCCTACTTCAGAAAGTTGATTTGTTAATTTTTATGCTTTAGAAATCTTAGACGGGAGAGAAGGACCATAAAGTGCAATGGCACAACTTTATTGAAATCACTGTTAACCAGGTTGGTGGCACAAAGTGTGCAATCCTAGCACTTGGCATGAGTTCTGGGCTAGCCTAGCTAGATAACAAGATCTTGTCTCAAAACAAATAAGCAAACACATAATAAAGGACTTTGTGACGGACTAGGTTTTGTAGGATTAAAGCAGTCTTTGCTCTTGTCCTCATTTCTTTCCCTTTTCCCTTCTCTGACCCCTGGGAAGTTAGTGTCCACTGAGGAAATCCACAGGTCACTGTGATGTTAGTGATGGCACTGTATTCCAAAACAGGCATCCGTCTCAAGAGTGTACCTCAGGCTATGCTGAACTAGTGGGGAAAGGCATTTTCTAGGAGAATCCTAGTTGTGAGCCCACAGGCGAACCCTTGGCTACCCCACCTTGGTGCTTGCTTCAACCCCGGAGGCCCCACTATGTACCTCCTGTTCTTTACAGATTTAAAAAAAAAAAAACCCTGATACTTCACAGAAACAACCAGATAGTATTTTCCATTCTTAGACCAACATTCTCCTCTCATGCATTATTTTTCCGAATACTAAGATGTGTAGAAGCTACTTCCGGTTCTTTCTCCCAGCCCCATGCTCCCAGAAATAAGACTCAGACTCAAAACATACTTACAAATACCTTGGCCATATAACTAGGCATTTCTCTTACTGGATCATAACTTAAAATGTATTCTAATAAAGTATACTCTAACCTACATTCTGCCACGTCGCTGGTTACTTGCGATCACCTTGTCACATCTTCCAGGGCAAATCTCCCACACCTGGCTCTATCCCAGAATTCTTTCTGCCTCCCGGATGTCCCACCTTCAATTCTTCCCTTTGCTATAGGCCATAGGTTTTGTAATTGACAGGTGATGCGTGTATACAATACATAAGATATTCTCTCGACAAAGATGAGTCTTACTTCAAACCTGTTAGTCAGGGATCCCACAAGGATGTGGAAATTATGTGTGGCAAAGATGCCCCTTTCAGTTTACAAATTATTACTCAGATGTGAGATGTCATTGACATTGTGTGCATCTTCTGGCTAAAGTGGACGGGAAGGGAGACTGAGAGATTCTTGGAAGCTTAAGGAGCTCTCATCAGTTTGAGTGTGTATCACCGTTGTTTTATTTTCTGTCAACTTGACCCAAGATAGAGTCATCTGTGAAGAAGGAATCTTAATTGATAAAAATGCCTCCATCAGATTGGCCTCGAGACAAGCCTGTGGGATAGTGTCTCGATTGGTGATTGATGGAGGACAGCCCAGCTCACTGTGGGTTTGCCATCCCCGGGTAGGTGGTCCTCAGTTTTATAAGAAAACAGACTGAGCAAGTCAGGAGAAGCAAGCCAGCGAACAGCATACAGAGCCTCTATGGCCTCTGTATCAGCTCCTGCCTCCAGGGTCCTGCATAGGGTTCCAACCCTGACGTCCCTCAGTGGTGGAGCGTGACCTAAGAGCTGTACGCGGAGATGAATCTTTTCCTTTCCATGTTACTTTTTGGCCACAGTGCTTTATAACAGCAATAGAGACCCTAACTAGGATAGAATAAATCTCTCACTCCCTGGTGGTTTGGTTATGTAGCACATTATAAAGGGTGGCTCTAATGTTCAATTTTAAAAATTATTAAGGTTTTACTCTGATCTACGACTGTGGGCCATTTTGTTTGCATGTTTGTTTGTTTTTATGTATCCAGATGTGGGCAAACTCAAGCTTATGGTATATCCAGATGTGGGCAAATGAAAGCTTATGATGTGTTATAATTGCCTGATAAATTTACTAGTTAGTTAGAAGTGCTTATCCCTGTTCAATAAAAGCTATGGAAGTGAACCAAGCAAGCTTGCAGGTATTTAGAATCTAAACTAGGGCCCAGCAAACTTCCTGTAACGAGCCGGTAGTAAATGTCTTAGGCATTGTCAGTTGGTACTGCTCAACTCTGCCATTAGAGCATCAAAGCAGCTGTGGACACTTTTGTGTTGCACTTGCCATGGTGGCAGGGGTGGTTCCAGGAAGCTCTCCTCACAAAATTGAGGGATCAGAGTCTCAGTGCATAAGAGGGCCTGCTCTTGCAGAAGACCCTACTCTGGTTCCCAGCACCCATGTTTGAGCAAGCAGTTCATAACCATCTCAACTCCAGCACCAGGGGAGCCATTGCATTTTTCAGGCCTCTAAGGGCATTTGCACACATGTGTTCATGCATGAACATGCATGTGCACACAGGCATGCATACATAAATGATAGATAGATAGATAGATAGATGATAGATGATTGGTAGATAGATACATGATAGATGATAGATAGATAAGATAGATGAGCAAACAATAACTCTCTCAATTTTCTGTGTTCTTTACCCCAGGCGATCTGTCAGAACTGCACAATTACTTGAAGTCATTGCTTTTTAATTCTCTGGCAAACATCTGGACAGATGGTTGTTACCTTACACAGGTGGTATATATAGTCACTGCACGTCTTGTTTTTAAAACAGATGCTATCTTGGAAATCATTCAAGAGCAGACACATGACTCTTGCGGGATGATTGACACTAACCTGGAGCACTCTCCAATTTAGGTTGGGAAAGCCTAAGGAACTGAGAAAGATAAACTGAGATTGGCAGGCAAAACCTGTGTCAATAGTTTACTAGCTTACATGACGAGTTCCATTTCTTCCCGGATTCTACCTTCTATTGTTGCAGCTCAAAAATCCTTATTTCAACTTCCCAGAGGAGCCCGTTGGGAGTTTTCAAACATTTTTATTGGCTGTTTTTCTGGTTATAACAGAAGGTATGGTGCTTTTGGAAAATCTTAAAGACTATAAACCCTCATGATCCAGTTAGTCAGAGGTGACCACCGTTCGATGCTGTGCATTGCCCGCTCTGTGTTTCTGGCGCCATTACCTGGTTGGCAGGTCATTGCTTGTCTGCTTGTCTGCCGTTGCATCAGAAGCTTCACCGTGTGTCTTAAAGGGAAAAGGATACGCTGTAATATGGACGTGCATCAATTTCATGATTGTCTAAATGGGTTTTTCTGTAAGAAACCACACCACCATAGGCACCGCTGCAAGTGAGCGAAGTGTTCTTTAGTGATTTCCTCAGAATCATTTGTTTTAGAAGCAGAGGCGTAGGACACTGTGCTTGCATACTGGCACTTAGTAAGCACAGACAAATTGCTCACTAAAATGCTGCAACCATTAGCACCCTTCAGTAGGCACTAAAGACATTAGACAGGAGCAATGTAATTTAATTACTTGTATGGGGGGGGGGTGGTTATGAGCATGCGTCCATGGAGGCCAGAGAGAAATTAAATACACTGGAACTGGAGTTACAGGCAGTTTGGGGTGACCAGTGTGGGTGCTGGAAGCCAAAACTCAGGCCTCTGCAAGAGCAAGTGCTCTTAAGCATCGAGCCAGCTGTTTAGCTGTTCAGCTGTCGACATCTCCCTCTCTGTCTCCCCGGCTCCCCGGCTCTCCAGATCTCCGGCTTGCCAGCTTACCAACTCTTCTTTTTGTCTTTCTTCTCTTTGATTTGGTGACAAGAGGAAAGGCTTCGCTTTCAGTGTTTCTGAAGGGGGAACCTACGTGCTTTCTTCTATTACAGGGAAGAAAAGATGATACATTAGGACATTAATCTTGCAACTAAAATTATTTCTACCCCTTTCAGTAAAAATTAGTCACTACAGCTGGGAAATGCCAATGTGGTCATCAACAATAAGCAATATGTCAAATGAAAAATGGTGACGCAATTTGTTTCTTCTTTAATGTTATGAATTGCTTGTTTTAGATGCATTTTATATTTTTTATTCATAAAAAGCAAGTTTAAGCCCAGGGTGCTAGCATATGTCTACAATTCTAGCACCTGGGAGGTAGAAACAAGAAGATCAGGCTTTCAAATCCAGCCCCAGCTACAGGGTGAGCTCAAGGCTAGCCTGGACTACATGAGACCCTATCTCAAAAAGAAAAGAAAAAGCTGATTTTCTTTTTGAATCATTGGCTGTTTAAACGTGTTCATTCCAACACCAGCGTGGAAATAGTTTTGGGAGGAAGATGAAATCAGACAGAGCCATTCTGCTAGTTTGTGCTAGATTTTTCACATTCAAACACTGTAAAAGTTTCTGCCTTTATCTCTAGTTTAGAAATAAGTTCCTGCTATGTACACGGACGGACAGTTGACTCATAGCCCCCTCCTACAGAGGAGATAACACTCCCTCATTTACAGTCCTGTTAAACAAAATAAATATGCTTGTGGTTTGGTGACTCAACTCTCCCCGAGCTGGAAGCCTGGATTCTCAACTAACCAGTGGCACAAGAAAATACTTGTTTTATATCATACCCAGGAAAGCTATAAATAAATAAAGGCATTTATGGACCATGAGTTACAGGGATAGAAGATGTTTGAATCTTTGCTCCTGAAAAGCCTATAATTGGCTTGAGAAATACAAACACTTAATAAACAACACCAAACCACGGGAAGTCGCCAACTTATCTACAAAATTGTATTTCAAAATGATCCCCTTGGGGCTGAAAACCAGGGCCACCTCCTGCCTGTGTATGTCTTTCAGTTCTTGCTCTCTGAAGAGACTGGTGCCCTTGAGCCCAGACTGGGCCGAGTGAGGGTGTCCTGGCTTCACCTTCCTGTGCATTTGCTGAGCTAGCCCCCTTCCCTGATTTGCTACCCTAGGGCCCACTCCCCTCCCCTCCGGAGATGCTTTTCTCTCGTCCTTTCTAGTGTTAGTCAGGGAAGATCTCTCATTTCCCCGAATTCTTTTCCACTTCTTTTTTTTTTTTTTAAAGATTTATTTCATGTGTATGTATCTGTGACACGTGAGTGCTTGGGAGTTGGTTGTGAGGCCCCATGTGGGTGCTGGGAATTGAACTGAGGTCCTTCGCAAGAGCAAAAAGTACTCTTATCAAAGCCGTCTTTCTGTCTCCCTGACTCCCACTTTGTTTTCTTTGCCTTCTTACGTTCTCCACCCACCCCTCTGTAGCCCTCCATCACTCTCTGGGTGGCTGTCAAACCCAAGGTAAAAGCTAGTGGTGCCTCTGTGTGAAAAGAAAGGAAGACAAGAGTCTCCAGAAGTCAGACATAGCGGCTTCGGGTACTGAGGAAAGCCCTGTACGGTTACATCCTGTGTGGTCTAAAAAGGCCTCTGGCTAGCATCTCTTCCTGACCAGCCCTGATGGTTTTTTCCAATATTGTCTTTTTTACATAAAATAATAATCTATACTCTAGAAAGACAAACATGTTCCCGGACTATTTTATTGCTTTCATGTTCTTTTTAAAACCAATATTGGAGCAAGCCTGTGATTCCTAATAGCATTCTTTTTGCCTGTATGGTTTAATATTTTAGGGCATTTCCTAGAGATCAAACCACCAGTTTGACACTGCATCTAATGTGGAGTCAATAAATTACTTTCAATTTTTTTTTTGGAATACAGCCCCAATGTATACTGGCATCCTCTTTCAAAGCAGATGATCTAAGTAAGGAAGCACAAGATTTCTTGCTGTCGGGCATCTGGGGGGGGGGGCGGCTTTACAAGTTAGATTTGCTGGAAGGACAGCCAAAGATCACAAAGGGAGAGAGGGGGATATGAACAGGAAACCTCAGCAAAGACATGCGCAAAGGGTATAGAAGGAGAGGGCAGACAGACCTTTGTGGCCGAGGAGATGGCGTATTGGTTAAGGGAGCTGGATAAGCATGTAGACCTAAGTTTGAATCCCAACACCCCCAAAAGTCCAGGTGTGGCGTCACGCCCCTGTAGCTCTATTTCTGTGAGAATAAAGAGAGGAGGGTTGCCAACCGAACTCCATTTTCAGTGAGATCCCTTTCCTCAAAGGGACAACGTGGGCGTGCAGGGCACCTCGTGTTCTCCTCTGGTCTCTGCATGTGTACATACAAACACAAGTACCCCCATTAGTTGACACATGCACACACATATACACACACACACAAAACTTTTTTTTTTAAAAGAAAGTCTTAAGTTTAGAGAAAGACAGAAACGAGCTTAGAGTGCTGCTGAAGATCTCTTTGGATGGGGACTCTGAACCTGACCAACAGCGTCTCGAGATGGACAACCATATTTAGTTACATGGGGAAGAGGGAGACTATGGCAGCTTTGTCTTGCCTCTGTGCCTGAAAGTTTCTGTTCCTGAGACGTGGGATGGTCCCTATCAGTTCGTCTCACACGAGCGTTCCAGCTTTCTGTCTGCTTCGGACAGCACGTCTGGATCCCTGGAGTAGCCGTGTTGTTTTTTAATTAGGAGTGGTTTTTAATTAGATAAATTTTTAATTAGTTTTCATTTGTAACATTAGCATCAATTAAAGACACTAACTGGACTCATTCATTATGAATATGATGGCAGTTCTAGTCACCGTGATGTATCCAGGAGGCCCTTAAGCAAGGCTCATCTCTTGTGGAATGGACAGATGGATGGAAGCAGCCAGAAGTGGGAGTCAAGCAACCATGAATTGTGTACTAATCACTGGCCATTTTCTACTGTGGAACAACCATCCAGCATTTAGAAACTGGTAATGTGGGCATGTTGGAACAGCAAGAAACTAATGTAAAAACTAACTTCTAGCATCAAGATATGGTAGCATTTACCTTTAGTCCAAGGACTCTTAGGAAGCAGAGGCAGGAGGATTGCTACAAATTCAAGGTCAGCTTGTTCTACATAGCAAGTTCCAGGCTAGCTACAGTTACATACCAAGATCTTGTCTCAAAAACAAACAACAAATACCTACCTCTAACCTCTATGAGCTTTACCTTCAGAAATTAAAGACAGAGAAATCTACTCATTTTAAAATAATTCATTTTCACATGATAATGAAGATTTTACTGTCAGTACCTTACTGTGTGTGAGAATATTTCAGATGTCCTTTTCTTTTTTTCCTTTTTGGTGTTTTCTTTTCCAAGATAGGGTCTTACTCCTCTGCCTACGCTGGTCTTAGATGAGATAGATGATTCTCTTACCTCAGTTTCCCTCGTTCTGGGGTTACAGGAATGGGCCCATCATACCTCAAGGCTAAATGTCTTGTAACATTAAGGACTCCTTTCTCACAGTTTTGTTTTGTTTGTTCATTTTGTTTTGTTTTGTTTTGAAAGGACTTACAGAGCCACCACGTGAAAGGCAAGCTCTAAACCTCTAATGCAGAACTGGGAGAAAAGTTGAGTATTTGATTTAACAGAGTTTGGGAACTATAGCAAACACTGAAAGATTTTGATACCAGGGATAGTTATGCAATTTCTCTTGAATTTCCGTTTCTGGAAATACCTCCAAAGCAGTGACGTTTACAGACAGGCAGGTGTAATCAGGGCACAGAACTGGTAAAGGTGGTCTGTGCCTGTCTGGAAGGCCGAGCGTGCATGAGTACTGTGCCAACTATTTTAGAAGCTTCAGAGTTTCAGAGACTCTTATTAATTGTCATTGATATGAGTCGTCTTGGACTAGTGAGCTAAGGTGGAGCAAAGGTAAACAGGACAGACAGATGGTGCGTATTAAACATGCTATAAAGCCAGCTTCAAAGCCTGCGACATTGCCATGGACTTCTGGAAAGCATGAGACAGAGCAGCCCAGCACGCAACTCCAGTGGTTAGGAGGAGGTGCTCCTGCACCCAAACTTTACACTGACAATGTTAGGAACTCCTAACCAAAACAGGATCTGCAAGCAGCTGCCCAATCATGAACCGGCCTACCTTTACAGAAGGGACTTTGAGTACGCTCACCCAGGACTCGCTCACTGAACAAGAGTGAAGAGACTGGTGGTGTCCTGGGCTGTCTCAGGACCCCACTCAAGTCTTTGCTCTTCCAGATAAGAGTAAGGAGATTATAACAGAGCTAAAATACTGGTTAGTAAATAGCCTGGGACACAGGATGGGAGGGGAGCTATGAGAGAGCAGGGGAGAAACACCGTGAACTTACAGTGTCATCTCTCAGAGTGCTGAGCCACTGAGCAGCTTTCATATAAGAGGCGACCGCAGAATGGTCAGCCTTGTGGGATGAGGATGGGCTGGAGTAGCGGTAAGGACTAGCTAGGCGCTCAACTGACTGAAGACATTATGAGGCCAGGAGCTAGAGTGGTAGCAGTGTGTCTCCCCATCACTGTCTCCTCGAAAGGACTTACAGCAAGGTACATCCAGTCAGCAATGCCAACCGGTAATGGCTGGGAAGCCAAAGGGGGGACTGGCAGTCCAGTGAGGCCAGAGAAAGAGTTTGAAGAAATCGAATGTGTTCATGAAGTTCTGACGTTTCTAAAGCTGATTCATTACCAGGGTACGTGGTCTACGCTGTCTGGGAGTCTATGGGTGAGGGAATGTTTGGAAATCTATGGACAAAGGAAAGAATAAAAGCTTCTCACGGACCCTAGTGAATCTGTATTCCTTCCTTCAGTCCCTCTGGGTGGGGCACTGAGTGAGACAATGTCAAAAGCCCAGTGTGTCTAAGAGAGGGTTCTCATGAGACCACTCCTGTTGTATCCCCAAAGCAAGCTCAGGTGTGATGGCGAAGGGTCCTCAATAAATGGTTAGGGTTGAACTGACTGGAAGAGAAGGACACCGGTGGTCTACCTCTCTATCCGCCATCCTATCACCATGCTTTACTGGCTTCCTCCTCCTTGCCCGGTCCATGATGCTCTAATTGTTTTGTGTTACAGATAGCAATTTAGAGCCTGCGGGATAGCTCGGCAGGTAAAGGTGCTGTCACCAAGTGTGACAACCTGCGTTCATTCAGTCCCTGGATCCCACAATGGAAGGAGAGAACAGACTCCTAACAGTTGTCCTCTGACGGTCACACGTACTCTGTGGCACGTACACAAACACAAATACAATAAAACAAAAATTCGAGATAGCAATTTGCAATACTCTCCCCTGCACTGTCAATCCATTATTTATGAACTTAATATAATCATTAATTAGTCTTTCTTTGGGGAGTACAGGTGCCATCAGAAGAGAAGCTCCATTTTTCTCTTTGTTGCCATTAGGTTATAGGAATTTGAGCTGCCTTAAAAGGACCCTTTGAGCAATCAATATCCTCCGTTTCTATTTTGACAAGTGTATGTTGGAAAGGGATGCTGAGAGCGGGGTGGGCATGGTCTTCGGCTGCTGTGCACAGAGAATGTACAGCCATGAAGGAAACTCAAGACTCTTAGATAAGCAGAACTCCTCCCTGAGGCTGAGCTCTCCGGGGTTCCTCGGCTCTCTGGAGCTTCATGTGGCTGTTCTGGGCTTGTGTGGACCTCAGCCTCCACTTACTTTGCCCTTGCTTAGAATGGGGTCATTCTTTCCTGTGAGACCAGCCTGGGTCTGGGTGGGTTTCGTAGGTGGTTAATCATGCAGCAGAGCGATCTCAAACATCTAAACTTCACGTAGCATCAGTCCTTGGATACCTTGCTAAGTTTCGCAGGCAAGGTGACGTAACAGGAATGCCAGATTTCACCAGTCTATTAACCAAGCCTATGGTCCCAAGCCTTGGTTAGAGAGACATTCTGCATTGTACTTCTCTGCCCATAGTGCATCTAGAGTTGCTCTTTGCCTTCAAGTCACTGTGTACATCAGTGTGCCCAGGGAAGAGGAGACCATGTGGGAGTTAGGCTGACAGGGAACCTTCCTTTTTAGGGAAGAATTGCAAAAACAAAAGATGAGTAGGTTGGCATCCTTGTACCACCACTAGATGGCAGTTTGGGTATTCTGTTGTCATTGTAGACACCGAACCGCAGCGTTGATGGTGTAGCTAAAACGTTGAAACTGTTTGGAACTTTTGAAACTTGATTAAGCGTAGAAAACGATCTCCGTGCTCCCATCCAACTGGGGGCTTTGTGATCGCAAAACTCACTTGAAATTAGAATGTATTCATCTTACCTAGGCAAGGGACTGTGAAGGATAACCATGTCTGAGCCTTTGTGGATGCATTTGCAAAATGGGATGATTGGGCAGCTAGACATTCTTTCTGATAAATACGACTCCTGAAAGAGCTATCCACATGCGATCTTCCAAATTCTTACTCAGGAAGTGCCAACTTTGTGGGGACCTCTGAGGTGCCCACATAAGCACACATACTTTATGAACGGTTGTTAATTAGTTAACTCCCTTTTTACAATATGATTATTACCTTGGATGAGGAAACTGAGGCTTGGGGAAGTTATGTAACTAGCCAGGATACCCAGTGGCTAGCCTGAAATGCTCTGAAATCCAAGAGCATGCGTTGTTACAGTCCGTCCGTCCCCCCAGGTTGAGAAAAATATCAATTTGAAGACAATGTTGCTTTTGAAATACAAACCCCCTTTGTAAATCTAAAACCTTTGGTCCTAAAAGGGAAGTAGATTTGCATTCTGTTTTGTTAAATATCAGACCTACGTGGGTCTATCCTGATTTTGTTATTAGATATGTCTTTACAAGGTTCCCCCAGAAGCCCAGCCCCCAGTTCCACACGTGGCTAACCAACAGGCTCCACGTTCTGTCAGTCTCACGGTTTCTCAAGCACAGAGTCTTTTCAAGAGTGCACTGAGTAGATTACATCAAGTAATCCTGAGGGGCTTTTTCTGGGTCAGGTCTGGTATTATCTGCTGGTGTGTGGCCATAAACTTACTTAGAGTATAATGTTAGAGGGGGTGGGCCTACCCAGAAGGCTTTTCTCTACCACTCAGCAGCTGAACTAAAGAACCTTCCCCACTCTCCTGTGTGTGTGTGTGTGTGTGTGTGTGTGTGTGTGTGTGTGTGTGTGTGTGTAGACAGTACATTTATGAAGCCTGCTAACCAGTGCCTTGTTCATAAGAACGGCCATATTGTATGCTGTTTCAGGCTCTAGCTGGGAGGTAACTATAAGGTTCAGGAGAACTCACTAATATTTGTTTAGACGACAGAGGGCAGCACAGCATCAGTTTGTACTTCTATGGCTGCTCTTACTGTTTTGACTTTGAGCCGAGCTGAGCCACTTCTCTAGCTGGCCAGTCCCGGGCACTTACTCACGGCACTTTGAACTGCCTCTGCATTAACCTCTACCCACTATAACACAAAGCAGTGCACGTCGGTCTGCTCCAGGAGCTAGGAGGACAGCAGAAGTGTGGGCCATGGGCTGAGGATTCCCGATCCCTTACCTATCTGTGCTGGGCTGTTTTCTTAAAGAGCCCAACACCCTGTTTTATGTAAGCTTCAGGGATTTGTCTGAGAAAAGGCCCGTGGCTCTGTAACCTTAGAGGGTTCTTTAACAAGGATGCAACCTTGTCTTTATTTTAAACAAAATAATGGCAACAAAATCAATTGCAGGGAGGTCTGTCTGGTTTTAAAAAGAAACTCAAATGAAGGAAAATAGGGAAGATAAAGGGAAAGAAACTGGTTGGTGTTCCACCTTTTAGCAATGACTCTGAGTAAATACAAGTACTTAACACATATTAACTATTGCAGAGTAGTGTCTGCCCCTTAGAAGGAAACAGGAAAGACTTTAATTAAGCCCAGTATGATGAAGCATACAGAACCAGATAGAGGGTTGGGAGTTCAAGGCCAGCCTGGTCTCCATAGTAAGTTCCAGACCATCCAAGGCTTCACAGTGAGACTCTGTATCAAGAAAAGGAAGAAAGAAAAAAAATTAGAAATTATTATAATTAACAAATTAATAAACATGTTCTGTTAAGACTCCATTGCAAGATGGCAGTTTTTGAGGATTTAATTTTGTTTTATTAACCAAAAGGATTGTTGACCAGTAATGACTGTTTTTTATTTTAATAGTTTTGACTTTTTTAGATTACAATATAATTATATTATTTTCCTAATCCTTTTCTTCCTGCCAAGCCCTCTTGCAAACCCTCCATTGCTCTATTGTAGCCTTTTTAAATTTGTGTGTGTGTGTGTGTGAGAGAGAGAGAGAGAGAGAGAGAGAGAGAGAGAGAGAAAGAGGGAGAGAGAGATCCTAAATACAACTTGCTCAAGCCATATAATATTACTTTTATGTATATAGTTTTAGCAACAACTATTTTCAAATCCTGAGTTTCTCCTCAGGACACCACACTTAGACTTTCTTATGGTTCCTCTAGCCTAATTGTTAGGAGTAACACTAAAATTTACTTCCTTGGACATGAAAAAGGACCCAACTTTCCAATTGTCCTTTGCAAACATTTATCGAGGTTAGCTTTTAGGCTAGGGAGATTTTCCAGTGTCTAGTCTTTATGCATCTAGTCTTCAGAACTGAGACTGTTACAGCCCCTAGGTCTCATAGACCTTCAGTATCCTAGAGGTGGCCGTGTGGGTTTGTTCCTTTTTATGTACTTTGATATCTGACATGGCTGGATATCTAAACAGCAATAAGGTTCCTCAGAATCTAGAAGGCCTGTGCCAAGACTCTGAGCATAAACCGATTTATACGTTGTATTTTAGGCCATTACTCTACAGTCTTGGGGTTGTGGGTTTGTTTTGTGTTGTGTTGTGTTTGTTTGATTTTTGTTGTGAGACAGGGTCTCACTTTGTAGCTGTCCTGGAACTCGCTATTTAGACCAAGCTGGCCTGGAACTCACAGAAATACTCTTGCCTCTGCCTCCTGGGTGCTAGAATTGACAGTGTGATGTTTTAGGATAAACACTTGAACAATGAATTTCCTGTGGCTGAGGCACATAGAGGAAGTGAGGAGTCCTTACAGGTGACAGGAGCATCTGAGGTGTGTGAAAGGCTGCCTTGGGGCTAACCTGTCTCTCTGAGCCCACACATCTCACGGTCTTTTAGTCACCCTTCACCTAAGTCCTGGAGCAGAGCGTGAGATGACAATTCGAGTGGCCAGGTGCATAGCTGCTGTTTGGATCTGGGTCATGAGGAAGGAAAGTCACCAACCTCCTCCTCCCTCAAAGGCAGGTCTAAAGTTATGGGTGTGCCTCAAACAGCATTTCCTGTTTCAGAAAGCACTAAGGCCAGGCCCTGCCCTGGGACTGCCAAGGCTAGTTCCCTCCTCTGCTGGCCTCTGATAAGAGACCTGCCTCAGGACTGTGTGTATCTGGAGTCAGGGAGAGCCCATGTACAGGTTTATCAAATGGAATCAACCCTCGGGTCCATGCTAAGCCTTACTAGTTTATCCCATGAGTCAAGAGAGCAAGCAGGCAGGCTTCCTGGAGTCCTAAATCACGTGAGTTTCTACTGGGATGCCTCAGATTCAGTCATAAACGTGTCCTGATTCTACCCCTGTCAATGTTCCAGTAGGTGTGAGGAACACGCTTTACGAGAAAGCCAGGCAGCGGGTAGAGAGCAACTGTTTCACCTCTCCACACTCTTTCTTTCCTAGTAGAATCCTGGGTTTGTCAGATGACCATTCTCTGAATGGACAAGGTGTCCTTCGGGTGCCAGGCTCAAAGGAGCAGGTCCAGGAACTGGTTTGGCGTGTAACGACACGTGACAAGAAATGGCTTCTGGGGGGTATTTCCTCATTTCTGAGGGAGATGCACAAGAAGATAGCTTGCCCTTCCTGCGATGTCTAGAACTGGAGTGACCACGGAATCGAGCGGCAGTGGAATTTACTGATTAAACTCAGGCGCTCTTCCTGGTTTATATGTTAATGAACATTTTTTAAAATGGTTTCTCTGAGCTAGACTTTGGGTTACTTAGAGGGGAAAGGATCCTATACTATAAACAGGCAAGGACTGGCTCACAAGCAAAGTATGTAGAAAGAACTGCCTTGCCATCTTTGGACCATTTAACATGGATGCTGCAGTAGAAGAGCCAGTTCGGTTCTTGGAGACCTGCCTTGACTATCTTAGGGGGCACACGAGAGCATTTTCGTCTCTTCAGTCTCCAATAAATACATATATTTTACTCCAAATGGGATCAGTATTAAGACAGCAGCCTATCTATACAATTTTGCTCTACTGTCCCAATTTATAAGAAATAATACTGTTTCAAGGTCTGCGTGTCTTTTCTCACTTGCTATTCCTCTTGGCATACTTGCGAGCAGAGGGCAGGCTGTTAAGGAGAGAGGAGAACTTGTGAAGGAAGGCTTTGTGAAAGTCGTATCTGCCGTAAGTCTTCCTACCTCCTCAGCTGTTGGGTGGGTCTCAGTTGTTATGCTCCAGAGGATTCAGCTGTGTGTGTGTGTGTGTGTGTGTGTGTGTGTGTGTGTGTGTGTGTGTGTGTGTGTGTGTAGATCAGGATCCTACTTGATGACATAGGAAGTTCAGGGCTAGCCTGGGCTACATGAGAACCCTAACTCAAAACAAAACAAAACAAAGCACAACTAAAGTAGACACGTTATTCTCATACATAGCTTCCTTGCTGATATCACCTCACTGATTTGCACTATTCCGAATTCTATGTACACACACACACACACACACACACACACACACACATATATATATGGTATATATATGGAAACTGTTTTAGTTTGTTTTGTTTTTGTGATAGAGTCTCTCTATGTAGCCCAAGATGACTTATATATAGTATCCAATGTTGCATGAGATAAATTTGTTGAAAATGAAGTTATGTTCTAGCTAAAGAAATCATACAATTTCATCTCTTTTTTTCCCGGGGTTCCACTATGCAGCCCCAGGTGGGACTTGAACTGGGAGTCCTTCTGCCTCCACTTCCTGGGAACGAAGACTACAGAATACCTCACCTGACAGCCCCATGAGATCCTTTAGTCCAATTCCTTTCTACACTGACATAATTCTTTTTTTTTTTTTTTTTTTTTTGCTATGTCTAGAAGGAAGAAAAAATATACTGCTTCTAATGTTCCTTCTCATCTTTTGCCATGCAAAGAATAATGTTTTGGTTTTTTAAACAAAGATAGATAGGAAAGACTTCTCCAAATTATGCCCATGCCTGGCATGGTGGTGCTTGCCTGTAATTCAAGTAATTGGGAAGCAAAGGCAGAAGGATCAGGAGATCAGGATCCTACTTGATGACATAGGAAGTTCAGGGCTAGCCTGGGCTACATGAGAACCCTAACTCAAAAAACAAAACAAAACAAAGCACAACTAAAGTAGACACGTTATTCCCATACACAGCTTCCTTGCTGATATCACTTCGCTGATTTGCCCTTTTCCGAATTCTGAAACATTGTCCTATTTGTCTGTTTGCCCTTGGTATCTTGTAGAAATTCTCAGAAGATTCTTTTTCTCCTGTGAAACATGAGGCTTCAAATTGCTACTTCTCTTCCCACCTCACTGGTAGTTTTCATTAAAAGCTGAAATCTTTCTCTACTTCATTCTAGCCTCAACCATATGATGGGGGAGGGGGATCTATAAATGTTTGTATTAATTCCAGTGCTCTGGTAACTCAAAATGTGTTAAGAGTAGGGTACTCTTTAATACCCGAGCAACACAAAAGCTCAGAGATAGAGTTGGTATTGGGCCCAATAAGTCACCTGCGCAGCAGTGTGCTTGAAGATCCCAGTTTCTCTTGTGTGTTTGTCCTGCTTTCTTTTCGGTCCACGCCGTGCCTAATTCCCAAATGATGCCAGTCAGCCACCATATCCACCACCCGCAGGGAGGGGGCTTGTTTCTCCCTGTAGGCTTTACAGAGACCTTTTCTAGGCCTTTAGCATCCGCCCTTCATCTCCCAGATCGGAATCACGCCATGGTGACTACGAACACTTTTCAGATCACACAGATGCAAAGCAATGTCATAGCATCTGGTAAGAGATATGCCCAAATTAATGATGGGGGGGGTCCAAAACTCGAGAATCGGACCAGCCACGAGTGACTACTCCAGTTGGATATGGGTTCTGAAGTGCATGAGGGAGACGTGGTGGAACAAATTAGTGTTAGAAGCCAAGAAAATGTGGGGGGAGGGGGATGGCGGGGGATCAGGGGTAGAACCTTCTGTGTTAGTACACAGGGTAGCCTTCCGAGTTAGGACACCTTCCCGTCTTCAGTCCTTCCTGTGCATTTAAGTCTGATTTCATAACCCTGGCAATAGTAACTCTTCCTGGCAGAACCTGTCAGGTGTGTCTGACTGTTGGACTCCGGGACATGAAATTGTCGTCTACAGAGTTTGTGCTCAAGAATGGTACAGTAGAGCTACAACAGTATGTCCCATAAAACCTCATCATGTTTTAAGTAAGTTTACGTCTTTGTGACACAGGTTGGACAGTCCTGGTAGACCTTTCTGCGAGCTGGGATTCAGTGCCCACTTTTCTCCGAATGTCAGTGAAACGTATGAATTTCTTCGTCACTGCATTTTAGTTTGTTTTATAGCTTCATTTGTTTATTTGTTGTCCTGCTCTACAAGGCCTTGCTCTGTATCCTAAGCACAGATGTCCTCCTGAGTCGGCCTCCTGCCTGGGAGGGAAGGCAGGAGTCATCCATTTAGCTGGTTTTGTTGTTTCTTAGCAATAACGACAGGAAAGCAAGGAGAAACTGCAAACCGAAATGGTATACCTCACGCCAAAATCCCCCGTCCATCCCGCGGTCCATGTGCTTGGCCGTTCTAATTTGTTTCACATGGGATGTGAAGGAATTCCGTGAGCTACATGGTGACATCATCAAGACTTAGGCTATAAGAGTGTCAGGTTATTTACAACGATGTCTTTAGTCTCTGCAGCTTTCGGTACGCTTGATAACGCGTTCATGTCATCACCTTTATCCTTTCTAGAGCTTTCCTTGTACCCGATGGAAGTGAAGGGGAGCCCCAGGAGTTCACACTGCATGGTGGTGAACCACGGTTAGCTGACGCCCCCAGTGAGGCGCCTGGCCCTTCGTCTACGGAGTCTGCAATGTTTAAAAAGGTAATGTTTCGTTTCGTTTTCTTTTCTTTCCTTGGTTGTTTGAGACAGAGTTTCTCTGTGTGGCCCTGGCTGTCTTGGGACTTGCTCTGTAGGCCAGGGTGGCCTCGAACCCAGAGTTTCCCCTGCCTCTGCCTCCCAAGTGCTGCAATTAAAGGTGTGTGCCACCACATCTAGCTTTAATGTTTCATTTTCAACATATGGTTCTCAGAATTTTAGTAACTAAAAGATGTAAGATAACCTCCGTGTGACTACACAATACATACTTATTAGGAATATTATGTGCTATATATATGTTATTATATAGCTATGCTTATTATATCTAATGTATGATTTATTATCTAATTCAGTGTGATACCATATATATTCTATATGATATAATATATGTTATAACACAGCATTTCAAAGTGTATAATAATAAATGAATCTCATTGGATATGTTGAGTCCCCGCCTCCACCGTTGTCAGCCACTCTTCCATGTAGTTATGGATCTTAGTGTAACCTTTTGCTTTTTACTTAGGGCATATGAAGTACTATTACATCAATTTGGAGTTAGTGGTTCTTTCCCAGAAAAAACAAAAACAAAAACAAACATTAGCCTTCATGCTACTGTTAGATGTTTAACATTGTTATTAGTTGCTTTTCTTCTTTTTATTTTTCTTTCTCTTTAGAATTTTTTCATTTTTAAATTTTTTTTTTTTAAATAATCGACACCACATCTCACTATGTAGCCCTAGCTAGCCTGGAACTCACAAGCACTGGCCTGCTTCTGCCTCCTGAGCATTGGGATTAAGGGCGTGGCCACCCCTCCCAGCTGTGGTTGCGAGCAGATGTTCACGCAGAATGTTCTATCTACTTGGGATTCACAGACCCTGGGTTCAATTCCTCTTTTAATTATATTTTCTTAAAGGAAAAGTTTTCCTGAGGTGGGAAATGCGGGTGTGTATTCTGGCTAACTGCATTTACTCATGTGTGTGGAGATATCATTCATTATCTGCCTATCTGCCCCATAGGACAGCAGATTGCTGCCCTAAGTCGCAGTGGGCTAGGTAGATGCCAGACCCCGAAGGAAGTAGGATACACTTTTTCCTTCTAACTTATAAGATCAATGAGGGCAAACAATCAATAACATTTTGCTGTGAAAGAAGTCTTTCCAAGTGCAAAGGGCATTTGCCTCATTAATGTTGTGTATTAAAAGTTAATAACTTAGTGCAAGCCAAGTGTGGTGGCTCACTCCTGGAACCCCACTACTGGGAGGGGACGTCAGAGAGCTTCAGGTCAGGGATTCTCCAGCTTTGGAGGGCTCCTCCTATGCCCAGGCTCCACCCATTGCAGAAGAGAGCTTCCTCCTCACTGCCTGAGGGTGAAAGTCTCTCCTGGTTGCATCACTGATCAAGATGCATAACTCTCAGCTCCTTCTCCAGCACCAAGTCAGCCCTGATGCCGCCATGTTTCCTGCTGTGATGATAACGGACTGAGCCTCTGAAACTGTAAGCCAGTTCCAATGAAATGTTTTCTTTTATGAAAATTGTCTTGGTCATAGTGTCTCTTGAAAGCAATGGGAACCTTAATTAAGACAGAAGTTGGTACTTGGATTAGGGTTTTGCTGTGATCAGCGTGACCATGTATTTGTTTGGAAGAATGTGGATTTGGGGACATCAGATTTGGAAAGCCATGGAGTGCTTTAAGTGGGACTTAATGGGCCATCCTAGTAGGAATATGGCAGACATGGTGTTGGAGAAGGATCTGAGAGTTATGCATCTTGATCCAAAGGCAACCAGGAGAGACTGGCATCCTCAGGTAGCCCCTCTTCTGCAATGGGTGGAGCCTGAGCATAGGAGGAGACCTCCAAAATACACCCACGGTGACACACTTCCTCCAGCAAGGCCACACCTCTCAATAGTACCATTCCTTGTGGGCCGAACATATTCAAACCACCACAGGGTCATTCAACTCCAAAGGGGTTGGCCTGGGCATCTATCTCCCTGTCTCTAACGTGGCCTGATAGCATAGCCTTTCCACGGGGACATTCACCAGTTATGTGCCAGAAGCCGTTGCTTTGGTCCCTAAAGATGGCTTCCAAAGAGCAGGGCTCCCTGTGCCATCCACAAATTGAGAACCACTAATCTAAGGAATAAAAATAATACAACAGCAAACAAAACGTCTAAGATGAGATGCAAAAAGAATAGCATGTTGTAACATGTACAAGAGGCAGTAAGCTAGAACAGGCATGCATCCATTTATAAACGCATTGCCTATAGACGTGTACAATAAAAGCTAGTAATGCTAGTAGAAGACACATTCCAGAATTTGGGAGACTGAGGCAGGGGGATTGCAAGTTCCAAACTAGCCTGTTCTACATAGGGAGATGCAAAGTCTCTAATTAATTAGTCAATACTAGTAATAATTAGCTGGGACGGAGTCGGGTGTGGGATATACGGGTAGGAGATACAAGCTTTGGATGGTGTGTATCTTTGCATTTCTGTCCTGGGACTGTGTGAAACTATTGTTGACTCAAACATTTTCTGAAGAGAGGAGAAATAATTTAAGCATTATGATGATTAAACTTAAGACTTAGGGATGCATTCGTGATCACCAGGATCCTCTGGTTTCTTATAAACTATAACAGTCTTGCCTGTACTTTCTGGAATACTCTGCTTGGTCCTAGGTTTCCTTTATAGGTTAGTCTCTTGCCTTTGCTCACCTTCTTCCCATGCCCAAAGCATCACCGCTTTTGTGTGCTTGTAGACAAGCTCTTCCTTGGTGGCCTCTGCCCCGGAAAATTGTTCCTTTTTCTCTCTGTGTGCCAGTTACCTTAAGTGTCCTCTGAACTTGGCTTTTACTAGACTGATGAGTAAGTCTCCTTACTAGATCAGGAGAATCTAAGGGCACGTGAGGGTTTATAGTGGCTGTGAACTCGGTAGGATCTAGAATCTCCTTGGAGACAAATCTCCAGGCATGCCTGTGAGGGATTCTCTCATTAGGTGAGATGAGGTGGGAAGACTCCCTTAACTGCAATGTGACCAGCACCCAGGCTCCTGCCACCATGACTTTTCCTGACATGACAGACCATGAGCAAAATAAACCCCTTCTCCCTTAAGTTGCTGCTGTCAGGTATCTTGTCCCAGCAATATGTAAAGTACCTAACACAGCGGCACGTCAGTTTTGCACGGCTGGAAAGCAGTCTGTTCATGCTAAAACAACAATGCTGTCACATGGGTGGTACTCCAGGGTCAGTTTGAACCTTAGTTTTGTTTAGGCTTTTATAGTAGATGGGGAAATCTCAGCAAACATGTGTGCACACAGATAAACCACGTGTGAGCCTCGGAAGCAACTCGACATTCCAAGGACCACAACTCTACTCTTCCTCTCCACTCATGCCGGAGAGTATCTGAACCACCTGAGGAAATAGAGCCCCATGGCCTGGACATCCATCTCCCTGTCTCTGATGTGGCCTGATAGCATGACCTTTCCATGCACAGGAATGCCAGAGACTGTTGCTTTGGTCCCTATAGATGGCTTTCAAACAGTGGGGTTCCCATCCCAGTTGCTTTTCTCCTAAAAGCAAAATATCTTATCTGGTAAGAAAGAGATATACACAGAGAGGGAGAGGGAGGGAGGGAGGGAGGGAGGGAGGGAGGGAGGGAAGAAGGAGGGAAGGAAGATTATTTATGTCTTGCCAGCTTTCTATTTGAAGGTGTCAGGGTCACCAGGCTGTAACAGGAAAGCTCAGTTAAGGACTTGTTTTCTTTTCTTCCCAAGTACATGGTGTATCTTCCTTTGAAGTAGCCACTGTGGGTGTTGTTTATTTATATATGTATAAATAAACATACAAACACATGTAAGCCAGTCCATTTCCTGTATTCTGCCAAGCTAGAAGGCTTTGTCTGTGAGGGGGCGTGGTTTCTTTTCAACAACCTGGTAGTGTATTTATTATTTTTTTCTTCTAAGTATTATTATTATTTTCTCAGGGCGAAAGAAACATCCAATTGTAATGCAATATACAAAACAAAGACTTAAGGCTCTCTCTGCCTTAAGGTAAAGGTAATGGCCGGCTTTGTATCGCTTACTACATATATATATATATATATGTATATATATATATATATATATATATATACATATATATATATATATATATATATATATATATGTATATATATATAAGCAGCCCGTCCATCCAGTGTGGGCTATTTTCAACAGAAAGTTCAGGGGCCACATACTAGTCTCCAATTAATTTTCTCTTTTCTCTTCCCTCTGCAACCCCCAGCAGTGTCACCTGTAGTCTAGTCTGGCTGGAACTTGTTACAGAGTGTAAGGATGACCTGGAGGACTTGTTTTTCCTTAACTAAGAAATCCCGGTGACCCTCTTTCCAAGTCACTCTATGATACTCTGTGCTACTTTGTATGGAACAGGATGGACACTCAGCTGTTGCTACTTTTTAACCTTTATTTTTCATTGTTGTTGTTGATAGTTGTCTCCATGAGCTAAACTCTCTTAAAGGTAGAATTGATAAATTAAAGGTATTCGTGTTTTGGAATGTTACATTCTCAGACTAGACTTTTAAAAAGGGTCTACCAGAGCCGGGCAGTGGTGGCGCAGGCCTTTAATCTCAGCACTCGGGAGGCAGAGGCAGGCGGATTTCTGAGTTTGAGGACAGCCTGGTCTACAGAGTGAGTTCCAGGACAGCTAGGGCTATACAGAGAAACCCTGTCTCAAAAAACCAGAAAGAGAGAGAGAGAGAGAGAGAGAGAGAGAGAGAGAGAGAGGGAAAGAGAAAAAAAGTATCTACTAGTTAATCCTCTAGCCTTGATGTGTCTGTGTCTGGTTTTTTTTTTTCTCTCTCTCTCTTCATATGATATATGTAGCTAGTCTTTTTAAATCTTGCCAGTCTATTGCTAGTGTGTTATTTAAATTTGCAACTCTTCAATTAAATAGTGTAGAAAGTAAGAAATGGTGCTCTCCCTGTAATCCTCCTGCTAAGGAGACTAAGAAAGGAGGGTTGCCTTGAGTTCCAGGCCAACCTGGGCTGCACAATAAGACCCTGTCTCATAAAAGAAACATAAATCAATAAAAAAAGAAAAGAACGAGGCTGAAAGTTCTTTGTTTTTGAGACAGGGTTTCTCAGTGTAGCCCTGGCTGTCCTGGAACTCACTCTGTAGACCAGGCTGACCTTGAACTCACAGAAATTTTGCCTGCCTCTGCCTGAGTGAAACAGAAAATTTTAAATGATTTTTGGTCATTCTTTAATTTTTGCAGCAAATTCTCTTTTCCTATTCTTTCTCTGGTTTGCTTGTATTGAGAGACACTGTGACAATCCATGATATTTAGCACTGCAAAAGTTTTTTGTTTTTTGTTTTTTTGTTGTTGTTGTAATTTCCTTTTCTTGAGATCGGGTCTCTCTAGGTAACCCTGGCTGCCCAAGAACTTGTTATATAGATCCACTTGCTTCTACCCTGGAATACTGGGAATAAAGGCATGGACCTCCATGTCCAGCCTTGATAAAAGTTTTTATAAGAAATATTTTTGTCATTTTTGTCATCATTACCCCCTTCCTCTCCTCTTCCTCTTCCTCCTCTTTCTCTTCCCTCTGCCTTCTTCCCCTCTCTACCCTTAGAGGGACCATTAAGTGACAGGAAACAGGCACGGGACTTGCAATTGTTGGCGTGGAAGTTAAAGAGCTGTACTTAGTAACCTACATTCCGAATATTCTCCCTCTCTTAAGTTCATTTCTTGCACATAACACAGAAACTTTCTAAGACTTAAAACTCGGGGTCTAGAAGCACTTCAGAGGGGCCCTTTGGGATACCTCAAGCAGCTTCCGGGAAGATGGGTCCCCTGCCTTTGGTGGTGACTGTCCTGAGCAGCTTACCTGCTTTTAGGACTCACCAGTGATCCAAGACCACAGGGACAATACAAAGCACGGCATGGCGATAATTATTGTTATTGTTCTGGCATCCTGAAATGTCAAGCTGAATTCCTACCAGCAAATGCAACGCAGGAGAAAATTAAAGCTATGATGACATCACGTCTACAATAAAAAGGAGTCATGGTCAACGACGCTCACTTCTTTTCCTGAGCTCACCGAGAGAGGATCTCTTATTTGGAGAGATGCCACCACCGTTGAGCCTGGCCTTCTTTTGAGTGGATGCAGCAGGGTCTCTCCTAATCTCAGTAAAGTGTTTGTTTTGATCAGAAATCCCTCTTTGGGATCACAAACAGAGGCCCAGGCTGGGCTCTCACCCTGGGTCTGTCGGGTGTTCATCCGGCTGTATGTGTGGCTGAGACACTGCTCTCATTCTTCGACGCTTCCTGCTCCCTCTTGGAGAACATCTGAAGGCTGATCCACTCCGGCACTGAGATGGGGGGTCGAACTTGCTGCGGCTGTGGCTGCGGCTGTGGCAGGTGTAATGGGTGTGCCGACAATCGTAGCCGGGGCGTCGACTCTCGGAACAGGGGCTCTGACTCCCGGAATAGATATGAAAATTCCAGAAACAGGAACTATGACCAGGATCTTGAGGTGAGTCCTAGCTGAGGATCTTCTGTGGACTTGGGCTTTGTTCGGGGTTTGTTTTGTTTCACGGCATCTCTTTCAAATGTTCCAACGTGAGAATGTGAAGGACAGCCAGTGGTTTATTACTGCTGTGAATGGCTAAGCATTTTAGTCTTGTATCTGCTGGTATCCCGGTCACTACAATTAAAATTCACATTCTTTTCTTTCTCCTTTCTTCCCCTTGCCTTGTATTAATTTTTTCTTCTAATTGGCTATAGTTTAGCTAGCAAAGTAAATGCCACTAAAGCCGATTACTGCTGGGTATTGTTCTCCAAGACTTAGCCCTCTCTGTGTGAAAATTTTCAGATCCTTGTGTTGGAAAAAAAAAAACCAAATATTTATATTTTCTTTAAAGCTATTTTCCTTTGGGCTGAGCTCATTCTCAGGGTACCAGGTTCTTATTTGAACTAGATAATAATAAGCAACAAAGATGCTTGGGAGAATAGGGGTATAGTGCAGTGGATAGATGCTTGCCTAAAATGCACAAGGCTCTGGGTTCCATCACCAGCTCTGTATAGACTAGGCACAGTGGCCCACGCCTGTACCTGAACACTGGGATGGAGGCAGGAATCCAAGGCCATCTTTGGTACCTAGTGAGTTCGAGGCCAGCCTGGGATACAGGAGACCCTGTCTCAATACACAAATAGGTATGCTTTGAGAAGTGGCATTTTGGGAAAGTAGATGGTCATTTTCAGATTCTGATCCTATCGTCTGCACTACTGGGGACCAAGCCCAGGGCCTCATTCCTGGGAGGCAAGGGTTCTACCATCAAGCTGTATCTGTAGCATCTGTCTTCGGGTTCTAATCCACAGCCCCTAGAGCCTTGGGGGTACCACATTTCGCCAGGTGCTAAGACGGAGACACAGCTCTAGCTCTCAATCTCCATGGTTTTCCCATTATCCCACCCCTGTTTGTTGGACCTGCACTGCTTGAGTTGTAGAGGCGGTGACTGCCAGCCTGGACTCAGCTTTGATGCTCACTCACCCTGGTCTCTGCCTGTAATTGTATATATATACATTTACTTTGTTCTGTGCCTCGGAACTTTGAAGCTGTTGGATGGAATTCGTAAAACGTGTGTCAGCCTTGTTTTGTAATATGCTCTAGGGGGAAAAAGCGTGTCCTATAAACTTTTGATCTGTGCTTTTCTTTTCCCCTGTCAGAGTACTGATCTAACCCATAATTTAATGAAATAGGTAGTCTATTTAAAAATGTGTATATGTGTGTATGCACAGAGATGCTTTGGAAACCGCCTAAATGCTGAATGGGCAACTTGAGATAGATTAAAGCATCTGACGTTGGCCCTGCTCTGACAGAGTCCGTCGGTGAGAGCATTCTTTCAGATGTGTCCCGCACTGGGGATGGAGGCTCTTCCACAGCTCAGTTTTACTGCCTTGCCTCTGAGTGCCTCTCTCTGTGCCTGCACCTGATAAGCCTCAGATTTGAGATTCGTTGTTTTTCAACACCACCTAGAGAGACGCCTACAGTCATTATACATTTGGTTCGTGGTCCTCTCTAATTATTGGCTAATTAGCAGCTCTCTAGACATATTCTTAATGGTTTGTAACCAGCAGTCCAGCAGAAAATGCCCAGACGAACTTGGGAGAAAGTCAACCCTGTGGCTGGGAGACAGGGCCAGTGACACTAAATTAAATGCACAGAGCTTTGGTGACAACTTGGGATTAGGAGAGAGTTCTGTGACTGTGACAGATAAAGCAGACCGAGGAACTTCAGGCAAACATGGAGACCCAAGGACCTATGCCCAGCTCACTGAGTGAAGGGCTTAGGAGCCTGAGACTGGACATGCTGCTCCCCAAGGTGATCCTACTGAGATCCCTGAACAGGGGAAACTAAGTTTGCATGAAGTCAGAGTGAGAGAGTTGGGGGTTATTTAGGTCACCAGTATTAAATATCCACTTTAAAATATCTCTCTGTTAATGATGGCACCAATCAAATTAGAGACCTTGGGTTTTCTGGTAATCTTTGCCTAAAATAGCTTAAAAACTAAGAAAGCACGCTTCCTTCAAGGGTTAACCTCTACGCCTGAAGTAGTGGGATATGCCTTTAATACTGGTACTTGGGAGGCAGAGGCAGGAGGATCTCTATGAGTTCAAGGTCAGCCTGATTACTGTAAGGCGCTCTAGGACAGCCCCCCTCCCAAAGTGAATTTATATCCAGGATTGGGGGCACAGGCCTGTGAGCTCTAGGACAGCCCCCCTCCCAAAGTGAATTTATACCCAGGATTGGGGGCATAGGCCTGTGTTCCCATGTATCTGATAAGCTGAGGCAGGAGGTTTAGAAGCTCAAGTACTGTCTGGGCTACAGAATGAGTTCAAGTCCAGCCTGTTCAACTTAGTGAGAACCTATCTCTAAATAAATACGTAAATGGGTTGGGGCCACACGTCTGCCACAAACCTAGCATACACAAGGCCCTCAATCCGCAGTTCAGTCCTCAGACCCGGGAGTTGGGGGGAAGCCTAAGAATTTTGGAATTAGCTAATGTTTCACCAGAATGTGCATGTTAGTTAAAAATATCGGTTTTGAATACTTTACAAAGTGACGATATGCACAGTGAACTGAAAGAGTGATCTTTGCAGGGGCATCTTCTTCTAGTTTTTGTTTTATTTTATAATGGTAATCAAATAGGTATTTATCTTAAGATTTGGATTAAATTCTACTTTATTTGTTCTCTGGGTTCCTAGATTCTCCTCTGACAATGCCATGTTCTCAGGGAATTTCATAACCTCCCAGATTTCTCCATATTTAGAAATGGTGTCTCTTTCTTCCGGGTAGCAGCTCCTTTAGAGCAGTGAACTTACGTCTTCTTTAAAAATAAAATGTAATTATTTGTGCAGGATTCACATGTGCACTCGCATGCCACAGCACACTGTGGGGTCAGAGACAACACTGTTGAATCGATCCTCTCCTCCTGACTTTGGGGACTGAATCAGGTCATCAGACGTACACAGCAAGAGCCATTACTCTCTGAGCTGGGTTTCCACAGCCCGGAGAATAAGGCACCAAATGTAGCTAAGGCCAGAGCCACCAGCTTTGGTGGGCTTCTGAGAGTGAGTGGATAGGAAGGGGCTAGCTGGTGCTTTGTGGTGCTCCAGCATCACACAGAGACGCCTCCAAGGCTGCAGGAGGAAAGAAGAACCTGGCTGGGAGAGGCCTTAGGCTTCTCAGCTTCAGGCCTCCTCTTCAAAGTTCAGAGGACACACCTTTACCTCCCCCCCTTCCCACCTTGTGTGTGTTTTTTGGCATCTGGTTAGATTTGTGTAGACTTCTTTTTAATAAAATACTGAGGTGCTGGGGAAAATCTTGGAACCAACTCAAAGAGATTGTACCTAATATTCTTCTGCATCTAGCATCTGATTTTATGAACTAGTTTTATCAGTTCACCTTATTCTTGTATTTCTTTTTCAAAAAGGACCAAATTTGGGGTCGGCAAGATAGCTTATCGGGTAAAGGGGCTTGCTGCTGAGTCTGGCAACCCGAATTTGTTCCCTAGAATCCACGTGGTGGAAGGAGAGAGCTGACCCCTACACACTGTATTCTAAATAAATAAATAAATAAAAATTTAAAATCAAAGAAGGAAAATTTGTCACCTGGAGACTGTTAACTTACTTAGACTCCCCCATATTTATGCAGATCATTTTGCTCCACTACGGCTGTACCCGGCTTATCTGTTGTTTCTTATAAATATTGTTTACATGCAAGTAAGCGTCCTGCCGCTAAAGGACATCATTGCTCATGTTGGTTTGTCACATCACTCTAAGTGGTTTTTCATTTTATTTTTATCTGTGCATCAGCAATCTTAACTGTTTCGAGGTCTCCCTTCTTCCCTGGCATTTGGAAAGCCACGGAGAGGAATGATAGCCAAGCTGGGCTTACTAGTGGAGATGGCGGTTGACCTCGCTGGCACCTCATTCAAGTTACTAGGTGATCTTGCAATGAGTCCTCTTGCATACCTTCATGTTTTTAGAAAACGATCCTTGAGGTAGCAAATTCTGTCAAGGTTGTGAGTGAACAGGCGCCAGCGGCTGTCACCCCAGGTGGAAAGTGGATCATACATCATTTTAGAATGCGAATGGACTGAGGGAGCTGGATGGGTTCAGGAGGACAGAGAAGAACCACCAGAAGGTCAGAGTTCATGAAGTGAAAGAAGAGACTGAAGTCACCATGTGCCCAACCGTCCCTCACAGCCCACTAACAGACCAGAGCCTCCTGCGGGCCTTTGTTGGTTTTCTTGGTTTTTGTTCCGTTTGTTTTTGTTTTTGTTTGGTTTCTATTGAAGCAAGGTCTCCCTGTGCATCCCTGGCTGGCCTGGAACTTGCTGTACATACAGACCAGGCTGGCTTTGAACTTACAGAGATCTCTGCTTGCTTCTGCCTTCCAACCACTAGAACTAAACGTGTGTACCAACATCTCCGCCTTTTTAAAAAATGTATTTATGGGTATATGTCTGTGTGGGGATATGCGCACTTGAGTACAGAGGCCCGGCTCTCAGAAGCCGGAGGAATGGGTTGGATATGCTAGAACTCGAATTACAGGAGGTTGTGAACTACCTAACATGGACGCTGGGATTTGAACTTGGGTCCTCTGCAAGAGCAATATGTCCTTTCAATCATTAAGCCATCTCTCTAGTCCCTTTTGTTTCTGCAATACTGCTGCTAATGTTCCGCCAGTATCTTATCCTTTGTCCCCCACATGATATGTCTGTTTATTTATCTATTTACTTACTTACTTAATACTTGTTGATGGGTTACCTTGGGAGCTACTTCTTTCAACAGAAAAGGAATGAGAAAAGATAAAGAATTATCTACATTACTAATGCTTAGCCTAATCCAAGACTGAAAGGAATAACAAACTAGTGTTTGACATTTAAAAGGAAGATATATTGTATTGGTGCCATTCACTACTGCCTTGCTCTCTTGCATCTAGGAAAGGCATTAGAATGAAGGTGCTGGGGCTGGAGGGATGGCTCAGTGGTTAAGAGCACTGATTGCTCTTCCAGAGGTCCTGAGTTCAATTCCCAGCAACCACATGGTGGCTCACAACCATCTGTAATGGGATCCGATGCCCTCTTGTGGTGTGTCTGAAGACAGCTATAATGTACTCGTCATATATATAAAATAAATAAATAAATAAAATCTTTAGAATGAAGGTGCTGGTTGAATGTAGGAGAGAACAAGCCAGCCCAAGGAGACTGACTTTGGGCACAGAAAGAATCCTGAATAGGAGATTCCCCCTGGAAGTGTTGGGTGGAGGTCCACGTGATAAATGCAGAGAAATTTCTGTAAGTTGTTAAGCAAAGATAAATACCTTATCATCGATGGAATATGTGAGAAGCCACGGCGTTGGTCTTCTTGATGTAATGGAAGAGTTGTGTACAAGGAAATAAAAGTCTTTAAAAGCAAGTGTGGACAGACTCTGAGAAACCACTCATGTAGCCACCTGAGTGGTGGATTTGTACAGAGGCAGAGCTGTTGAGAGGGATAAAGTCTGTGGTGGCGCACGCCTTTAATCCCAGCACTCAGGAGGCAGAGGCAGGCGGATTTCTGAGTTCGAGGCCAGCCTGGTCTACAGAGTGAGTTCCAGGACAGCCAGGGCTACACAGAGAAACCCTGTCTCGAAAAACCAAAAGAGAGAGAGAGAGAGAGAGAGAGAGAGAGAGAGAGAGAGAGAGAGAGAGAGACTGGGTGACAAATGTCACGTGAGCAAAAGTGGACAGATGTGTTTTTAAGCATTTAGACTCCGAGGCAGTCGACATGGCTCTGGTGACAAGCCTTGAGCCTCCTAAAGGGAACTCACTGGAGGTCTATCTGTTCACCTTAGTGAATGCTGACTTTGAAGTAGTCACTTGAAAACTTGACACAGAAATCTGGAATATTTTCGGAACAAACAAGAAGCTGAAGGTTTTTCCTATTATTAATTAATATTTGCAAATTAACACCAAGATTCTTTGTCAGCAAACTGTAATCAGGATAGATATGAAGCAACATGTTTTTAATAACCTCACTTGGAGTAAATAGCTTATACTTTGCTCTCAAAACTATTAATATGTCATGCTACATGCAGAGATTTGGTTAGGATTCCCCAAATCTGAAGGTTCTTTGAACTATCTCTCTTTCTAGGAGCTTTTTATACAGGGTGGCCGACTTGCAGAAACTTCAGAGAAAGCAGCCTGAGGGGGTCTTACAGAATCACGGGGCTGGAGGTGGTCTGTAAGAGTTAAACAGATGGCCACAGGTTTAGAATGAATGATTACATTTCAAATAGAAACAAGGAGAAAAATGTGAAATACGGACAGTCTGAAGACTCGGTAAAATGAGGATATTGGATTTGGCAAAAGGTAGGTTGTTAAACTTGTACAGTTCTGGTTTTTTGGTTTTTTGAGACAGGGTTTCTCTGTGTAGCCCTGGCTGTCCTGGAACTCACTCTGTAGACCAGGCTGGCCTCGAACTCAGAAATCCACCTGCCTCTGCCTCCCAAGTGCTGGGATTAAAGGCGTGCGCTACCACTGCCCGGCTTGTACAGAAGTCTTTCAAAAGAATCTAAAAATGTGGGGGGCGGGGGGATGAGATAGTCTCTGTGTATAGCATAATCCATTAATAGTTTTGATAGCAAAATATATGAATTTCCTCTAATGAGATAACTGAAGACACATTGCTGGAAGTGGGGTCTGGGGCTTGCCCTCGGGCTGATGGAGAAGTCCAGTCTTGGAGAGGTGGGGAGTGGCTGGGTGGGGGGGCCAGCGGGTGGTCACAGGTACAGATGGGGGAGGGTCTTTGGTAAGATGGGACAAACCAGTCAGTGTTTGAAGCTACGTAGAGCACAAAGGAGATGGGACAGTACTCCAAAGACTTCAGAACGAGGCGGGTACAGGTTACTGGGGATTGGGGTGTTGAGCGTGATGTCCCATCGCTCTGTAGAATAAAAGGAAACCCTTGTCAGTTAAGAACGTGGCGGTGACACATGAAGAAATTCATGCTGGAGCTCATTTTCTTTGTGGAGAGGGGGTATTGATCTCTGAAAGGAGCATGATTTGGCAATGACCACTTGGCAGCCCCTGGCAGGTGTGGGCGTAGGTAGCAGGAATGGATGACTGACAGCCAGAGGGCCAGGGTAGGCGAGTGTCAGAGACTCATAGTCTAGCCCCAGAAAGGGATGCTTGACTCTGACTGCCATGTTATTCTAAGGACATAAAAGATCCTGCATAGAGAAGCCCTCCATCTTGTTCTATGCCAACTAGGTCCCATTGTTCTCCTGTGTGTGCTCTGGGTGTCCTGTTGTGCTGAGAAGAGAGACTCGAGTCTTCCCGCAGGTTCTTTGTCCCTTGTGACCTGGCTTGTGTCCTAGCCTCTCTCTCCGCCCATCTCCCTCCTCTCAACCCCTTATCCCACCTGAACTTGCTGCAAGAATAATGCAGCATCTCCTGTTTGCTTGGCCTGGAAGACACTTGGGAGTCTTAGGGATTGTCACTCACCCATCACATAAATGTTACCTCTGCAGAACGGCCTCTCAGATACCTCAGCCTAGAGCACACACCACTAAGTGACATTTTCCTGTTTGTTTTGGCCTAACTTCCGTCTCTGGCAAGCTAAAGCAGGAAGCAGGAACTGTTGCCTCTTGCTCACCACTGTGTGTCACCATTCCTAGTACCACACCTGGAAGACACAGAGTGTTCAGTCAAGTTTTCTGACTGAGGGAAGACATATTCGGTTTCTTTTATTTCTGTTTAATTTACTTAACTATTCTATTTCCCAAGGACCTCTTAACAGTTAGCAGGCATTAGGGGTTTGTTAGCTTTTAAATAGGGTTTGATTTGCTCATGTCTGTTTCACTCAGTAGCAGGTGACTCTGCTCCTCTCCCATACAGGGTTGTGATTGCTAGGACTGAGTGCCCCTGTAAGATTTCTTAGGCAGTTAAATTCAAAACCTGTTTCGTTCCCTTCTCATCCGCTGCCCCAATAAATGACATCTAAAAAAAAAATATCTCCCCGCATAGTTATCTTACATAGCAGAACACCGTTTTAATAGGAAGCAGTTTTGTAACCAATAACTTTGCTAACTCTGCCCTCAGGGTCACATTCTGACACTGTCACCTGTGTTAGGATGCTTCTGAGTGTCAGGCTGCTAGGCTGAGTCTCTTCTTCTGTTTGGGGGATATGTCCTGCTGTTCTTCTCTCCGGTGAGTTCAGAAGCAGCCAGGTAAACACAGCACTGTGGTATACCTCAAGCTAAAAAATACCAGCATGCCCTTCCCTCAAGGAACCCACTGGAGAAGCAGAAATCAAATATCTGTGCTACATAGATGACCGCAGAGCAGGAACAAAGGCCAGGACACTATCACCCAATGACGTCCGTGTAGATTTGTTCAGACCGCCCTCCTTCCAGTGACTGAGCAGCTGTCCTGGGCTCTAATACTATATAATTAATACATACATTCCTCGAGGCCCTGCTACCTACCCACTGGTGCCATGAAGCCTGCTTACGATTAGCACTGTGCAATCATTAATTAGTCCCTGAGCTGACTGTCATTATTCATGCTTTGCAAACAAGGAAAATCAAGGGTGCCAGGGCCCAGACTCTGAGTACTGTGTCGCTGGGCTAATAAAGAATCTTGGAATTCCTCACTCGAGAGGATGCATGCCCTGCACCAGCGAGTCGATCTGCGTTATTGAAGAGGGCCAAACTGGTTGTACTCACAATCTATTTTAGCTCCAGCATGAATGGAGACTACTCCCTGCTTGGCGCAGTGGGAGCCAGAGTAGAGGGGCCCTGGCAGGAATAGGAAGGTGGCTTGCCTCAGAACCGAGCAGGGACCTGCTGTGTGACTTGATCTGTAGAGAGAGATTACCTGAGCAGCAATGAGAGCTGCCTAGGGCCTCAGGAACTGAGCTGTTCTAAGCAGCAGAGTTTTCTAGATGGCTTCGTTTTGGTTTTGTAGGTTTCAAGTATCAACGTTTTTGTTATTGTTTTGAATAAAACCACTTAGCTTTCAACACTTATTTTTCTTTTAAAAAAAGTATACTAAACATCATTTAAATTTTACTTGGAAATGCAGTTATTTGGATAAGAGCAATTGTATAGAAATACAGAAATGTTCCCACAGTTGATTGAAGAAGAGATTCTTGGTGTGTGTGTGTGTGTGTGTGTGTGTGTGTGTGTGTGTGTGTGTGTGTGTGTACAAGCCTGTATACTCACTCACAACTCTGTACATCTGAGCGCACATCTCCACTACCAGTGAGCTACACTCTTAACCCTGAAGTGTGTATTCTATCCACTATTATAGTAAATTATCACTTGTGTATTACTGTTTATTTCTAGACGTTTCCTTTTGTTAACTGTCATTTCTTACTTTTGTCAATGTGGACCTTTTCAGATTTTGATGTTTAATTAGTTATTTGCTTGGAAATTAGCTCTTAACACTCATTGGGGTCAGGAGGGTTGGATATGCCCTCCCTGACAGTATTTTCGGGTGCATGTATACCTCTGTGTGCACACTTAGGTACAGGCGCATGAGCACCTGTGATGTCTGCGTGTAGGATCCAGAAATTGATATTGTGTATCTTTCTCGGTTCGGCTTCACCTTACTCTCTGAGACAGGGCCTCTGACTGGACATTGATTACCAAGACCAGCTGACCAACAAACCCCAAGGACACTCTGTGTCCGCATCCCAGTAATGGGATTGCAGACATCTCCTTGCCCCATCCAGGCCTTTATGTTGCTACTGGGAATCTAAACCCCTGCTTGGGTGGTGAACCCTTTATTGACTGAGCCATCTCCCCAGTGTCTGCTTCTATTCTTACTAATAGTCTTTGTACAGAAACTTCAAAACACCCACAAAAATAGAGATAATAAAAATAATAAGCCACCACCTTCCCCCCACTTCTGTTTACACATAATCCAGTTTCAACAATTACTAAGGCCACATCTGCACCCCATCACAGACACACACAGAATTAAAAGCCAAGCCTGGCTGGCCAGACGGCTTAGCAGGCAAAGGCGCTCACCACAGAGGCCTGCTGACCCAAGTCCGATTCCTAGAACACACATAAAGACAGAAGGAGAAGACCAACACCTGGAACACATACATGCATATTATATATGCATGTGGGCACACACACAACACACATATGTGTGTGTGCGTGTGGGAGCATATAACACACACACACCGATAACTTTTCAAAAATCAAAAAAGTCTAACCTATCAACGTGAACTCACATTTAACTTGCTATAGATACAAATGGTTACATACACAACTCTTTATATTTATTTGTAATTAAGTTATTAGGGCATATACCATCTTATTTTCTTTTTAAGGTTTATTTAGTGTGTGTGTGTGTGTGTGTGTGTGTGTGTGTGTGTGTGTGTGTGTGTGTGTGTGTCTGTGGAGACCAGTGGTGTTAAACCCTCTAGGGCTGGAGTTGCACATACTTGTGAGCCATCAGGTGGCTGTGAGGAATTGAACTCAGGACCTCTGGAAGAGCAGCAAGTACTCTTATCTACTGAGCCATTTCTCCAGCTCCCTAAACATTCCCTTGCTTGGTCAGCTGAGGGGACCTAGAAGCAGAGGCACCTCAGGGGCACCGAGCACACCTAGACCTCTTTGCTGCTGATGCCAGAGTCGCATAGAATGAACTAGCCTTCCTTGGGAAATAGCCGACATTAAGACCATCACACACGACACTGAAGATGAACCTGGAGTGCCTTATAATGGCAGAAAGTTATTTAAAAAAAAACTGTAAAACCTGTCTAAAAAGACAACAATAGCATTAGGTAAGAAAGAAATGGCAGCTGGCTACAAACAGAGCCCTTAACAGCCAACGCTTGGAAGGGCAGAATAAACGAAGAGGCATTCCTATAACTCACAGTATAAATTAAGTATCTGTGAGTCCATCCTGATATTAGAAGTACAAGATACAGACGTGGCTCTGACCCTGACTCAAATCCACTGTAAAAATACATTTGAGATGACATTGAAACACTGGCTGGGTATTTGATAATATGAAATAATAACAATAAGGATTTTTAAGTATGGTAAATTATGGTTGTGGCTTTTTGAAATGTCTTTACTAGCAATATCACTGACCCACTTATGGGAGGGTGATATGTCTAGGGTTGGGTTGTTTTCATTTGGACTGTACAGATAAATAGATGAATAAGAAAAGACAAGCGTCTACGGAAGTGTTCTGAACATGGGGTCTTAGCTCCAGCATGGATCATTAACTGTAAAAGACGGACCACATGAATTCCGTGTGTTAGCAGCAGAGAAAACGGATCATGGAGAAGCATATATATATATATATATATATATATATATATATATATATATATATATATATATATATATATATGTCTGTTTCTCTAGAGAATCCTGACTACAGTGTATAGGAATTCTCCAAACTAGCTTATCTGTTTTCTCATAAATTTAGAATTGGTTTAAGGAATAAAGTCCCTTAAATTAAAAGTCCAGTCCTAGGCATAAAGTTATTTTTCCCATAAATATGTCAGTATGGATCTCTAGAAAAGATGCCATCAAAACCACCAACCATGATACTGTTATCACACTGATGGAAATATTGATTACTTCATATTAGCAAGTATCCTGCCACGGTTCTGATTACCCCAGTCGTCTAAAGTGTCCTACTTGCGATTTGAGTTTCTATTCTAAAGGATGGTTAATTAATTAATTAGAGAGAAGGCTCTCACTGTGTAGCCCTGGCTGTCCTGGAACTCACTCTGTAGATCAGACTGGCCTCAAACTCACAGATCCACCTGCCCTGCCTCCTCAGTGCTGGGATTAGAGGTGTGTGCCCCACACGAGCTCTGTCGCTTTCTTTTCCTTGTGGAATGTCCCATATCCTGGGTTCCTCTGGCTTTGTGCTTGGTGTCACTGAACTTCCCCTCCACCCCCAGTATTGACTGGCAAACGGTAAACTCACCAGGGATCTTGATTCATTTATCTGGGGGAAGGATATTTCACAGATGGTGCTTTGTATAATGAAACATCCGCCAGTTTCTCATTCTTGTGAAGATTGGTGTGCTCCCCTGATCACCTCCGTCTCAGAGCCCTTACCAGACACTGGTACGGTCACTGATGACTGTTGTTTCAGCCACGTTTGTTAGCTGGGACTTTTCTACCGGGAGAACTTTTCCTCATCATGTATTTTGCTACCCAAAAAGGCTCATGAGAAAGATAGGACAATTGCTTGATTTAATTCCCTTATTCCCCAGATTCTGGAATAATGACTGGTTAGAAACCTGCAGATAGGGCCACAGTTTTCTTGTTATCTGTGCTGTGCTAGCAACGGTGCAAGAATCATAGAGACTAACAGATATTATCAGAAAATTAATGACAGGAAGCTGTGGGCTTCTTAGGCTTGTGAGCCACGGGTACTTTTTTACCTTTAAAAATGGCCATTTGGAGCTGGGAAGATGGCTCAGTGGGCAGACTGCATGCTGTGTATGCACAAGAACCTGAGTTTGACCCTCAGCATCTATGCAAGAGCTGGGTGTGGTAGTGGGCATCTGTAATCCCAGCAGTGGGTAGAGGGCGCTGTGACAGTCCAGTAGAGCTCATTGGCCACTCAGCCTAGCCAACTGATGACCTACATGATCAGTAAGAGGTCCTGCTTCAGAATCTAAGGTAGAATATGATTAAGAGAGACAACTGGCATTCACCTCTGCCTCTACATGCATGCACAGACATGTGCACCCACACCCTCAGGAACACGTCCATATAACATGCACACGCCCATGGCTCTTCACACAGACGCCACACAAAATAATCGAGAGAGAGAGAGAGAGAGAGAGAGAGAGAGAGAGAGAGAGAGAGCATGCAATTGGAACAGTATAAAGAAACCCGTTTTGGAAGAGAGGGAGAAATGGCCCACAGAGCGTGGCATTTCCAGGAAGGGTGAGCAGTCCCTGACACCATCACTGGTCAACTTCACTCGTGAGCCAGAGAGAAGGGGGTGTGGGGGGGGGTGCCAAAAGAAAGGTGACATGCACAGTTCACCAAATCATAATAACAAAAGAAGAAGACAGCAACCAAGAGCGTGTGTGCTTTGCCGACACAGCCTCCCTCGAAGGCTGACTGCTGACCTTGACCTCATGATATCAGTCCCGTCCTAGATTCCCAGTCTACTTAGATGCTAACCTGAGAGGGAGTCTTCCTTCTAGATTTTACCTTTTACTTCTATGCACCCTGTTCCTGTGTGCACTCGGATAAACATGGCTTTCCTTATCCACTGAGGAATACGATGCATGCTTATGTCTTTATCAGAGGAGTGTTGCTCGCTTAGAAGGAAGGAGGGCAGTGATTACATCTGCCAGACTACCCTGTGACTCAGAGGCTGACCCGCAGTAGGGTTGAAAACAAAAAACAAAAAACAAAACAAAACAAAACAAAACCCAAATGTGACCATGTCGCTGAATATGTCTGTGGTCTTCTGAAAAAAATCAATGTTGAAAAACTCTTGTGTTCATTCAGATAGGCAGCTGTGGTCTTCCATCTTTTGCCAGCTTGTCCTTGGTTCCTTTGTGGCGCTGGGGGTGGAACTGAGGACACGGGTGGGGCTCTCCCGCTGGGCCACACCCTCAGCCCAGGGCTGGTGTGTTTAATAGAAGCCACTACGATGTTAATACATCAGCAGTCCATCAGAAATCACCATAGTGCGTAACAACTTACAAACCTTTGTAATTATACCGTCTTTCTCTTTTTATGTGCTCTTATATTTGGGGAGATTAAAAACGCCCAGGAAACTTTAACTGCCCTTTTAAAGTCCCATCGCTTTTACTTTTTTGTTTAGTATTTTATCGTTCTTGCTGGGAAGACATAGTTTCACTGTGTAGCCCAGGCTGGCCTACAACTTATGACAATCTTCCCGACTCTGCTTCCTGAGTGCTGGAATTACCTCTATGGCTGACTTCTTCACTTCTTAGCATAAATTTATTCAGAAGTTTTAGCTGCATTCGAATTACTACATGTTCCTGGCATGGTGGTCCATAGGATATAGTGCTTGATGCCAGCCTGAGCTATATAGTGAGACCCTGACCCAGGACAACAACAAAAATGAGATATCGAGAATAGATTTGGAGGGCTGGAGAGATAGCTCAGTGGCTAAGAGCACTTGCCGCCCTTGCAAAAGACCCAGCTTCCATCCCCAGCACCCACACCTGGAGCTCACAACCGCCTGTAACTCCAGTTCCAAGGGAACCAATGCTCTCTTCTGGCCCCTGTAGGTTTGAGGAGCATACATCGTACATACATGCAGACAAAACACTCATGCATATTAAATAAATAAATATTTAGAAAGGAAACTAACTACATTTAGTGTCTCCCTCAGATGGGAGGACAAGCAACTCCAGTTCCTACATGGATCTCCTCAGCCCTCGGAGAGCAGGCCCTGCAGTGGAGAGGTCTTCCCAGGAGCAATGGGTAACCAGTAGAAGCTGTGACCAGGGACTCCAGGCAGAGCTTGCATGCACAAGTTGGGCTGTCCCTGGGCAGGTGAGGCAGGCTCCGGAAGAGAAGAAATACTGGGCTTTAGATATGTTTGAAGGTATATTTTTTTCAAGGACCAAAGGACACAACGCTTGGGACATAGGAAAGGAAGAGACTGGGGAAAGGACTACGCACAGGATTAGGGATCTCAGGCTGGGTGACAGGAGGAGAGAATGGCTCTAGTAAAGCACTCTGTGCAAAGTGCTCTCGGGACACTCAACAACTTGAAAGCAATTTAAATAGGGCTGGAGAGATGGCTCAGTGGTTAAGAGCACTGACCGCTCTTCCAGAGGTCCTGAGTTCAATTCCCAGCAACCACATGGTGGCTCACAACCATCTGTAATGGGGTCCGATGCCCTCTTCTGGTGTGTCTGAAGACAGCGACAATGTACTCATATAAATCTTAAAAAAAGAAAGAAAGAAAGCTATTTAAAGCTTAAAAAGGAAATTAGAACTTCATTTGAGAGTTTTTTAGCTTGACTTGTAACTTTAAAACACTTAAGTATATGATGTGGAACTTTCTGCTTAGAATCTTGTTTTCTCTTTTATGAAATTAATGTCTGGGCAAATTTGGCCAGTTTAAACAAAATACTTTTAGTACATATTAATTATTTGTAGTTTGTTTCATTATAACTTTTTTTCTTTTCAAGACAGGGTTTCTCTGGGGCTTTTTGCTCTTTTGTTTTTTTGTTGAGCCCTGGCTCTCCTGGAACTCATTCTGAAAGTCCAAGCTGTCCTCAAACTCACAGAGATCTGCCCCTGCCTCTGCCTCCGGAGTGCTAGGATTAAAGGTGTATGACCACCACCCAGCTTATAACATCTTTATATACCATAATATACTTTGATTATATTTTCTCTCCAGTACCGTCTCTTTTTTGTTTTGTTTTGGTTTTGGTTTTGGTTTTTTGAGACAGGGTTTCTCTGTGTAGCCCTGGCTGTCCTGGAACTCACTCTATAGACCAGGCTGGCCCCGAACTCAGAAATCCTCCTGCCTCTGCCTCCCAAGTGCTGGGATTAAAGGCGTGCGCCACCACTGCCCGGCTCAGTACCCTCTCTTATCCCCTCCAACTCTCACTGATTGCCTTTCTCTCAACAGCTAGTCAAATCTAGACACTTTTTAAAATTACTTTTATTTTTTTAACAGTACAGCCATTGCTCCCCACCTCACCCCCAGTTTGCCCTCCCACCGTTCCTCATCCCATACCCCCACCCCCACCCCAAGAAGATGCTCTCACCCTGCCAGGCCTCCCCACTCCCTGGGGCCTCAAGTCTCTCAAGGGCATCTTCTCCCACTGAGGCCAGACCCGGCAGTCCTCTGCTGTATATGTGTCGGGGGCCTCATATCAGCTGGTGTATGCTGCCTGGTTGGTGGCTCAGTGTCTGAGAGATCTTGGGGTCCAGGTTAGTTGGGACTGCTGGTCTTCCTATGGGGTCACCCTCCTCCTCAGCTTCTTCCAACCTTTCCCTAATTCAGCCACAGGAGTCCCCCGACTTCAGTCCAATGGTTGGGTGTAAGTATCTGCGTCTGTCTCAGTTAGCTGCTTGCTGGCCCTCTCAGAGGACAGCCAAAACCCAGGATAGCAAAAACTACTTTTAACAATAAAAGAATTTCTAGAGGAATCACCATCTTTGACCTCAAGCTGTACTACAGAGCAATATCGATAGAAACAGTATGGTATTGGTGCAGAGACAGACAGGTCGATCAATGGAATAGAATTGAAGAGCCAGCAATAAACCCACACACTTACAGACACTTGATCTTTGACAGAGAAGCCAAAAATACACAATGGAAAAAGAAAGCATCTTCAATGAATGGTGCTTTCAATGAATGGTCTAACTGGCTGTCTGTAGGTAGAAAAATGAAAATAGATCCATATTTGTCACCTTGCCCAAAGCTCAAGTCCGAGAGGATCAAGGACCTCAACATAAAACCAGATACACTGACTCTAATAGAAGAGAAAGTGGGAAAGAACCTTGAACTCATTGGCACAGGGGGAAATTTCCTAAACAGAGCTCTAATGGCTCAGGCTCTAAGATTAAGAATTGATAAATGGGACCTCATGAAACTGAAAAGCTTCTGTAAGGCAAAGGACACTGTCAATAGGACAAAACGGCAACCAACAGATTGGGGAAAAAAATCTTCACTAACCGTACATTCGCTAGAGGGCTAATACCCAAAATATATAAAGAACTCAAGAAGCTAACCTCCAATAAAACCAAACAACCCAATCAAAAAATGGGGTATAAAGCTAAACAAACCTAGATAGTTTTTAAAAATTACTAGTGTGTATGTGGTGGGGGAGAACTACACACATAACAGCCACATATGGAATCAGAGGACAACTGTCACCATCTGTCTGAGGGTTCGAACCCAGGTCATCTGGCTTGCCTGGTAAGTGCCCTCAGCCTCTGAGCCATCTCACCTGCAGAGCCTCAGTAGGTTTCTAAAAGTCAGAACAAAGAAAGTGACATTATTCTGTTCCTATGACAGAAAATTCCAGCATTTTATATTTGACCTGCACCATGAATACAGGTGTGAGGATATTCCTAAACACACATCCCATTAACTTGTGAAATTTTAGAATAATATTACCAGATCATCCCACGTGTGTTAAGAGCACCTCCTCCAAGGGACTCAGGGTGGGACTCAAGACTTAGTCAGAGATCTAAGCCTTCCATCTTTATGTGTCTGGAGCATAAAGGACTGGGGGAAACAGTTTCCCTGTAAAATGTTTCCTCCTTTAGCAAATGTACAAATTGAATGGAAAGGTAGGAGACAGGCACGTGGGAAAAGGAGCCGGAAACAGGAAAGACAGGGAAAGGCGCCTCCAAGCACTGAACGCTTTAAGAGGCAGATTTGAGTTGGCTTGGGTTGTTAGGTGGCCTCTAGGCTGGGCTCTGCCAGCCCAACTCTGGTGAGTCAGAGTTGGGTTGGCACAGGCAAGCAAGGTTACATTTGGGGAGAGAGAGCTCCACATTCAGAGATGGGAAGCCGGAGACAAGGCCTGTGCTTAGGGCCTTGAGAGCGAGCATACCAGTTTGCTCAGAGTGAATGGCCTCAGAGACAGCTGGTGCCTTTTTGTATGGCTTTATCTTGAAGAGAATGCACAGTGGCTGGCGGCTTTTGAGATGCAGATGCTGGGGTAGAAGCTGTGATTTAAAAAGAACAAATAGCTTTGCTTACAAGGATTGGAAGAGAGAGAGATCAGAAGGCCAGGGACCAAAGAAGAGGTCTGACATTTAGAAAAGAGACACACTACTTTCCCATAGAAGTTGAATCATTGGCTGGCTGGATGTAGTGGCACAAACCTGTATCCTAGCACTTGTGAGTTGGAGCAGGGAGATACGGAGTTCCCAGGCTAGCCTTGGTTACATTCAAGGCTAGCCGTGGATACATTCAAGGCTAGCCTTGGTTACATGTGACCCTCTCTCAAGAAAGAAAGAAGGGCGTTGGGTGGTTAAGAACACTGGTTGTTCTTCTAGAGGACCTGAGTTCAATTCCCAGCACCCACATGGTATCCTACAACTGTCTATAACTCCAGTCTCAGAGGGTCAGACAGCCTTTCTGACCTCCGAGAGCACTGCATGTATGTGGTGCGCAGACACACATGCAGGAAAAAACCTCATAAACATAAAAGAAAAATAAAGGTTAAAAAAGGTTTTAGACAGTATCCAAGCATGGTTGTGCACACCTTTAATCCTAGCACTCAGGAGGCAGAGGCAGGTGAATCTCTGTGAGTTGGAGGCCAGCTTGGCCTATAAAGAGAGTTCCAGGACTGCTGGGGCTACAAAGAGAGACCCTGTTAAAACAAACAAACAACAACAACAACAACAACAAAACCCCACCAAGTTTTTAAAAAGAAAAGAAATAAGAAAGCAGTGGAAATCTCTATTTAAAAGCTATCCCCAAAGATCTGCACTGGGAATAAATGACTGGTAATGGAGTATATATAGATAACAGAAAATGAGTTTCCTTGTAAGATAAAAAGTAACACATTTCCCACATACACCAAACTATTTTGTGTCCCCTAGTGTTTGTTTTATGTAACTGTCTGCTTTTTACAGTGAAGAACAAGTAAGGTCCCCACTTGGGCTGGGGAGATGGCTGCACTTGCCCTGTAAGCCCAAGGACCTGAGTTCAAATCCCCAGGGTGAGTGTAACATCTGGCTACAATGTTGCAAGTGTCTCTAATCCCAGGCTTCCCGCAAAGAGATGGGAGATGGAAGCAGAAAAATTCCTAGATGCTCATAGGCCAACAAAGAAACCTTGTTTCCAAACAGAGATAGAAGGCAAGGACTAACCCAGACTTTTCTCTGACATCCACACTCATGCTGTGGCTCACTTGTGCCTATGTGTGCAATCAGACCTCTCCCTCTCCCTCTTCCCCTCCCCCTCCCCTCCTCCTCCGGCTCCCTTTCTCTCACACACATAACACATACCATTTAAGAGCAGTAGCACCAAGCTCATAGCTCAGGTGACTCACATGCATTTACAACAGCGAGATATATTTAAGTTAACCTTGTCTGCACAGAGAATAGGGATGTGTCTTTTTGTTTGTTTGTTTGTTTGTTTGTTTTTCGAGACAGGGTTTCTCTGTGTAGCTCTGGCTGTCCTGGAACTCACTCTGTAGACCAGGCTGGCCTCAAACTCAGAGATCTGCCTGCCTCTGCCTCCCAAGTGCTGGGATTAAAGGCGTGTGCCACCACTGCCCGGCTTTAGGGATGTGTCTTTACCCAGGGGAGGAAAATGGGTTTTTTGTTTGTTTGTTTTTGTTTTTTGTTTTTTACATAGAAGTCTCACATGGAAGGGTGAGCAGTGTGACAAAGTGGACAAGGGGACATCTGTGGGAAGCCTGAGAGTTTGTTTGCATGATGCTTGGTGCACCAAGTAGCTTTTAGAACCCGGGACATCTTATCCTCTCTTGAGCGGTGTCACTTAAAGAGAGAAAGTCCACGCAGGCAGAGATCCCTTTTAGTCAGTCTACAGAGACTACAGTTATACAAATGAGCATGGATTCTACAGTGCTTTGACTCCCACTCTAGCTGAAGCTCCTGGCAGCTGGACACAGAAGACTGACAGAGACGGATTTATTTGTGATTAATTCATGGGAAACTCAAGGTGGAGATTGTTTCTTCTTTAATGTTGATTGTATACCAGGTTACTGGGCCATCCAGTGTGTGAAAATGTATCTCCTTCTCCACAGTGACTCACCCATGAAATAGGTTAGCTATCATAATTTAATAGTTATATACCTTTTGCAATTGGGGTTTGGAAGTGCCAGAGCCTTTTGCTAACTTTGGGGATATTGCTCAAGAGGGCCTTGAGGTGAGGTCAGCTCTTTCTGGAGTACTCCATACTGGTTGTTCTTCCAGAGGACCTTTTCGTTAAAAGCATGGCTTCCGGAATCACATCTGCTAAAGTTTAAATCCAAACTCTGCCATGTGATAGCTGTGTAAGATTGAGCTAGTTACCAAACCTCTGTAACCTCTGTGCTTCTGTAACCTGCTTCATCAAAGCACTCAGAACATCATCTGCCACAAAGATTTGATGAAATGGTGCGGATACCATAAAGAGCAAGGAGAAGGAATTGTATTTGTGAGGAAAGGCACCCCAGCACCTAAAATTGCAGGCATAGTTATGTGAACCTAGCTTTTCTTAATATCGTCTCTGCTGTTTCAGTCTTATTTCTTGGTGTCTTAAGGATGGATAGTTGCCTGTTTGGTATGCGTACTTACCTTTTATAGAGGACTCTCACAATGGAAGAGAGCCCAAGAGGCAGAAGTGGGTGAGGGGAGTGGCCATGGTGTTGGCTCTGCCTTTGGTACTTGGTGAATGTTCATGGCAGGGGCATTACTGAGGGATGCTCTGCTGGAGTTGACTGAAATGTCAAATTCAGCTAAGGCAGGAAGCCAGCCTCCTGGAGGCTTGCTGCGGTCCAGCCGCTTCTATTATGCCAGGTTGCTGTTTGGCTTGTGGCTGAATGAATCATCTAACGTTGTCTTAAGTTAGACTTCATTCACCTAACTTCAGAAATCCCTAGTGAAACACTCATCCTTGGGGGGGCCAAACTGTGACCAGATATCCAAAACACGGAAGATGGCGCACCCGGGATGAAGAAAGGTGAACCAGACTCTTTGTGGCCACGCCCCTTCCTTCAGATCTGGGCTGCTGGGAGCAATTTCCTGCCTAGGTTCTTGAGGCTGAGAAAGAGCCTGTTTGTGTGGGTATGAAAAGTTCTTTCTTGTCTGAGGGCTCTCCGGTCATGAAGAGAGCTTCTCATTCTCCCTGGGTTAGTTCTGAGCAGAAAGCTTCGACCAAACATTTGGAAGGCTCTTGGGGATTTCTGTTTGGAAGGCGTGGGCAAAGTTGCCACTTTCTCTGCTGCAGGGCAGGGAAGGCTGCGAAACAGTCTCCGCCCTGTGGAGGGGAGCCCAACAGCAGTACCAGGCTGTGCCTGAGCTGCATCGATGGCGAGGCATCTGGGGAGGGGCATGAGTCACACAGTCACCCCCACAGGTTTAGAAGACTGCAGGATAATCCTTCACACATTGTCCGGTTAAGACAGATCTTGGGAGCCCCAAAACGAAAATGCAAATAAATGGGTACCTGTTTTTCTTTTGTGTTAAGATTAGATCAGCCTCATCGCTCTTTCTAAACCTTAATTCCAATTATGTTTAGAATCAGATAAAGCCAGTTAAACTGTGGTTTATATGGAGACGGATGATAGCTACAATCTGGAAACCGATGTACATGCTGAACTATAAAACCTGTGCTGAAAGTAATTGCTGGGTAGACTTGTGCCGGGAGGTTTGGGTTGTGCCTCTCGCATGTCTGCTAAGGACAGGGTGATATTTGGCAGAGAGTAAATCAATGGAAATCGTGTCAAAGATAAATCTATATGCCATCCAAGACATGACCTTTTAAAATACAGATAGGCTCCATATACCACCTGCTCTGAGTGCTGATTTTTGATATGCACTGATCATTTGTGCCCCCTCCCCAATTAATATGTTAAAAATCTATCCGACAATGTGATGGTATTAGGAATTGGGGCCTTTGGAGTTTTTGGTTCCTGAACATAAAATCTTTGTGAATAATATATATACACACACACACACACACAAACACACATACTATGTCTGGCTCTAGTGATAAGATATATATGTATATTAAAATATATAATATTATGTATATCATATCTATTTAATATATTACATATGATACACATAATTTATATAAAATATATATTATATACATAATATAGTATAATATATCATATATAATAATATAAATATATGATATATGTAAAATATACATTATACATGTTATAATATATTAGTATATATTTCTATACACTATATTAATATATGTGTATGTATTAAAATATGTATTTATATATCATACATATTAATATATACATATTTTTAATGCTAGAGCCAGAAAAAGTGTGTGTGTGTATTCATGGTGTTATATTGGCATATACATATATATATATATATATATATATATATATATATATATATACACACATATATATACATATATACATAGTGGCGCACTCCTGTAATTTCAGCACTTGGAAGACGGAGGCAGGGGGACTGCTACAAGTTCAAGGATTTATAGCTGGTCTACATAGTAAGTCAGATGCCAGCCTGGAATGAGATGAGAGAGGTTGTAGAGAAAGAGAGAGAATATGAGTGAGTGGTGGTTGAGAGTTTGCTTCTGTGGAGACACTTGGAGAAGGCCCTTACCTTACATACCCTGCTAGCCCCTTGATGTCACGCTTCCCAGCCTCCAGAACAATGAGGAATATGTCTGCTAGCTCTAGGCTAGCAGCTCAGTCTATGGTGTTCTGTTACGGTGGTCTGAATGGACTAAATTACACAGCTTTCCTTTCTGAGCCGTTGTAGCCAAGGACCTTTCTAAGGTTTATTCTAATCAGTGCATGTCTCTAGGACTAAAGCATAAGACAAGAGAAGCCTTGTTGATGCTCAGTGAAGTTTGAGTGAATGAACACGGTTCTGGTGGGCCTTCACATCGAGATCATTACTTTGCTAAGAAATCATCCTCCTAACTAAACATGCAAACCCTGGTGTTTACATGGTCTAGCATTATGTGTTCCTTCTCATCTCAAGGCAGAGAAATTGACAGTGCAGCAGCTCTAACAGGTGCAGACCTCAGTGTCCCAGTGGCTCTCATCCTTTATGACCCAGACGTGTCCCTTTATCATTTCTGTACTTCATGAATCCAGATCACCTCAGAATGAGACCTTGTGGTGGTTAGAATAGGTATGGCCCCCATAGCATTATGTGTTTGAATGCTTGGCCATAGAGAGTGGCACTATTAGGAGGTGTGGCCTTGTTGGAGGAAGTGTGTCACTGTGGGGGCGGGCTTTGAGGTCTGCTATGCTCAGGCTGTACCCAGTGCAAAAGACAGTCTCCTCCTGGTTATCTTCTGATCAAGATGTAGAACTCTCAGCACCTCCAGCGCCATGTCTGCCTAGACACAGCCATGATGATAATGGGCTGAACCTCTGAACTGTAAGCCAGTCCCAATTAAATGTTGTCTTTTGTAAGAGTTGCCTTGGTCATGGTGTCTGTTCAGAGCAATAAAGCCCTAAGACAGACCCCAACTCAGTGTCTGCTCTTCTTTGGAAGCTCAGCAGAGCAGCAGGGAGTTCCAGGTGCACATTCGGTTACTATGCACACAGAACTATTTCCATTGCCCTGCTGTGAACCAAGTACCAGAAACCAGACGATTATAAACAGCAGAAATGTATGTCCCACAGTTCTGATGTAGTCAGGGGCCAGCCGGGTTAGGTTCTAACAATGCTGTTTTCCTAGGTTGTAGTCAGCTGACTCCTTGTGGCTTCACTCAGCAGAGAGCAGAGAAGGAAGCACGCTCTCATGTGACTTCTACAAGGGCACTAATCCCATTAATGAGGGCTCTGCCTTCATGACCTGATCTTCCCCTACAGGTTGTATACTCCATTACTGTCATACTTCAGGGTAAGGTTTCAACATTCGATCTAAAGGAACAAAACACCAGCCCACAGCACCTGCTCATTATCTTATACTTCCCTGATGGGGAAGGATTGTGTAGAGCGTTACCCCTTCATTAGACAGCTTCTAGAACTGCCAGGCTGTTCTAAAGGCTCTACACACAGTAACTACGAATGTCTTCTAACAGCCCTCTGAGGTCAACACCAGATCCTTCCTGGCTTTTTCTAAATGAAAGCGTTGAGGAGTAAAACATAAAACAGTAACAATGTAAAGAAAAATGTCCAAGTTAGGTTATTAAGCAGTGGTACATTAGAAAATATGTATTTATTTTCTCACTGTGTAGACCTGGCTGGTCTGGAACTTGATTAAGTAGACCAGATTGGCCTCAGACTCACAGAGATCTGCCTACCTCTGCCTACCAATTAAAGTGTTGGGATTAAAAGCAAAGTCATGATCTACCACACCTGTTCTTTTAATATATTAACAAATTTATGGGGGGAGTTGTTTTTAATTTTAGGTGTTGAGGCTGGATCCTAGGGCCTCAGACATGATAGGCAGGCACTCCTCCTGAGCTATGCCTTCAGACCACAAGCAAATGCTCTCAGCACATAAATACGATATAATGATCCAATTTATAAGTTAGGTATTTATAACAAATTCATTTGTGAAACATTACATGAGATTTAAGTTTATAAGGAACAAAAATTCCTCTTGTTATCTCAGTGTAACCGAGACTTTATTGTCATTTAGAAACACAAGCTTGACCCAGCAAGCACAAAACCCTAGGTTCTATTTCTAGCACCGAACGGAAGAAACAGAACACTCTGCCTTCTGTGATGGACAAATCTGTAATCCCAGCACTCAGGGGGCTGAGGCAGGGGCATGGAAAATGGAAGACTA
>CM052720.1:6145406-6185406 GCA_028551405.1 Uromys caudimaculatus
GGAAGGAAGGAAGGAAGGAAGGAAGGAAGGAAGGAAGGAAGGGAGGAAGGAAGGAAGGGGTAGGGAGGGAGGAATGGAGAAAGGCTGGTGTCTGGGGAGGGAGGGAGGGAAGGAAGGAAGGAAGGAAGGAAGGAAGGAAGGAAGGAAGGAAGGAAGGAAGGAAGGAAGGAAGGAAGGAAGGGGTGGGGAGGGAGGAATGGAGAAAGGCTGGTGTCTGGGGCCCCTCGAACCCACCAGGACTGGGATGAAGACTCCCCATGCATGCCTGGTTAGACCTCGGGCTTCAGCGATGTTCACGGGAGGTGTTCCCTAGACCTCGTTCCTGTCCTAGGCTCGTTCTGTTCCTGCGTCTACAACTGTAATGCCGAGGAGGGACCCCATGGAACTTTACCATATTTATTATTTCTTGCAACACCGGGTTTTTCTTTTTTTTCTTTTTCTTTTTATTACTTTCACTGATTTCCTTGGGATGATGTGACAAGAGTCTGGAAGGATCTCGCCTCACTACTGATTGTGACCATTTTAAAAATTGAGCTATTCATAATCTATAAAGTTCACCATTTAAAATGTCCAAGTAGGTGGGTTTCTGTATGTTCATAAGATTGTATAGCCATCACTACCCTTGGATTTCAGAACCCTTTCATTGCTTTTCTCTAAGAAACCCTGTAGTTACTCCTCCTCCCTGTGCCCTAGCAAGCATTGACCCATTTTCTGACCCTTTTTCTCTCTATTCTGGCATATTATATAAACAGAATCACCATGTAAAGTTCTTTGTGTGGCTTCCTTCACTTAATGCAGTGTCTCCAAGGTTCTTCCATGTAGGCCTAGAGTTTTCAAAAACTATGTTAATAAGTGATTTAACCTCCCTTCTAGCCCACCTCCCACCAGAGGTAGTGGAAAGGAAAGGTTAATCAGGCAAAGGGGGATATTAGCCTGTTTAGAAATAGTTCTTTGGGGTGATTCCAACCTTTGTTGTCAGGATATCAGGAGTTCGGCTCACACAAATCAGCAGTGGTAGCTCGATCCACTTGCAAACAATATTCACGAATCAGCAATGGCATTTTGATCCAGAAGAAACTATGAGGCTCTGCCCATCAGCCTGAGTCCACAGAAGTGGCAAGAAGCCACTGAAATATCACAAGAAGTTCTTTGGTGCATTTCTGTCTATGGAGTCGTGACAAACGATGATCAGCGAAGAAGACAAGGTGAACCAATGCCACAGTGTCGTCCGCTGTCTGTTGGGTTCTATTTATACCATTTCAAAACATCACGTGTTCTCTCAAGTGTCCGCTCTAGCAAACCGTCATGTGCCCCTTTTCCAGGCAGCTTCCACAGAAACATCCTCCCATGTGTCTGCCTCAGCAAAACATCCTCTCGTAAGACAGTTTCCAGAAACAAGTCACATGACACAACTGAGTCTCCAAAGAACCCAGAAATTCCCACTTCACTTCCACATTGTGGCGTGTGTCAGCACTTCATCCTTCATTGGCAAGAGGGCCATCTTTTATTTATCCACCAGTTGAAAAATTGGGTTATTCTTGCTTTTTAATCCATGATTAATTCTGTCATGAACATTGACCTTTATGTTTCTGTGTAGATGCTTTCAGTCTTCTTGGGTATGCACCGGGAGTGGAATTACTAGATGCTATAGTATAAATACTATGCATTTATTTCTCACACTCCTGGAGCCCAGAATTCAAGATGAAAGCATCAGCAAGGACAGTTTCTGGGGAGAGTTCTTAGGTAAGAGAGAGAACCCTGGGGACCTACTATGTGCTCACATGGCCTTTCCAGGCATGGAGGGAAATGAGTGGGGTAGAGTGGGAAGACAGAAAAGGAGATCTTATTTCTTCTGGTACTATAAAGGTTCTAATCCCATCACCAGAGCACAATATTCATGACCTGACTAATCCAATCTGTTTATCTCCCAAAGGCCCCACTTTCAATACTATAATGTTGCAACTAAGGTTCCAGTAAATCGGGACACGGCAGATGTATTCAGCCCAGATCACTAAGTCAAATGGCAGATTGTGTTTAATGTTTGTAGTCAGTGTTTTACAATCAGAGCAACAATGTGAAAAGACCCTGTTTCTGCATATTCCCACCAGCACTTGCTGTGTCTTTTTTATTTTATCCATCCCAATGGGTACAGTGTGGTATGTCACTGTGGCTTCGATTGAGTTTCTCCTATGCACAGTGATGCTATGCATCTTTATGTATAGTTGTTCTCTATTTGCAGTATTTTTCTTTGGAAAAAGTGTCTCTTCCTGTGTGTGTTTTGTGGGCCACTTTTTTATTTTCTATTAGAAACATAGATGCGTTTAATTTTGAAGACCTATTGGTGGGTTGTGCTTCAGGTTCATGAAGAACTAAGGCTAGCTTCAATGTCACAAAGACGAGATTAAACCTATCGTCTCATTTTACAGGCGTAGTGCTTACACATAGATCTTTGATCGGCTTCATGTTGGCTTTTGCATATGAGGTTAGACTGGAGTGATCCTGCATTTTTGCTAGAAACATGATCTGTTTCCTCAGTGGCAGAGTGCCAAGGAAGATACGTTATAGGACCAATCGTCAGGACAGAGGCTGAGTATGAGCAGCTCGGGAGGTCCAGGCTGATTGTTCTGAACAAGTGCAGTGTGGCAGGTGAGGGTGATGCCCGTGCCCACTGGACAAGCCAGCATGGCTAACTCCAGTCTGGAACTAGCTAGAGTATTTTACATTAAGAGAAATTTGGCTGCTACTGTCGAGTGAAAGTTGAATTTATTAGGACTCTGACAAACTAAATCCTGAGGAGAACAATTGGAAAAGCTGACCAGCCACAGGACAATGTCTGTGAGATCAGATGGAACTCTGCCAGTGTCCTTGACAATCTCTATGTATCTGTCACTCCATGCTGGTCTACGATGATGTAGTTCTCAACTTGTCCTGAGAGAGGACCAGAGGCAGAGCCTAGCTCTCTCCTGCTCCTGTAGGTTCTTCTGCAGATCTGGCCTCACCCTCTCCTGTGTCTTTTGTGGATCTACCCACCAGTTCCGTTTAGATGGTCCATTGGGATTTCTATTGGCACCAGACACAGGGATCCTGGAAGGAGCTCAAATAGAAGGAAGGGAGGTTTGGACCTTCTTTATTCTAGCTCCTCCCCTGCAGAGCGTGGCAGGTTGCCTGTGTTCCTCATACCCTGTCAGCATCCTTTTGGCACAGCTCTCTGTGAGTCCCTGTCTCAGCAGCAGCTCCCTCCTTGCCCTTTGGGGCTGTTCTAGTCTTGGGTCAGGACACTGGTCTCAGGGACTCTGTGCCCACCATTGCCCCGTTATCAGATCTCATCAGATCTCCAATTCTGTCATTTCTTTCTTGCAGGGCCTCTGTAATGCTCTCTCTCCCTACTCAGGCATTTATGTGCTATGCTAAGCAAGCCAGACTTGAAGATTTTTCCACTGTAAAACAATGCAGTGAGATGAACGTGTCCATTCTGTAACTCTCTGGAGTGCTCACTGTGTATTTGAGACACCTTTATAATCAAGACGGCACTATGAGGCTCTGAGAACACAGGGTGAAGGAAGATGGTGACATCTCTGCTCCCAGGATGGGATATTCCAGTGGGAAATGAAAGTAAAGATGCACACATTTTAATCTAGTGAGCGAGAGACAGGTGACTAGATGAAAAACATGCCAGAGAAAGGGGGTAAAGATGACTATGAGGTACTATTATCCTAACACAGGTGATAGGATCACAGGGGGCTTCTCTAAGGTGACAGGTAGGACATATGTGGTAATCTGGGTAGGACACCCAGAAAAACAGCATGTGTCTGAAGAGACTCAGACTGAAGCAAGGACTAGTTAGTACTGAGACAGTCACCGAGAGATTATAGGACAACAGGTGAGGGGACTGTGGCAGCCGTGTTGACCACTTCCCAGAACCATCGGTGTCACAAGGGAGAAAGGATTGCTCAAGAGCACCTAGTCTTTCCTCTTCCTGTGTGGCTTCGTAAGAGTCCTCTAGCCCCAGGGAACTGAATGCTTAAGGATGGCTGACTCAGTACTGCAGAGTGGAACGGTACAGTCAAGAAACCTCAGGGAGAGCCAAGGTCCCATGAAGCTGACATTACGTTGGCCATGAGAGTGGGTAGAGAAAGAGATGCAAGAAAGCTAAGCAAGAAGGCCCTGACAAAAGGGACAAGATGAAAGGGACCCAAAGAAGTGGTGGTTTCTGCAGAGCCAGTGGTGAGGGCTGGTGGTAAGGAGGACTGGCTGGCCAGCCTCGGGGCTTGTTGACTGCTCTTGGACAAGTCCCTCCTCGTCTTCTTGTCTACTTGCATCCTGTCTGCAAGTCTGCCTGGCTTTCCTGTTGCTGTGATAAAACACTATGACCAAGGCAGCCTAGGAAAGGAAGGGCTGATTTGGGGCTTGCAGTTCCATCACCAACACAGGGACGCTGAGCAGCAGCAGGCATAGCAATGGGAGCCTGTAACTGAGAGCTGAGAGTGTGCATCTCCAACCACAAACAGGAAGCAGAGAGAGCCAAGTGGAGATGGGTGGCTTTTCCACCCCCAGTGATATACTTCCTCCGGCAAGGCCACACCTCCTAAACGGTCTGTGGTGGTTTGAATGAGATTGGCCCCCATAGGCTATTATATGTGTATGCTTCGTCCTCAGTTGGAGAGCTGTCAGGGAAGGATTCTTCTTCTTCTTCTTCTTCTTCTTCTTCTTCTTCTTCTTCTTCTTCTTCTTCTTCTTCTTCTTCTTCTTCTTCTTCTCCTTCTCCTCCTCCTCCTCCTTCTTCCCTTCCTCCTCCTCCTCCTCCTTCTTCCCTTCCTCCTCCTCCTCTTCCTCCTCCTCCTCTTCCTCCTCCTCCTCCTTCTTCCCTTCCTCCTCCTCCTCCTCTTCCTCCTCCTCCTCTTCCTCCTCCTCCTCTTCCTCCTCCTCCTCTTCTTCCTCCTCCTCCTCCTCTTCCTCCTCCTCTTCTTCCTCCTCCTCTTCCTTCTCCTCCTCCTCCCTTCCTCCCTCCCTCTCCCCTCCCCTCCCCCCTCTGCCTGTGGATAGAACATAAAGATCTCAGCCACTCCCCCAGCCACATGCCTTCCTGCCTGCCACCAGACTCCCTGTCATGATGATACTGGACCAACCTTATGAAACTAGAAGCAAGCCTCCAATTAAATGCTTTCCTTTTTTAGAGTTGTCTTGGTCATGATGTCTCTTCGCAGCAATAGAACACTATGACACTGCCAAACAATGCCACCAATCTACACTATGGGTGACATCTTCAAACCACCATAAAAACCAAAACAATATGCTCCTCTTTAAATTTAATAAATTTAACTCTAGGAGATGCTTACTAAAATTCATGAGACATAGTTGACTTAACACTCATGGTTACAGTTTATAAAAATAGGATATAAATATATAAAATATATATCTCCTGCTATCTCCTAAGACTCCCAGGCATCCAAGGGCACCTGTCCTATAACGTGTAAAAGAAAATATGGAAAGTAACATTCCATCTGCTGAGTCCTCCTCCACCTTCACAGCTCACTGTGGTCCTCCCTGAGACCATCCCTCCTCACCTCTCTCCCCATCTGCTGAGTCCTCCTCCACCCTCACAGCTCGCTGTGGTCCTCCCTGAGACCATCCCTCCTCACCTCTCTCCCCATCTGCTGAGTCCTCCTCCACCCTCACAGCTTGCTGTGGTCCTCCCCGAGACCATCCCTCCTCGCCTCTCTCCCCGTCCTCCCTTGTACCACAAGTCATCTTGTACTTTGAAGCAGGTTCCTTCCTGATTTTCCAAAGCATCACATAAAACATATGATTGTACAAACACAGTAGACTTCTGCTGAGGGCTTGGCACAGCGGACAGCTCACTGGAAACTGCACTTCCGACTGCTGCTGAGAAGACGGCTTCAGTCATCCCACACACTAGAAATGTCCCATTGGCCTTTTCCTCTCATCATTCCTAAAGTCCGCTTTCCAATATCCAAATCTATATGCGTTTGCCTCCCGAAAGATCTCTATTTCTTATTCAGACAAAACCTATTTTTAAAAATATCTTTTAAGAAATCTCTGCTCAAGGGGCATCTCATTTTGGTTATCTGTTTCCTAAAATGTGCCGGACCTTTGAAGCTATTTTCTTCTTTGTAGCATAATCAGATTCTAGGGGTGAAGCCCTTTCAGTGGAGGAGAGCGGTGCAGATTTATGAATGATTCTGGGTGTACCACTCCATACCCAGCCCAGACTCCTATAAAAATGAAAACTATTGCTCTTTTACTGCAAAGAATAAAAGCTTCCTTTTTATTAGTAAAGAAAGCACCTGGGGTGTTCCTGAGTGGGGAAAGACTAGGTGTTTGTTGTAAATGAGCAAGCAAGAAGCTGGGAGACAGAAGTGCCAACTTCAGAAAAGACAGTGGGAAAGCTGGGCGTGGTCATACACGCTGCTAACCCAGCACTGAGGAGGGGATGAAGGAGAATCAGTAGTTTAAGGATACTCTCAACTTCATAGTCAGTTTGAAGCTAGCCTGGGCTACATGAAATCCTATATCAAAACATACCAACGGGCTGGAGAGGTGGCTCAGCAGTTAACACCACTTGCTGCCCATGAGAGGACCCAGGTTTCATTCCCAGCACCCACATGGTGTGAAGCAACCATCTGTAACTACAGTTCCAGGGGTATCTCATGCCTTCTTCTGGCCTCTTTGGGCACCAGGCATGCACATGGTGCACAGAGACAAAATGCTCATATATATGAAATAAGGTAATAAAAACTTAAAAACAAAGCAACAACAAAAATAGGTAGAAAAGATAAGGCAAAAAGGACCTTCCTTGCCTCTCTAGTGTTTGCTTGTTTGTTTTGAGACAACATCTAATATAGCCCAGGCTGACCTTGAACCCTTGACCTTCTTTCCCCCAACCTCCCAAGTGCTGGGATCATAACTGTGTCACCATGTCTGAGTATTTTTAGTTAATTAATTTATTTTGCTTTTATATTCATATGTGTGTGTATTAGTCAGGGTTCCCTAGAATAACAACTAATAGAACAAACATATATATATATGTATATATATATACACACACACACATATATACATATACATATACATACATATATACATATATACATATATATATATATATATATATATAAGATTAGAATGACTCACAGGCTGTGGTCCAGCTAATCCAACAATATCTGATGATATTCAGAAGGTCCGAGAATACAGTCATTGTTCAGTTCACAAGGCCGGATGATTCGGCTGGTTTCAGTGTACACTGGAATCTTGAAGTAGGCTCAATGCCAGTGGAGGAATGGACTGGCCAGCTAGCTAGAGCCCTAGCAAGCTAAAGGAAGCAGGCAAAGACAGAAGCTTCCTTCTTCCCTGTCCTTATGTAGGTTTCTAGCAGAAGGTATGGCCCAGATTAAAGATGGACCTTCGTGTCCCAAAAAGCTCTGGATTAAAGGCGTGTCTTAGCCAGGTTGTGGTGGTGCATGCCTTTAATGTCCGTGAGTCTGAGGCCAGCCTGGTCTACAGAGTGAGTTCCAAGACAGCCAGGGCTACACAGAGAAACCCTGTCTTGGGAGAAAACAAAAGTGTTTTCCTACCTCAATGATCCAGATTAGGAGTGGATCTTCCCATTTCAAATTAAGCAAAAACGGCTCGTTGGTGTGCTCAGCCATTTGGGGGTTTTAGTTTATTCCAGGTATGGTCAAGATGACAACCAAGAATAGCTATCGCGGTGTGTTTGCCTGAGTTTCTGTGCACCATGTGCACACAAGAGCCTTTGGAACTGAAGTTACAGACAGTTGTGAGGCGTCTGGTGTCCTCTGAAGTTGGTCCTCTGAAGAGCGATATGTGCTCTTAGCCACTGAGCCACTCTCTAACTCCCTCTCTTTCTTTCTTTCTTTTTTTTTTTTTTTTTTTTTCGATGCAAGGTCTCTTTATGTAATCCAGGCTGACCTGCACCTCATTTTTTAAAAAAATATTTAAATCTATTTATTTATTTTTATAAGAATGGATGATTGGCCTGCATGTGTGACTGTGTACCGTATGTGTCTGGTACCTGAGAGGCCAAAAGGGGATGTTGGATGCCCTGGTACTAGAACCACAGATGGTTGTGAGCTGCCATGTAGGTTCTGGGAATAAAATCCACGTACTTTGGAAGAGCAGTAATGCTCTTAACCACTGAGACATCTCTCCACCCTGGAAACTCTTTTTTAAAAGTTACTTTTATTTAAATAAAAATTTTAATCTGTGTGTGTGTGTGTGTGTGTGTGTGTGCATTCATGTGTCAGAGGACCAATGTAGAGGTCAGAGGACAATTTGTGAAAGGTTTTTTTCCCTTCTACCATGTAGTTCCCAGGGAACAATGCCAACCAGGTCAGCAAGTCTGGCAGCAAGAGCCCTTACCACTGAGTCATTTGCTGGTCCAACACACACACACACACACACACACACACACACACACACACACACACCCCTCTCTCCTAAGACACACACACACACACACACACACACCCCTCCTAAGACAAGGAAACATTCAACCTTTCAACCTGCATGGAGATCCAAACACTCTTCATTTTGTTCATATACAAGTGTGCTTTTCTTCCTTCAGGGTCTGCGTATTGACCATCATGTGCTTTCTAGACAACCCTACAGGATCCTTGTGAAACAGCCACCAAAGTGCTCTGAGCGCACCTCCCTGAATAGACTTGGGGCATACTTTCACTTGGAGGGTCAATCACTCCTCTGTCAGTTTGCACCCTCGTAGTCCTAAACCCTGCCCTGGTAGCTTCTCTTCCTCATTTCCCCAAAATGCATAGTGGATTTTCCTGTCATTCTCAGGTGCCTGCATTATGGTCCCGGTAGATTAAAGTAACTCACATGCATGAACTGTTCCTTAAAATTAAAAAAAATCATATTTGATACAGGGCTGGGAGAGAGCTCAGTGAGTCAAAGTGCTTAATGCATGAAACTGGCGACCCGGGTTCTAGCCATGGAACCCACATTATGGCTTCTATTGCTGTGATAAAACACCATGACTAAAAGCAGCTTGGGGGTGAAAGGGTTTATTTTGCTTACACTTGTAGATCACTGTCCATGATCCAGGCAAGTTAAGGCAGGAGCTGATGCAGAGGCCATGGAGGGGTGCTGCTTACTGGCTTGCTCCCCATGGCTTGCTCAGCCTGCTTTCTTATAGAGCCCAAGCCCACCTGCCCACCCCCATCAACCACTAATTAAGAAAATGCCCTACAGGCTTGTCTACAGCCTGATCTAATAGAGGCATTTTCTCAATGGAGGCCTCCCTCCTCTCAGATGTCTCTACCTTCTGTCAAGTTGACATAAATTAGCGCACCATGTAAAGGAGCCATCTTTCTTACCAAATTGTGACCATGGCGACCGATTTGGGCTACAGATTCAATGCAAATGTATTTTCTTGAGAGGGAAATGTCCGTGGGTTACAGATGCTTTCACTTGGAGATAGTAACTGTCCCTTAAATCTCACATGACTCTTGCTGCCCCTGACCCACCCCTGGAGCTTGTCGATGCCCTCTAGGTCTTGTGACTCTCCACTGAGCTCCTCAGCATTCATCCTTCTCTTCCGGACATCTTCCTTCTCACGAACACCCTCCCCTTCCCTCTGTCCCCACAACTGCTGCTCACTCCAGTCCCCATTTCACTTCACATCTGAACTGCGAGACCCAGCAGAGGCTGCAGTGCTCAGCCTCTTTCTGAGTTGCTGTGGAGGGCTCCTGCTTCACAGGACTCCACATCTCAGCTTCCTGACTTGCTTCTCGGGGCTCTTCTTCCCGAGGAAGATTGAGGTGATTATTCACCCCTTCTGGTACGCCTGCCAGCTTTTACTGTGCCACATAATTCTGGCTTGGCCAGAATTGTGCTACCTTCTCTTGGCCAGCTTCCTTTAGGCCCTGCCCTCTCTAGGAGGGCCTTCCCTCCACCCAGGTCTTGTTAAAACTATCTTTCACGGCTCACCCATCGCCAAGTCTCCTTCCCTTTGAACTCCTCGAGCGTCACAAATGTCTCTCTACCTACTGGAGCATGTAATTACACACCGGCATGCATATTGGCGGTTGTTTTATGGACACATCTGTATGCTTCTGGAAGCAAAAATAAGCTATCTAGTCTGCCCCCCACAGAGTGAGTCCATGATAGCAGGATGCAGACATGAGTGGTTCACTCTGGCTGGCCACAAACTCACTATCAATCCTCTGGCCTCTACCTCCTAAATGCTAGGATTATGTGTTGCCTGTTGTTATGCAGAGCTGGGACAGAACCCAGAACTTCATGCATGCTAGGCAAGCACTTAGTTAACTAAGTCGCATTCCCAGACTTGACGTCACATATTCTTATAGTTTCTAAAACCTTCTTAATATAAATGGTTGTACAGGCTGGAGAGCTCAGTGGTTAAGATGCTTTCCCAGAGGATCTGAGTTCTATTCCTAGCTCCCACATCAGGAAGCTCACAACCACTTGTAACTGGAGCTCTGGGGGGGCTCCAGTGCCCCCATGAGACCTTCACACACACACACACACACACACACACACACACATATACACACACATCTCATATATATATGTATATATATATATATATATATATATATGACTGTTACAAAATGATTTCTTAGTAACTTATAAAGCTACACTATTTCTTTATAAAGGAAGAAAGAAAAGGTTTTTTAAAGTCAGCGAATCCACTTAACAAAACATACATGCTCTACATGGGCCACCCCTAAATGGCAACTATTACTACATTCCTGTCCTATATACCTCTAAATGACAGTATTTCCTGTGTTTTCCCCACCAACTGTGTCTTTCTCCACAATATGTGCCCCCACTTATTCCTTGTTTTTTGTTTTGTTTTGTTTTGTTTTGTTTTACCCCAAATTGTGACTGATAGAACTGGCAGCCAATAAATGCCTGTTGATCTCGTTTGAATAAATGAATGACAAGCTGTGGCATGGGTCAGCCCTCGTGAGCTTGTACTAAGTAATTTGGGGTGGTTCTGTTGCTGTTGTGGTTGGTTGGTTGGTTGGTTGGTTGGTTGGTAGGTGGTTTTTTGTGTTTTGAGATAGTATCTCATGTAGCCCAGGTTGGCTTCCTACTTGCTCCGTAAAGGAGATTGGCCTTGTATTCCTGATCTTCCAGTTTCTACCTCCTAAATGCTGGGGGTTACAAGCATATACGTCAATGTCAACTTTGTCCTCAGTAATTGAGCTGGGACACACTAAGTCAGTCGCAAAAAGACAAGCAAAACTAAAGTTGCCCGTCTGAGGCAGAATGCAGGACAGCAGTTTCGAGGGCTGGAGGGTAGAGATCAAGCCTCGTTGTGGAGAAGAGATATCATTTTAGTTTTGAACGATGAAAATGTCCCAGAGGTTATTTTGCAAAGCAATATCACTACAGCTAGTATTATAAAATTATGTGCTTAAGAATCATTTAGATGGTAAAGTCTGTGTTTTGTGCCTTTTACTATGGTGGAAAAATGAAACTTTGGGAAACGATACTATCTTACACGAAGACACCATCAGCAGGGTGTGTGCAGACCTGATCCAGCCGGCAGGTGTTGCCTGGGTCTTGATCTGCACCCCCACCCCCACAAGACCAAGCATGAGAGGGGCTGCTGGAACCACCAAGCTTGCTGAAGCTTGCGGAAGCAAAAGAATCTCACCAAACACTAAATGCTTTTACACTGAATGGGGGGGGGGGGGGGGGAAGCCCAGCATATATTAAACTCCAAAAAAACCAAACCAAAACAAACAAAAAACAAAACAAACTCCTGCATGTGGAGACAGTTATAAAAAATGATTTATAGTTTCTGGATTAGATTGGTGAATATAGGTGTCAGTTTCTTGAGTAGTCATGAGATAGATGTAATTTCTACCCTTTCCATGGTATGACATCCCCTTGTGCATTTTTAATAATATTACATGCGATGTGATTTATGGAATGTAATTTATACTTTTGTAAAAAAAAAAAAAAAACAACAACAACAAAAAGCATAAGTAATTAAAACTGGAGTAAGAACAACATAAAATTAAAAACCCAGCATTAAAGGAAGTACACTTTGATCACCAGAGAATTCAAACTCAGAGCTAAGCTATGCCTTTCACTGAGTATTTCTCATTCATCCACACAAGTTTTTGTTATTGTTGTTGTTGTTGTGTTTTTTATTTTTTGTAGAGTTTAATATATGCAGGGCACTTTCCCCAAACTACCTGCTTACTCTTCCCTCTGTTGTCTTTTCAGCAAGTTTGGTTTAATGTCACACCCCTAAAAGGCACACCTCTTTTAACCCTTTCAACTCTTGAATGAAACACACCCTTATTAACTGAGCTTTTCACGTGAACCGGCAGTGTCTCGGCTTCAGCTCTGGCTGTGGAGACTGAGCTGCCCGGGTTGAACAGGGCAGACTGGAAAGCGGACAGGCTGGGCTGTGGTGAGAAGCCGGATAGAAAGGATGCGGGTCCAGCTGCATGCTGCTGACTGTAGTCTTTCCGTGTATCCATAGGAAGTGGAGAAGAGGCAAGACAGCATGGTAAGAAACGACAACCACCGTCTTGTTTTCTCTCTACTGATACAGAATCGATACTAACGACATCGCATCGATTAACTAAACAAAGTATCTATCATCTAGATCTGACAAGTTCTTTGCTCTTAAAAGTTTCAAGCAATTCTTGAAATAGAAGGAAGACAGTGGGAACCACATACCCACAGAGACTTTGGCTCTATGAGAGCCGGGCAGTGGTGGCACACGCCTTTAATCCCAGCACTTGGGGGGCAGAGGCAGGTGGATTTCTGAGTTCGAGGCCAGCTGGTCTACAGAGTGAGTTCCAGGACAGCCAGGGCTACACAGAGAAACCCTGTCTCGAAAAACCAAAAAAAAAAAAAAAAAAGGGAATGAGATGTTCAAGATGTGGTCTGCACTGTCTGCCAGTTTTCAGGCGTTTATGACATAAGCAAGCTAATCAGGCTCACTAGCAAGCCGCTCTGGTTAATTACATCTGGGTTCTGTATATCAGTCGTTCTCATGTTGATTTATAATCCTGCTCTTTGACTGTACTGTAATGACTTAGTTAAACCTTTTACCCAACTTCCGTCCCTCCCTCTTTCAAATTTCAAAGACAAACTGGTATGGGCTCTTTGGGGTGGGGGTGGGGGAGAGGGAGAGAGTGACTTTAGTGGGGAAGACATTGTTTGAGAGCCAGGTGATAGAAGTTAAAACAGTATTCCGAGATCTTCTCAGATGTGGGCTGTCTTTCAAAGGTGTCTCCAGTGGGCGTTGGCTGCCTGCTGCTCTCTGCCTGCCCCGTAAGGAGTTATTATGTATTGCACATACTTTCCCCAAACGAGATTTATTGGGACACAGAAATGCTATGGGAGCAACTTGGCTTCTTACAACCTGCCATTCCAGAAGTGCTAAGGATTCGGATAAGAAAAATCGATCTTTGACGGTTTAAGAAAAAGGAGACTTATATAAGACCTGTTAAACCTTGCTCCATTGGTTTAGTCCCAGAGGTGTAATCATTAAACCCAAGTTCCTGGGGCTTTACGTGGTGGGCTGTAGTGGGCGGTGGGCCTTCGTGCTTCTGTTCTCTCTGTTAGAACTTTAATATCTAACGCTTGCCTGTCATCTGGGATTTTAGGACAGACAGTTGGACTTTAAATTTAGGCTTGAGCTCTTAATCTTTCCTTTTTAAAAACATTTTTAAAGTGTGTGTGTGTGTGTGTGTGTGTGTGTGTGTGTGTGTGTGTGTGTGTGTCTGCGCGCGCGTGCATGCACTTCTGTATGCACACATGTGGAAGTCAGCACATTTGCAGGAGTCAGTTTTCTTCTCCACCCTGTGGGCATCAGGGACCGAACTCAGGTCGTCAGGCTTGGCGGGCATTTGTACCAGCTGAACCATCTCATTGGCCCTCTTAATCTTTTCTCGGACATCTTAATAGAACTTTATCCCCCATCAAAAAAAGGGAAAAAAAACCACTTTTCAAAATGATTTGCCAATTAAAAAGTAACAAAACCAAAACCAAATCAACTATGATGTGAGTCTAAGAGCATCACAAATATAATTCATCAAAAGCACTTGAAGTTTAATAACTGAAATTTCTGAGTTTCGGACACTCACCCTATTAGTGTCTGACCCCTGATGCTATCTATGCCTCACAGCTCAGTCTGTGAATGCTTCTCAGTGAGCTTAGGCTGGGCTGGGGAGGTGAACCAGCCGGGCTGAGCATTCTGAACACTGTTTCTGTCCTGAATAGCTGTGCTATTAAAACATCCAGGAGAAGGTACACAGTATTAGCACCCCGCACTTCAGGTACTGGGAGCATATGGCTAGTGAGGACGACATTTGAATTTTAACTTGAAGTGTTGAAATGGGCAGAGCCTTCTGCCCATGTCTCTAGGCATAATCAGGAATGGCACAGTGCAGGGGAGCCTGGGTGTTCAGGCTTGTCTGCCTCAAGCCTGGACAGGAGCTAGCTTTGCAGAAAGCGCAATCCAGACTCACAAGCTGAGGCAGAGAGAAGGCAACGAAGCTTACGCTGCCTGCCAGGAATATGGTGATGAAACATCTTACTCTCTAACTCAAAGGAGCAGAGTCATTCTCACAGTCTCCTTGCTCCCAAAGCACACATGTTCCTAACCTCTGCGGCTGCCTGCCTCATCCCGCCTGGGCCAAGGTAGCCTCACGGAGGAAGTTAATAATAATAATAATAATAATAATAATAATAATAATAATAATTAATAATACCGCCTATGTGTTCTAAGGGAGGGGGAAGCAAAGCTATCTTCCTGCCAGGAGAAAGGAGGTGAGGGGAGAGTCAGCAGATCCAGGGACCAGAAAAAGGTATTACCTGGTGCCTGAAAATCCTTGCAAGGATAGTTTTACCACGTCGGATCAATTTAAATGCTGTATCTGAAGAGTTCAAACCAGGTTGGTGGTTCCACTGGGGCTCTCTGGCCTCCATGGAGCTGCCCCGGAGTCTAAGGCCATCCTCTGCCTCTTCCTTCCTGCTAGCGTGTGTGTGAGTGTGTGTGTGTGTGTGTGTGTGTGTGAGAGAGAGAGAGAGAGAGAGAGAGAGAGAGAGAGAGAGAGAGAGAGAACAAGAAATGAAAGGAGAGCAACAGAGCCATGTATATCTTTTTAAACACACCTGTGGCAGCCTTGGGCAAATGGCGTTTTGAAATGACTTGCCAATTTCAAAACATTTTAAACATGTAGGTTTAGGGGCATCATGATTAAAAGTGTTTGGCACTTAGTGAAATTGTTGATCTTTTGGTTAGCTGTCATATTAGTGCATAATTATAAGTACCTAATTATACCAAGCCGATTGATCTACTTACAGCCTGTGAACCCCGCTAGGCTAGCTTAGGCAGTTCACTCGGGTGTGAAGAGAGAATGGTGTCTGTCCTCAAAGGACCATTAAGAAGTCCCAGGCACAAGGCGGGTTCTTAGGATGGTTACTGAAATCACAAAAGAGGAAAATTAAAAAAGCCAATTAGTACAGGACACAAGTTCATTGACTTTTGAAACCAAAGACAGGCAAACATGGCTTGCATCAGAAAAGTGTATAAAATTTAAATGTGGAGAAGAGTAGATAATTATAAACTAGGCACGGGTGTAATTAGAAACAGCCTAAGACAGAGATCATTGCCTCTTCCTCCGGCTCCTGCTGGTTTCTGACCAGCAGCCCCTCATCAGCAAGGCCAGGACCAGAGTGTGGGGAGTCACCCCATCGCCAAGGAGCACCAAAACCCACAGACAACTAAAAACAAACCCAAAAAGTGAACAATAGCAAACGCTCAGCAATCAAGATATAGAATACATACTTTGAAATGTAAAAGTCAATGCAAAGAAATATCCATGATACTGTAACAAAGTTTCAGATAAGAGCACGGATCAGCCTCACAAAGAAACAACCGTTATCTTCTTAAATGTTTACTATTTAAAATGTTTTATGTGCATAGGGGTTTTGCTTGCGTGTATGTCTGTGCCCTGCATAGATGCAGTGCGCCCCCCCCCCCCAAGAGCAGCTGGTGATTTTATTACTCAGCCAGCCAGCCAGCTCCAGTATCTATTATCTTAACTGTTACGATGGTCATTTCTCTGCCTTTTCTTATGATTTATCACCTATAAGCATACCCCAAGACAACACAATAGTTTTTGTGCTCCTGAATTTCAAATAAAGTATATGTTAGAGTCTCACCTATAAAATGAGTTACATCGTGAGCCAGCTCCAAACCAGTCTGGGCTACAGGGTTAGCCCCTGCCACAAAACAACAGCAACAACAAAGCAACAAAAACCAAACCACTGTGTTTATAAACCCACTCAGAGCTAGTGGACAGATGAAGGTGTTGTCTCTATTGCTATGGAGTTCTCTGTTTTATGAACGCTTAACTGTTCATTGCTTCATCTGCTAGCAAGGATCCCTGGCCTGGTTTTGCCTAGGACTCTTAAGACGCACTACTGCTGTGAGCGTTCTTGTGCCTGCTTCCTGGAACAGCACACACAGACTTCTCAAGGTGACTGTTCTCATAGCAAGGTCTTGGGGCCATTGGGGCTTCCTGAGGTATTTTGAGAAACTTGCCAATGTCACAATGTTTTTGTGTTCATACTAAATATTATCTGCCTCTTTTACTCCTCTGCCCTTCTGAGTGTAGAGTGAGGAATCCAACCAGAGGCGGCGTAATATTTAATGGTGTCTTTTTCTGATGGCCAAAGGTGCCTTGTGTATTGTTGAACAACTTCTCCTTCTCCTTCTCCTTCTCCTTCTCCTTCTCCTTCTCCTTCTCCTTCCCCTTCCCCTTCCCCTTCCCCTTCCCCTTCCCCTTCCCCTTCCCCTCCTCCTCCTCCTTCTCCTCCTCCTCCTTCCTCTTCCTCCTCCTTCCTCCTCCTCCTTCTTCCTCTTCTTCTTCCTCCCCCTCCTCCCCCTCCTCCTCCACCTCATGTTCTGGTGTAGCACCAGCTCGCTGTGAGCTCACTATGTAGACCAAGTCAGTCTTGGACTAAGAGATCCGCTCCCCTTGGCTTCCTTAGTGCTGGGATTATAGGTGTATCCCACTACACCTGGCTGTAAGTCTTAACCTCTGACCTAACCACTGATAGATAAAACCTACATAAAGAAGGTTCTTGAAGTCCTCAACGTCTAAGAATGTCAAGGAATTCTAAAATTAAAAATTTGAGGATTTCTGTCCTAGGGAGCAGAATTGTTCCATCAGGAAAAACAAGCGAGAGTTTCTCAGGTAGCGACAGCAGTTTTCACTGTGGCCACCAGTGTGTGGGAGTTCTTTCTTTACTGCCTCGCCAGTATTGGGGATTGTTCTGTTCGTGTTTATATCTTGTGCTTTGCCTCTTCATCCCCCCCCCCCCCCCCGGTACCTAATTAGAAATGTTTCCCATGAAAATAATTCAAGATCTGTGTACAGATAAGCTGCAATCCTTTCTGCATCCTGCAACCCATCGAGAGTAAATAAAACATCAAGGCATGCTGGGTACAACAGGCGTGGTGGACATGGTGGGCACAGTGGGCGTGGCAGACAGGCATGGTGGACCCAATAGAATTTATACAATGATTAATATTAACACAGAAGTGTATTTAATAACACAAACCCAGTGACATACAAGTACAACAGGTACATACAAAATGATATTAGATAGTTTGCTAAGAACATGAGAGGTGAAGTAGTAACAGTAGACATTTGAGAACTCTTCTTTTCGACCTTATTTGTGGTGCTGACTTGCAAATACTCATGTGTGTTTTGTCTTGTCCTTCTTGCTTGCTTGTTTGAAGGGTATTGCTCTGTAACCCAGGCTGGTCTGGGACTTGCCGTGTGCCCCAGGCTGGCCATGCGCTACTATGCCAGTCCAATAGCTTTTTATTACACCTGAGATCATTGGCTCATAAAGAGAAGAGATTTATTTAGTTAGTTCCCAGTTTTGAAAGTTCCAATCTGTTGATTAGCTGTCACTTTTATCCATGTAACAAGGCACTGTGTCAGGGAATACATGGAGAGGAAAACCAGTCACCTCATGGCTGGGTGGGAAGAGAAACACCTTTTAAGGATATGTACGCAGTGACCAGAGAGCTTTCAGGAGATAGGTAATCCCCCCTTGGCCTCCCAGTAGCCCCAGGCTGGGGACCAAGCCTTTGTGGGATTCTCCAGACCCAAACTGGAGCCATGGTCCTTTCCCCCTCTCTGTCTCTTCAGTGTTAGATGTTTTACAAGTACTTCATTCGGTTCTTCAAGCAAGCCAGAGGACAAGTGTCTCAGAACCAGGATCTGGGGAGATTATCAGAGGAGGAGACAGCCACTAGAGTAAAGTGTGTTCCGTCCCGGGCTCCATTACGCAGTGCCGTCAGAGTAAGAGATCTCTAGAAAACATAGATGATACTGTTTCACCTAACTAGTTAATATGTACTGAGTGTTTATTGGTACCATGCAGATAAAAGACCTCAAGGGGCGGTGTTCGTCAATGGCTATAGGTCACTCTCTTCAGACACACCCAGCTTTTTATGTGGGTACTGGAATCCCAGCTCAGTTCCTGTGCAAGCACTCTTACCTACTGAGCCATCCCTCCCACCCCAGATGTGGATTTTTTTTTTCTTTTCTTTTTTTTTTTTTTGGTTTTTTTCGAGACAGGGTTTCTCTGTATAGCTCTGGCTGTCCTGGAACTCACTCTGTAGACCAGGCTGGCCTCGAACTCAGAAATCCGCCTGCCTCTGCCTCCCAAGTGCTGGGATTAAAGGCGTGCACCACCACTGCCCGGCCCAGATGTGGAATTTTTGAGAGAATAAACAACCCAATCCCATAGTAGTACCCCCGAGTTCTTATCACAAACGCAGACACTTGCTTTTCTTCTCTCCTCTCCTCTCCCCCGCCCTCCCCCTCCCCTCCTGCCCTCTCCTCTTCACTTCCTTTCTCTTCTCTTTTTTCTTTTTTGACACTAGGCCTTGCTGTGTGATTGGGGCTGGCCCTTGAGGACTTCAAACCTCTGCCTCCTGAGAGTCAGGAGCCATGCGCCAGGACACTCAGCTGCTTTCTGCTTCGTTACCTGAATGTGATGGTACACACTTGTAATCTCACTACCCAGGAGTCTGAAGCAGGAGGGGTGTGAGTTTTGGGCCACCCTGGGCTACATCGTTATGTTCCTGTCAGTTAGAATGGGGTAGAACAGAACAGAATAGAGCGTGTGTTCTAGTATATATTAATTAGAAAAGTAAACATTTTTCCATTTTCTAGGAGCTGAAGCCACAGTGCTGAGGTCTAAAGAGCTGGTCCATTTCTCTATGTGGCTGCCACCTAACACACACACACACACACACACACACATGTACATACACACACATTCATACACACACACTCATGCACACATACAGACATTTATACACGCATTCACACACATTCATATACACACGCACACATGCACACACACACACACACCCCTCCACTTCCACTCTGCCCCTGTCTAGTGTGAACACAGCTTAGTCGGGTTGGCCTTTTTGCTGTTGCTCACTCTACCCACCTGCATATTCTCCTCATGTGATTAAGAAATAAATTGCTGGCTCAGAAACCAGCCCTTGCTCCCTTGGCACTTAGATTCTGAGACTGCATGGGTCTTTATAGAATTGTAATTACTCTTGATCTTTGGCATGACTTGTTGCCCAGGCCATTCCTTTCATAAGTGTATAAAGAACACACCTTTTAGTTCTGAGCCAATATAAAAAGGGCTAAGCCCACTACTTTGTATGAGCACAGTTCGATTCCCCAGTCTGGCTAAACTTTAATTAGAAACTCACTGGTTTAATTATGTAGTCAGGACATGCACAGGGTAAGAAATACTTCCGCTATAAATGTCAAATCCCTATCTCCTTTAGTCACACATTGTGCAAAGGGAGAAAAAAAATCACCAAATTAGGATTGCATATCTCAACTGCAAAGCAAATTTATTCAGCCTGACAGTTATCTTTGTGAGAAGAAAATATCTGGGAAAATGCTTAGTTTCAAGGAGATGTTTTGGGTTATCTGCTACTTCTAATTAGCTACACAGAACTGAGGTCCCAGCCCAGGGAGCATGCTGACTTGTGTAGCTGAGGAAAGCCATGAAAGGTCATTACAACGTGTGGGTGAGGTTGGGAACCAAGAGCTCCCAAAGATGTCCTTCCCCTGCATGGCCTCTTCCAGTGTGTGCGTCTGCAATCCAGAATTCTGCATCTCTTTTCCTTTTCTTCTTCCTCCCTCCCTCCTTCCTTCTCACCTTCAGCCCTCTTTTCCTTTCTCTTTTTTTGTTTGTATTGATATTTTGAGACTGCCTGGAGCTCACAATTCCCCTGCCTCAGCCCGGAAGGCATAGTACACTACACCATTACACCTGCTAAAATTTTTTTTTTTCTTAAAGGAAGTTCTCAAAGTTATTCCTACTTCAGCTCCACAAACCCGTGTTGAACCCCTGGCCAGGACTAGTGAGCATTCGACTGGCACTAATCAGACCCTTTCTTGGTGTGGGCCTGAGAGGGCAAGAGGAGGAGGAAGTCATGGTCGAGGCCAGATACTCAACGTGAGGCCTAACTAGGAGAGGAGGAGAATCTCTTACTCCATTCCAGTGCCTCCCTTTGCTCCCGTCTGTGCCCCCCTCTGGTTGAACCTCAGGGCAGGGCATTCAGTTTCTATATTCCATTATGGTTGGGACAAGACACACCAGGGGCAAAGTGGGGTGAGCCAGCCGACATACCGGAACACACTTCACACTGCTAACGGTTGTAGAGGAGCTCCACCCTAAGAGTGAGGTGGCCTGCCAGCCACTCCATCCCAGCCATGGCTGCGCAGCCAGGCCTAGGGACAAGCAAGGCACACAGGCGGGATACGTGCTGTGCAGCCAGCCCAGGGGTTCCGCTGACGTACATCGTAACATATGGCAAAGTCTCATCTCTAACGAAGGACTGCAGTGCTACCTAGGAGAAGATTAGGGTCAACGTCTGGAAAATCTGAGTGTGTTTAGGAAAACGAGTCTCTTTGGGCCGTGCTTCACCTTTAAAAAGTAAAGAGAAACTTATGGCATTAAGTGGACGATCAATCATTATTCGTGAAATTGATGAGAAGATTATTTCATAATTCAGAAAGTCTTTTTTCAGTTGACCAAGTGACAGTGACTTAGCCAGGTGTGGCTGTCCATGCCTGTAATCCCGGCACATCCTAGGCTGAGGTAGGAGGATTGCCAAAAGTCTGAGGTCAGCCTGGACTACTTAGTGAGTTCCAAGCCAGTCTGAGCTAAAGAGTGAGATTCTGTCTCAGGAACAAAAGTGTTGATGGCTTTAAATAATGAGATTTCACTCTGGCTCTTTAAATAATAATAATAATAATAATAATAATAATAATAATAATAATAATAATAATAAACGATGATCTAAGTCACAAGAGAGAGCAAGCACCTGTAACCCCAACACTTGGGATTTGAAGGCAGGAGGGCCAGAAGTTTAGGGCTAGCCTAGGCTCTGTATCAAAAAATGAAGGACAACCAACCGAATAAATAAATCATCTGAAGAAAATTCTTTCCTAAAACTGGAAAGCTGGTTTTTTTTATTTGCCATTATTGATTTTTTTTAGTCAGAATTTGAAATAATGAACTCTGTCTCTGCATTGTGACATATGACAGGTTTATCGTTCTACTGCTCATAATCTCCATTGCCCTCACCTGTACCCCAGATGGACCCCATGACTTTCATGTCATCAAATCTGGATTCCACATGTGAGAGGAAACATACAAATATTTATCCATCTATGTCTGGCTTTCTTCACTTGATGTGGCTTCCTGTTCCGTCTGTTTCCTTGTGAGTGATAGGACTTCGTTCTTCTTTGCTATGGAATAAGACTCCATTATGTAATGAGCATCTGTGAGGTGTGTGCCGACTTGTGTGCCTGTGGGTGTACACCTGCATGCCCAGGAGTGGCGTATTATGGTTGTAGCACTTCGTAGCAGTTCTCTTTCCAGCTACCCTAAGATGCCTTTGGGAGGCAGTGCTGGGAATGGAGCCCAGGACACTGAGCATTCCAGACAAGTGCTTGGGCGTGGAGTTGCATCCGTACTGGGAATCTGCCTTTTAAAAGAAACTCTTCGGGGGCTGGAGAGATGGCTCAGCGGTTAAGAACACTGGATGCTCTTCCAGAGGCCCTGAGTTCAATTCCCAGCACCCACATGGTGGCTCACAACCATCTGTAATGGGATCTGATGTCCTCTTCTGGGGTGTCTGAAGACAGCGACAGTGTACTCATGTACATAAAATAAATCAATCTTTAAAAGAAACTCTTCAGAAGGGTGGACATGTAACCCTTTCTAAATGAAAGCTTTTTATAGCAGGAATGCCTCTATTTTGGACCTCACTAAGTATGGAAATTCAAGAAAGGAGATAAGAACTGGAGGCCCCGTCACTCTTTCTTACAGAATAGCACAACTGATTTTACACGATAGGTTATGGTGCTGTTTGGCTCTCATGACATTACAGGAATAACATGGAGGAGAAAGTGAAGACGCACATGTCACGTGACAGTGGCAGGGTAGAAAGAGCAAGAGGAAGAATCAGCGGTGATGGAAGGGATAACAGAAGCGGGGGAGGGGGGGATGTTAGAGCGGGCCCAGCTAGCAAGCAAGCAAGCACGCAAGCACGCGCTCCACCCAGGGAGCCCCGGCGGAGAGATGACGGGGGCCGAGTATGTCACCTGTTGCACCATTTGAATTGGACTGTAGGTCAAGCAGTCCCATGGAATGATTCCATATGCTTCCCTATTCGAGGGCTGCCTCCCACTGACCGGTGCCTGTTGCCGTCTGTAACAGCCTCGGGAGAAACTGCTGGCATAGCTCAAATGTAGTAACAGCATCTCTGTTCCATCTCCGAACCACTAAAGAGTCACTAACTGTAGCTCCAGATACAGCAGAGGCTAAGGCAGAAGGAGCCCCCGAGCCCGAGGCCAACCTTGGCAACATGGTAAAACGTCACCTCAAAAACCAAGAGAATCCAACCTATCCGAACAAACAAAAACCCATTAAAACAAACCGAGAAGCGCCCTCATCCCAGAAATGGCTAAGCGATTGAGGATATATTCCAAGAACAGAAAGTGAATTATATATAATAGAAACACATTAAATTTGAAATGAAAAAGAGCAGTACTTGATAGGTGCACTTACCTGAGCATTGCCTTTCTTTGCGTCACCAGTGTACCTACATCAGCATGGGCATCAAAAACAAAGGTGCATGATAGGTGAGAGATAGTTTGTATCTAATCGGAGCCAGGTCTGTCTGAGGTCTGTGAGAGCCATGTCTGGACCCTCCCTTGAATGTAATTCCCTCTGTCTCTGAAGCTTAGTGTGAGGGAATGGAATTTTAATTTTCGTTGAGATTGTGCTGAACTATATATCAAGTACTGGGCCAGCCAGGGCTACATAGCGATATCCTAGGTGGAAACCAAACAGCAATCAAAAGAATGAAAACCCTTTCTTGGGTTTTGTGTATTTCTTTCCCACAACAAAGCACTCTGAGATTTTCTCTCCAGTTTTCAGTCCAGTCCAGTGAACTATTTCTTTTCTTCCTCCATCCCTGGCTCCCCATCCCTGTTCTTGAGTTAGCGGCCACGTGGTTCTAAGATATTTCTTTGACAGGGGTCTCATTTACCCAGGGCTGGCCTCAAACTCTGTGTGTAATCAAGGATGACCTAGAACCCCTGACTTGCGACCTCTACTTCCCAAGTGTGGGGGTAACGGGCAGGTTAAGTCCACTCTAAGTCACTAAGTCCATTCTTTATGTCAGCGCCCGGGACGAGACCCAGTGCTTCAATGCATGCTGGGAGTCCTAGGTGTGTCTGACTTTTACTGAAGGAATTTTCTAATTTTTAAAAACTTTTTTAAAACTTTGATAATTGAAGACTAAAGTAGCTTAAATCTATATTTTGAAGGACAGTATAGCTCAGAGGCCCAGACAAGTGCAGAACCTCAGATTCGATTCCCAGTGTGTGTGTGTGTGTGTGTGTGTGTGTGTGTGTGTGTGTGTGTGTGCCATATACTAAAGGTGTGATAGATAGATAGATAGATAGATAAATAGATAGATAGACTATATATATTTTTTTACTAAGAAAAAAGTATTTGACCAGAACAAATGCAAACCCTAAGGCATTATCCCAGTAACCTGGCTAACCATTTCATTCATAACACCCATTTTAATCATTCCTTCTGCAGGCTGAAGGAAAATTTCATTCAAAAATTAACAAACTGAGCATTTCAAAAATCACTAGGTTTTTTTTTTTTTTTTTTTAAGAGTTTATTCTTGTATATTGGTGACCACATTCTAGAAGGATCCGGCCATGAGGACATGCTTAGTAGGCTTTCTTGAGTCAGAGCTGGCAGTCAAGCTGAAGCAGTTTGTCAGCTGGTGGCTGCACCCATTTGCAGAATCCTCTCTCTGGCGGCTGTAATCCTTGGCCACACTAACTCTTGGGCATAAAAGATTTTGATTCTGTTTATCAGACCTCAGCCATGTTTCCGGTGATCTTCAAGAATATTGATACCTCCCTGAAACTGATACCAACCAAGTGCCCCTGGCTTGTTAGAGGCAGCAGATGCTTGTGGCCACCTCAGTCTGGAAATCCCTGTGCCAGTGGCTAGAAATACAGACTAGGAATTTTTCCTTTTGATGAAGGGGCTCACATCACATTATGTAGGACATAAAAAGGGTAGAAATTCATGAATGACTTTTAAACGTTGACACATTTTCAAGTAATGTGTTCACCATTATTTTCTCAGCCTTTGAACATGATTTTAGGCAAATCATTTTAAAATTGATGTCAACGACTCCAATTAGTAATCTTAACAAAACAAAATATAAATAAAAGCAGTTTTGCGTGCACGTCCGCATGTTTTGGGCAGACTGCAGTACGTTGACAATTTATCCTGAATGTTCTGGTCTTCGGCTGCCTGTCAAACGAGGCAACGTCAGGTTTACAGCAGCGCAAGGTGTCATTTATTTACTAAGTGGCACTTTGCTGCCACACCAAAAAGCTGAGTTTCATATCACAGCGTTTTGGCCATGGCCATCCTGGCTTCTACACACTGCTGGATTATGACCTTGTGGATACTTCTAAGGTCCCCAGATGAGCTACACTGAATATTAACCAAAAAGAACACTCTAAATCAAGCCCTTGTCACCTCTGGAACAGACTGTTGGGGGTTGCTCTATGGGGGTAGGGCACAGATGGGAGGTCCTACACAGTGAGGGCTGCAGGATCCCTACAGTGAGGGCCTGGGATTACATGCTCTGAGAACATCGACCCTGAGACTCTCCAGATCCAGGATATCCCAGGACCTAGGTGGACAGGAGGGGAGAGGGCATATTACAAGGGAGCATGAAGCGTCCTGATCGGTCTTTGCAAACATTCTTCTTCCTAACCTGGTTAAGGAAGAAGGTGCAGGATCTGTGGCCACCTATCTTAGGTGTAAGACTCTAAACCCTAAAGTTTACTCTTTGTCCACTGGCTTTTGGTTCTTTGTCTGTCAGACTTTCCACACGAACGCTGGACAGAAACCATCTCTAGGAATAAAGAAATGTGCAATTTGTTTAAGGTGTTTCTCAGAGACTGAGGGCTTTCTCCTAACACAGTGGATGAGCTCTGCTCAGCTAGTCCTACTCAGAGGGGTTGGCTCCTGAGTTCCTCGAAGGCTGGACCCTTGGGAAATCTTCATTTCCTAGAGATAAGAGGAACCTCTGTAATGACTTGAGAGCTTGCATACCCCCAGACTGGTCTTGAACTCACTTTGTGGTCAAGGTTGACCTTGAACTCCTGATTGGCCTGCTTCCATCTCTCAAGTGCTAGGATCACCTGTGAGCACATTTTGAACTTTTGATTTTTCTGTTTGTTTTCTGAGAAAGGGTCTTGCTATATAGCCCTGGCTGTCCTAGAAGTTCTTATACAGGGCAGGCTGGCCAGAACTAGGAGGTATTCTCCTGTCTCTGACAAGAGTTGTTTTCTTTTTAAAGATCTAAAGTCTTGCTATATTACCCAGTTTGGCCATAAACTCTTGCTACCAAGAAATCTTTCAGTTATGGTGGTGTATCCATTTATTCTTAGCACTCAGGAAGCAGAGGCAGGCAGATCTCTGAGTTCGAAGCTAGCCTAGTCTACATAGTGAGTTTCAGGACAACCAGAGCTACATAGTGAGACCCTGTGTCAGAGACACAAAACAACAACAACCAAGAAAAGAAAATCCTCTTGCTTCGTTCTCCTGAGTGGCTGGGGTGACTCGTATATATGTCACTGTGCCCAACCAGTCTACCCATTTTAAGCTTGGTGGGTGTTGAGAGATGTGTACACATGCGTAACCATCACCATAATCAAGATAGAAGATTGCTCCGACTGCCCTCAAAGGGGTTTCTGGTGGAACTGAACACAAAGCCTCACACATGCTAGACAACCGGGCTTCTTCCTCACCTCCAGTTAGCACAATGTGTTTGAGAATTTACCTTGCCCTTGGGTGTCAAAAGCTTGTCTCTTTATTGTGGAGTACTAATCTGTTATACCTAGATATACCACGATCGTTGGAGGACACTGAAAATGTTTCCAGTTTAGGGCTCTTCTGAATGAAGTTGTTATAGAAGTGCTAGTACGCGTCGGGGGTGTAAGAGGTAGTAAGAGGCAGTCAGGTTGAAGAGCAAGCAACTGGCTTTATAAACAAGCAACTGCAACTAAGATTGAGCGCTGGGGGTGGGGACGGACGCTTATACTGCGTAGAGGACTGCTGACCAGGCTTTTCACAGCATGGGAAAATGGATTGCAACATTACTTGGTAGGGCAGAATGATACATACGCTAGTTGTTTAACTTTGACAGGGACTGGAATCGAGCCAATAGACTGAGGCTCATTTTCCTGTCTACTTTTTCAGGGCATGCTTGATGATGCCTGTCCAGGCAATAGAAACAAAGGGCTCTGTTTTCAGAGTCAGAAGCTCTATGCAGCTGTGCAGCTTTGGACAGGGATACATAATCTTGGCGTATGGATATAACAAACTGTAAGGGCTGTTGGAAAGATGACTGTGTAAATCATTTTTGTGAGTGTCTAGTACCTAAGCAGGACTCAATGGGCAGGTATTTTAATTGAAAAACATGTCATGTAATGCCTTTGATTTGTAAAACAAAACAAAAACAAAAACCGCCAATGTTTCCTTAGGAAACTGGATGCTTCAGTGTGGTTTTTAGTGTGGTTTCCCGATCCTTCTCTATTACTGCCATAAGCATCGAAGAACAGGATTAAGCCGAATCTGGTTAGATCTTAAAAGCATATAGCTTCAGTCGCAGGAGCTCTGTCTGGGTGGCTAAGTCTTTTATCTATCTCCTTTGTCACAGTTCTCTGGTTCTTGAAAGCACTCTAGCGATTTGTGAACCTAGCTGAGCTACTCAACGCTTTCGCTGGAGCCGACTTCCGGTCTGGGTCTGTGTAGCCTGGGGTCTGTTGCTCTGGGGCCGCTAGGGTTCATAGGTTCCCTCTGCACCCGCGTGTCCTCTGTGATGGACTAGAAGGGGCACTAGTTGGAACCGGAAGGCATGGGTTTGGATGCCGACTTTATCACCCCGCCTCCAGCACATTTTGTTTTGGTCTCGGCCTCTGGAACATCTTTTCCCCATCTACTGTAAGTAACACATTACCTCACTTGGTTGCAGCAGGGTTACACTGCCAGGTCAGTCTCAACAGATGCTTGTTGACTCTGTCGATCCCAAGCACTTCTTACCCAGGCATTTTACAGTTTCCACCTTCTCCAGGACTCCTTGGACTGTTTGTGTAGCTCAAATGGAGGTGGGGACGCTTATCTGCATTAAGACTACAGCGCGAATCCCTAAGGGGTGAGTCAGTGACGCCCTGAACAAACGCCCACCCTTTAGGAAAGGTGGGGCTGTTTTCTGCCTCCTGAGGGCTCTCTCACTTGGGTCTTGAATTTAAGGGATTGTCCGTAGGTAGGGAACTGGGGTGAGTCGGGCTGATCCCGCATACACGCTGCCCTAAAGGGTTGCTCTCGACTTTCTTTCCAGCCCCGCAACACCCTCCCCACTCCTCCCAGTCACAGACCCGGGGGCTGCACGCGGGTTGCAAGAACTTGCAACACCTGGTGCGGGCTGTAGCCCTCCCTCCGGGCAGTGTCTGCTGGGCTGGCTTTCCACTACCCTCCCTGCGTAGGAGGGGCCCGCCGTTGGCCCCTGGCCCTTCAGCGGGGAATTTAAGGACTCTCCCTAGGGGTGAGCTGGGAAGAGGCGGGACAGCGATGCACCGCCCGCGCAGTTTGAACGCGGGCACGTGGGCCTCATTGGGTGAGCGCCTTGCGGCTGGGCGGGGCTAGGTGCTGCATTCCTGCCGCATTGCTGAAGGTTAGACCCAGGTGTTCCTAAGGTTGTCCAGAGGGTCGCTGGTAATTTTTGCCCTTGTGCCTCTCCCGCCCCACCCCCTCCCAGAAAAGAAAGGGAGTTGTTTCTGTAAAAAATAACTCCCTAAGGTACTTGGGGGGGGGGGGGGCGAGCCGCGGACCCCGAAATCACGCCTGGTTGCTGGAAATTTTTAATTTTACTAAGGAAAGAAGTAAAAAGCAGAAGCCCCTACTGCATGCATGTGAGAACTGGACGTTCCGGGTTAATACAACACTTTTAACGAAGTAATGTAGCTTCGAAAATGTGTTTAAGGAAAAGAAGTTTAAGGCTGGAGAGATGGATCAGCCATTAAGGCTAGGCTCACAACCAAAAATACGAGAAAAAGACATTTAGCCACGCAGGTGTGGTGGTGCATGCTTTTAATCCCAGCTTTCGGCGGGTAGATGCAGGCGGATCTTTGTGAATTCAAGGCTAGCCTGGTCTACATGATGAGTTCCAGGTCAGCAAGAGCTACGTAATGAGACCCTATCTCTGTCTGTCTGTCTGTCTGTCTAATTTTTAAAGTGAATTTTGTTGGAGCATAACAAAGACCAGACAGTCGTGTGCTGCCAATGCCTGGCTGTACCTTTTCATTTGTCAAATCACACATGGTTCATTGCCAAAATGGTTTGCAGCAGTTCTGTAACCTACCAAAGCAGAACAAAACAGATTCTCAAGTTTTCTCTCCCCGTTTCTTTTCATTTTCCAGTCCAGAGCACAACCACCAGAAGACACCAGAAGGAAGCCAGTGTTGGGAAAACTTGGCACTCTTTTTACTGCTGGGAGGAGAAGGAACACCAGGAACGGATTAGAGAATCCCACCACCTCAAATAACAAACCAGCCTCTGCTAAAGTCCCAGAAGCAGAGAGTGAGAAAAGTAAGGCCCAGGGCAACCAACTAAAGCCAACCGACGCGGGCGAGGCTGGCGAGACGGGCTCCAGGCAGGAGGCTGAGGGCCAGCCCGCTGAGAGCAGCGTCCAGGCAACCCCCTGCGACGCCGAACTATCACCTTGCTCCAGCATCATTGTAGGGGTTGTGCAGCTGTGCCATGACAATGATTCAGCCCAATTAGAACCTCTGCAGGCAGAGGGAGAGACTTTCCCAGATGTCACCGCCGCTGCCAAGGAGCTGCTGCATTCCTCACCGGGGAATTGCTCCAGGCAGGAGAGCGCAGAGACGCCCGCCCGCAGTCCGGGGGAGGACGCGGGGCCTGGCGCTGGCCTCCAACCAGAGACAGCGAGGGGTGTGTCGGGGTCGCCGCCAGAGGAGCACCTTGTGGGAGGAGTAGGAGAGGCCCCCAACGGAGCTCCCGGCTCTCTGGGGGCCCCCGGGGACGCGGGTCCTCCAGGCGAGCCTCTCGCCCGGGGTGCAGAGACCAGCCGCCCAGCCGGGCCGGTGGACCGCGCGCATCCCACCAAAGTGCTAACGTTGGACATCTACTTGAGCAAGACCGAGGTGGCTCAGGTGGACAAGCCGGCCTCGATCGCTCCAGGGACAGACGACTGCGAGGATTCGGACGACATGGAAAAGAGGTCAAGCGGCCGCCGGTCGGGTCGGCGGAGGAAGTCACAGAAATCCACCGACTCCCCGGGCGCGGACGCCGTGGCGCCCGAGAGTGCGGCCAAGGACGACGCGGTGTTCGACGACGAGGTGGCGCCAGACGCGGCCGCTGCGAATGGCTCTGCGGAAAAGAAAGTGAAATCCGTACAAGCGGTTCCCGACGGAGGCGCAGCCCCGGTCGCCACCCCGGAGCCGAAGTCCAGCTCCTGCGCCAGAGGGCAACCGCGAGGGGAGCCGGACCGCGGCAAGCCCCTGCCGCCCGCCTCGTCGCCCACCAAGCGGAAGGGTCGCAGCCGCGTCCCCGAAGCGGTGCCCAGCTCGCCCGGCAGCGGCTCGCGCGCTCCCGCCAAGGAGTCCCCACCCAAGAGGGCGCCCGCCGCGGCGGACAGCGGCGAGGAGGCGGGCCGAGTTGTCCCGCGCGAGCTCACGGTCAAAAGCAGCTCGCTGCTGCCCGAGATCAAGCCCGAGCACAAGAGGGGTCCGCTGCCCCACCACTTCGATAGCCGGGGCGACGGGGGTCGCAGCCGAGAGTTGAGCAGAGGAACAGGAGCGTCTGACGGCGACGGCCTGAAGCCCAGGAACCAGTTCGGTGTGGGCAGGTCGACTGTGACCACCAAAGTGACCCTGTAAGTAGCTGCAGAGTCGATCTGGGCAGGGAACTGTTTAGGGTTGTATGGTGGGTCTGTAACCTGTATTTTTTTTCCTGTTGGAAACTTCAAATGGAGAAAGAGCTGTTTGCAGAGCTAAGGCTTAGAGTGTGACACATTTGGCAGCCTCCACCGCTAATTCCTGCTTTAAGATCTAAGTTAAATGAATGCGGAAAATAGGATATAGCCCTTAAGGCGCTGTGTTTATGTAAACAGGAGAGATAAGACTTAATGGCTTGACAGAGCTAATTATATTCTTTATCCAAAATGTACTGGGGTATTTCAGGATAGTCCCAGGGAGCCAGCAGTATTTTGAGTGTGGCCCAATGGCATTGACAGGGAAGACTTTAAGAGAACTTTATTATGGCGTTAGTCCTAAAGCAAGTTTAAAGGACATCGCTAATAATCCCCCTTCTGTAATCTAGGGAGCTCTTTTGTTTCTGGGCTGGAGATGACTTTTCTCTTACTGAGATGATCGGTGTTATTACTGAAATTTTCCTAAGTGAAAGGACGCAAAACAACAGACTGTACCTACTCTCTTGCAAGTTTAGCAATTTCGCAAGTATCTACTAAGTGCCCTTTGTTCTGTGTGCTGGGGGGTTGGGGGGGAGAGATGACCCATACCTGGGATGCAGCCTGTTGCCCTCAACGTTTAAGTCCCCCTTGTGGCAGTAAGGAGCTCACGAATCAAATTAAAAGGGTCGTGGATTTTGCCACTGTAAATGTTCTGGATTTACGGGACAAGAAGTCATCGACTTCCTGGAGGTGCCTGGGCTTGTGGTTTAATGGTAACTGATTTGTCTGGCTAGGACAACCCAACTCAAGCTAACCGTGACTCCTCCCAGCAGGTGAAAATCACTGAGTTCTCAAATTTGTGCTGCTTTGAATCATACACTAATCAAAAAAGCTCGTCATTTGCAGCGCATTATTATTTTTGAACTGAATGTTTTCCTTCTATGTGGTGTCCTAAAAAGAAGTAAGGTTTGAAACAGGTCTGTCTGGAAGCGAGGAGGAAAATGTGCTTACTGAATAACGTTGAACTGTCTCACCAGCTGGCAGCCTGGAGACCTCTGACATAATCAGCTATTTACTCTGTAACGGTAGCGTCAGGAAAATTTCCCCAGTGAATGATGCCCATTATTTGTGGAAGACCAGTGTGACGGAACCCAGAAACTTGCTAAGCCTAGCTAGGAGAAGCGCTGCAGGACTAAATCTGAGCTGGACGCTCCACCTATCATCCAATCAGAAGGCACTAGTGGAAAAACCAGAAATGTTACACTGTTAAGGGATTGGTAAACTAGTTCTGGAAGGGATCTTACAATGGAACTCTTCTTTGGGTCCGCTTCCTACCAGAACAGAGCCAAGTGTCTTTTTTTTCTCACTACTGATCTTTTTTTTTTTTTTTTTTTTTTTTAATCTTTTTCCTTACCACCCATCTTTTTAAAATTTCTTTTGTACATGCCCTTACACGTGATGAACTGGCAAACTAATGAAGTGGAAAATTAAGAATTTTATCTAGTTCTTTGGCCTATTTCTGTCAATCTGACAGAGGTTTTCAGACTCTTTAGTCCTGTTATGGCTGGACTTTAGGCAAAGATATCAACAGACTGTGGTTTGGTGGGGATTTTTTTGTTTGTTTGTTTGGTTGGTTGGTTGGCTGGTTTTTTGATGGTCTCACCCTGTAGCCCAGGGTGGCTCCTAACTCACTGTGTTAGCCAAGGCTGGCCTGGAACTCAAGGTCATTCTTCTGCTTTACTCTCTCAAATGACAGGATTGCAGATGTTAGCCTGGTCTGAGAAAGAAAAATTAAAAATAAGGATTGTATCACCTAAAAAACAATGACCCAATCCCGTTCAAAAAACGATTTCTCCACGTTCTCTCCCAAATGCTGAAATCCGTAGAGGGGTGTGTTTAAGGAAGGCAGACCCGTCCTTTTACAGTGTAGCTGTGGCTCTCTACCCTCCCTCTCACATCATAATGGAGGCGTTACAACATGCATTACAGGGGCCTGCCTTTTAATCAGCCCCAACTCGGTTAATTGCAGTGACTCTTGGTAACATAAGTTAATGGTAGAGAGCTGGGTTGTAAAAGGTATTTTGATCTGGTGTGAATCTTTAATGAGCAGATGTGCTGCCGTCGTCAGGAGCTTCGGGCTCACCTGGACATCCTCCTCACACATCCCAAGATGCACTTGGATGCCCACCTCAGCGATGTCCTCTTCCTGTGCTGACTGGTCGGCTTTTTCTTTTTTTTTAAGATTCCTCAGATTGTCACCTTTGCTCATTAATTAATTAACACAGAAATAATTAATTAACACAGCATTTGCAAACCCTGTGTTTCTGATGGACCTGGAAACTCACTGAATACCCCATCGCCCATCCCCCACCCCCTCCATCTCCACAGCCCCCCCCCAAACATATACACCCCATTGATAAGAAGAAAAGCAGCTGAGGGTTCCTTCAGGCCAGTCTAGTCTGACCACAGGACGGTGTAATGTGGCTTCTGAGACAGGAGCTCCTGCTTCAAATCGAGGTCCTGTCACTAGCTAGGTGACCTCAGGGGGTCACCTACCTTCTCTAGGCCTTAGCTTTCTCCATTTAGAAAAGAACATGCAAGTTGTACATTGGGTAAACCAAATTAAATAACTTCTCAAGCACTTGGCAAATGGGGGTTTTCATATAGTTACAAACTGACAAGCTCCTCTGCCTGCCCCAAAGAAGGTTTATATAAGATGGTTCCTAAAACAAAAAAAGTGGGAGTGGCTCTGTCTGACTGCAGCCATGGGAAGCCTCCTGGTCCCTTGGGGAACCCCCCCCCCAGTCCCTTGGGAGCCTCCTGGTCTCTTGGGAAGGCTCCTGGTCCCTTGGGGAGCCCCCCCCCCCGGTCCCTTGGGAGCCTCCTGGTCTCTTGGGAAGCCTCCTGGTCCCTTGGGGAGCCCCCCCAGTCCCTTGGGAGCCTCCTGGTCTCTTGGGAAGGCTCCTGGTCCCTTGGGGAGCCTCTATTAGCCCTCAGTGTAACCTCTGAAAGGACTCCCAAACTTAACCATAAGTTCTGGGTGAAATAAAAAATAGTTCTTTTCTAAATTATGTAGGGATTTTGTTTTGTGTTACCTTTTAAGTTATAGATACAAAAGAGAGCAATGGGCCAGATATGTGAAATACTTTGGCTAAGTTCACGCAGATCCTAGTATGAGAGCCAGAACTGGGGCCAGGACAGGCAAATGCCAACATAAGACATTCTGTTTCTATGAAAGAACACACTGTGTACATTAAAGGCATTATTCCCGGTAATAAGTAGTTAGACCTAAGAAATGTGAATGAGCGGGGAGACTCTGCCCTCGACGCATTAACAAAATCAGTTAACAAATTATGCTATAGCCATATGGTAAAAAAAAAAAAAAAAAAAAAAAAAAAAAATTGCTTTTTATTAATGTCTGTGTAAAATTCCAAGGAATACAGAGTCTTAGGACCCTGGAAGTTATAGTGTTAACTCATCCCTTTTTCTTAGCAAAGGGCAAGCAGCCAAGCAAGCCCTATGAACACAGCTGATTTCATTGTAGTAAAATATTTATGCATATGAAACCGTTGGGAATGAGGCAGAATGCTGATGAGCAGCAGGTTTATGAATGATTTAAAAACACGTTCCATGTTCAGAGAGACAGCTCAGTTGCATATAGTGTGGAGACCTGAGACCCATAGAAAAGGTGGTCATAGGAGTGTGTCTGTAATCCCAGCCCTCCCATAGTGAGATGGAAGATGGAGCCAAGAAAACATGGCAGCTCCCAGACCTGATAGCCTGGGCATGCAGTACTGAGCAAGGAGAGACTATCTCAACAAAGTAGAAGCTTGACACCCATGATTGTCCTCTGACCTCACACACGCATACATACACATACACACACACACACACACACACACACACACACATACATACATACACACACACACATACATACACACACATACATACATAGACACACATACATACACACACATACACACACACATACATATGCATATACACACACATACATACACACACATACACACACATACACACACACATACATACATATACACACACATACATACACACACATACACACACACATACATACACACACATACACACACACATACATACACACACATACATACACACACATACATATACACATACATGCACACACATACACACATACACACACATACATGCACACACATACACACACATACATGCACACACATACACACACACATATACTCATATCATGCACACACATAAATAAAAATATACATATATCTTTTACAAATTTCAGATTGTGAACACATAAACATCAGAAAAATTGGGAGTTAGAGGCAGGAACTCAAGGCCATCCTTGGCCAAGCAGCGAGCTCAGGGCCAGCCCGAACCACTTGACTCCTTGTCCCAAAAACGAAAGGTGACCAAAACTTTACAATAAAATAAAAATACATAATCAATGTCTGGGGAATTAATCTGCATATTTAAAGTATGGGAAGGCATTAAGTATTTAAATTTGTCCGTTATGCTTTGTAATGTCTGCCAATTCAGTGCCAATCACTGTGAATGCACATTGATACTTGGTAAATTGATAGTTTCTTAAATTTATAATATAATCTGTCATATGCAGGTAGGATACCCATTAAAAATACTTGCTAGTATTTGTAGGATTGTTTAAGAAGCTTCATGAAGAAGCAAACTTACACCAGGAGGATTGGAACTTCATGGTCTCTTTTTGCAGCTGGTTTGTATGTTCGCTCAGCACCGGGCTGCTAACCGCCCTGTTGCTTTTGTCCTTGCAGCCCTGCCAGACCCAAACATGTGGAACTAAACCTGAAAACCCCGAAGAATCCTGACAGTTTGGGAAATGAGCACAATCCATTTAGCCAGCCAGTTCATAAGGGAAACACAGCCAACAAAATCTCCTTATTTGAAAACAAACGGGTCAACGGTAGCCCCAGACACCCTGACGTCCGTAACACAAGGACCAATCCTCCCACTAATAAAACGTTTGTTGGGAGGGCGAAGCTGAACTTAGCCAAAAAGGCCAAAGAAATGGAGCAACCCGAAAAGAAAGCTGTGTCAGCCAGCCACCAGAATGGCTTGGTGGCCAAGGAGCCATCTGCAGAAAACAAAGGCACAGAAGTCCCCATCCCCAGGGAAGAGATTCTTCCAGCCACCAGAGGAGGGGAAGGAGAGCCCACCAAGGATCAGGTCCTCTGCCCTGGGCCTGATCAAAGTGATAAGCTGGATGTACAAACAGACACTGCCTGTCCTTCCCACCCAGTGCCCACTGCTCTGGTTCCTAAGAAGGACCCTGAGCTCTCAGGAGAGGGCCACCCAGAGGCTGCTGACAGCAAAAGCCCCACCCTTAACAACACAAATGATACGGCACAGGACATCACTGCCATTTGTGATACCAGAAAGTCTCCCCCAAAGCCACAGGGTGCATTTTCTGACTCACAGCAAGCGTCTGAGTCATCTAGGGAGTCTTCTCTCCCACCTTCTGCACCCATTCTTGTGGACACGCCTCAAGATGGCTGTGTTCAACTTCCTGTATGCAATGTCCCCAACACTGCTCTAGAAGTGTCAGAAAACCACAATGGATATGTATTGCCGGTGTCTCCTCACCCTGAGAAAACACCAGTCTCCAAATCTGGAGGGGGAGAAGCCAGCGCTCCTTCAACCCCAGAGCACAGTCCAGAAACTACGGGGAAGGAATGTCCCTCCAAAGTCCTTGTCCAGGTCCGGTCCTTTGTGCTTCCTGTGGAGAACCCTCAGGATGTGAGCTCTCAGGTCATCTTCGAAAGCTCTGAAGTTAGAGAGGGGCAGCTGCCAAACTGTCACAGTAATGAGCCTGAAGTGGTTTCTGTCACCACTTGTGTTCCCGAGCAAGAGGACGTACCGGACACATCAGCCAAGGACACCCATCACGGAGAAGAGCATGTAGCAGGGTCTCGACCACACATCACGCAGCCAGGACCTGAGAAGGCTCTACCCATCCAGGCTCAAAGACAGAGCAGCAGTGGGACACCCCTGACAGCTGAGTCCAGCCCCACCCACTCTTCCAGCAGCAGAAGTCATTCAGAAGGCCCCCAAAGGCCAGGTCAAAATGTGAGCAGCCCACTTACCCCCGCCAGCCTTTTGAACGTTTCTGCTAGTAGTGACGATAGTGTCTTGGATTCTTCTTCTGATATGGAGAAATTCACTGAAATTATTAAAAAGATGGACAGTGCAGTATGTGTGCCCCAGAAAAAAAAGAAGGGCAGGATCCCGAACTCCCCAGCCCCTCACTTCGCTATGCCTCCCATTCACGAGGACAATTTGGAGAAGGTGTTTGATCCCAGCGTGTTTACCATTGGTCTGGGGAAGAAGAAGGAAAGCCAGTCGGAGATGTCACCAGCTTTGCACTTGTTGCAGGACCACGACCCCATATCCAAACTGAGAGCCAAGCGTGCGTCCACCGAACAGAGTCTCTTCTTCAAGTCCTTGCATGCTAACGGTAATGGGAAGGGTGAGCCTCAGACGACTTCAGAAGCAAGTGACAAGGAGAACAGGGACATCAACAGCAGCGGAGTTAAGAGGTCGCGGCTGGAAAAGAGCACGCTTTTCTCAAGCATGCTTTCTTCTCTGCCACAAGACAAGATCTTTTCCCCCTCTGTGACGTCAGTCAACACCATGAGCACAGCTTTCAGCACTTCTCAGAACAGCTCCGTATCTCAGTCATCAGTGGTACAGCCCAGGAAGGAGGGCAGCCTACCCTGTGGCTCAGACAAAGAGCAGCCACGCCTTGCAGCCCAACACTCCTTAAAGGTCTTCAATTTTGACTCATCAAATACATCTCATCCGGGTCCCAGCCACATGGAAAAGTGCCCACAAAAAGAGGAAAGCAAGGAAGATGGGAATTCTCAGAGCAACCTACACTTGCCAGAAAACAGCCTTCCGGACTTACCCAAATTGAAGAGCAGTGATGGTGTGGAAAGTGTTCTGAAGTCAAACCTGCCAAATGTGGGGAGCGTGGACACAGACTTCCTGGGCCTTTTCAAAGCAAGCCGGTATGACCCAGGCCTCTCCTTTTCTGGAATGTCATTATCTGACTCTATGGTAAGTACAAACTCTTATATAGTTGGGGTGTTTCTAAGCCTAGAGACAGTGAGAGAGGCTCGGGTTGTATCTTACAGGGGTTGAACCTGTGCAGTAACTTCCTACTTGTTCACCACGTACCTTTTGTTTTGTTTTGTTTTGAGGCAGGGTTTCTTTGTGTAGCCCTGGCTGTCCTAGAGTTAGTTCTGTAGACCAGGCCAGCCTTGAATTCACAGAGATCCACCTGCCTCAGTGCTATGACTAAAGGTGTGCGCCACCACAGCTGGCTTTCCCCCCCCACTGTGCACTTTTAAATCTACGTACAAGGAACTCTTAGAGTCCAAGAAGAGGGAAAAAAAAAAAGATGCCAACACCTTGTCCCCTGAGACATCTGTGGCCTAGCAGGGAGAATAAGTTATCTGTTTCAAGGCCTTTGTGAATGTCAGTGTTGTACTGTAGAAAGTCTAAGAAAGATGCTTTGAGGGTTCAGAAAACCTAAGAGACTCATGTTCTTCATAGTCTCTGTAAAAAAACACTCGGTGCTATATTTAGAATTTTCGAGAAGTTTGAAACAGTTTCCTCTACTTTCAGAGGCCTCACCCAGCCCGAGGAACTCCCTTCCTCTTTGCTCTGGGCTTTCACTCACTCTCCATAATCGTCACATGCGTAGTGGGGGAAGTACCTGAGTGGGAATTTGTTTTCCGCAAGTTTGTAGCGTAATGAAGTTTAGTTTGCACTGGTTCCTCTCCTCAGTGGAATAGAGGGAGCTGCGAGATACAGCTCCCATTTCTTCCTCTCTGACCTGGGTGAAGTTTCCTCTTTGATGGAGACTGAACGTAGGAGCTTTTGTATTCAGCGGACTGGTTGCTGCTGGGCCCCTCACCAGCTCAGGGTTGTTTCCTTGCCTTCTGGTTTGAAGCTTGCTATTTAAGTTGAGAGAGACCGTGAATGTAACCTGCTTTGCAGTGAGCAAAGCTGTCAGGCCAGTGGAGACATGACCACAGAAAAGACCTGGCGCCCTTCTTCACCAGGCAGGGTGCTGTGGCAGTGTGGGAAGGGGCTTTTGCTATAATCCCATCATGCTCTGTGATTTTGGAGGGTTTTTCAAAATATATGCTTGGCTAGTTGTGATGAGAGGCGTGTCACCAGTCACAGCACTCAGGGAGCTGAGGCAGGCAGAGCGTCAGTTCAAGACCTGCCTCAGCTAAATAACAAGACTAACACGCACGCGTGCACACACACTGGTCTTCAGCAGTACTGCGTGCAGTTTCTCTTTTTCATGGATTTTGTAAACAAGTAGATTTTAAACTTTTTTTTTTTTTTTTTTGGTTTTTCGAGACTGGGTTTCTCTGTGTAACCCTGGCTGTCCTGGAACTCACTCTGTAGACCAGGCTGGCCTCAAACTCAGAAATCTGCCTCTCTGCCTCCCGAGTGCTGGGATTAAAGGCGTGCCCCACAACTGCCCGGCTGATTTTAAACTTTTAGTCTTAGGGCCCATTTACTTTTTCCCCATTAATTAATTAACATCCTGGTCAGTGATCCCCAGTACCCCCTCAATAGTCCCTCCCCCATCCCCACCTCCCCTTCTCCTCTGAGAGGCTGGGCCCACCTGTGTATCCCCCCCCACACACACACTGTGGCACATCAAGTCTCTGCAGGGCTAGGTGCATCCTCTTTCACTGAAGCCACAAGGCAGCCCAACCAAGGGAACGGATTCCACAGACAGGCAATAGTTTTAGGAACAGTCCCTGCTCCAGTTGCTGGGAGACCCATATGAAGACTGAGCTGCACATCTGCTACATATGTGCAGGGGTCCAGCCTGTGTATGCTCTTTGGTTGGTGGTTCCGTCTCTGAGAGCCTCCAAGGGTCCCGACTCGTTGACTCTGATGGTCTTCTTGTGGTATTCCTGTTCCCCTTTGGAGCCCTCCATCCTTCTCCTATATCTTCCATAGGAGTCCCTAAACTCCACCCAGTGTTTGGCTGTGAGGACCCTTCTACTTTTAAAGATGGAGATCTCGGAAGAGTTTGTGTTCAATTGTGCAGCGCATCTGTATTAGAATTTCATGTGGGAACTCAAACCCCTAGAAAACGCATGTGTGGATCCTGTAGCCTTCAGACGTGTGGGAACTCAGCCCCTAGAAAACGCATGTGTGGATCCTGTAGCCTTCAGAGCGACCATGTGCTGTGGACCCCACACTCACTCAGAAAAGGCAGAAAACCTCTTGTCTCTATGAAAATAGCTTTGA
>CM052720.1:6193813-6245804 GCA_028551405.1 Uromys caudimaculatus
CTCCTCCTCCTCCTCCTCCTCCTCCTCCTCCTCCTCCCCCTCCTCCTCCTCCTCCTCCTCCTCCCCCTCCTCCTCCTCCTCCTCCTCCTTTCCTTCTTTATCTTCTAACTATGCTTTGTGAACATAACTGTAACTTCAGTCCCACCACCAGGACAAGGCATGCACGTGATACATGCGTGCAGGCACTCACACATACACATTAATTTTTAAATGACATTTTCAGTTATCACAAGAGAAAGAATAATGAACTTATTACAAGTTCAACACATGGTGTGTTTATTGTATATGTAATATATGTATGTGGGGTTTTTTTTTTTTTTTTTCAGGATTACAGAATTAGTCAGATTGACTTGTTTACTGAGCCAGAAGGGTTAGGACTCCTGAACTCCTACTTTGATGACACTGAGGAAATGCAGGGCTTCGGTGTGATGCAGAAGACGTGTTCCATCAAAGTGCACTGGGGCACGTAAGTCTTCCCTTTCCAATGCAGGTTTAGTGAGGCTTCATTAGGAACGCTAGAGAGGGTGCAGGGATTCGGTATCGGGATCCAAACCGCAGTCTCTGCGCCCTATACACGACTCACCAGTGCTCTAGGTGCTGAACCACCACCCCACCCCACTCCTCCTCGCCCACCTCCCCATCTCCTGGGCTGGGGTTAATCTTAGGCATGCTAGGCAAAGGACTTTACCACTAAGCTATAACCCAGCCATGGCAAACACAGCTTTCACACAGGACTTTGCCTTTATCACAAAGAAACCTAGCCATTCACAGCTGAGCCGTGGATCGTTCCAAGGACCTAACTCAGTATTTCAAGTGGGGTGGGTTCAGGCAGAACACACTTCCTTTGTCGTTGTTACACAACGCTGTTGTGTTGGCTACACAAGCCACATGAAACTGTAAGAAGGAAATGGGACTATCCAAGACAGGAGAGATGAGGGAAAAAAATGGAGGCACAGGACAGAGGACGTTGTCTTAGTCAGGGTTTCTATTCCTGCACACACATCATGACCGAGAAGCAAGTTGGGGAGGAAAGGGTTTATTCAGCTGACACTTCCATGCTGCTGTTCATCACCAGAGGAAGTCAGGACTGGAACTCAAGCAGGTCAGGAAGCAGGAGCTGATGCAGAGGCCATGGAGGGATGCTGCTTACTGGCTTGCTTGCTTCTCCTGGCTTGCTCAGCCTGCTTTCTTACAGAACCCAAGACTACCAGCCCAGGGATGGCACCACCCACAAGGGGCCCTCCCCCCTTGATCACTAACTGAGAAAATGCCTTACAGCTGGATCTCATGGAGGCATTTCCTCAACTGAAACTCCTTTCTCTGTGATAACTTCAGCTTGTGTCAAGCTGACACACAAAACCAGCCAGGACAGAGGTGGTCTCTAAAGCGGAGCCCAAAGCCCAGGCACACGGAAGGTTATCTGCCAAAACACTAGAAAACCCCAGCAAAGTTGCTTGATTATTTTATGTAAATCTTTCTTTAGAAAGGTTACTACAATTATTTGTTTATTTATGGTGTATGTGTACATGTGTGTAGACATATGTATGTATGTATGTGGCATGTGGGTGCTATAGAGTATGTGTGGGAGTTGAGGACAGCGGTTAGGGATCGGTTTGTCTTTCCGACATGTGTGCCCTGAGTATCAAACTCGGTCTTGGCATCACTCACTTCTACCCCACAGAGCCATCTTGCCTCCTAAATCTCTTGGCTTTTAAACATTTTATTTTTGTGTACGTTTTCTGAGACGCATAATTAGATCAATGATGTTGTATGTAATATATATAACTATTTACATATTCCGAGAACACCAACAAGTTTTCATGAGTGGAATGTGCAGCCCAAGGTTTTGGGGTTTCATAGTCTGTCTTATAAAGTGATCTAAGATCTGCTGAGGAAGTGAGACTGTGGGGCTTCGGCTTGGAGTAGTGGGTGGCAGCCATCTTTGAAGGAATAAAAAGTAGAAGAAACTCCAGCTGTTTTCTGGTGGTCCGTGGGGACCTCCAAGAAGCAGCTAGAGATCGGAGAAGTAGGCTTTGGCTTCCAGATGGTTAAAATGGAAGCAGCTGCCTTGCTAAGTAGACAGGTTCCTGTCACAGGAGGTGTTCAAGTCAAGGACAGTGTTTTATCTAGACTTTGTAACGGAGTAAGTTGTAGCTCAGCTACCCCCTTTATGACTGTTTGTTCTTTTAATTGTCTAAAAATTTGAAATACACCTAGAAAAAACCCAACCCTCTGTCTTAGTCTATTTTCTGTGACTCTATCCATGAGGAAAGAGGCCCCATGATGAATGATGACTGAGTTACCTCTTGACAGTCCAGTCTGATCCCCCATTTTGTACCTCCCAGTGAACGTTAAGTTTTGACACGGTATTTTGAGAGGCATGTCCAAGCCGTAGTCCCCGCCTCTCTGTGAGTGAGTTGGTAGCAGGGTGGTGCCTTGCCAACAGGGAAGGGCGCTTACTAGGGCAGGATTTAGGATTACTGGCTGCTGCACCAAAGTGGGCTGTCTAGAAGGGAGAGAGGAAGGGAAGGAACCCATTCTAGTCATACGGGCAAGAGATGGTGTGGCTTAGATATCGAGGTGGCAGGAAGTTGTGAGACCTGAGATACATTTTAAAGGCAGGACTAACTGCATTTGCTGATAAATTTTACTTAGGTGCAGGGGCTTGGCCTGTTCTGAGATGGAGACCTGCAGGAAGAGTGCGGAGGGCAGCGGGGAGTTCAGGAGTTGGTTTTGGACAGGTTAAATCTGAGGTCCACCGTGGGTTCACACGAGAGGGCAGGGGGGTAAGCAGAAGTGTGAGCCTCAGTTGCAGGGGAAGGTTGTGTGGGTGGAACTTGGGAGTCTGCTTAGAGAAGGTATCAGAGAGGCTGTGGCTGTCACTCAGAGGTCGAGCACTTGCCTCGGGGGCAGGATGCCTGGAGGTCAGTCCCCAGCATGGTAGGAAGGAGAAGCAAAGTCTTAAAAGGGAAGATGTCCATCCAGAAGACTTTAAATTATGTACTCCATGAGAAGGCCTTATTGCCTTAGGCAATTTTGTGTTGAGAGACTGGGAGCCTGGTAAAGAAAATGCCTTTATGACTACTGCCTTTGGGTGTCTACTTTGGCTCTTCGTTTCCACGCCAGGGGCTCGTGAAAGCCGCCTACAGGATCTGTTCAAAGTCCAGCTTACTGAACTCAGTGGCTGAGCTCAGGACATTAACGTTTGTACAGATCTCCAAGGAAGTCTGGCTGAGCTGAGAGGACTGTTTGTATCTGGCTTACTCTCTTCCAACCACCCTGTTCTCCCTCGTGTGGGGTTACAGACGTGAGCCACCACATCTGGCTGGGTTAGGGGGTGGGAGGGGGGAGGGGTTAAGTGGTAATAAGCACTCAGCTCATCTTACTACCATGGGTGCAGTGCTCTAACTGTGTGAGCAGAGAAGTCCTGGGGATGGAGTGGGGGTGGGGCTGGGGGGTTCCCTTTATCCCATTAGGAAACCAGCCCCTGGGCCTGTTCACTCTAGATTAAGTTCCTCTGCATAAGTGTAAGGGTGTTACTGGCCTCAGATTCTTTCTTGAGGAAATGAGTAATTCTTAACTAAATTTGCCTTTCAAATTCTGTTGAATAGGACTGATATCTAAACCTTTGCTTTATCAGCTGGCTAATCTTAGCCCCCATCCTACTAGAGGCAAAGGCAGACTTGCATAGTCCTAGGGTGTGTTTTAATAAAAACAAAGAATTTTCCAACGTCAGAGGGAGCATGCGATTTAAGCAAGGAAGACAGACGGCCACCTTGTCTGGGCCAGGGTCGCTCGCTGGAGAGTTCCGGTGATTTGAAATGAAGCTACTGCTTTCTCCCTAGCCAAATGTGCTTTTCTCACTTTTACTAAAAGTAGTTGTCGTCTACAGAAGGATATACGGCTGCATGTGCATTTCGAAGCCTGATAATGACACAAACCTGTGTGAGCCTACCACCAAACTCCTGACCGAAGCCACCACCAGCTGTGTGGCAGAACACCCTGTCACTTGCTCTGGTCCCCTCCCCCTCTGCGTACACACAAACCCTCTCCTGAGACCACACACATCCTGGGTCGCCTGTGTTTTTGTGGTTTTCACTGCTGTGTTACAGTAACTGAATGCATTCTCCCGTGGGTGCGGAATTGCAATGTCTTTAGGATCAGAGGCAAGCACTCTGAAGGCTAAGTGGTGCACACAGTAGGACACCTGTAGATCAGCAAAGACTCCAGACCAACCAAGCGTCACATGGCTAGCTATGCAAGCTCCCCGCCAGTGTCTGTCGGGTCAAACTTATTCTCTCTTCAAGCACCGTGTGTCCTCTCAACGGGTTTTGCTTCACCCAAACGTCATGAGTCTGTATCACATGACAATCAGAAATTTCCACTACACACGCGCGCACACACACACACACACACACACACACACACACACACACACACTTATAAATATATCAATACAACCTTCTCAGTCCTTACAGTGTCACTGACATGGTTATATTTTGGGGGCTGACCATGTGGCATTGGATAACCAATTTGGGGGCTCTTCGATGGGGAGGGCTTCCTCCCCCTCCCCCCTTAGTTATCTGTGGTTCTGTGCCTAGGATGGAGGGCTCACGAGCTCTCCCTTCCATGTCATCCATCCCCTTCCATGCCGGCATGACCGCGGTGTTGTCAGGTCATGTTTAGGCAGCCGTGTGGACGAAGGCTCCTGGGTGCAGCTTCTCTGACATTTCGGGGAGATACCATCTCACAGCAGACGTCTATTCCTCTGGCTCTTACACTCTTTCTGCCCCTCCTCCGCAATGGACCCTGAGCTGTTGAGACCTTCGGCCAACTGCCTTAGAGCATAGGTTTTTCTGAGTGCTTCTTTTCCTGTGATCCTCTGATTCTCTGATTTTTCTAACAGAATGAAAGGGTATTTCTAAAGGAATGATAACACATATTTTTAATGTAAAGATCAGTGGCCATCGTTCAGCAGTATTTATATACGGTTCTTATGCATACATTCATGCACGTGCATCAGGTATATTCGTGATGGTTAAAAATATGCACATGCTTCTTGCACTACCATTGCTGTACCTATAAGCCATAGTTTTTAGGTTTTGTTTTTTGGTTTTTTGGTTTTTTTTCTAGACAGGGTTTCTCTGTGAAGCCCTGACGGTCCTGGAACCCACTCTGTAGACCAGGCTAGCCTCAAACTCAGAAATCCGCCTGCCTCTGCCTCCCAAGTGCTGGGAAAGACGTGCGCCACCACTGCCCGGCTTTCTTTTTTTTCTTTCTTTTTTTTTAAGCCATAGTTTTTAATGAGCAAAGCTAAGCACAATGGGGAAGGAAAACAGTTTCTTTAGAAACGGAAATGGCATTGCCTGAAGAAAATTCCCCGCCCTCCTGCGTATGTGAGTGTCTATCCCCATCCCTCAGAAGGTCCCTAGCTCTGGCTCATGGAGAGGACTCTCAGGACACAGCCTTGCAAGTTCACCAGTTTATATGTTCTGCTTCTAGCAGAGCCCCCCCCCCCCTTCTGTAGATGCTGTGTGACTAACCCACGTGCTTCAAGGAGAGTGAACTTTTAGCTCCAGACGAAAGATCCTCCATTGCAGATCAGCCCAAAGGAGGAAAGCCCTCAAGAGAAGGCTACTTTGAAAACACCATTTTGAGTCTAGGGAGATGGCTCAGCAGTTAAGAGCACAGGCTGGTCTTATAGAAGACCTGGGTTCAAGTCCCAGCACCCAAATGGCAGCTCACAACTGTCTGTAACTCTGGTATTCTAAGGCAGACATACATGCAGGCAAAACACCACTGTACATAAAAATAAATAAGCCCGCGTGTAGCATGCCAAGCACTCCAGGAATGTATGTGTCTTCCTGACTGTGATGGTTTAGATGCAGGAAGTTAGTGTGACCCCACAGCCTGCTGCCTTCTGGCTCAGAGATATTGCAGGCTGTTTGAAAGACAGGCTTCTTTCCCCCTTAGTTCTAATGTGTAACATTTGCACAGAAAAAGGCGCTCAAAAAAATCTTGACTGTATAGATTGAGTGTATTTTTGCTAGCTAGAATGGAACACCCCAGCATGGTCATCCACACCTCCTCGTGGCTCCTCTGCTGCCCCGCCCCCCATGTCCCCTCTCCCTGTGTGACTGTAATCTTGCCTTAGGACACTGTTGACTGGCTTCAGTCTCCACTTATGGACCATGGGGCCTCCTACTTTTTTGTGTACCTGTTGAGTGATCTTTGGTAGGAACTAGGTGGCAAAGCTCTGGGTAATTGGTCTAAAAAAGGTCCAAGGGCATCTTTAACACGAACTTTCACTAAAAATGGGTGTTCAGTCAGAATCAGAAACAGGAGAAGGGCAACCCTACCCTCAGACCCTGTTTTGCTACTAAGGGTTTTATTTAGAGCCCCCCTTTTGGCCCAACATCTGGGAACATGTGTGTTTAAACCCCAGGAGGGTGCCTCAGCCAGACTAACAGTTACCACTTGTGTGGGGTTGCCATGAGAAAGGAGAGACTGGAGGAGGAGCTAGCCTGGGTTTCCGAGGACAGGCAACATCTGAACTATATAAGTCACTTCTCCAGGAGCTGCACCCTCCTAAAGACGTGCCCTTAGCTCCCGTGGGCATGCTTTGCTCCCTGGCCTTTGCTCAGAGTAGGTGGGGCCTCCATTCCCTGACCAAAGCAGAAGTGACAGCTGACAAGCCTGATACAAGGATGTGGTATTTCATGTCTTTAGGATCAGGACCAAGCGTTGCCACCTGGGAACAGGCAGCCCTGGGACCTTCAGGCCTCTGACAACAGCAGTGTGTGCTGAGTGGTGCACACAGTGAGGATGTCTGGGACAGTGAGAAGAGCAGACTCCATGGTACACTCCATGCAGTGGGGGAAAAGCCCGATGTGAAAGGTTAACAGAGTAGGGATCAGGGATCAGTCCACAGGAGCCCTGCCTTGGAGCAGGTGACTTAACCTCGCCTGTAAATTCGAGACCAGAGCATTCCCTCCTGGTAGCACGTGCTGAGGCCTAGCTGAAACTCTAGGTGGCGCTCCTTCTAGGCTTTCGGAAGGGTTCAGTTGCTACACATTTTGACACTGTGCAAGATAGTTAAGTAGAATACTGGGAGTCTTTATTTACAAATGAAATATTAACTTAAACAGCGGGCTTGAGATGGCTTAATTTGGGTTCTCTAAGCGACAGAGACATTTACATGTAAACGCAGTTATAATATGGCTTAAAGCAAGTGGCAAAGCCAGTCAAGAGGAAATCACAGGCCGGGGGAAACAGCACCCAGCTGGTTCCTCTGAAGGCCCAGGTGCAGCCATTGCTGGGAGAATGACCAGACTCTCCTCTGTTCTTGCCCCCCCCCCCCCCCGTCAGTGGGGTCCTGTGTACCAGGCAGGAGGGAACAGACATTAACCTCGAGTTCTGCTTCTTTGCTTCCGTGGTGGTTCTTTAGGTGGCTGATCTACGAAGAGCCTGGATTCCAAGGTGTCCCCTTCATCCTGGAGCCAGGTGAATACCCCGACTTATCCTTCTGGGATACTGAAGAAGCATACATCGGATCCATGCGGCCTCTGAAAATGGTAACATGACACTGACTCTGGTTTTCTGCAGGCAGCAAGTCTCCGAGCTTGACCTCCATAGTCTACCAGATGTGACTTTGAACAATAAAAGAGGCATTTATTGCATCTGTAGCAAATAGGGAGACTGAGTCCTGCTGTTGGGTAGAAACAGTGGAAACATGGTGTACTCAATTTCCCGGTCAGGAAAGGTGGATGAGGCTATGCCCTTCGCACTGAGGGCATCTTCTGCCTCACAGAGTAGATGTCTGCACCAAGCTTCAGCCAAGAGAGGCCGAGTGAGTGAAGGGTTATTTATGGAAAATGGACACAATCAGGTGTACAACTCCAGTCGGTGGGACGAGAGGCAGAGCAGGGGCATAGTTAGGAAAACCATCTGATAAGCGCAGCCAAATCTTAAACAGGAGTGGACTCGACCCCTCTGGAGCTGACAGAGGATGCTTGTGAGGCCAGGGCTGGCACAGAGCTGGGCAGGGCATGCTGAGAACCAGGACAGAGGTAGTGCCAGGAGGCAGGGCTGGGTGGGATAGAAGGGGAGCTGGGGTGAGTGGTCAATGCTCATTGTCTTGTTAGGGTTGTACTGCTGTGAGCAGACACCATGACCAAGGCAACTCTTATAAGGACAACATTTAGTTGGGGCTGGCTTACAGGTTCAGAGGGTCAGTCTGTTATCATCAAGGCAGGAGCATGACAGCATCCAGGCAGGTATGGTACAGCAGGCACTGAGAGTTCTACATCTTCATCTGATTGAAGCTAGCAGAATCCTGGCTTCCAGGCAGCTAGGATGAGGATCTTAAAGCCCAAGCCCACAGTGACACACCTACAAGCCAACAAGGCCACACCTACTCCAAAAGGACCACACCTTCTAATAGTGCCACTCCCCGGGCCAAGCGTATACAAACCACCACACTCATCCTCCTTGCCTGGAGCCTGTGTTCCGCTTTCTTGTCCCCTTGGTCTCTGGCTGCTCTGCCGGGGTAGAGGCTGAGGCTACCACACTAGGCTCTGGTGTGGGCCATTTGATGCTAGGTGCTCACTGAATACCAAAGTGAAGCTTCTGCTATGAACTTGCTTGTGAAAGTCCACATTGCAGGCGTCTTCAGAGCTGGGCTAAGATAAATTAGAAAGTTAGATACATCTGATTTGATTATCTGCTGATCTCAATGCAGATGTCTTGAGGCTTTTTTTTTTTTTTTTTTTTTAATTAAATCCACTTTCAAAGATCCCAGTTTTATTAGTTTTGGGAATGCATGACAGAGTTGTTTCTAGTTTAAAAAGCAATTTGATGGTTTTAAAACTGAAGTTTATTGAGCCCTCCCCCCAAAGATTATTTTTTTCCTTAAAGAGTTTTTTGTGTATTTTATGTATGCGAGTGCTCTGTTTTCATGCACACCAGAAGAGGGAATCAGATTCCACTGCAGATGGTTGTGAGCCACCAATGTGATTACTGGAATTGAACTCAGGACCTCTGGAAGAGCAACCAGTGCTCTTAACCACTGAGCCATCTCTCCAGCCCCCAAAGACTATTTTTTAAGAAGGCACCCCCTTGGCTGTACAAGGTCCAGCTTGCTTGTTGAGTTAGCCTACTTATGAGTTCAGTTTATTTGGGCCATTTGAAGATTTTGGCTACAGTTTTTAATCTCATAAAAACACATCGAGGGAACATCTCCCAGTTTATCAACTACTGACTTTTGCCTGTTTAGTATTTTTAGGCAATATTCTCTTCTCTGATGTTAGTCTTGTTTTGTTTTTTACTTTTAAAAAACAACAAACTCATTTATTACAAAAGTGTACCGATGCCATCCTTTGAGAGGCTTTAACTGTTATCTAATCATTCTTATTATTTCCTGCTGTGTGAACTTTAACAATTCTGTAGGCCATGGGTTGTAAAGTCAGATGCTTCCCGGGGTCAGGCAGGAAATACAGAGGGCGAGGCTGCTGGGAGAGGAACCAGAGGGAGCTGTGGGGTGCCAGCCAAGGCTGTGGCTTGCCAAGGACCCGCCCATGCAGGATTGCCAGTGCAGGAGGTAGAACTCACTTCCTGTGAGATGTTATCAAATCTTAGGGTTATTTAGCAAGAGAAATAACAAATGGAAGTTTTAGGAGGTTGAGGCAGGATGATCCCAAGTTTGAGGCTAGCCTGGTCTTCCTGGTGTGTGAGACCCTGTCTCAAAAGAACAAGAAAAATATAGCACTGACTCTTGGGATACAAATCGAAATTGTATAAGAAATTTTCCTAGGTAAAAAAAAACAATACAAAGCAAAATAAGCCAAGGGGCTTGGATGTAGCTCCGGGGTGGAGGGTTTGGCCAGCATTGAGAGGGCCTGGATCTGATTTCCCTGCACTCAAAACAACAACAAACCAACACAAACCAAAAACAGAACAGAAGCACACAGTAGGTGTGCACATCCAGCGAGTCTCTGCTGTAGATGGTCTCGTGTCTTCGTTTCCATTTGATAATTTTGGCATCATCTTACATAAATTAAACCATAAAGTAGTCACACTGTGTGCTTCAATTACTGTGATAATACTGAACACTCTCAGTGGAAACTGGGTTTTTTTTACAATGCTGTTTTTTGTTGTTTTTGCTGTTTGTTTTAGGGTGGCCGTAAAGTTGAATTTCCTACAGATCCCAAGGTAAGAAGGAGAGAGAGAGAGAGAGAGAGAGAGAGAGAGAGAGAGAGAGAGAGAGAGAGAGAGAGAGAATGCATCCAGAAGTGAAGGAGTAGGAAAGAGAAAAATTATCCTACTATCTTTAAGTATGTGATGCTAATGTGACCTCCCCCCTAAATCTCCTGCCGAGTAAACTTCCCGAAAAGGCTAATGATGTGTTTATCAAAGGATAAAGAGAGAGTAGGGGATATGTTCTATGGAGGTGTGGTCAGATATGGGGAGGGGGTGCCAAGGCACCCCTTCCCCCTGAGGGACCCGCCACACACGATATAGTGTGGAATAGAGTTTATTTTGGGCATGAGGAGGGCAGTTAGCTTAGCATGGCCGTCAAGGTTCACTGTTCTATCAACTTTACTATTCCTGGTTGTATTTCCTAATTGCTGAGCCCATTGCTGGCAACACAAGAGAGCTTTTCAGCTTTTCAGCTGCACTGTGTTGGTCTAGGGGGGCTGAGCTCAGCCTTTGCCTTCTGAGCCATGAGTCCAGCTCCATCCCCCAGCTCTCCCTGCTGAGCCATGAGTCCAGCTCCATCCCCCAGCTCTCCCTGCTGAGCCATGAGTCCAGCTCCATCCCCCAGCTCTCCCTGCTGAGCCATGAGTCCAGCTCCATCCCCCAGCTCTCCCTGCTCCAGATGCACCTGCTACTCTGCTGTTTCCTACACCTGCCCCATGCACCAGGGTTGCTTATCATTTCCAAATCAACTTTAGAATCCTCTGGCTCTTTAATATCTTTTAAACATTGCCTTTGGAGTGTTCTACTCTATTGGTGGAAGGAAGGGGAGCCAAATGATTTCTGTTTAACCTTATTAGTAGGTGCTATTATGTAGTTGATTTTTAAAAACAGATTTATTTATTTATATGAGTGTACTGTGGCTCTCTTCAGACACACCAGAAGAGGGCATCGGATCCCATCACAGATGGTTGGGAGCCACCATGTGGTTGCTGGGAATTGAACTCAGGGCTTCTGGAAGAGCAGTCAATGCTCTTAACCGCTGACCCATCTCTCCAGCCCAGTTGATTTTTATATATGATTAGAAAATTTTATTTTGTATTCCAGGATTTAGTGCGTTGTTGTTGTTGTTGTTTACATGTTTGGTGTGGGTGTATATGTGTGTATGTGTGTGTGTGATGGCATGTTGGCACATGGGACATGTGAAGGTCAGAGGATCACTTGGTGAGAGTTGGCTCTCTCTTTCCACCATGTGAGTCTGGGGAGATGGTACTCGGCCTTTACCTGATGAGCCATCTTGCTGGTCCTGTTTTGGCTGAGCCAGAGCAGTCTTTATTGTGTAGCCCATGGCTGCCTTGGACTTGGGATCCCTCTGAGTCCTGTAGGCTACACCACTATGTCCAACTCGTTTTGGTTTTTTTCTGGCTATGTCTTGTGGGGGATGGACCCCAGGGTCTCACACATGCTGGAGCTACCACAGAGCCACACCCCTAGACCAAGGAAGGGCTATTGAATGACAGACTCCATGTTTAGCTATTTTTTAGCTATTTAACTTCTCCCTAATCATTGGCATATCTCACTTCTACTGCAGGTAGTCATTTATGAAAAGCCTTCCTTTGAAGGAAGGTGTATGGAGCTAGAAACGGAAATGAGTAGTTTTACTGTGGAAGGAAATGAGACAGAAGAAACAACTGGAAATGACCATTTGCCCTTTGCGTCGGTGGGGTCTATGAAAGTCCTGAGAGGCGTGTAAGTAAAAGGGTAATGGTAAGGATTTTCCTTGTTGAAATTATAAGTGTGCCCTCTTTCCCCCAAAGACGGCATTCTTGATCATAGTCTGGCGATGTCTTGTGGAGAGTAGGGACTCGTGAGGATTGAACCCCAGGACGTGACACATGCTGGAAGGTGTCCAGTCTCACCCCCAGCAGGGTCTGCTGAGCTGGACCTGAGACAGTGGCTGAAGGGGAGTCTGGTGTGGTGCTCACACAGACCGACTTTTAAAATACCATGTTCCAATCTAATGAACCATTTATCCATTTTCCTTCTAACTTTCATGATCTTTTTGAATTTTATAGATCTTGCACATTTCTAGTAGGACTGTATACCGAAGCTGTCTTGTCAATAGGCAAAAATGTATATTTTTATTACTATTCGAAGAAAGTTTGTCATTATTACTTGCTGAGTTTCATTTCAATTCTTTTGTTTCATTATCTATTTTTATTTTATGCGTATGAGTGTCTCACCTGCATGCATGTCTGTGCCCCACATCCGTGCAGGGTCTGAGATGTCTAAAAGATGGCGTCAGATCCTCGGAACCAGAGTTACGGTTGTAAGCTGTTATGTGGGTGCTGGGATCCCAAGTGAGAGAAACAAGTGCTCTTAACTGCTGAGCCATCTCTCCAGCCCCTCATTTTAATTACATACATAACCACACACCCAAATGCACACACACACATACACACCACGTACAAAAGCACACACAAATACACATACACACATACACGCATACTCACAGATACACACCACGACACTCCTTTACAGAACTCTAACATGGTTCTTAGGTTTGTTTGTTTGTTTTTTTTTTTCTGAACAAATTCTAACAAAAACACATAAATGTATGTGCTGTCCTTTCTAAACTTAGAGAATTTCAGCAATTCACGTGGAATGTATTCTTGTATTTGTCAGCAAAGCCGGCATGGAGAGCATCGTGACTGTCTGACAGGCCACTTGCGCGCTCTCTCTCTCTCTCTCTCTCTCTCTCTCTCTCTCTCTCTCTCTCTCTCTCTCTCATAGCTGGGTTGCATATGAGAAGTGCGGCTTCACTGGCCATCAGTATTTGCTGGAGGAAGGAGAATACAGAGACTGGAGTGCCTGGGGAGGCTACAGCGGAGAGCTCCGGTCTCTACGGCCTATCTTAAGCGTAAGTTAAGGAGACGCTGGCAGCCCGCGTGTGGTCGCCGCGTGTGGTTGCTGCCTGCGGGGTGGTGAGTGGCTACCCTTTACATCTGAATCTTTCTTTCTTAATAGGACTTTTCAAACGCACACATGGTCATGTACAGTGAGAAGAACTTTGGCTCCAAAGGCTCCAGTATTGATGTCTTAGGAATTGTTGCCAATTTAAAGGAGACCGGCTACGGACTGAAAACACAGTCGATCAATGTACTGAGTGGCGTGTAAGTGAAGTAATCCCACCAAGATTTTAAGCGCCGGTTTCACTCGGGTTTCTGTTAAATTAGTAGTCTGTGACACAGAGTCAGTCCTCAGGAAATATTAATTCACAGGTAAACATTAATTCAGCCCCTTGGTATTTACAGCGGTGCCATTTTCATGGCTGGTCTAAACATATTCTGATTATAACCTTTTTCTAAATGGGTGAATTGTTAGTAAAGCTGGCATTGACCTTGAGGTTGGGATAAAGTCCCAGTAGGCTCTTCTATAGCGCCATGCCTGCTAGTGTTTCCTCACTGCATGCTATGTTGACATAAAAACCACGGTTCGGACTACCTGTAGTGAATGGAGTCTGGTTGTGTGGCCTAGCAGGCCTGACCTTGGCATCTGCTTACCCCAGCCTTCGGTGCTGGGATTATGGTGCCCAGTGTTTTCACCAATGCCACGTCTTTTACTGAGACGTGATTCTGAGGCAGAAGTGACTGATCAAGCATACCAGCCTAAGTGATAGAACTTATTGGCTGTACAAATAAAATGTCCTAGAGAAGATTTTGTTTCAGTCCAGGCACAGTAGCACAGGCCTGTACTCTCAGCACTCAGGAGGTGGGAACAGAAAAACTGAGTTCAAGGTCAGCCTGGGTTACGTAGTCAGATCCTGTCTGAAAACAGTAACGGTGACAAGACCAATCAAGCAAGCAAAAACGTTTTGCTGCGGGCATGACTCGATATTTGGGATCGAGCAAACACCTGGGCTTGTTTCTGTGGCTTTCCCTGAGGTGGGCCTCTTCACCTGTGGCCCTCAGCTGGGGCTGGCTCTCGTTCTCTCGATTCATGACATTCTCAGGGTCCAGGTTTGACTTGGGTTCCGTGCTGTGGGTCATTCGTGCACGCCTTCAGGAGAGAGGTGGTTGTGTTGCTGTGAAGTGGCCGTGCCTAGGGTCAATCCCACAGTGTCCCGGAATGATTGAAGTGTGTGGCTCCCCAGGAACATCAGGACAAACGCCGGATCTCTGTCGTAGGGAACTGTTCTCACGATCCAGCTGGTGACCCTTCTGGTTTCTTCTCAGTGATAATGCTATTGAAAGAACATGGGAAGAAAGCCGACATGGGTTCGTTGATGTTGGTGGTCGCCTACTGAATCTGGCTGGCCTCAACTCTAATGCATTTCTCGAGGCCTCCCCAAGAGCCTAGCAAGTCTGACATGTTTACAGTAGAACACATTTGTGTTGTTAGTCACCCCATCGTTGTGTAGGTTGTCACTTGTCGCTCACTTGGCAGTGACTTCAGTAGCCCTAACATGGTGTGATCACAGCTGGCTGTCAACCAGGAGTCATCTGAACACATGGCAGAGGCCACCGGAAATGATATGCAGGCTCTGAAGTATTTCAGATCATGTTTATTATTGTCTGAAAAAGTTGTAGTGAGCCACTCAGTCTTGGAGAAGCGGTCACCTTGTTCATTAGTCACAAGCCAGTCGTGCTGGCAGAAGAAGCTGGAGGGTGCTGGGTAGATGATGCAGGCTAAGTTAACACACCACAATATGCTCTGAGCCTGGTTTCCTCCCTCCCTCCCGCTCTGCTTGCTTCATGTCAGCTTCCTTCAATGGATGTTCTGCTTTTGTATGTTTCTGTTTTAGTTGTATTTCCTGGCAGAGGCTTTTTTTTTTCTTGTTGTAACAATTGAGGTTTGGTATTGGGTGAAGTAGAAGGGCGACACAGTTGTACACACCACATACACACATACACACACCTCACACATACACAGCACATACACACACACCACACACATACACAGCACACACACACACACAACACACACATACACAGCACACACACAACACACACATACACAGCACACACACACCACACACACACACACACACACACATACACACACACACCACACCACACACACACACCACACACATACACAGCACACACACATACACATACCACACATACACACCACACACCTCACACATACACAGCACATACATACACACCACACATACACAGCATACACACACACATACACACACACACACACACACCCCACACATACACAGCACACACACACACCACATACACACATCACACACACACCCCACACATACACAGCACACACACACACACACACACACACACACACACACACACACACACACACACACATCTACCTGTTAGTTTAACAACTACCAACAAGGACCTGAGAGGGCTCTGTGGGGCAGGCGCCTGTCCTGGCCACAGGTGAATCCCCAGAGGTTCTCCCTTCACAGGTGAATCCTCTCCTGAAAGTCAACCCAAAAGGCCTGAAGCCATGGACGCTCAGAGCTGCCACAGGCCTGGAGCCCGCACAAAGCTTTCTGCATGTGACCTGGGTTCTTTAATTATTGTTTTTGTTTGCAAGTTCTGGTGTTTGTGGTTTACCTTAGGAAGAGGCACCCATGGCTGGAGCCGGGCTCTCTGTTGTGGTTGCCACTGCTCCGCAACCACAGGCTTACCTGAGATATGTGTGCAAAGATGGCACTGATGGTCAGCTGTGGCCTGTGGCCTCTCTGGCTCAGCGCAGGGCCCTCAGCCAACTCCCTCCCTCATAACCGAAAACAGTTTCACAGAAGTTAAGAGACCCCCGCCAGCATTCCTGAAAGTTAATGTCAGGACCACAGAAAGATCCGGACGTCCAAACTCCTCACTCACAGGATGCAGACATTTGAAAACCTGCTGGTGCAGGCTTGAGACTGGGGGTGGACAAGGGACTTGTTCTCTGAGAGTCCAGGACTCAGCTTCTGCATTCAGATGGCCAGAGATGAGCTTTCAGATGTCAGCTCTTTAGCTTCCCTTGACCACTTAGTTTCTGAAGTGTTCTTTTTCTTCTGAGTGGTTCTTCTTGTGGGAAGACTTGTAGATGCTTCAGTTTAAAGTGACCCTCACGTAATGAAATCTGAATCCGTTTCAGTTGTGATGCAGACACTCCGAGAACCTGGCAGGCAGTCACAGAGAGCCCTGTCAGCCTCAGGATTTCTCATGTCCTGGCCTTAACTGACGGCCTCACTTCAGACAGGTCACCTCCTGTCACAATGTGTCACAACAGATAGTTACTTTGTGATGCTCCTCTGTCTACCAAGCTCAACGGCAGGGGATTTGTCTTCTTCCATCTTTGTTTTCTTCGTGTTTGTCTGGTTTCCGGCACGGGGCAGATGGGAAGTCAGTGTTCGCTGCAGACTGACTGTCTGTCTGTGAAGTGGGCATGCCAGCTCCCCCTTGGGAAATGTGATGTACAAGATCTAGAAAGTTCTGAGGCTGACATGCGTCATTCAGATGGTGGGCTGATCATTAGAGCAATGAGTTGGCCGAGGACTACACTGAGAATCTGTTGAACGGAATAGAATTAGAAAACTTTGTCCCTTCAAAGACATTCCCTTTGCCCAGGAAGTAGCGTCAGTGAGTGGGTCCGACTGATTGCACCTTCCTGGGGTCACTGCAAAGATGACACGGGAACATTACAAGTGATGTGTCTGTCCTTGGTACCCCTGGGGAGCTGGTTCAGCTTTGTTTTTCTATAGATGTGTTAAGTTGGAAATACCATTTGGGGGAAAAAAAAAAGTGCTTTTGTTTCGGGTTTTTATTATTCATTGTGACTTGTTATATATAAGGCACAGCTTCCTGTTAAGATCTGTCAGCAGAAATCTTTCTATGTGGAAAAAGAGTTCTTACTTATTAAAAAAAGAAAGAAGAGATAAAAGAAAGGAATCAGACTCCTTTTTAAGATCCAGTGTATTTCCTTGGCATGAAAATAACAACACAAAATTCTCCTCATTGCAGCTTCTAGAGGCATACGACTTTAGTATTCAGAAACACCCAAAAGTTTGGATAGAGACATTCTTTTGAACACTGTTTGGATTTGACAGACAGACAAAGTCAATTTGCCCATAAATATTAACGGAGAACAGAAAAAAATGGGGCCTGATCAGCAAAACACTTTTGGCTCTGTGAGGTAGTTTTACATGTAAAATAAGACCAACATTAACCGGGTTGTGTTTCTGTAGGTGGGTAGCCTACGAAAACCCCGACTTCACGGGAGAGCAGTACATTCTGGATAAAGGCTTCTACACCAGTTTTGAGGATTGGGGAGGCAAAAATTATAAGATCTCCTCCGTTCAACCCATATGCCTGGTAAGGAGTTCATTCTTACGGGAAACATTAACTCAGGCCCGGCTTCCCCTCATGGCTTCTGGTTTATGTAATGATTGCTACAGAAAATATTTTGGCATAAGTTTAACAATAATTGTTAATGTAGAAGAAAAGAAATTTTAACATAACTTCTTTAGTAATCTTTTTTTTTTTTTCTCTCTTCTTTTATAAAAGGATTCTTTCACTGGTCCAAGGAGACGAAATCAGGTAACTTTAAAAAAAAAAAAAAGTCCTATATTAGGGGCTATTCATTTACCATTGAAAAAGTGAATATAAGTGTCAGATGTGTGAGACGTTTTGTGAATTTTACCCATTCTTAATTCTGAAAACATTAACAGTGGTGCTTAATAAAATGCTGGCTTTAATTTCATTACATAGAATCAGTTTCATGGTTATACATAAGTCAATATCCGAGGTCCTAGCACGCGGTTATCTTGGCACGTTATAAATGAACTCCTATCTGCTGTGTGTGCACGGTATGATGCCTCCCAAACCTTTGCCCTGCTGGCTCTCAGGTCAGTTTCATTGCCACTCTTGTTATTTAGGCTTTTTAATGCAGATGTTCAGACAGCTGTAATTACACACAGAAGCACAGACACCACTGTAGCCTCTTTTATTGGCATATAGAGATTCTAAAAAGTCAGCAAGGATCGCCCTTGGAGAGGGAGGGAAGCTAGACCGCATGCTCCCAGATCTAGTCTATTGTTAACTTTAGAGCCTATACACAATGGTTTCTGGCCACAATAAAGCTTTGATACACCTCGCAGCTTGTAACAGCAGTGTGTTCTTTAGAAAGTCGTCTCTGTTGTCCCACTGGCCTTCGATGCCTCTAAATTAAATACTCATGGATGGAACAGACAACCTGTTGATCATTAGTTATCTAGTAGAAAACTAAAGGATTTATAAAATTCATACTATAACAAGAGTTCGAAGGTCAGGTCTGGGTCATCATTTAAAGACTTGAGCTAAGTAGTGCAGAGGTTAAAGCACTGGCTGTTCTTCCAGGGACTCGATTCCCAGCACACACAGGGCAGCCCACAACTGCCTAACTACAGTCCCAGAGAACCTGACACCCTCTTCTGACCTATATAGTCACCAGACATGCATGTAGTACAGAGACACAAATATGCAGGCAAAATACCCATACACACAAAAATAAAAACCAATAACTTGAACGTGTTCAGATGGTTAATTTTGTGTTTCTCTTTCCTTTTTTTTTTTTTTTTAAAGATTCACTTGTTTTCAGAACCACAGTTCCAAGGTCAAAGTCAAAGTTTTGAAGAGACAATAGAGCAAATTGATGATTCATTTCAGACCAAGTCTTGCAGAGTTTTGGGAGGCAGGTAAGCTGACAGCGACGGGCAGAGGCAGATCACTAGGGTAGAGGATTCATACTTTGCAAGTCTACCCTGGCTCCTGTGGGTGGTTGGCACTGTAAAACTACCACATCAGTTGGGAAGCTTGCTTGTAGCATTTGGGGCCAGGGGTCCGAGGACGTGCATGCCAATACGGGCTGCAGAAGCTGACGATGTCCTCAGTGTGCAGCAGGAGAATTCAGACTAGTTCTACACTCTGTGCCTGCTCCGGCATCTGTAAAGGGGGCTGGATCTGGGGAATCTATTAGGTACCTCCCAAGGCAAATTTTTTTTTCTTTCAGGCAGACAGGAGTAGGGTCAGCACTCTGCATGGCAGGCAGGTGGGGCCACACCCCGGCTGAGAGGGGCTTGTGGTAGCAGAAGTGAGGTCAGCGTGGATTAGGGGAGGGAAGATCTGACTTCCTGTGGGCAAATACAGAGTTGATGGATTCCTAAGAAACACAGATGGGGCAGTGAACCAAAGTGCTGTGCTGGAAGCAGTAGTCTTCTGAGAACTTTGTAAGAATGGCAGAAACTGAGGGTGCCCATAAAGCAGCCAGAGGAATTCATCCTAATTGCAGTAGCGATGGAAGCCTTTAATGTTACAGTCCCTGTGGTTCAGTGCACTGGCTTTGTGTCAAATACAGACCAAGTGAGGGAAAGTGTCTCAGGCTCTTGCTCACCCGCCTACCCCACCCCAATCCTCTCCTGTCCGGCTTCATTTCCTACTGCCAGATGTACATTATTTTAATTGTTTATAATCGGTCTCAGCTTGCCAGAGTAACTTCAAGAGAGCAGGGACAGTGTGGCTTCTGAAATGTCTTGAACAATAGGACAATACCCAATACGCAGTCAGTTGTCAGTGAGCATCCATTAGGTTAAAATATAAAAGTATCGGCATCTTTGGGGTGGGGGAAGGGTCCAGTCGTTAGGAACAGAAGGGCGGTTTCAGTAAGCGGTAGAGCTGGTCCTGGTGGCTCGGGCCTTTAATACCAGCTGTTTGGGAGGCTGAGGCAGGAGGATGACAGATTCAGGGGCCTGGCTAGGCTACAGAGTGAGTTCAAAGCAGTCGGGAAACTTAGTGAGGCCCTGTACCTAAATAAATAAATAGATAGATAAATAAATAAATAAATAAATAAATAAATAAATAAATAAATAAATAAGAAGGAAAAAACAGCTGGGGTGAAAAGCAGCTTGCTGGGGTAGCTCTGAGGGCTGCAGGATTGTTAGGCCGGGGAGGGGCACTGGCTGGGAACACAGTAGAAGGCTGGGAGGTGGAAAAGGAAAGAAGCCATCTTTGTTCCCACCGAGTAAGTTAACCGGCTGAGGCACACTGAACTGCCATGAGATGAAATTCAGCAAACATACGCAGATGTTTTTTAAAACAGTTAGCTAGAAGGTTGTGATCGTTTTATAGCTGGCAGCTCTAAAAATCAGACTTTCTTTCTTTCTTCCTTTCTTTCAAGACAGGAACTTATTATATAAGTCTGGCTGTCCTGGAACTCACTGTGTAGACCAGGCTAGCCTCGAATTTACAGAGATCTGTCTGCCTCTGTGTCCCAAGGGCTGGGCCTGTACACCATCTGACCTGGCATGAAAACCACGTTTCTTAAATAAGATTGCATACAGTTCACACCACGGGTTTGTTTCTTTTACAGCTGGGTTGCCTATGATGGAGAAAACTTCTCTGGCAATCAGTATGTGCTGGAAGAAGGCCACTATCCTTGTCTCTCGGCAATGGGATGCTTGCCTGGAGCAACCCTGAAGTCTCTTCGCTTTATAGATTTTGTGAGTATAAACACAGAGATACAGACAGACGTGTGCTGTTCATGTTGCTGGCAGAGCAAGGAAGCCAGCAGCTTCCTCAGGTTACAGCTGCACTCGGCCACAGCTGCCCTCTACCCTGCAGATATAGATTGTTCTTCTTTTTAAATATTTGCTTTTTTTTATTGTGCATGCATGCATTCGTGTGCATGTACGTGTGTATGCGTGTGTGCGTGCATGCGTGTGCACGTACATGTGTGTGCATGTGTGTGTGCGTGCATGTGCGTGTGTAGCTACCCTCAGAGGCCAGAAGAAGGCATCTGATCTCCTGGACTGGAGTTACAGGCAAAGAGAGCTATCAGAAGTGGGTACTGGGAATTGAACTTGGGTCCTTTGGAAGAGCAGCAAGTACTCTTAACTATCTCTGGACCCCCAGCTTTTGTGCATTTTATGTCTGTTAAACCCAGGCCTCTTCCTTGTTCTCTCTGACTTCCCGCTCGGATGTTCACTTATTCACATGCACGACGGCTGTCTGCTAGCTTTGGGACCCTCTTCTGCTCCCCCCCCCCCCCGTGTTCTCTCTTTTCCTCTCATTTCCATTCCTCTCCCCTCCGTAGCCATGCTTTGTGTTGGATGGACATGGCTCGAATATTCTGTAAAATGCGTGTTTTCAAAAAGCGTGCAGGGAGAACCTTTAGTTTTTCTCACTCTTCTAGACATGATGCAGACACTAATGTCCCTGTTTTCTGAAGAGCTGTCTGTGGCAGACCCAGAGCCCCTCCCTCCCATGCTGTCACTGTCGGCAGTTTGGTCTCCCACATGTGTCATGGGGTTTGTTAGCCATCTCTTTCTCTAGATTCAGATTCTCAGTATTAGCCTGCAGAAATCCCTTGTTAGCCTATTACCACTCCGCTCTTTCTCAAAGTTTTACGTGGCGGGCTGTTTTGCCTGCATGTGTGCCTGTGTACCACATGCCAGTGCCCGCGGAGGCCAGAGAGGACGTGGATCCTTGGGAACTGGAGTTACAGAGGTTGTGAGCTGCCATGTGGGCACTAGGAACCGAGCCTGGGGCCTGCACCAGAGCGGCAAATCTTCTTAATCACTAAGCCCTTGTTCCGGTCCTGCTTAAAATTTTTCATCAACCCAGACGATCAGCTGGGTTCTAGTCCAGGTGATAGTGGTCCCTTTGAACAGGACTTTCATGTGAGCAAATCGACCCAATATATCCAATACCACAAAACCAGAAGATGACGTCCATATACTTACATCTAGGTGTGTCTATAGTTTTGGAGATTATTATTTGCTTTTGATAGCTCGTCTTATAAAGTGCTTTAAACGCTCCTATGATTTTAGTCTTAATTGTAGGAAGGGCGTGTGTGTTGGCTTTATAGCGCCTCTGCCTGCTTGCCTATGGAACGAATGAGGTGCTGTTGAGAATGGAAAGTGGGATAATGCAGACTCATCAGCTTACTGACAAAGGCCGCATGAGGCTCAGTTGGTGGACAACTTGCCTGGATGACTGAAGCCCTGGGTTGGAGCCTCAGCCCCCCCTTCCCCCCGCTGCGCCCCCGCCCCTCCACCCCGCACATACACACACTGAGCACATCCGGATTCTCAGCACTTGGGAGGTAGAAGGAGAAGGATCAGAAGTTCAGGGTCACACTTGGCCACGGAGTGAATCTGGGCCCAGCAGGGGCTGTATCAGGCCCTGTTTCAAAACAAAACAATCCAGGTCATGAAATGAGACTTTGAAAAGAAATTAATGTGCCTGGAATTCTAAACGCTTACCAGTATGTATTTGCAGTTTCCTGGTACCATCCCTTCTTGGAGCATATATTTACACCATTTGGTCACTTAAAGATGATAGCCTTTTAAGTTTCTATTACAGAGGTCTACCAGAATGAGATTATACATTTCATGTGTCTGAGCGGTTTCGGTGGTGCTGGGTACCAAACACGGGCCCTCATGCATGCTAAGCAAGCATTGTATGTCTGAGCCATATCCTTTGCCCTATGGATTTTGAACTGTAGCGAACCTCAGGGGGCCCCTCCCCCGCAGCAGCAGCCCTTCCACCCTGGATACCCCAGGGGGACTCCTTCCCTCACTGGTGTGGGGGGGGAACTTCCACCCTGGATACCCCAGGGGGACTCCTTCCCTCATGGGGGGGCCACTTCCACCCTGGATACCCCAGGGGGTCCCCTTCCCCCATGGGGGGGCCACTTCCACCCTGGATACCCCAGGGGGACCCCTTCCCACACACAAGTATTTCTGACAGTATATTTGAGTGGTCAGGATGTTATCAACATGCTATGTCTACATATATAGTAAACATGCAGAGTAGTGCTCCCGTAGTTTTTGTCTGGGTCCCTCCTGTGTTTTACGTATGGCCCATGGGACCGATCTCCACACACTGCTCTGTGGTTCGCTGATGGCAGGCGGACTCTGTCCTGCACATCGAGGGACACCCACGTTAATGAGCAGTACTGGATCTCGCCCTTGCTACACGGCTTGAAGCAGGCTGATCCCCGTATGCTTTTTCCATGTGTCATTTGTGGTCATTAGAGCCTGGGTAAACTTCAACTTTCTCTCGTCTGGAAGTCAGTTGGGAGCTGCTGTCCTCTCTAAAATGTCTGTGGCTTCTACCTGTGGTCTTTGTCCCCTCCTGACAACGACACTTACAAGAGCACTTGGGAACATGAGTCTACAGAATCCTCGTCACTGGCCATTAAAGTGGGCTCGAATTTACACCATACTACCTCGGACGCCCAGTCATCTAACGTAGGCTCAGAAATCCAGATCGCCCAACCCAAGCAAACCAAAACTCCGAACACCAGAAGTACCTGTAAGGGGAAGCCTCCCAGGCTCCTAAGAACACTACCATGTCACCTGGCCACTAGACACCAGTCTACCATAGCCGTCTGGCCCTCTCCGTGAATGTCTGTGGTTTTCCATCTAGCCTCGTCTCACTAAAACTCCAAGATGAAAGTACATTTCACAAAGGGCTGGTGGTGCTCCACGCATCCAGCCATTTCTCTAGGCGTGGGCTGTCCCCTGTCCCTGCCTGGCCGTGACCTATTTTAACCTGCCTCCGGGTGCAATGGGAGACCTTCCCACCCTCCCATCCTTCCTCTCGCTGACTTTGCAGGGGTCCTGTGCCTTGTCCCTGAGAGTAGACAGTGTCTCATCTGCTTCAGGCTAGCCTCAAGCGCCTTGTATTATTAACACATGAACAAATTTACCTCCAAACAGGAATTCTCCGAACCGACAATTATTCTTTTCGAAAGAGAAAACTTCAAAGGAAAAAAGATAGAACTGAACGCTGAAACGGTCAATCTCCGGTCCCTGGGATTCAACACCCAGATACGCTCTGTGCGGGTCGTCGGTGGCATGTAAGTGAGTTACTTGTTCATCTGCTAAAACTGACGGCTGCTCTTTTTATTGCTTTCATAGACAGGCTTTTGCTATAAAGCACATTTTAAAAATAACGTACATATGAATACATACATATACATACCCTAAAATGTCCCAGCTCAGTCTGTATACATCTCCATTTCCTCATAGGGGAAACTGGAACGAAGACCATCATTAGGTGACTGAGTGATGAGCTGAGAAGGGGCAGTGCTGGGAACGTCAAACACACCTTACGTCATCTTAAATGAACCGACAGATGGTCTTCGGCTGCCTGTGGGTTAACATTAGACACCTCCGTGACATTTTTGTCTTGGTGGGTCAAGCCTGTGCAAAGCATCGTTCATCCATGTACCCAGCAATTTTTTATTTTTATTTTTTGGCTTAAGTTTAGGTTAAGGATTCAAAACCCCCAGAGGAACTCACAACACAGTACTCAGCAAATTCATGGGGCAGTTTTTTGTTTTTTTTTAAATAGCAAGTTTTGTGTGTCAACTTGACACAAACTGGAGTTATCACAGAGAAAGGAGCTTCAGTTGAGAAAATGCCTCCATGAGATCCAGCTGTAAGGCATTTTCTCAGTTAGTGATCAAGGGGGGGAGGGCCCCTGTGGGTGGTGCCATCTGTGGGCTGGTAGTCTTGGGCTCTATAAGAAAGCAGGCTGAGCAAGCCAGGGGAAGCAAGCCAGTAAGAAACATCCCTCCATGGCCTCTGCATCAGCTCCTGCTTCCTGACCTGCTTGAGTTCCAGTCCTGACTTCCTTTAGTGATGAACAGCAGTGTGGAAGTGTAAGCTCAATAAACCCTTTCCTCCCCAACTTGCTTCTTGTTCATGATGTTTGTGCAGAAATAGAAACCCTGACTAAGACAGCAAGTAAAAGAGAACTGGGTTTCTTCGTTTTGTTTGTTTTTTATCCTAGACTGACAGACCATGCTCTTTGATTTTAGAACAAATGGTAGACATTTTTCTTTGATTGCAGATGCTGTGTAGATTATTGTGTCAACAGGAGGGGCAGGCCGATGATTCAGTGACTGAAAGGCCTTCTGTCATGCAGGCCTGACGACCTGGGTCTAGTCCCTCCAACGGAGAGCTGACTATAAAGAGTTGTCCTCTGACCTCCGCATGCATGCTGTTGCATGTCTGCTATGCACACGTGAACACATGCACGCGTGTACACACACATAAAATAACAATAAAACATTACACCACCACCCAATCCTCCTTCCTTCCTCTTTTGGCAGGGTCACTCTGTGGGAGTCTAGGCTAGATTGGAACTTGCTATATAGATCAGTCTAACCTCAAACTCAGAGATCCGCCTGCCTCTGTCTCCCATATGCTGGGGGTAGGCATCACCATGCCCAGCCCCCACCAGCCAATTATTTTTAATTATTTTTAAACTCAGGAAGATTTTGGTTTCACTCTCTGTGTAATTCTAAAACTAAACTGGGCATCGGTAAACACCTAGCAATGCAGTCCACTTTTCTATGAAAACATTTCTCTTTTATTAAAACTATTGAGATGCGTGATATTGAAGGGATGGCATCTGCTGTGGTGGGTGGGCTGAGGCATACTCACTAAAAACAATTAAGGAATGACTGCTTTACTGGAGGAAAAGAAAAACTTACCTATTTCGCCCTCAGAATGAATTCTGACATAAATACTTAAGCATTCCGGATCCTTCAAAAATTCACTATTTATCAAGAAATAGCTTTTTTTAAAAAAGATTTTTTTATTTGTTTTATGTATATGAGTACACTATAGCTGTCTTCAGACACACCAGAAGAGGGCATCGGATCCCATTACAGATGGTTGTGAGCCACCATGTGGTTGCTGGGATTTGAACTCAGGACCTCTGGAAGAGCAGTCAGTGCACTTAACCACTGAACCATCTCTCCAGCCCAAGAAGTAGCTTTCAATGCTCTAGAACATAGGCTAATTTTCCCTCCAATGTGTATTAAAAGTTTAGCTTGTGCTGAGCTGGGCATGATTGGGGCACGCCTTTGATTCCTGAATTTGGGAGGCAGAGGTGGGCCAGCTTGGTCTACACCTCCAGGTCTAGGACAACCAGGGCTACGCAGAGAGACCCTGTTTCAAAAACAGAAAAGAGAAAGAGAAAGAGAGAGAGGAAGGGAGGAGAAGAGAAATTTACAGCACTCTGAAAGCGAATGTAACTGTCGGCGCCCGCCATCAAACGGACATTGTCGTCAGCTGTGGTTTGTCCTCTTTCCAGATGGGTTACCTATGAATATGGCAATTACAGAGGCAGACAGTTCCTGCTGTCCCCTGCAGAAGTGCCAAATTGGTATGAGTTCAGCGGCTGTCGCCAAATAGGTTCCCTCCGGCCCTTTGCTCAGGTATGTGACATTTCCCTCCGTGCTGTGCATAGACTCTTCTCAAAAGGTATTTTTGTAAATATCATCCTTTTAGTTTCGATTGGAGCTTGACACTGGCTCCTCTTCCCTCGGTCTCTGGACATGAAGTCCGTGGCGCCTAGAAGCAAGGGTATTTCGGCCACGCCATCGAGCCCAACAGCACGTGTGCATGTGTCGGCTCTGGTTGTCTACAGGCACACTTCATGCCTCGGTCACGCTGGAATGTCCCCATACTGCTAGCACTGAGAACAGCACTTAGTCCCTTAGCACGGCCCCCTGGGTGTGGTCACCCTCCTTATCCCTTGTCCTCCACTCTGGATTCTTCCAGAGGCCAGCATCTCGGTTCTTCCGACCACACAGTTGTATGTAACGACCGCTCGGGTTTTTGTCTTCTAGAAACGAATTTACTTCAGACTTCGAAACAAAGCGACGGGGCTGTTTATGTCAACCAACGGGAACTTAGAGGACCTGAAGCTTCTCAGAGTCCAGGTCATGGAAGACGTTGGTGCCGATGATCAGATTTGGATCTATCAAGAAGGGTGCATCAAATGCAGGGTGAGCATTTAGGGCTGCGCAGACCTTGGCCCTACTGTTGCCCTTTGACCTTTTCAGGTAGATGCTGTGACACTGTTCCAGAGACCTTCCAGGAACAAACTGGAAGGTTTTCCCTGTGAAAGCAAATACCTCCTGCTGTGACAGAATCAGAATCAGGGTTAGGAACTTACAATAAGGGGATCCAGCAGGGCAGTGACATGAGTTTGCTCGGAGCCACAAACTAGAGCACTGCACACCAGAGGTCACTCCCAGGGTGTGAGACACGTATGCTGTGCCACACGGCCCACGTCCGTAGTCCGTACTCTCATCGCTCCTGCCACGGTGGACACTAAAAGCAATGGCCAGAGTTCCCGAGACGAGCGTCCCAGTGGGCATCTTCTTTACTCCTTGACTTTGTGAGCTTTGCTGTTTGCTCCTGTTACTTTAAAATCTTGGTGCCTGAGAGTCAGCAGGAGCCTGCCTTTCACTCTGTGTGCCTGAGGGGACAGACATGCCTTTGTGAGCAGAGGTGCTGCTTAGACACACAGAGGAGTACACGGGGACAAAGGGTGGCTGAAAAACTGGAGCTGAGAAGGCAGGTTCTGCCTTGGGTTATCTCAGTACAAGAGAGTGGTACCCTCAGCGGTCCCAACATTTCGGAGATCTTATTCGATATCTCATTTCAGTAGGTCAAGGAGAAAAGGTGAGATGTCCCATACACTCACAGGGCTTTCACCAGTGTATATGTGCACGTGCACAGCACCCCAGGCCTCACACATAACCCAGCACTTGCCTGCTGAGCCACGCCCCCTGCCCAGAACTTGTAATAAGCGTTCACCGTAGCATGGCACTGGTGGTGAGCAATGCTGTTTATTACTTCAGGGGGACTTTTCAATCCTTGCATTTAAGCACCCTCTTCTGGGTTTGCATCTTTCTACTTTTTAATACCTGGAGAGCGTGCCAACTTAGACGATTGTAGATGTCTCTCGTGAAGGAATGGCGAGGAGCGAGTGAACGTAACTCCAGGTTTAAGGGGCATGGGGAGTATTCTGTGGCTGCTCTTGTGCAGCTACAGAGAAGAGCAGGCATGAGCTGGAAACTCAAACCAAGTGTGAGCTTCAGATGCAGCCTCTGAGCATGCTCAGTGCTGACAGGGAGACCCATGCTGTGGGCAATTCACTGAACCAAGGCTCCTCCTCTTGGGTTGTTTTCTTTTCTTTTGGTTGTTGTTGTTTTAAATTTTTAAGTGTATGGCTATTTTGCCTGCATGTATATACACTTGTGCATGCCTGGTGTCTACAGAGGCCAGAAGAAGGCATTAGATGCCCCGGGACTGGAGTTACAGACGGTTGTTAGCCACCATGTGGGTGCTGGCAATGGAACACTGGTACTTCGAAAGAGCAGCTGTGTTAACCACTGAGTCCCCCTGAGGCTTCTCTTAATAGTAACAGAGTCTTACAAGGGGCAGTCTTGCAGTGCACAAGGACTGGGGCTCACCAGCACTCATGTCATCTGAAATCAAGTCCTATTGCTTTGCTTTGGTTACCCCAGCTAATAGCTGAAAAGGCTCACGTGGGATAAAGGCAGCCAGGGACTTGGACATCGGGTTGCGAGACGGAGTGGGGGCTCTGAGACAGACTGTTGTTCCCTAAACAGATAGCAGAAGACTGCTGCCTGACGATCGTGGGCAGCCTCGTCACGTCTGGCTCCAAACTAGGACTGGCCCTCGATCAAAATGTCGACAGTCAGTTCTGGTGCATGAAGTCCGACGGCAGGATCTACAGCAAGTTGAAACCAAATTTAGTATTGGATGTGAAAGGTAAGGACCATTTCTCTCCCTGTGTTGTAGTTCCCTTACTTAGTTAAGGGGAAACCTGTCAGGAAATGCCAATGTGCTGCTAATACACTGGGGCACCAAGGACTGGGTTTTTCGAACCAAGGTCTAACCTATGCTAAGCATGTGTGCACTGAGCTGTATCCTCAGTCCTACTTTTATAGTAGTGTTAGGCTGTGATCTTATTTGGTTAGTGTAGTTGATAATGTATAAAAAGGTAGTGATTCCTTGACAAAAACTTGAGTTCTAGAAGGAATTACAGTGTATCAGGGCTCTCTAGAGTTGCAGAACTTATAGAATGAATGTGTGTGTGTGTGTGTGTGTGTGTGTGTGTGTGTGTGTGTGTGTGTGTGTGTGTATATATATATATATATATATATATGGTATTTATTAGGAAAACTTAGAATGTAGTCCAGATGATCCAACAATGGCAGCCTATGAGTGGAAGATCCAAGAACACAATAGTTTAGTCGGATCTGAGTGGGAGATTTTTGTGTAACTGCCTTCATTGCTCTTCAGTATATGCTGAAATCCTGAAGAAGTAGGCTCCGATGCCAGTGAAGGAAGGGGCTTGCCAGCGAGCTAGAGCAAGTAGGCACAGAGGGAGGTGTCCTTCTTCCCTGCCCTTCCATAGCAGTGGCTCTCAGCCTTCCCAATGCTGCAACTCTTTTACACAGTTCCTCATGTTGTGCTGACCCCGACTGCAAAATCATCTTTATTGCTAATTCATAAGTGTAATTTTGCTACTGCTATGAATAAGTATCTGTGTTTTCCCATGGTCTTAGGTGACCCCTGTGAAAGGGTCGGTCGAGACCCACAGGGTGAGAGCCACTCTTACATAGGGCTTCCAGCAGGTGTGGCCCACATTAAAGGTGGGTCTTCCCACCTCAAAGATTGGATCCGAAGTGGATGCTCCCACTTCAAATGACTTAATTCAGCAAAAATCCCTGGAAGGTGTGTGCAGCCATTTGGGGTTTTAGCTAAGTCCAGATGCAGTCACCCTGACAACCAGAATGGCTAGCACAGAACCTGGGGGACGTCGATGCAAGCTGGAGTTTCAGTGGAGCCTCTCTAGAGTGGAGGAATGAGTGGTGCTTGGGAAGGAAAGCCGGCCCTGTGTGCAGCCTCTGGGGTGTGGGGTGCGAGAGCACAGATCACTGAGCGCCATCATTAGAGTTCCTCGTCTGGGAGATCTGGAGGTGCCCCCCCCCCCCAGTGTGGCTTTCTGACAAGTCCCTAAGTGTTGCTGCGGGTGACGTCCGAGAACCATGCCACTGCTGATGATTTTAAAACACATTAGAAAAACCCACACAATATTTGGGAACCCAGCAGGCAGGCATTGGTGCTGTTTGCAAATAAACGACAGGAAGCTTAGTCGGGCTCTGGAATGATTTGTAATTCATTTGTTCATTTTCGTTACTTTGTTTACTTTTGGGTCGCTCTAGCCTGGGCTGCCCTTTACCTCTGGGCAGCTCACCTACCTCAGCGCCTTAAATTCTGGAACCATTGGTCTGCCCTCTGCCGCACCCTGTGCCTTCAGCAGTTATCATCCTCGCCGTTCCCCGTCAGGAAAGGGTGTGAACTGGTGGTCAGGGGCCACAGTATGCTACCCACGCTTCCAAATCGCCTTTCAATCAGGGCTCTGAGCCAAAGCTGTCACTGAAAATGAGTAAGCCGGGGGAAAGAAATGGTGGCAGCTTGGTCCTCAGGACACTTTTGGACAATGGAAAATGGGGCATTGGTAGCTAGAGAGGAAGCAGACCTGCTTTGCAGTCCCGATGGTCCCGGTAAGTAGGCAGCCAACCCACTCACCAGTGAGAGTGGACACAAAGAACCCAGGGGGCTAGATGGTGCTCAGAGAGGCAAACCAACTAGGCTGAGTGAAAGCAGACGCAGAGATCATCAAACATTAAGGAATGTGACTGACTGCAGGCTGCGTGGAACCCTTGGGTATGGGAAACGGATCTATAGTCACACAAGAGGCTCACAGATGGCACCAAAAGAGTCCCTCTGAGAGCCACTGACCCTGGCGGGTCTCTTCCTATAGGGTCAGCCATGCTGCCAGCACAAGGTAAGTCTCAAAACCACAAGAGGCTGAGATCCTAGCTTGGATCCATCCCTAGTCTCACCTTCCCTAAGAGCCTCAGAAAAATGTAACTAAGTTGGAAAGATGAGGTATTGAGTAAATGTGGGGGGAAACAATATTTAGTTCCCCAATGCAGCTGAACAAACCCTGTGTTTCTTACTGAGATGTGATTAGCTTCTGTGCCCAGGGTTAAGGTCACTGGTCCTTAGGGCACTCATTTAAAATTTTTTAGCAGTTTTCACTGTGTGCCAGGCTGTTAGACACTGGGTACCAAAGTGAAGAAAATGGGACTCTGCTCTCTATGAGACTCTTCAGAGTCCCACCCTCTGGAGTGAAGGTGCTAGCTAGGTTTGTGGGTTCAGGTTTCTCAGAATGTGGGGAAAGAGCGCCACCTTCTGGACACGAGAGCAGGCTGCATGGCTCTCTGCTCTTCTGTGGTTTCCTGTTACCTAAGACAGGGCGGTCTTATCAAGTCTTTCCTCTTGCCTTGTATGTGGGGAGTGAGTTGTTTTAGTGAATGCCGGAGTCTGAGTCCAGACCGGGTGTCCTTGACAACAGTGGAATCTGACCCACACTCTCATCAAAAGACACCAAAGCTAAACAGGCAAATCAAACTACTATGTAAGACACAGAAACTAAACATCAACCAATACGGAGAAGGTAACCCCAGGCAATTAACCCGAGGCTGGCCTTAAATCTGTAACATTTCTGCTTCAGCCACGCCAGACAGCATCTTTCTAGTATAAGCTGCCATTTAAGGGAATACTAGTGATTTATTTTAATTAGGATGTAAACTTTCAAATTATACCTCCTTGGTCCTGTGTGCCAAGAACTCAAATAAACCTTGTAACAATAGAACCGTTCTCAGACAGGTGGACAGGAGTGGGCGCTACCTCAGAATGCACAGGTGACAGGTATGTTGGGACTACTGGCAGTGGTGGCCTGAGACCTGGCCTTCAGGGAAACTTGAAGAAAAGTAACTGCTTCCTACCTGTCTCTAAACAAGAAGGGCGTTTGTAGTCTGGATTTACAGTCATCTAAGTATCCACCCATCCCTCACTGTCTTCTACATCAGACAGTCAATAGAAATACGTTTTCCAAAAGGAAAAAAAGAATGTTTCAAATTCTTTTCAAAGGCAAAAGAATTAATCAGATTGTTAGTCAAGAACCTTGTGGTTCTAATGGCACTAAACACAGGAAGTATGTAAAGGCACGAGACTTCTCAAGAGTGAAAGACACCGTGTCCTCAATACTGAGCTGTTGGAGTCCATTGTCTTTATAAATCTAGGTATATTAATGTATGGGCGCTTTATGCACATGTGTGTCTGTGCACTTGAAAGTCTGGTGTCTTCCAGGGTCAGAAAAGGACACTGGATTCCCTGGAACCAGTTGTGGGTGGCTGTGAGCTGCCATGTTGGTGCTGGGAGTCTAACCCGGGTCCTCTGCAAGAACAAGTGCTCAATAAGTGCCACCATGTCATGTCTCCAGCTGAGGCCTGTGTGTCTTGAGGGCGAGCAGGGCTGGCTGGGGGCTGAAGGCGAGGCTCACGGGGCCTTCCTGGCCCTGTGCTCTGCACCGCACCCTGCTCTGGAGAAAGAACTGTGGCTGCTGACTGACACCAAGCCAGATTCTTAAACATGAGGTGGCCACTTCCTTCGCCAGCTACTTTCTCACTCTTGTGCTGGTCTCAGTGGTGTAAGGGAGAGATGAATGTTGTTTCTTATCTGAGGGTAACACATCCAAGTGCAGATGTAACTTCCATGGGGTTCTTTGTGGAGAGGCTTCTGCTTAAGCAGATAAATCATCAGAAAGTACCTCATGTTTCAGCAAGCACCTGTGAAACGGCCCCTTCACACAGGCTAGTGAGACAAATACAGGGGTCTTACAGAGCGGCACTCAGCACTGCTTTACGCACCCAAGGGCCCAGCAGTGGGGGCCTCCTGTGTCCTCTGCATCTTTGGGTATCATTCAGACCTTTCGCCTAATTACAGCTATGGTTCATCACGCACGCAGAAAGCATTTCCCCTGCTGCCTCCCTCACAGCCTTCCTCTCCGCTTTCCACTGCCACCAGCTGTGCCCACCTCACTGGTGTCGCCCATCTATGATCTCCCCAGTTCTGTCTACGGTATCTTCGCTTTTCCCTTTCTCTAGATTTTAACCCCGACGCCCCCATTTCAGATGTGGTAATGGTAGTTAGACTGGCCTGGGTAGAAAAGTGAGAGCCAGGAGGTAAGAAGGGCTGCATGAGGCTGCTGGTCCCCGTGAGGGATCTGAGCCACACCCCCAGCAAGCTGACCTCATCACCCGTGCCAGCCCCCTTCCCCAGCCCCCTCCTCCCTTTCCCAACAGGACTTTTACTCCCGGTTCTCTCTGCTCTTCGGATGTTTCCACAAACACTTTCTCTCTTCTTTTCCGGCACAGTTCTTACCTTTTTTTCTTTCATTCAGGGGGTGCCCAGTACGATCAGAATCACATCATCCTCAACACAGTGAACACAGAGAAGTTAACACAAGTGTGGGAAGCCATGGTCCTGTGAACCTGAACCGAGCCTGCAGGAGGAGTATTCCCAGGGGATTTTCTGGCCACCTCATTGAAAAAAAACAAATTTACAGAGCTGCCAGGGGGGAGCCAAATGGAAAGTGGACCGAAGGCCATGGCAGACAGAATTATCTTCTCAAAAACATTTGGATTTGAAGCCAATAGTTTGTTGTTGTTTTGTTTTTGCCTTGTATTTTCTCAGTAGCTCCTTCAACAGGCTGCCCCGGTAGCAGCTTTAGGATATAAAGATGTTTTAAAGATCAAGACAAGACCACATAGTGATTTTTTTCCAGGAACAGGAGGGGACAAGACCTCTGAGTGTGGACATACAGATTCCCTCAGAGGGAAGGATAAAAGCCCAAGTTGGTTGTCAGAAGACTTTAGCATTGGAGGATGCGTTGCCAGACTTCTGATCCGCGGCCTTAACACTTCCCAGGACCATTTATGCTGGTTGACAGAGTCGCAAAGTCCTATATACTTATTCCAAAGGGTTGAATGAGTATTAACAAAACACTATTTTCAGTTAATATTCAAATGAGTAAATTTACAAAATTTCATGTTGATGTCTGCTCATGAGCAGAACTTGGGTTACTTGAACTCACCCATGGACTGCCCTCACGTGTCTACAGATAGTTTAATGCCTTCTTTACAGCTGCTATTGGCCTAATTTATTAACCCTTACTTTGCTATCCACACCTAATGCTGAAGCCATACTCTATACTTTTGGCTAAACAAGGACCTTTCAGCCTGGTCTCTCTAGGGCCACTCGAAGGATGACTGCTTTGGACCCGAGGACACCAGGACCTCCCTTCTGCAGCAGAGTGAGTGAGGGATCCCAAGGGCTCTGTGCAGTGTTGGTGCAGAGGGACCCAGACCTCAGTGGGCAGTCCAGGAGCAGCCGTGTGATTCACTGGCCCAGGCTTTGGGGGAAAGCTGCACAGACAGCACACTGTCCTTTTAAGCCAGACTGCCAGACACTTCCTGGCACACGTCTTCCTCATCCCAGTCCTGGTGCTCTTGTGAGAGGCTGGACAAACCCTACTTCTGTTTCACCTGTTTCCTGTCTGGAGCCAGCGATGGGCAAGTGGTCGTCAGAATAGTCTATCTGCAGTTTGAACTGTCTGCACAAACAGCAGCATCCAGCATGTCTGTCTTGTTCTTGTGTATATCTCTGGCTGTAGTCCTTTTGTGTATGTCGCTACAGTACAGGAAGGTAAGATATCCTATAAAAGCCTGTTGAGCTTATCTCTTGAATAAACTTATTCCTGGTTAACTACATGATGAAATCTTGGAATCAATTCAGCAGTCCTCCAACTCCAGCAAGCGTCAGCGGGCAGGCTGGGACACAGCTGGCAGAGAACCTTTTAGCCACCGTTGTTCAAGGTGCCCTGTGCACTCAAGGATTTAATGCACAGCCACCTGGGAGCACTCAGGGACAAGACCTGAGACAGTCTACATAGACAGAAGTCAAGTTGCACTGGCATTTACAATTATGTATATAATTTTTTTGGGACTGGCTCTCTACGTCCTGGGACTCACCATGTAGAGCAGGCCTCAAACTCACAGCAATCTGCCTGCCTTTGCCTCCCAAGTGCTGAGACTAAAGGCGTGCACCACCATGTCTGGCTTTTTGTACAGGGACTGGAGAGAGGGATCAGCACTTGATAGTCTTGCAGAGGACCCAGGTTCAGTTCCCAGCACCCACATGACAGTGAATAATGTCTAACTCCAGATCCGAGAGATCTGATACAGGAGGCCCTTGTCTGGCCTCTGCAGGCACTGCATGCTTACAGTGTACTTATATGCATGTATGCAAAGCATTCGTACATGTACAATAAGTAAATCTGTACTGCGAAAATTCTAGAGTGACTTCAGAGGAAACCTCATATCCAACATAATACTAAACAGATATCTAATAGGGATGAATGGTGTTTTTTGGATGTTTGTCATTATTTGTCTCTATAGTTGAATTACTCAGGAGGAAGGCTTCACAGCCGGCCGTTTCATCCAAGGCTTGCTCAGCTGCTTCGGACACTAGAGTGAGGCAGCACATCATGGCAGGTGGCTTAGTTACGTAGGGACTGCTGTCAAAGACCAACAGAAACAACTTGGGGAGGAAGCTGAGGCGGGAACCTGGGGGAGCACTGCTGACTGGCCTGCTCCCCGTCTTCCTCACTCCAGGACCCCTGGGCCTGCCTGCTGGGGCACTCCACCCACAGAGGGCTGGGCGCTTTCACCTCAGCTCTATCAAGAACATGCCTCTCCGGCTTGCCCATAGGCCGATCTCATGGGGGTGGTTTTTCTTAACTGAAGTTCTCTGTTCTCAGGTAACGCTAGCTTATATCAAGTTGATAAAAAGCTCCCAGCACAACTGGCCCCTTTTCAACTTGACACACAAACTCACTAGTCGTCTATAACCTTTCCTTCCTTATTTGTCCCCAAGATGTCATGTCAATATTACATCATGATATAAAACATAATGGAACCTTAGAAGTCCTAGTCTTTAACTTTTTCAACACTTTAAAAGTCTTAAGTTCTCTTAGAAAACTCAATGTCTTTTTAAAAGTCCAAGTTTCTGAACTGTACACACACACACACACACACACACACACACACACACACACACACACACACACACAAAATGACATACCTTTTTATTCCAAGAGGGAAGAACCAGGGCATAATCACAATTCTGAGCAAAAATGTTCAGTGCTTGATGTCTGGGCCTCACTCATGATCACCTGGGCACCAAAGGCCTCGGAAGCTCCACTTCTCCTTCTCTGCCTTTCATAGTACAGTCTGTCTCATAGGCTAGGGTTGGCTCTCCACTGCGGCTGATGCGGTCCTTGGTCCACCCCATGGTACTGGTACCTCCAATATGCTGGCGTCACTACTACAACTGAGGCTGCACCTTCACCGGTGGTTTCTCCTAGCCCTCTAGCTCTGTCAGGGTCAAGCCTCAGCTGCTCTCCTTGACCCCATTCATGCCTTCAAAACCAGAACCACCTTCACGATTTCTACACATTGACAAGTGCAGTAGCCGCCCTGGATTCCCAGAAGGTTTTATCTTGATGATGCTGGTCTCTTCTTAATCTCACTGATTCCTCAGCCTCGGCTAGCATCAGTTAAAGCCAAGGGTTCACTTCGGTAGGTCTAGTCTCTGTTTATCACAGCTGGCTCTTCAGCCCCAGCTGACCAGAACCACAGATGCTAAATTTAAAATATATCACAAATGGCCCCAGTCGTCCTTGCCGCCCCTGAACTCTGTAGGCCAGGCCTCCATCACGGGCTCTCTTTAAGCACACCTACACCCCAGGCTCCCACACAACGGCCCATTAAGCTTTTAGTGCTTAATGGCTTTCCAGCCCGAAGGTCTAAATACCTCCATAATCCTTGCCAAACAATATGGTCAGGTCTCACAGAAAACCCCCATTCCCGGGTCTGATTTCTGTCTTAGGGTTCCACTGCTGTGATAAAGTCACCCACCAAAACCAAGCTTGAGGAGGAAAGGGATTGTCACACCTCACAGTCCACCATGGAGGGCAGGAACTCACGGGATGAAGGAGCCTGGGGACTGTCACACCTCGCAGCCCACCATGGAGGGCAGGGACTCACAGGATGAAGGGACCTGGAGGTAGGAACTGGAGCAGAGGCCACAAGTGCTGCTGACTGGCTTGCTCCCCTCAGCTTACTCAGTTTGGTTCCTTATACACCCCGTGACTGCCTACCCAGGGACAGCACCTCCCACAGTGGGCTGGACCCATCTACATCAATCATCAATCAAGAAGATGCTCCCCAGGCTTGGCCACAGCCGATCAGGACACAGAAGCAGGAAAGAACTGGGTCCTGGCATCTTCTTCCACAGTACCTCCCCGCTTCCTCCCACCACTCCTGCCTAAAGCTCCGCCACCCCCAACACTGGCACAAGTGAGTGCATGTTGCACACTAGGTCCTTGGGAGATGTTCTCACCCGTTTTAGAATCTCACAGACATTGCAGTAAGATAGTGGGGTCTGAGCTACAAAAAGCCACAAAAATCTACAGAACTGGGTCAAACCATGGCTTATGAAAATAAAAACACTGTGCAGAGGCTGGAGACAGCTCCGCAATTAGGTACACTGGCTGCTCTTCTAGAGGACCCAGGTTCAATTCCCAGCACCTCCACAGCAGCTCACAATTGCCTGTTAATTCTAGTTCCAGGGAACATGACACCCACCTCTGGCCTCCCCAGGTACAAGACATGCCATGTGGCGCACATACACATAACATGCCACGTGGCGCACATACACATAACATGCCACGTGGTGCACATACATATAGGCAAAATACACATACGCGTGACAGAAAATAAAAATACATTAAAACAAACCACCATGTACTTCCCGCTGACTACAGGCCAAGTGCAGGAGCTAACAGTTTTGTATGAAGCACTGGCAAATGATCAGCAAAAAAGACTACATTCCATGACACACACGGAATGCCACAAAGAAGCTCTATTCTGTATGTCAACTTAATCATTAATTGTAAAAGTATTTTTTAAAACACATATTTTTAAAAATGATTTTTTATTGGGTCAGTGAGATGACTCAGTGGGTAAAGGCTTTACACGACATTAACCACAGTCTTTCCTCGGGCGTGGCCTCTCTCCACCTTCAGGAAGGCTTCCGGGACTTCAGAGAAAGGGAAGGTCTGCTCAATAACCGGCTGGATCTACAAAACACAAGAGGAGCCCCACACACAGGTTGATAAGAAAGCCCAGGCTTTCCAAGGGAGAGGCTGCCTCCTGGCAGGGGCTCCAGCTTCCCACTTCTCCTCAATCCTCCCCTCGGCTTCACCCCCACCTCACTCCACGCTGGGAGGCTATCGCCCCTGCTCAGAGCCCTGCCAGGACCCCCAAACCTGACATTCCAAGACCCTACATCCGAACCCTGGCCTTCATGCTGCTTGGCTTCTTCACTTTTTGAAAATTCTATTTATTAGAGTATGTGTTTGTGTGTGTGATGTGTGTGTATGTGTGTGGTGTGATGTGTGGTTGTGTGTGAATGTGTGGTGTGATGTGTGTGTGTGTGTGTGTGTGTGTGTGTGGTGTGGATGTACATAAATGCACTGTCTGGTACAGGTAGAGATCAGAAGACAACTCACAGGAATCAGTTCTCTCCTTCTATCCCTCCTACACATGGGGCTGGAGAGATGGCTCAGCAGTTAAGAGCACTGGCTACTATTCCAGAAGTCGTGAGTTCAATTCCCAGCAACCACATGCAGCTCACAATTGTCTGCAACTACAGTTCCAGGGGCTCCAACACCCACACACAAACATGAATGCAGGCAAAACACTAGTACACATAAAATAAAACTAAATAAAGTCTATTCCTTCTGCCCTGGGTTCTAGCAATGCAGGTTGGCACCTGATTTGCTTGGCAAATGCCCTTACACTAAGCCATCCCACTGGTCCTCTGTTGTTATTTTGTAACTCTGTATGAGCCATCCCACTGGTCCTCTGTTACTTTGTAACTCTGTATGCTATGGTCTGTTAGCCTCCCATCTGCACGCCTGCATCTCTGCATGCCTGCATCCCTGGCCTCACAGCCCTTTCAATCCTTCCCCTGCAGTGTTCTCCCTCTGAGCTGCTCTAGGGACCACTGAGCCCTCCTCAGATCATGACCTTACTACAGCTGAGCACAAGGCTCTGACGTGTTCCCTGTTGTACAGCACACAAGCATAGCCTGTTTTCTTGTTTTCTAGTCCTAAACATCTGCATATATATTTAGCCAGAGCAGAAAGGATCTGTGCACAGACCTCATCTTTATACATCTATAATACCAACATGTATAATGCCGACATGTGTGGTACTTAAGTCACTAAACTGAAAAGCAGCAAGGTAGGAAGCAGAAGTCCTGTGTGAGTCTCTGGGCCTTGGGAATTCCACTCAGCAGCAGCACAATGCTTACGCTGTATAGGAATGGCAGCCCAGCCACCTCAGTGGGGTCTGGGTACTGCTAGCTATCTGCACAGTGCCTCAGTACTGACAGAAGCCTCCTGAGAGCAGACCCCAGCAACACCCTCTCTCTATGCGGAAGTCCACCTCAACTCCTCCCAAAGGCCTAGCAGACAGAGTCACTGTCCACCGGACACCTCCCTGGACTGCTTCTCACAGCTCCACTGACAAGGATCAGCTGCCACAAGGCACACCCTGACTCAGAGCCTAAATGAGTCTTTTCCTTTGACAAAGAGATGGTTTATGACATTCAGATGCGTCTGATGTAATTTAGTCTGACATGACTTTCAGAGCTCAGGCACCACATGCTCCCAAGAACTGAAGATTCTGCCCCCATGAGCCTGCAAGCACAGTCACGATAAGAGTGGGAAGCACCCCCATGTTACACACCTTCCGGGTAGGCGTCACTCCTTTCTTCTGACACTTCGGGGCACACAGCTGAGTTACTGTGCCAAGTGGCAGGACTCAACTGATGTCACTGTGGCTGTTCCCTCCCCCACACAGGCCTGTCACTACCATCTTTGCTTTTGACCTCTACTCAGGAAGGAGTGGAAAGGTGGCCAGGGGTTACAGTGAGTTATCACAACTGAATCCCAACCTTCCTTCCATATGTCAGCTGAAGAGCTGGTCTCTAAAGCCTGCGTCCAGCCCCCCAAGATGACAGACGATGTGGGAGACTGCTTATAGAGGGTGTCACTAACTGATGACTGCCAGCACTGAGCAGGACCCCGGACCCTTCCACAGCACTGCAGAAGCACATTAAGGGCTGAGCTGGGCTGCCTTCTTTCCACAGGGACTGTTTACCCAGTGCCATTTAGTTGGTAGATGGATGACCTGCAAGCTGACGGAAGATATTCCCCAGCGCCTCTCAGTGCAATGCAATCAGACTCTGGGGGTGGGGAACAAAATACATTCTGAGTAGGTTCAAGAAAGGTGTGTACACACTTCTGAGAGACTCTGCCTTTGTTGCTTTATTGGTACACACCAGACACCACCATCCACATATCCCTCCGTTCTACAAAGCTCACTAAGCCTCCCGCCTGCAAAGCACTAAGCTAGAGCAGGCACACAAACCAGACTCCACTCCAGAGCCCACTGCCTTTGCCATGAAGCCAGGCCCCCTTCGGTGCTCTCTGCCAGCGCCACAGAGGCTGACCTGCTGACCCAGCCCGCTTGCGGTAGCTGTGCACTTTAATCTGACCGGGCAGGCCCTTTGTGACAAAGAGCTGGAGAGGGCTGACCACGGCATAATGAGTCATTTAGCAGTTCCTGTAAGTGACAATGGGGGAAAAAAAGAGGCTTTCAAATTACAGTCGAGCGAATGCCGCCCGTGGCTGAATCTGCGGCAGTATAGGGAGATTAGCTGCATAATGCGGCAGTGTCCGTGCACAGCCTACACTGGACCTAGAATGCCCGTCTGTTAAAGACAAAGGGATCAGAGCTAACTCCAGAGAGCGGAGAGAAAGGCTGCTCACAGTGAAGTGGGACTTTATGTGATGACACTGCTATAGTGCACTTGGCAGGGGGCCCGTTATAAAGCGGGCAGGGGCAAAGTCACACTTCCCACTGCACAGACAACCCAGACAGCCGGGGCTCACAGGCCACCAGGAAACCCCAGAGCCCTTATTCAGTGTGGGAGTCAAGCATGGGGCCCCCTGAGCACACCTCCCCTTCCTTAGACAGGACCCGGATCCAGCACTTGCTGCCTGGCACCCTTTTGGCATGTCCCTAAGTATGAGCTTAGGACACAGCACTGCTGCTTCCCAGCCACTGGGCAAGCCTTCGAGGGGCAGGAGGAGTTTCAGGGGATGAGTCTGAGCGGTCAGAACAGGAGGCTGAGACACATGTGCTCCAGGGGTCCATGCAAAGCCAAAGCTTTCGGGAGCACAGCCAGAGGGAGGACCTGGGACCCCTGACCATGCTGCCAAGTGACGTGCAGGCGTTTGGGAGTTGGTCCGTCCACGTTCCCCTGAGCTCCACATCTCAGCCTCTGCGGGCACATCCCCTAGGCACAGAACTGCACATTTCAGAAGGTGGGGTACATGAGGATGGAAACAGATGGCAGACACCAAGGAAGACTCAAGAGCTCCTGGCATGAGTCCAAATCCACCCCTGTGAAAGCCACCAGGACCACAGTCCCAGAGCCATCTCTGGGATGGCCACACCCAGTTTCTGTTAGCCCAGGACTTCCCAGGTCTGTCAATGTCAATGTTCAGGAGGAAGGTGGTTCTCAATCTCCAGGGATAGAAAGACAACAGGAAGAGGGGAGTTTTGCTGCAGTTTGCTGTTTCTTAGACACTCCCAGGAGAGCATGCACGAAGCAGGCCCTTCCAGCCAGGCGAGTGCAGGAAACAATTCCAGGAGCTTCGGAATAAAAATTAGAAAAGCCAGGCAGGATGGTCACAAATGTGACCCCAGAGCCAGGGGCTAGCTGTGAGGACATATGAATTCAAGGCCAGCCTGGGCTACATACTGAGACCTGGAACCTTGTTTAAAAAAAACAAACAAAAACAAAAAACAAAAGCAAAAGCAAACGAGAACATAAAAGGAATCCAGAAGGCTTCCAGATGGAGGCTCCAGGATGAGATACTGGGTGTCAGGAAGCCAACCCTTCTCTAGTGCTTGTCATTGGAGGCTCTAGGATGAGATACTGGGTGTCAGGAAGCCAACCCTTCTCTAGTGTTGTCGAACCCGACCTCAGACTGTCACAGTCTTCCAATGGAGCAGGATCCAGTTGCAGTATGAAGCCTGAGGCTTGGATCATGGTCTACTGCTAAGGTAGGCTGGCCATACATGGGGCATGGGAAATCACCTACCTCAGAACTCTCTGCACTCTTCTTCAAAGCTACGTGCATAGTGCGCGGCCTCTAGACACATGGGACTAGTTAAACTAAGCAAGTGAGTAGCCAGACTGAAAAGGTCAGTCTCCCAGCTGCACCAGCACAGTCCTTCCTAATGCTCCGTGGCTGGGAGGGCTCCAGTGGCGCCTACTGACCACATGGAGAGCATATCCGCCACTACAGAGAGTTCTAGTGGGCAGTGCTGATCAGGAGGTGACCACTCACAGCAAACACGAAACAGAGCACGAGGAAGTCCTCAGTGGGTGCTGTAGACTGAGCTCAGGGTACACGGAAGCTCTTCTGATGGCAAAAATAAAGACATAAACTCTGGGAAGATTATGTCACTGCTCAGCCAAGCGTGAATGGTCAATTAGAACTCTGAAGAGACCTGTGAGCGTTAAGTACATGACATTAAAGGGGTTTAACATTTTCATAGGCAGGCATAGTAGTGCACGCCTTTAATCCTAGCACTCAGAAGGCTAGATCTCTGTGAGTTCGAGGACAGCCAGATCTATCTACATAGTGAGTGAGTTCCAGGACAGCCAGGACCCTGTCTCAAAACAAAAACAAACAAAAATTGTGTGAGGAATATAAGAGTGCAGGTAAGGGTGTGCAAAAGGCTAAAGGGGCCGGGGTGGCACAGGCTTTTAATCTCTGTGAACTTGCCTCGTCTACATAGAGGGTTCTACACTAGCCTCGTCTATGTAGAGGGTTCTAGCACAGGCTTTTAATCCCTATGAATTTGACACCAGCCTTGTCTATGTAGAGGGTTCTAGCACAGGCTTTTAATCCCTGTGAATTTGACACTAGCCTGGTCTATGTAGAGGGTTCTAGCACAGGCATTTAATCTCTGTGGATTTGACACTAGCCTCGTCTATGTAGAGGGTTCTAGCACAGGCTTTTAATCTCTGTGAACTAGCCTCGTCTATGTAGAGGGTTCTAGCACAGGCTTTAATCCCTGTGAATTTGACACTAGCTTGGTCTATGTAGAGGGTTCTAGCACAGGTTTTAAATCCCTGTGAATTTGACACTAGCCTGGTCTATGTACAGGGTTCTAGCACAGGCTTTTAATCTCTGTGAACTAGCCTCGTCTATGTAGAGGGTTCTAGGCCAGTCAGGGCTATACAATGAGACCTTGTTTCAATTAATCAATCACTAAATCAGTCAGTGGGAGCCATGTGGTACAATCCTGTTATCCAGCTGGTCAGGGGGCTAAAGTGACAGCATCACTTGAGCCTAGGAGCTCAAGGCTAGCAGGCATTTAAAAATGTATAACAAAAATGAGAAGGAAATAAAGCATCTTCCCCCATACTTGGTCTCTAGCCAGCTAGCTTCCTTCTTCAAGAGCAACCAATATCCAGGATTCCTGTGCACTTCGTCAGGCAGAACACTGGCCCCACCCAGAACACTCACACCCCAGTTCCCGAAGTCTGTGATAGTAAGTGGCAGAGGGCTTTGCAGATGTGATAAGGTTAAAGGTGCCCAAAGTTGGTCACCTTGGGTCAACAAAGTAGAACCACAGGATCTTTAGAAGAATAAGGCAGGTCTCAGACCATTTTAGACTACTGACTTTCAAGATTATAAAATAATAAATGTGTGTTACATTAAGCCATGATGTTTGTGGTGCTTTATTTCTATCAGAAGCTAATGTGTACATTTATAACCAAGTGTAAATAAATATTTTTCCCCAATACAGAGTCATTCTTCCCAGAAGCTGCCCACTCAGGACAGCAGAGAGGTATCAAGGTCTCTCTTTCTAACCTATGCTAGCTAATGGTATAAACATGGCTTACTTTTTGCCACAGCTGTCTCAATCCCAACTACAAACAATTTACCAAATGGTATAACAGGAGATGCTTATTGTGCTTAGGAGACAATGCCAATGAACCGCAGCAGGCCCAAGGCCAGCTTTCAGAAGTGGCTCATTACACTTGATGCCCTGGCCGCTGATGCCCTGGCCACCGATGCCCTGGGCGCCGATGCCCTGGCCACCGATGCTCCCCTGAGACTTGGTCAGTGCTTTCACAGTGATGTCTGAGAGCCAGGTCCCTCGGCTGTGGGAGCAGCTGCAGACACGGACGCACTAGGAGGGAAGGCCGCTCTCTGCCTCCTCTATCTGTGACCAGTTTCTTTGGTTACAGCCAAGTAAACACTGTACCTAGGAAAAGGGTCAGGAAGCCTCTCTCTCTCACTGCTCTTCTCCTTCAGGGTTAGGAAACTTTCAGCTCCTCTCTATCTTGGTGTATTTTCTTTTTCTTTCTTTTTTTTCTTACATTCTAGCCCAGGCTGGTTTTGAACTCATGGCAGTTGACCTGCTTGGCACTGAGGCAGGAACGAGCCAGCAGGAACTGCTTAGAAGACTTTCAGTAATAGACTAATTAGTGAGCAATGCCTTGGGCCACACATGACCTGTAGAGTTTCTGTTTGCTTGCCCGGTTTGAGGGGTGTGGAGAAATGGCTCATCTGTTAGGAGAACTGGCTGCTCTTTCAGAGAACCCAGGTTCAATTCCCTGTAGCCACAGGGCAGCTCGCAACTGTCTGTAGCTCCAATTCCAGGGGATTTGATGCCCTCTTCTGGCCTGCATAGGCACCAGGTCCACAAGTGGTACACAGGCAAAAACATCCATATCCATAAAAATAAAATAAACCTAAAAATTCATTACAAATGTAAAGCACTGTAAAACCTGGGGCTGGGGAGATGGCTCAGCAGGTAAGAGTAGGCACAATCACAGGACCCGGGTCCAGAGCCCAAGCACCCGTGTAAAAGGTTGAGCATGACAACACGCATCTCAACCTCCAGCTCTGGGGTAAGGCAAGCAAGCAGAGGCAGAGACAGGCAGATCCCTGGAGGTCTCTGGCCAGCCAGTCTAGCTCAAGGTTCAGTGAGAGACCCTCTCTCAAAAAACAAGGCAGCAAGAACAATTTTGTTCTCTGGCCACCACGTGCACATATACACAGGTGCGTCTGTACCTGTACACAAATGAACATACATAAACACCTAAACACATGTAACACACACATACACACACACACACACACACACAAAATAAGTAATAAAAAAATTTAAGTGCTTTTAAAATATAAAGCCATTCTCTTAACTTAGGGGGCCATTAAAAAAAAAAAAAAAACAGACCTAAGATTGGATTTAGCTCACTGACTCTATTATTCTAGTCCCTGGCTAAGACACTGAAAATATTATATCTGTCTTAAAATCTAGACCCAAATTGTGCATGGCTACAATAAATGTATACACAAAATTCTACTGTGAGCAGAAAGCCTCATGGTCACAGTCCGGTAACAGCAACGCCTGAGTCTGAAGTTTAAGGGAAATGACTGTGAGGCCCGGCGTACTTGTAAATGTCAGCTCCTTATCATCCTTATCACTTGGCCTGAGACTGGTGGGCACATTAAAGGCAGAGGAGTCTAATGACAAAAATATTTACAGAACGCCACCCTGCCAGAAAGCAAAGTGAGAGTGTGGGACAGTGCTGTCTGTCTGACTCCTTAGGACTGTGGCACTGTGATCTGCAGCTTCTTCATGCTCACTGGTCCACACAGGGCTGACAAGACTCCACTAGTAAGTCAGAGGCTCGTGTGTGAGGAGGTGGTCTCTGTACGCACGCACGCACCATGTATACACATAGAGGCCAGAGGTTGACATTAAGTGTCTGTCACTGAGCCTGGAGTTCTCTGCTAGACTGACTGGCCAGCAAACCTCTGGAGCTTCCCTGTGCTGAGACTGCAGGCATGTGCCACCACACCAGCCTCTTCGTGTGATGGCCACAGATGCCTTGCAGCAAGCACTTCACCCAAGAAGACAGCCACCTCCTCAGACCCAGACACGATGTATAACCAGGAAAATTCAAGCTACAAGAGACGAGCACCAGGCTTTCTTCCCATTTCCAGAACAAGTCAGTCCTGAGGTGAAACAAGCAAAGGGCAAGAGGACACGAGAGGGAAGAGAGAGGGGCCGCAGAGACGCAGCAAACACTAAACACTGGATTTCAAAAGCTGCTGTCTTACTGTTTATCAAAATACTTGGGGCTCAGTAATTGCATTTCCCAGAACTGAAATGAATATGCTCACAGTTAGTACTTAAAACAAAGCTGGGCTGTCCACTGAAGCACTGTTTATAAAAGATCAAATAAATATTGGCACACCTGTGCACAGGAATATTAACGTAGCTATTTACAAAATGAAGGATGACGCATTTTAATATCCTAATAAGAAGGGTGTTTAAAACAAAAGAGGAAGTGAGAAACAATTCATTACTTGTAGAAATGTTACTCTGCCAGGTGATGGGGGGGGGGGGGTTAGATCCACTACTGTTCTCCCTGTTACCTGGAAATGCCTCGCCCTCTCTGGGGCAGCCTCGCCCTCACTGGTGGCAGCCTTGCCCTCACTGGGGCAGCTCCAGGAGTTTCCCTGAGAACCTGCGGGCACCGTCTCCTCTTCGTGCAGAGGATGCCATCTTTCAAAGATCGTCACCAAAATACTAGCCAGCCAGCTCAGATCCCAGACTCATTACCCATTTGTCCTGTTCTGTTGAATAGATGCCTTTGGGGTTGTCAGGAAATAGTCACGCTGGTTTTGTCTAACAAGCAGAACCTCAGTGACCGAGGGATGCAGTCAAAGGCGGTTATTGAAATAACCTCGACTTGTAGTTTTGAACCTTATGAATATATTTATCTAAAAACCTAGAGCCCTTGGCTTCGCTGTGCTGTGTCTTTACATCACAAACAGCTCCTGCTAGCCCGAGTCACTAAGCGCGCCTCAGGGCTTTGAAGAAGTGAACTGTCCTTGTTCGGCTGAGCAAGTCTCTTCTAATGGCAGTTTTCAAGGTCTGCTGTTACTCCTTGCAGCTTCCCAGTACACACAGGCAGGAAGCTCTCACATTCGCCTCAAAGCAGAGACCTGACAAGACACCTGACCTCCCTGTGCCCAGAGTCACCAATCAGCTTACACAGGCCCAGAGCTCTTCCCTGACAAAACAAGTCCCAAGCTTAGCAGCCTGAGCAGGACAAAGAGACAGAGTCCTCCAGGCCTCAAGGCTCACATCAAAGGCATCTTCTTTCTCTCCAGACCCCTTCCGAGCTGTGCTATTGGTTATCTGCCAAATTTAATGAACATATATACAAATCAGCTCTCATCTCTGTTGGGTAAATAGAGACTTCCAAGTAGAGATGAAGCCCTGATATTTTGAATACAAGAGAGCATGACAAGCATGTGGGCACTGTGAGCCAACATCAGGACAAACAGCCCCATCTGCGTACTCCTGGAGGAGAGTCCTCTGCGATCATGGAGCTCTATCCCTCACAGATTTAGCGATGGCCCCTTTCTTGGTAGCAGTAAAGCAAAGCATAGGGTGGGATGTGGGGGAATCCTACACATACAAAATGCAAGGCTGTTTCTACTCAGGATACACCAACCCTGAGAAGTCCACAAAAAGGTTCAAAAATGGAACACAAAAGTAGCTCCTGCTAACGCAGGCTGTCATGGACCACATATACAGTGCTACAACAGAACTGAAGAAACAAACCTAAATGCCTGACGAGTGGCCACTCAGGATCCAGGGGAGAGGACACGGAGGGGGCAGGGAAGAGTGGAGGGGGAAAGCTGTAATCGTATATATTTATTTTATGAGTGAATGAAAACCCAACCATTGAAGCTGGTAACCTGGGGAGCCCTGAAAAGACTCCATACCCCAAAGGGAGAACTAAAACTTGCAGCAACATTCATTTTTTTTTTTATTAATAAATTATTTTATTTGTTTACATTCCAAATGTTGCCCCCCCTCCCAGGCTCCCCTCAAAGAGTTCTTCCCCTCACCCTCCATCCCCCTCCTCCCCTTAGCCTCTGAGAGGTTGCCCTCCCCTCCTGACCCCCCAGAGAATGCCTCTAGCTGATAACAACTTCTGCAAAGTGGCCGGATATAAAATTAACTCAAACAAATCAGCAGCCTTCCTTTATACAAATGATAAATGGGCTAAGAAAGAAATTAGTGAAACAACACCCTTCACAATTGTCACAAATAATATATCTTGGTGTGACTCTAACCAAGCAAGTGAAAGATCTGTATGACAAGAACGTCAAGTCCCTGGAGAAAGAAATCGAGTAAGACCTCAGAAGATGGAAAGATCTGCCATGCTCATGGATTGGAAGGATTAACATAGTAAAAATGGACATCCTGCCAAAAGCAATCTACAGATTCAATGCAATCCCCATCAAAATTCCAACTCAATTCTTCACACACATGGAAAGAACAATCCTCAACTTCATATGGAAAAACAAAAAACCCAGGATAACCAAAACAATTCCCAACAATAAAAGAACGTCTGGGGTAATCACCATCCCTGACCTCAAGCTGTACTACAAAGCAATAGTGATAAAAACTGCATGGTATTGGTACAGAGACAGACAGGTCGATCAATGGAGTAGAATCAAAGACCTAGAAATAAACACACATACCAACAGACACTTTGTCAAAGTGTCTTTGATCTTTGACAAAGAAGCCAAAACACCCTGCACAAAGCCAAGTCCAAGTGGATTAAGGACCTCAAAATAAAACCAGATACACCGAGTCTAATGGAAGAAAAAGTGGAAAATAACCTCGAACGCACTAGCACAGGGGGAATTTCCTGAACAGAACTCCAATGGCTTAGACTCTAAGTCAACTATTGACAAATGGGACCTCGTGAAACTGAAAAGCTTCTGTCAGACAAAGGACACCGTTGACAGGACAAAACACAGCAACATTAAGGAATGTTCCGTAAGTCCCTAGAGGCCAGGCGGCAGCAGCAAGAGCAGCAGTGGTTGTCTCTGCTCAGGCCCGTCCTCGCTGGTGCCTGCACTCTTCTGAACTGGGTCTATGTTTAGTACACGTTAACGTTGGATGGGAACTACTTCTCACCCAGGTATTGGGGGGATTTAGAATCCCATACTGCTCTCCCTGTTACCTGGAAATGTCTCCCGCCAGGGCAGCCTCACCCTCTCTGGGGCAGCCTCGCCCTCTCTGGGGCAGCCTCGCCCTCACTGGTGGCAGCCTCACCCTCACTGGGGCAGCTCCAGGAGTTTCCCTGAGAACCTGCGGGCACCGTCCCCTCTTCGTGCAGAGGATGCCATCTTTCAAAGATCGTCACCAAAATACTAGCCAGCCAGCTCAGATCCCAGCTCTGCTCCTTGCTAACTATGCACCTTTAAGAATATCATATGATGCCCCTCCCTGGCTTGTCCCTTGATGTACAAACCAAAGGGGTAGACTTACTGCACACACTGAGCCGTCTCCCCATGAACCCCATGGCAACAGAAACAACACACAGCTCCCCCCTCCTCCGCGTGTTCCCAGGGATGAGGCCTGGGGGACCGTCTACAGGAGGAGTGCCGACAACACAAAGTCACCAGCAAAAGGGTTTCTGGGTGGACTTACCTTTCCTGCATCCACCAGTTCTGCAATTTCATCTAGATACGGACCGCTGGCCATGAAGAAGGCCCATCTGTAATGGACTCCTTGCCAGAGATGCTAAAAGGAAGAAAATAATCATGGTAAGTGTACAGAAAGGAAGACCCGGCCAGCTGCAGCTAACTACAGACACTTCCTGCATGAGCAAAGCAGGTGAACCCGTTCCCGTTTCATGCTGCCGTGCGATTGTGTGCCTAGGACCTTGGTCTGGTGACTGACGGAGAGCACATACTCCAGGACTTATCCGTGTAGACTCCGGCGTCTTCCTGGATGACTGACACGTGACAGTCCAGAACTGCTGGCCTACAAAGAGTTAGGGCCCAGAGTCCCAGGCCTTCCCCACTGAAGTTTGCAGAAGCCAAGTAAGAGACTTATTACATTTAAAACTGTTTTAGGGACAAGAGTCACTAAAAGCTGCTTCTGTTTCTAACTCCGACAGGAATAAAGAAGCTTCAAAGAAAGAGTATACAATAGTTTTCATATTATGGCTGGGTCTCCCCATGGTAGTTCTTGTAAACGCCAAGCCACCTAATCTTTGTGGAACAAAACCTCTCAAGATAAAGATGGACAAAGCTCTTACACAGAAGGGATTCAACTCTACCTCTGTCAGAATAATTGTTATTCTTTTCACTCTTGAGACAGGGTCTCATCGTGTAGCCCAAGCTACATTCAAATAGCGCTGCCTTTACGCAGGAGTTGAGGGAAATATCAAAATGGGGTAAGCCAAGCTCTGAGACATCTCTGTGGGACCCGACTCCTCAGAGGTGGCCAAGGACACTCAGTACCATGCCGCTGCCCTACCTGCTCCTACACACAACTGCAAAGTCAGGGCAGAAAGTTCACTGAGGGCAGTCTCAACTCCAAAGTCCCTCAGCTCAGGTTCTGCCCTGCTACCAAGGAGGGCAGGGAGTCTCTCTGATCACAGCTGTGGAGAGCAGGGCTTCCTCCACTGCGGGTCATGTCCACACATGGAGTCACACAACAAATGCATAGGTCATGAAAAAGCTCACAGGAAAAGGCTGTCTCAGGGTATGTGGCTGGTCACTGATATGCTAAGCTGTCCCCAACACAGGGCCTGCCCAGTAAGTGACAACCACAGGAGACCTGTTCAGCTGATTCTCCTAAGATCTTCCGGGACCACAGTGAAAACATTCAGGTAACTGTTCAGGGTAATAAAAGGGAGCTAAAATGGTCACAACTGCCACATCTGGAGTCCATCACAACACGCTCCTCTGCCACGCCAACCACTTGATCTGCAACAGCACAGTTTCGTGATCTGCTAGAGATGTCTGCAAGGATCGTCCCAGGCCATGGCTGAGAAGGTAGAGCAGAGCAGGTCAGGGTTGAAGTGTGACAATGAGGCATTAACCGTGCGCTTTTAGGACACTGAGGACTGTTTGACAAGTCTTTTCCACGATCAGCTTTCCAGTGAGAGGAAAGAGCTGAGCCACTGCGCTCTCAAAGGACAACTTTGGAGGTTAATTTACAACAACACATATAACTGTGAAGTCTTACATACAGGCTAAGCTTGCCCTTTAAAGTCTGGAAATCCAAGGTTTGAAACAAAGAACAGTTAAGATTCCTTCTCTGCCAACAACTACCTTATGGCTTTCCTTAAATTGCTTCTGGACATGGTCTGAATGAAGCAAACTAACTCAGCGACCACTCTGTTCATCTCTGCACCATGCATGTGTAAGGTTAACGAGTCATCTCGTTACTCTTTACTACCTTTAACAAGGTGACTCCTTGGAATTTAAGAAACCAAAGGCTTAATTTCTAAATCTAAATGGTGCCCAAGTTTATTTTTAGCATAACTTAAAGAGGGCTAGAGATGGCTACATAGTAGCTTACAATTGCCCTCAACTCCAGTTCCAAGGGATCTAGCACTTTCTTCTGGTCTCTAGTGGCACTAGGCATACACACACAGTATACATACAAAATGCAGGAAATACATACATACACATAAAGTAAAAATAATAACTTGTTTTAAAGAAGCAGTTAAAGGCTGAGCACAACAACTCACATCTGTGAGGCAGGAGGATCACAAGTTTCAGGTAAGCCTGGCCTCCATAATGAAACCCCATCTAAAAAGAAAACAAAACAAAAAAGCCATCTCAAGGGCCAGGATGTGACTCAGTGGCACTTCTTGCTCAACATGGGTGAGGCCAAGTTCAATTCCTAGCACCTCATTAAAAATATGCCGGAGAAAAATAAAGAAAACAATGGAAGGAAAGAGAAGAAAAGCTAAAAACAG